>OX451735.1:1221579040-1222179040 GCA_948472305.1 Vicia faba
ATTTTAATTCTATTAAAAAATAAAGAAAAACATATTTAAATCATTATTTTAATTATATGAATTTTGATAGTAAACATATTTTTTTTTTACATTTGTATCAGTAATTTTTACATAGTCTCGTAGTATATCTTTTTGTATTTGTATAATTTAAATTACAATATTACTGAACTTAATTGTTTTAAAGATATTAAAAATTTGACTTTTCATTAAAAATTTAGTGTTTTTTTATAATAAATGAATTAACTAATTAATTTTGAAATCTATAAATAAGATGATAAATTGATTTACATTCTATAAATAAAATGTAATAACAAAAGTAAATATAAATAAAAAATTTATGGAAGAGAAAAAAGCTAAAAATATTAAAAATAAATAATTGAAATACAACAAATAAAAGTAAAGTATTGAACCATATTTCACATGTGCAGAGTGTAAGCATATTTACCGATATTTAAGTAAAACTTACATAATTAATCTTTTCATTAATATTTTTATTAATCATATTTTAATACATATTAATATTTTTAATAAATGTTAAAATTTAAAGGAAAAATGTTAAAAAGTTAAATATGATTGACTTTCCAGGTAAAAAATGTTAAAAGTTAAAATACATACAAACATGCTTAATTTTTTATCCGGAAATTTTAGAAGACCATTGATTCTCCCTTTTTAATAATTTTTCATTCTCCTTAATATCTCAATTAATTATTAATTTTTTAAATTAGTTTTATTTTGCATAATTTTTTTATCAATGTCAATAATTAAATTTAATTCATATTTACTTTCCAAGATTTAAGAGGAAGAAATTTTTCTTGATTTGTTATTGAAGTTAGAAATACTCCTACGAATAGATATATCAAAATCTTGCTTTTGCAATTCTTCCCTAACCAAAATATATCTCTTGAAGAACACCTAATAAATATAAATGAAGTTAATATTATTTTTGAGTCGAGTGTCGAGTTAAGGGAAATGACCAAATTTAACCTATATTTTATAAATAGATAATCATATTGCTAATTAAGAATGTAATAAAAAAGAATAGAATCTGTTGTTACTCGCTTCTTCTGTCCTCTAGAGATACCTCTTCTCATTTCATTACCAACGATAGTGTCAGCACAAATATCCAATCCAAGCATCTGTTAACATGATAGAATCCAGCTTTTACAATAGTGGATAAGTTTGGATAAACAACTTAATTAATCTTTTATATATTTTTGGCATGTGATAATCTGATTCAATATTTTGCCAACAGTTTGAAAATTGCTTATGTCAACAAATAAGCTCAAATAAGTGGATCCAAATATGTCCAAGATAGAATAAGAGGCACAAACCTTAAGAACATAATCAGTTACAAAACTGGATTTTTGACCGGATAATGCTGCAGCCTTCATGAAAGCATCAATCTCAAGGTCTAGTTTGATTTCAGCCTCTCTCTTGAGAGTCCCATCAAAGATAGTATGTTACCACCTATGAAGATATCTCCAAGGATCCTACACTTATGCAGATTCCATTAAGTGATTATTATCAAATCAAATGCATCAAAATCAAAAGTTAAATGTCATACCATATATAAGTTAAATGTCATAGCATATTAGCAAAGAAACATTTAAGGAGAACATCCTTTTATTCATCCAAGAAAATTTCATCAAAATTAGCTTCACGATCGAAAATAGCACGGTCTCCGGCATCATCGAGAGAGCTTCCGCCATGAAAATAACTTCAAGATCGAAAACACAAAAGAATCTTCAGTATAACATACACAAAGAAAACCGTACACAAAATTTTGAACAAAACCGTAAACCACCATCTCAAAATGTATTTTGAACAAATTCCACAACTGTATAACAAATAAATAGCACAAAGAGAAGTTACTCACACATTTGTCGACCACCAAAGAGATGAAATCGATTCGGTCTACCGTGCATCTTCTCCTTCCGCGATTCAGTATTTTTCACCCAACTTAAAATAACAAACAATAAATCAGCACAAATCAGGAAAAATAGATAAAATCCTAAAATCACAATCCAACTTATTTGCACGCCGTTAACCGATTCGTACACCATTATTGTTTTAATGTGATACGAATATACAATAAGAGGGATAATGGAGGGCAAAACAGTTGCAGAAAATGGAATACAAAGGTTCTAAGGAACTGTCTTTGTTAACTACTTGAATGAGGAAGAAGAGAAAGATGGCGATGAGATGAGAGAAGAAGAGAGGCAGATGTGAGAGACGATTTTGGAATGGTGAGAGATTGACTATTTTGGTAAACGTCGATATTGATGATTGGATGGAACAAAAATGAAATGAAATATCAGGATAGACAGTTGAAGCAAAAGGAGAATATGAAAATATTAAATAGAGAACAAAAAAGGTATCCACGTGTTGTGTTTTTGGAACAAAAGGACAAAATAGATAAAATGGGTAGAATGAGTTTTCTGATATTATAGATGAATATGTATACCGGAAATCCTAAGAATGAAGCTATCCTAAGAATTAAGCAAGAGTGTTGTGACTTCTTAGTTTCCATTAAAGACTATGATCTTGTGTTATGATTATAGTGATTTCAATTTTTCATTTAATTTTTTTTTGCATAACACCATGTTATTTTCACTCTAGGAATATGGTGAGTTGTAAAAAAAGAATTTTTTTAATTTCTATTTTGAAGCAGAATCATACTGAGACTTCTATCATCTAACGTGCTGAAATTCTGGTATTGAACTTGTTTTCTTTGTTTTTCAATTAATGGTGTTTCATGACTAAGCTGTATCATGTACAAGCCATCATGTCGTTGGCTGGAAATGGCTTATAGCAGTGTCAAACATAGCTCAACCATTTGTTTGTGACAATGGAACTGTAATGGTGAAGGTTAGTACCTTGTAGTTTTTTCCTATCATGTTTGTGTGTTTGATTCTTGTTTTTTTATTGAGGAATCTTTTAATCTAAAAGTATAATCATTGTGACACTTATAAATTAAGGTGGAGTAATAAACCTAAAGGCATAATTTTCCTGCGTAATTTCCCTTTCTCCCCTATATCTCATTTTCATGTTTTGATTTTTCAGACCAGGAAAAGAAAGTTAGAGATTTTACGGCTTAGAGAAGATCTGAAGCAAGCTCAAGGTTCGAATGTAGGCGAGGCGTTGTTGATTTTTTCGAATCTAGGTATTTTTTGTTGATGGTTGTTATTGTTATAATTGATTGATGCAGTGAATCTAGGTATTCTGATGACACTGGTTTTCTAATTTGTTCCCTCTCGGTTTTATCTATTTTATCCGGGTTGTTATTGGATTAGGTTTTACATCCACCATCTTATTAGGCCTCACGGTCATTTTAGCATCAATTACACTCCATCGATGCTCTTCGTTCACAAGAGTCCTCACTCCACCAACTCTCTTCTGAGATGGCTTTCATGGCGGTCTTAGAATCCGAACTTGCAGTGAGATTTTACTTTTCATTGCTTCATAATATTTTTTTTGGACTTGCTAAGTTCGCTTACTACTTTAAATCTGATGATTGAGTTCAATAGTACCGGATTTATGCAAGACTTGGAATGAGATTTTTAAGTAGAGGTATTGGACATGTATTATTGATTCAATGAACTGCAAAATCAAATAATTTATTACATCCATCAATAGTAGAGTTTAACTTTGATCATTGTTTGTGTTCACTAAAAAAATAGCATAATGGACTAATTGTTGTGCAGGCTGCTTCTGGTTCTATACCAAGTGCAAAGACATATAACTCTATTGTCGAGGAAGTGGAAAGTATGAGACATACAGTATTTGAGTTCTAGGTTGAAATTATATTTAAATTGATATTGTAACCATAACTTAATAATATATTGTGAGATTCACCTTAAATTTGAATAGATTCTACAGTAATGGAAATGAATTTGATGCAGTTTTGTGATAGTTTATGATAGGAATTTGATGAATAGAAAAACTAGTTTTAATTTATCAATTAAATTTATTTATTTTTTAATTTCGAAATATATTAGCTGAGTATTTATTTACCTGCAGATTTAAATTTTTCTGCGAGTTTACCTGCGGATATAGTTTCCTATGAATTTACCTGCAAATTTTCAATTACCCACAGATGTTTTAGCTGGGGACCAGAAATGGCTGGAAAAACGGCAGGAAATATGTATTTTTCGGATTTATAACTCAAATTCGCAGGTAAATCCGCAGGAAAATAGAGTATTTATAGTAGTGTGTAATTCAATATATAAATTTGTGAGGAAACTGATAGTTGAAAGATTAAAAAGTTGCATAACCAAGTTGGTTTCCCCCTTATCAAACTTGATTGGTTTCAGAAAGATCTATACATGAGAATATTATTATTTCTAAAGAAGTGATGTCCATTATGAACAAGAGGAAGGTAAAGAAGGGATACTTTACTATTAAAGTTGATCTCTCCAAAACTTTTGATAAATTAATTTGGGAGTATATTTAGTGTATTCTACTTGAAATAAATTTTCTAAGTGCCACGACAAATATCATCATGCATGCAATTACGAGTGTAAAAATGAATGTGAATTGGAATAAAAAATTGAAAGATTAAAAAGTTGCATAACCAAGTTGGTTTCCCCTTATCAAACTTGATTTATTTCGGAAAGATTTATACATGAGAATATTATTATTTCTAAAGAAGTGATGCACATTATAAACAAGACGAAAGTAAAGAAGGGATACTTCACTATTAAAGTTGATCTCTCCAAAGCTGATGATAAATTAAGTTGGGAGTATATTTAGTGTATTCTACTTGAGATAAATTTTCTAAATGTTATGACAAATATCATCACGCATGCTATTACAAGTGTAAAAATGAATGTGAATTGGAATAAGACCGGAAGCGAGTTCTTTCAACCTTAGTGTGGAATCAGACAATGATGTTTTAAGGAAGTTAACATCTTCCTCTCTTTATAAACAACCAACAAAATATCACTTAAATAAGAGAAATGATATCATAACACCAAACTCATACACCTACACTAAATACAGTGTTCACAAATACATAAACAATATTTTTTTATTTTAACTTTTTTTATATATTTTTCAATTTTTCTTTAAAATAACTTTGGTTAATGAAATATTAAAACTTGGTTAATATAGTTCAGAGTTTGGTTGATATATATTATGACATAACACTACGCCAAAACTGCTTTTAGGCAATACACCATAGACATCGCTTTTTTACCAAAGCGTTGTTATATGTCCCGATAAAAATTTAAAATTTAAAACTATATACATTAAACAACGCTTTATAAAAAACGTTGTCTAAAGTTGAGAAAAATCGTTGTCTTAGGTTCACAAAAGAAAGCGTTTAAGAAAGCATTGTCATATGCTTATATTTTAAAAAACCGTTGCCATAGGCCCAACATTAGAAAGCACTCTTACAAAGCGGTGCTATATGCCCAATATTAGAAAGTGTTTTAGAAAAGCTTCCATAGGCCCAACAATAGAAAGCGCTGTCATAGACAGAAAGCGCTGCTAAAGCCCCACTTTAAAAAGAACTTTCTAAAAGCGCTGCCTAAGATTAATTAAAATTGAAACAAAAAAATACATTCTAGGTTTGCCTCTGTCTGTTTCTTCTTCTCCCTTCCTCGTTATTTCCACTGTTCTTCCTCTGTCTCTACCTCTACTGCCCCTCCGTCCATACGAACTTCCACCGTTCTTCCTCTGTCTTCGCCTCCGTTCTTCCTCTGTCCGAAGCAGCTCTAGAGCCTCTGTCTCCGTAGATCTACCCGCGCCTCTATTTCCAGCGAAACCCTACTCCGCCCAGCCAGCAGTCTGTTCAGCCTTCCCTCAGTCTACGTGTTTCCGACAACTTCAACATTGCCTTCTCCTTCAATCACTCTTTTGTGATTTTGGTAAGTTTCAAATCACTTCACCATTTTCACTTAATTCCTTCTCTTGATACTGTTTTGATAAAAATGAAATGTGATGAAATTATTGTGATATTTGTTGTAAATTATTGTAATTCCTTCTCTAATGGCAACATCATTTTCATTTGTGTTAGTCTAATTGATGAAGTTATGTGACAAATTTTGATGTCAATAAGATTTTGTTTATGTTAATTTAAATATTCATTTTGGATAAATTTGGTTGTGTTGTTTGTGTCGAATTTGAATGATATTTTGGTGTCGACGTCACCTTAACCGTGTTAATTTTGAATGGTAGAGTTTTGCTAATATCATGGTGTTTGTTTGTGTTTAAATTATGGAGGAGTTGTAGTCACATTTATCGAGGACATCTAGTTATGTATTTCTAGTTATCTAGTTATCTATCATCATAATTATTGTTTGATTGGATGAATCATATTGAAGAAGGTGAGCTATTCCGAAATCATAAACATTAGGCTGCCACTCAAAAAGAGATGTCTAAGAACTACTTTTTATTATGTTTAAAATAAAAATTATGTTTAAAATAAAAATTATGTTTATGTTTAAAGACTAATAAGTTTTATTGTGGCCATTATTTTGGTTTTATAGAATTTGATTATAAATTTATATAGTTTTGCAATTATGTTTGTCCTCAGAGACTAAAAGTATATCCAAAATTCTATTTTGTTGGAATAGGGTGGAATCACCCTTGTCAATCTTCCAATCGTGTATTCTATAATTTTTGAAACATTTATGCGAATATGGTTATGAATAAATTTAAATGTATATAAGTATTTGAAGTGTGATTTAAGAATTATAACTAATTATCTTACTTGTGAGCTATGATTATGAATTAAAATCTTCTGATCATTCATTTATATAGCTTCTCATTTCTTTTGTTTTCGGTGACATAAACGCCAGTCAGAAATATCTTTGCTAGGGGTTACTTGTGAAGAGTGAAATTCTGATAGTTTCCAAGAATCTTACACTGTGTGGTTCCAGAAGTTGTTGCCTTCTATAGGTAATTAGTTGTTCTTTTGATATAGTTGCGTGAATAATATAGTATTTTGTTTACCTTAATTAGTAGTAAAACCATAGATAAAAATTGGATGTCTTCCAATCGATTGACAAAAGAGTATGAGAATGGGGTATCCGAATTAGTAAAATGAAATGTTCTTGCTTAGGTTATTGTTATGCAAGTCGATAAACTGAAAGAAATTAAAGAGGGTTGGTGTAAATACATTTTTGAGTTGAGGATTTTATAAGGTATTGTCTTTATTTCATTTATGTGAATTAAGTTTATTGTCCTAATTAGAAATTTTTGTTGTTGTGATGTTCTATATTCGATTGGAATAGCTCTGGAAGTTATTGTGAATTAAGGGTTGATGGAGTTTGTAATGGTATATAGAATTTACAAATTTTGATACAAATATGATTTTTTTGGTGTATGAGGTTGTGTTAAATTATAATGGTTATAAGATTTATGTGTTGAATTATAATTGTTATAATATTTATGTGTTAAATTATAATGGTTATAAGGTTATATTTTTATGTTTCTAATTGTTTATGTTTATGGTTATAATTGTTATGTTTATATATTGAATTATAAGGTTATAATGTTTATGTTTATAGTTATAATTGTTGTAATGTTTATGTTTCGGATGCCTTTTAATTTGTTGGTTTTGTTTCAAATAGGTGCAGAAGATAGAGATGACAAGTTACTAAATATTGTAGATATGTGCAGAAGACAAGTTCTTTGTTTTTTACCTAGATTTGGTATATATATTTGTATATATATGTATTCGTAATATACATGTATATCAAATACTATTTGTTGTATGTATATTAGTAATATGTTGTGTAGTTTGTTCTAAAAAATATGCTATTTATATATGTGTGATACGGTGGGAGAACTGACTTGAGGGTTTTGCGTTTGATCGCAAATGTTGCGGTTAGCAAGAGTCACCACCGACTTTTCTTTTATCCAAAAAGGAAAGATGAAAAAGCACAGGAAAGACCTTTGAGATTATTTCTTGAGTTCGGGGGGTAGATTATGAAAAGAGAAGGTATTAGCACCCTTTTCATCCATGATTTTCCATGAGCTCTTAGTTACTTGCTAGATCACTTGCTTTTTGTTTGAAATTATGCTTGAGGTGGTTTTTGAAAGTATTTTGTAAAGAGGTCATTGTTTAGACAATCTTTGTAATGATTCTTGTTTGTAAGAATGTATACAAAGATGTTTGATCTTTTGAAAATGTTTTCAATTTTGTAAGATATTTGAAAGTGTATGTGTTTGTTTTGAAAATAGCAAGGATGTTTTTTGAAATGGAGCAATTAATTAGGAGAAATCTACCTACTTAAATGTCTTTCTTGTTTATTTTTATTTTCCTTTGACATTGTTGTCGTACCATTGATTTGGTAAGCAATCCTATCTTTGGATGTAAACAGTACGGGTGTGGGTCATCGTATAACCATGATTAGCAATGTTGCAAGGTATATTAGCATTCTTTTTGAGGGACTAAGATCATTTGTAAGGCAACTTAGATAGCGTCATCGAGGGACTATGATCTTGTATTTGCTTGTTTTGGCTAAGATACCTTATATGCGTAATATAGCCATTTTGTATAAGGCGACCAAGTGAAATAATCCTAGGGATGTTTGTGTGCAAATGTATTATTTTCATGCTTAATTTAGTCTTGAATTAGGGTTTGCTATTTATTGGTTTTAACACTTTCCATACAAACCCTAATTACTAGTATGTTATATAAAAGCGATAAATTGTGAAATTTAAAGTTACTATGTTATTACAACATTTGTGGGGAGGGGGGTATACAATTTGTAAATGGGGATTGCAAGAATTTAAACTTAATTAGTCTATTACAACCATATTAAATTGGCATGAATATACAAGGAATTTAAATACAAAGTATAAAAATGAATAAATGTACAAGGATGCAAAATATGAAGAAAATGAATTTTGTTTGGTTTTCATGAAAAAAAAAGATTTTGTCTTAACCTAATTTAAATAAAGAAAATAGTTAATTAAGTTTAAATTTATTAAGGAAAAGATTTTAAAAGAAAACCCTAATTCTATTAATTAATCAAAAGAAAATAAGTTTAAGAAAAATATATATTCTTTGGCATTTTTTATCTTAAAAATATTTGTAGTATTATAAAATATTTTTACTCCTTTTTTATATTAAAATAATGTATTTTAAATGGTGTGAAGAAAAATAAATAAATAATATAATATTAATTAAGTTTATAAAATCTACTTAGTAAAATGAATGAAGTATAAAAATATTTTTATTTATGGAAAAAATAAAATAAAATATGTCAAAATATAAATATATCATTTTTTGTATTTTTATGATTTTTTTAAAATTAGAAAAATAATTTAAGAAAATAAATAAAATGAAAATAAGAAAATAAAATAAAATTGGACCAGGGGTGTTAATGGGAAACAGGTAGGTCAACTAACAAAAAATAAAATGAGCCAGGCCCAAAGGGCCCAGCGCCTGCCAAACAAAAAAAAAAGAGTTAGAATTGTGAAAATATGAAGAAAAAAATGCAAAAGGGTACCACTGGGGCTCGAACCCAGGTCCCAAAGGTTACACGCGCGCGCTTCTACAACTGAGGTGGCTATACATCCGTTAATACAAATGAAATAATAAATATGTAAGGCAAAACGTGTTCTGAAGACTTCATCTTCAACCTCCAGCCAGACCAATTGTAACTTGCTCATTTCTCATCAAAAATGGAAACCGTAAACATGAAAGTTGTAGAAAATTTTTCCATGATTCCAGAAATATAAAGTATTAAAACTATAGATCAAAGATAAGCAAGAATTTTAATGGCTCTAATCTGAACCCTAAAAATTTCATAGATTTCAGTTTCAAAATTCTCTTATCTCAAGCAAACTTAATGGAAACTAAGGACATGGTTAGCTTCAGGGCAATGATATCTACATGTTTTATTCACAAATAAACTATTGATGATGCCTGTATGAAGAGTTCTAAGTTGAGAAAACTTACCTCAAAATTGGAAATCGTGTTTGGAGTTTGGGCTTGTTTCAAGTGATGGTGATGATTAGGTTAGCTTCCTTAAGGTCCTAGGAAGCTAATGCAATGGTTTGCTTGAGTTGAGAATGGCTAAAATGACTTGGAGAAGTCCAACTGTAATGCTCTATTTTTGGCTATGGAAGTTGAGGAAGATGATGTTACAGTCGTGTAACAGGGACAGGGACAAGTTATATTTGATGTATAGGAACTTTAGGAACTAAAAGGCCAAAGAACGCATGAGGGAAATAGAAGATACAAGTTCATGGTCAAAACCTGCACAAAAATGGAGTTTTATGTGCAATTTCTGGCTAGAGGGATTTTGAGAGAGTTTCAGGCTTGCCAAATTTGTGTGTTGTGTTGCAATTGAGTTGTTAATATGTATGGAAAAGAGTAGAGCACAAAATCACTCCAAGTTTCTGGAGCGTATCTGAACTGTATTCGAAAGTTGAATCTTGATTGAGTATCAGAATGGCCATGTCTGGGGCGTATATGAACTGTATCTGAAGACTTTGAACATTATTAATGATAGCTGTTTGATTAATCTTATCCTAAAAAAGATAAAATGTTAGCTAACATGCAATGTTTATGTTGTATGAAATGCATAATATAATGCATTCTTGTTATCAATGTTTATGATATATGGATGCAATGTATGCGCATGTGAGCTAGTTTGCTGCACTTCTGTTGGATTGGGGAAAATAAATGCCTGACTGCTGCTGAGGAATATGGAGTATAAGTCTTCATGTTGTGAAGTCTAAGTGTTGATGAATTTCTTCTTGGAGAAATAAACTCTGTTGTAAAAGAAATGTTGTGTACTGCTTGAAAAATCCTGTCTTGGGAATTCGGAGAAATTTGACGACTTCTACTGGGGATTGATAACTGGAGGCTCTGTTCCACTAGGGATTAAACTGCACACTATGGGGAATTATGGGAATAGCATAGATAGATTTCCCTACCTCTTAAAGCCATCAATGTTGTCTTTTATTTTGTTTATTTGTAAACAATAATTATGTTCAAATGCATATGTTCAACAATGAATCATTGGACGTTTTTGTAAACAAAACACAAGCGGAAAAAAAAAACAGATAGTTTTTGCACTTTCAAAGGGATATCTTCGTATTGACTTTGATTAAGTATTTTTGTACAATGAGACAAACATTTTAGTAAGAGAATGTCGTCGTAAAAAATGAAAATTTTAATACAAAGAAAAGATAGCTATGTGCAATAATCCCATGGGGTTCCCATTCTGCTATAGCCTTTGTATCTCTGAGCATCTTGTCAATTTATTGCCTTGTCCGAAGATGATTGAATTGGTCAGAAATGTCGAGTTTGTAAGTTGTCCGTAAGGTGATTGAACGGGACATAGTCATACGCTTTAATTCCCTAACTTTTGCCTGGACTGCCCTTTTGGGTTTTCAGTCCACCGGGATACCCTTTTTTTCCCAAGTCGCCCTTTCGGGTTTTCAACTTGCCGGGTGTACATATTTTTTTTTCGTTTTATCCCTAATTTTTCCCGAACCTTTTGGTTCGCCGGGATGCGCTTGTTTTGCCCAAGTGTGTCAACCTAGCGGGTCTCTTATGTGTAGTATCTTTTGACTATGTTTGCATTCGCAGGGTGCGACAGGTCGTCACCATCCATGGTGGTCAAGATCATTGCTCCACCAGAGAAAATGTTTTTTATTATAAATTTTCCTTCGTATATAGGAGTCCATTTGCCCCTGGGGTCACCTTGCGGCAATATGATACGTTTGATCACCAGATCCCCAACTTGATACACTTGGCGTCTGACCTTTTTGTTGAAAGCCTTGATCATCTGTTTTTGATACATTTGACCATGGCAGGAAGCAGCAAGCCTTTTCTCATCAATTAAGTTTAGTTGATCAAGTCGAGTCTGGATCCAATCGTCTTTATTCAGCCCTACATCCTTCATAATTCTTAGAGAGGGGATATGGACCTCAATAGGCAAGACAACCTCCATGTCGTATACCATAGAATAGGGTGTTGCCCTGGTTGATGTGCGAGCTATGGTACGATATCCATGGAGAGTGAATGGTAGCATCTCATGCTAGTCTTTGTATGTGACTTTCATTTTTTGTATGATCTTTTTAATGTTCTTATTCGCGGCTTCGATAACACCATTCATCTTTGGCCGGTAAGGGGAAGAATTGTGATGTTGAATCTTAAATTGCTCGCACAAGGAGGTGATCATAGTATTGTTCAGGTTTGTACCATTATCTGTAATGATCCTCTCCGGGATACCATACCAGAAAATGAGATTCTGCTTGATGAATCGGGCGACAAAACATGTTCTTTGCAAGGGATAAGGTTAGGGTGTTTGGTGCCCCATTTCCCTTTGATCTGGATAATAACCAAAGCTGAATCTCTGAATACATTCAAAGATTTGATCCCCAAGTCTATGGCATCTTTGAGACCAAAGATGCATGCTTCGTATTCTTCCATGTTATTTGTACAGTTTAAGCAAAGTCTTGCAGTAAATGGAGTATGACACCCTTCAGGAGATATGAGTACTACAGCTATACCATTGCTGAGTGCGTTGGATGCCCCATCAAAGAACAGGGTCCATAGGGATCCTTGTTCAAGTTCGTCATATGGTCTGAGTTCTTCATAGTTGTTTACCATCATGATGTCTTCATCTGGGAATTCGAACTTCATGGACTGGTAGTCCTCTACAGCTTAATGAGCAAGGTGATCAGCTAGTACACTTCCCTTTATTGCTTTCTGTGTATTATATTATATGTCATATTCTGTCAGGATCATCTGTCATCTCGCTATTCTCCCATAGAGAGCAGGTTTCTCGAAGATGTATTTTATTGGATCCATTTTAGATATCAATAAGGTAGTATGGATCAGCATATACTGTCTTAGCCGGCGAGCAGCCCATGCCAGAGCGCATCAAGTTTTCTCGAGAAGTGAATATCTTGTTTCAAAGTCGGTAAACTTTTTGCTCAGGTAATAAATAGCATGCTATTTTCGGCCAGACTCGTCATGCTGCCCCATCACACACCCAATTGAATTTTCCAAAATAGTTAGATACATGATCAATGGTCTTCCCTCGACTGGTGGCATCAAAACAGGAGGCTCTTGCAGGTATTCTTTGATCTTGTCATAAGCAGTTTGGCACTCGTCATTCCATTTGACTACTTGATCTTTCTTCAGTAATTTGAAGATTGGTTCACAAGTAGCTGTCAGGTGAGAAATGAATCTGGCAATGTAGTTTAAAATCCCCAAGAATCCTCTGACTTCCTTCTCAGTACGAGGAGAAGGCATCTCTTGTATCACTTTCACCTTGGCGGGATCTACTTCGATTCCTTTATTGATGACAACAAAGCCTAGGAGTTTACCAGACCTTACCCCAAATGCGCACTTATTTAGGTTCAACCTCAGCTTGTACTTCTTTAGTCTCTCAAACAATTTCTGTAAATGATCAAGATGCTCTTCTTCTGTTTGAGATCTAGCTATCATGTCGTCCACATAGACCTCTATTTCGTGATGTATCATGTCGTGAAATAGAGCTACCATGGCACACTGATAGGTTACCCCAGCATTCTTCAGTCTGAATGGCATCACCTTGTAGCAGAATGTGCCCCACTGTGTGACAAATGTTGTTTTCTCCATGTCCTCAGGCGCCATTTTGATTTGGTTGTAACCTGAGAAACCATCCATGAAGGAAAACACTTTGTGTTGTGCCGTATTGTCAACCAGGATGTCAATGTGGGGAAGTGGGAAATCATCCTTAGGGCTTGCCCTATTCAAATCTCTGTAGTCCATGCACATTCATACCTTGTCTTCCTTTTTGGGCACGGGAACAACATTGTCAACCCATTGAGGATAAGAGGTGACGGCCAAGAAACCAGTATTAAATTGCTTCATGACTTCAACTTTAATCTTCTCTGATATATTTGGTCGCATGCGACGAACCGTTTGTTTTACTGGTGGGCAATCCTCTTTTGTAGATAGATGATGCACCACAATATCTGCATCAAGTCCTGGCATGTCTTCATACGACCAGGAAAATACCTCAACATACTCGTGTAGCAACTGAATCAGACGCTTCTTGACACTGGGTTCCATATTGGCACCCATCTTGACTTCTCTTTTGTCTTCCTCGGTACCTAGGTTGATTGTATCCACGGGTTCCCAGTGAGGCTGAATGGTCTTCTCTTCTTATAGTAGTAATCTGGAAAGTTCCCCTGGTACTTCATAATCTTCCTCACCTCTGTCTTAGGCTTGGTAGATTAGATTTTCAGAGTCACAGAAGGCCATAGAAGAACCGTTACCCATGGGATCCCGAATGGATGTAGACCTGCAGTGTGAGTGTGTGTAAGGGTATAGTTATCTTTGAAAGAAATAAAAATGTAAAAAATAAAAACAATGAGCACAAAGTTTGTATGCAAAACTTCCATGATTCATTGATGTCATATGGAAATGAGATAGTAACCCTTACAAATGGATCATTGCACCTCGGGTAAGACACAAGGTTTTAAGAGTTTGAATTGTTTTAATATTACAGATCCAACAAAATGTAAAGACAAATTACTGTGGGATAAAAGTGATTGGGACAAAATATCTAGCCTCCCAATTGCTGAGCCCTCCACTGACAGTTGGGAAGATCCAATCCTCCAGGTTGCAACCATCTTCATCATCCTCTACCGTGTTGACTTCATGATTGCTGATCTTCAGGGGTGGTCCTCCGGCACGAGCGCGACATACAACCTTCTGAGCACTTGAAGTGAAACTCGGGCCAAATTTGTCAGACTTGTATGGGATATCTTGGAGTTGCCCCCAGATAGTGCACCCACCTTCTTGTATCACTGCCTTTGCATCCTTCAAAGATGACATTCTGAGTGGAGGCCTTGTGATTTTGGGAACAACCCTGGTTACTGCCACATCTTGCGGGACTTCCTCAGAGTGTTGGAATGGAGTTTCAATAAATTCACCATCTAACTCCACATATCTGAAGGAATTGAGATTGGTTGATCATATACTCTTCTTATCCATGAACAGTGATAATCTTCCCTTGGATCGGATACTTCAACATTTGGTGCAATGTAGAAGTAACAACGCCAGCATTGTGAATCCATGGTCGTCCCAACAAGCAGGAATATGAAGGACGGATATCCATTACATAAAAATTTGAATCAAATGTTTGGGTTTCAAGCTTTATGGGGATTTCCACTTCCCCATGCACCATCCTTTTTGAGCCTTCAAAGGCCCTCACTACTATGTTAATTGGTTTCAATGTCAATCCCTCACAGTCAAGCCTATCAAGAACCTTTTTAGGCAATACATTCAGATATGAGCCAGTGTCCACCAAAACATGAGCCAAGGTTGTGCCCCTACATTCAAATGAGACGTGCAATGCCTCATTATGCTTCCTTCCTCTTGGAGTTAAATCAGCATCCGAAAAACCTAGACCATTATCTGCATTCAAGCTGGCTAGCAGTCTTGGAACTGATCGACAGATGTTTCTTGGGGTACATGGGCAGTTTTTAGGAATTTTACCAGGGATTTTGCATGCTCCTAGTAACATAGTAGTAAAGCTAGCATGGAGATTTTAGATGGAGTTTTCCCCAGTTGCTAAACTACATCGTAGTCACTTCTTTTTATGATCTTTAGAGTTTCCTCCATCTCTTTCCAGGAGGTCTCAGGGATAGCCAATGATTGTTCCTTCGTCCAGACAGGCTCAAACAAAATACTTTTATCTCGAGTCTCGGTTAAATCAGAATCAAGAATGTCAGTAGGAGGGATAGCAGGGATTGTAACAGCTTTGTCAGTTGGAGTATTGGTGGAGATGATTTTAGGACTGGGAATAGCCTTTGAAGGAGCAACAACAACATGAATGATTACGGGTCCAAAAATTGTTTTTGGGGGAGCAATTTCTGGAGAGAATATCCTTCCGCTTTGGGTAATCTTGCTAGTCCCTGCAATATTACCGATATCAGGGTCAACTTTTTCAGAACTTGAATCTTTTGCAGCTGGCCAGTCTTGTTTGATACAGTGGTAATAGACATCCCCTCCATAATTCCATGGTATGGTTTTGTCTGACGAATACGGGACTAGTCCAGGCATTGTAATTATCAAAGGAGCTGCTTTTAGAACTGATGTAATTCTAACGGGTCTTTTGGTGGAGACCCTGGAAGAATCGGCAGAAATGGTAATGATAGAAACATCATTAAGAGGAACAGATGGAACAAAAGTCTTTCAAATAAAATTTCCTTGTTATCTATTAGGAATTGAACGCCTACTTTCAACAAAGGACAGCTGGTTGGTGAGGACAAACAGAAATGGAAGCTTTCATCACAGCCTGGGAATACACTGGAATTTAATAAGTTCTCTTTGATAGTCAGGAATGGAGTCATAAGGTCATCAATTGGAGTAACAAACATATCTTCCTCAATGGCGTTGGTATTATGGCCATGTTTGGGCATAGGGGTAGAAATGACATTTGGCTTTTCAGGCGCATCAAACTCAATCTCTTTGGCTTCAATGAGGGCTTGTACTTTGTTCTTCAGCACCCAAAAATTGTTAGTGTCATGGCCGGGACTCTCAGAGTGGTATGCACAACGGGCATTAGGATGATAGTGAGGAGATGTTGTGTTAGGATTCTTAGAAGCTTCTTTCAAGGTAACTAGGTTGGATCTCAATAGATGTGGAAATACCTGAGATAGGGTCATATTAATTCTGGTGAATTGTCTGACTGGTCTTTCCATCCTTGGATGGTTGTTTCTTTGCTGATCAGGCGTAAGTTTAGGAATCATAGCAGCCCCCACCATTGGACGATGTTCGGCCCTATCTTGATTTCTCTGAGGATAAACAACAACCACTTATTTCTTTCCGATAAATGGCTTCCTTATAGCAGCAGAGGATGTATCCTTTTGAATCTTTCCATTTTTTATCCCGACTTCTACCCTCTCTCCGGTCAATATCAATTCGGTAAAACCTGCCGATGAAATCCCAATTAGGTGATTGAAGAAGGCACCAGACAAGGTGCCCAAAAATATGTCTACTAATCTCTTTCAGATAGGGGAGATTGAACTCTTCCAGCCAAGTCTCTCCATTTTTGTGCATAGTCTTTGAAGCCCTCACTTGAAACCATGGCCATACTCTGGAGTGGAGTACAGGTTGGTGCAAGATCAGTGTTGTAATTGTATTGTTTGTAAAAGGCTGCAGCAAGATCTTCCCAGTTATGAACATTGGCTCTTTCTAACTGATAAAACCAATCAAGTTGAGTTCCAAACAAACTGTCTTGGAAGAAGTGTACCCATAAATCTTTGTCAACTGTATGGGGTTGGATTTTCCTCACATAGGACCGGAGATGCATTTTAGGGCATGAGACTCCGTCATATTTGGCGAACACAGGTGCTTTGAATTTGGAAGGAATGACAATCCCCGACACTAACCCCAACTCCTCAAAGTCCAAGTCAGGCACTTTTTAGATTTCCATTGCACTCAACCTCTCTTCGAGATGTTTATACTTGTCATCAGTTGGAGGGTATTGTTCTTCAGAATAGTCTTCTTCTTCCTCTTCCTCTTCTGATTCTGACTGGACAACTGTTTCCTTGCCCTTCCCATCTTGGTTGTCTTTCTCATCGGATGTTGTTGCAAAGTCTAGGGCTCTTCTTGTTTGCCCTTGGAACCTTCTCCCTATGTTTAGAACTCCGGTTATCTTCTTTGTCTTTTTTTTTCTCCTCAGCCAGCAAAGTCTTCAACTCTTCTTGTCCTTTGGCTAGGGTCAAGAACAACTGTTGAAACTGTGCATTCTGACCTTGGAGGTCCTTCACCATTTTCTCGAGATCCATCTTACTGAAATAAACAACAGAGAGATAAGGAGACTTATTGCAAGAAACCTGCTTATGTTATGATGAATGATAAATGCATATGCAATGTTTTCAAGGATTTTAAGATTCAAATTTTTTTTAGACAAAAAGGAAACACACGTCATGTTAATAGGTTAAAGCTTGATTACATCAATGCCTTCTTGGGAAAAATAATACAAAAAACTCTAAGATAAAAAGGTGGTTCACATCCTCTTTGGTGCAATGTAAGCATTCAGAGTTTGCTCCTCATGAAGTAGCCTAGTGAGTTCCAAAACCTTCTTCTCGCTTGCGTAGAATTGGGCTTCGAAGGTATCTCGCTCCCCCCTTGAGTTGTATCCAATCCCTTTGTAGGTATTCAAGAGAGGTAGGCATGCCAGGACGTAGGATAGTGTATGGAACATCTCCTTCCATGACAGGCTCAATGATTACCGGGAGAATGGAGGGGTAAGGCATCATAAGACTATGAGAACGAGTTTGTACCCATTTGAGGTAAGGCTCAAGAGGGATGGAATTCTTATGCCCCAAGGTCTTGTTATCTACCTTGTTCAACATCCTCCAAGCTCGGATAAATCTCTGGCGAAGACCTTGATCGTCGTTGTCGTAGTCAAATACCAAACCTTGAATCAGCATCTCGTGTGGACCATCCCTTCGAGCGTAACCAAACTGTCTTAAAGCTAAGCAAGGGTTGTAGGTGATACCTCCCCTAATGCCAAGTAAAGGGACATTAGGAAATTCCCCACAATGGTCGACAATAGTAACATTCTCTATGGATCAGGAGCACCAATGGATGACTGGATGTTTGAGCGTCATCAACCTTTGTGACCACCTTGAACCTTGCTCATTCTTTAATACAGATTGGGGAAGATGCGAAATAAACCATCTTGCCAAGAGAGGAGTGAAACACATAAGGGCACCTATTTTCCTTATTGTGCGAGTGTGAAAAGAGTGTAGGATATCCCCTAGCAATGTAGGCACCGAGTTGCGGGATAGGAAGATTTTGACGGTGTTCACATCTATGAGTTGGTCAAGATTTGGAAAAAAAACCATCCCATAGATTAGGAGAGCCACAATTTCCTTAAAGGCTTGCAAATCCAAGGAATCCCAACATTTTTGGGCTTTCTCAAATAGGAACTTTGCTAGGAAACCCTTGACATCACTTCTTGTTTCCCAATGAGTTGTGACATCAGATGAGTGTAAGTGTAGAGCTTGAGAAATCTCTTCTGGCTTTGGGTCTCTTTCTGTACCGTTGAAAGGTAGTTGATTTAGAATGGGAATCCTCAAGAGTCGGGAGAATTCTTCCAAAGTAGGCACAAGTTGATAGTCGGGAAATATGAAGCAATGGTGTAAAGGATCAAAGAACTGAAAGAGCACCTTCATCATGTCCTCATCTGTGTTGGAGGTGACCAAGTTGAGTAGACGATCATGTCTCTCGGTGAATGGAGAGTTTTCAGGAATCCTTGAAGCTAGATCCTTAAGTTGTGGAGGGATCTTCACAAGGTTGACTTGAATAATTTTCATGCAAAGTGAATCCATATCCTATAAAATAAGACAAAGATGAATCCAAAAAATCCTTGAAATGGTTAGTGAATGTGTATGATGTTATGATGTTCATGATGTTATGTACAAGTATGTATATACAAACAAAGCAAATAATTCCTTAGGTTTAGGCTTGCATGGATTTTTATAGGTAAGTACCCTCTTGAAGTTTAGTTGGCTCAAACCTGTCCTAGTAATAGTAACCGGGTTCTAAGGAGCTCAATATCACTGGTTTGTTTCCTTGGTTATTGTTTCAGCACAAGCCCCTTTAATGGCGACCGAAATATCCCAAGAAACCAAATCTTAATGAGTGTAGTATCGAGTATCTACCAATTTTGGACTGCACCAAAACCGGTCATCTCACTAAATCCTAAAGGCCAAGTTGGTCAAGTAAAGGTTCTAGAAGTTCATTAGTGCTTTATGACATCACTCAGTGGCCCCGTATTCTCTTTGATTAACTCAAAGGCTACCAGTACCTACAAATATGTCGCACTAACGTAGCTATTGTTTAGACCATGTTGGTATACCCCGCACAGTTTCCCCAACGTATTGCTACTTACCTATTATGTATCCCAAATCCGGGTAGATGATTCAAACCCAAACAAAGAATCATAATGTAAAGCACACAAGTCAAACAATGTAAGCAAGTAAATGTGATCTAACCCTAAGGTAACCCCACTTTTAGAATTTTCCCCAGCAGAGTCGCCAGTTATGGCGTACGGTGGAAGAACTGACTTGAGGGTTTTGCGTTTGATCGCAAATGTTGCGGTTAGCAAGCGTCTCTACCGACTTTTCTTTTATCCCAAAAAGAAGGGGGAAAAAGCACAGGAAAGACCTTTGAGATTATTTCTTGAGTTCGGGGGGAAGATTATGAAAAGGGAAGGTATTAGCACCCTTTTCATCCATGATTTTCCATCGGCTCTTAGTTACTTGCTAGATAACTTGCTTTTTGTTTGAAATTGTGCTTGAGGTGGTTCTTGATAGTATTTTGTAAAGAGGCCATTGTTTAGGCAATCTTTGTAATGATTCTTGTTTGTAAGAATGTATACAAAGAAGTTTGATCTTTTGAAAATGTTTTCAATTTTGTAAGATGTTTGAAAGTGTATGTGTTTGTTATGAAAATAGAAAGGATGTTTTTTGAAATGGAGAAAGTAATTAGGAGAAATCTACCTACTCAAATGTCTTTCTTGTTCATTTTTCTTTTCCTTTAACATTGTTGTCGTACTATTGATTTGGTAAGCAACCCTATCTTTGGATGTAAACGGGACGAGTGTGGGTCATCGTATAACCATGATTACCAATGTTGCAAGGTATCTTAGCATTCTTTTTGAGGGACTAATATCATTTGTAAGGCAACTTAGATAGCGTCATCGAGGGACTATGATCTTGTATTTGCTTGTTTTGGCTAAGATATCTTACATGCGTAATATGGCCATTTTGTATAAGGCAACCAAGTGGAATAACCCTAGGGATGTTTGTGTGCAAATGTATTATTTTCATGCTCGATTTAGTCTTGAATTAGGGTTTTCTATTTATTGGTTTTAAGACTTTCCATACAAACCCAAATTACTAACATGTTATATAAAAGCGATGAATTGTGAAATTTAAAGTTACTACACTATTACAACATTTGTGGGGAGGGGGTATACAATTTGTAAATGGGTATTGCAAGAATTTAAACCTAATTAGTCTATTACAACCATATTAAATTGGCATGAATATACAAGGAATTAAAATACAAAGTATAAAAATGAATAAATGTACAAGGATGCAAAATATGAAGAAAATGAATTTTGTTTGGTTTTCATGAAAAAAAAGATTTTGTCTTAACCTAATCTAAATAAAGAAAATAGTTAATTAAGTTTTAATTTATTAAGGAAAAGATTTTAAAAGAAAACCCTAATTCTATTAATTAATCAAAAGAAAATAAGTTTAAGAAAATTATATATTCTTTGACATTTTTTATCTTGAAAATATTTGTAGTATTATAAAATATTTGTAGTCCTTTTTTATATTAAAATAATGTATTTTAAATGGTGTGAAGAAAAATAAATAAACAATATAATATTAATTAAGTTTATAAAATCTACTTAATAAAACGAATGAAGTATAACAATATTTTTATTTATGAAAAAAATAAAATAAAATATGTCAAAATATAAATATATCATTTTTTGTATTTTTATGATTTTTTTAATATTAGAAAAATAATTTAAGAAAATAAATAAAATGAAAATAAGAAAAGAAAAGAAAATTGGACCAGGGGTGTCAATGGGAAACGGGGAGGTCAACTAGCAAAAATTAAAATGAGCCAGGCCCAAAGGGCCCAGCGCCTGCCAAACAAAAAAAAGAGTGAGAATTGTGAAAATATGAAAAAAAAATGCAAAAGGGTACCACTGGGGCTCGAACACAGGTCCCAAAGGTGACAAGCACGCGCTTCTACCACTGGGGTGACTATACATCCGTTAATACAAATGAAATAATAAATATGTAAGGAAAAACGTGTTCTGAAGACTTCATCTTCAACCTTCAGGCAGACCAATTGTAACTTGCTCATTTCTCATCAAAAATGGAAATTGTAAACATGAAACTTGTAGCAAATTTTTCCATGATTCTAGAAATATAAAGTAATTAAAACTATGGATCTAAGATAAGCAAGAATTTTAATGGCACTAATATGAACCCTAAAAATTTCAGAGATTTCAGTTTCAAAATTCTCTTAGCTCAAGCAAAATTAATGGAAACTAAGGACATGGTTAGCTTCAGGGAAATGATATCTACATGTTTTATTCACAAATAAACTATTGATGATGCCTGTATGAAGAGTTCCAGTTTGAGAAAACTTACCTAAAAACTGGAAATCATGTTTGGAGTTTGAGCTTGTTTCAAGTGATGGTGATGATTAGGTTAGCTTCCTTGAGGTCCTAGGAAGCTAATGCAATGGTTTGCTTGAGTTAAGAGTGGCTGAAATGACTTGGAGAAGTCCAACTGTAATGCTCTGTTTTTGGATATCGAAGTTGAGGAAGATGATGTTACAGTCGTGTAACAGGGACATGGACAACTTATATTTGATGTATAGGAACTTTAGGAACTAAAAGGCCGAAGAACGCACGAGGGAAATAGAAGATACAAGTTCAAGGTCAGAATCTGCACAAAAATGGAGTTTTCTGTGCAATTTCTGGCTAGAGGGATTTAAAGAGAGTTCCAGGCTTGCAAAATCGTGTGTTGTGGTGCAATTGACTTGTTAATATGTATGGAAAAGATTAGAGCACATAATCAATCCAAGTTTCTGAGTTATAGGGTTATGCTCTATAACTTGCTTTTTAAGAAAAGTGAAGTGACAAATCTCAAGTATTATACAAGCATGTTCTTAGCTTCTTGAGACCTTAGACACATTGCTTTTGGTTTATAGGGGTTGTGTGTGCATAAAGAACAAGTTAGAAGCTCAAGACAAGTTGACTTTGTGATTAAAGCAACTTTTCAGGAATGGAATGGTAACTTTCTTCCTAAAATGGCAAATTGGCTTGGACAATGCCTGGAACACTTGGATAATAGCTCAAAAGCAAGTGTAATCTTCTGATTATGGATAGATCTTGAGGTTTAGAGGCCTGAAAAACAAGATTGTGCAACATAGGTTTGAAATTGACTTCTTGTTCATCACAAAATGGCTTGTAAATTAAGTGACAAAACCCTAACTTCATCTCTTCGATTCTCCCTACTCAAGAATGATCTCAAGAAGTTCTTGGACATTTTGGAAATATTGTAACATGCTTTACAACCCCTCTTTGAATTGATTTTGAAGACCCCCCTTGGAACTATTTGAAAAAGTGTCATGAAGTTAGGTTAAAAATCCTGTCCAAATTAGGGCATAATTTCACTAAGTGTTTTGTTTCATGATCCTATGTTCATAAAATTGTAACTTGAGATCCAAGCATTTTCGGAAGAAGTTGTGTGAAGCAAAGTTGTAAATTTCATGGAGATCTACAACTTTCATGTTGAAAGTTTCTCTTTAATCATCTTTCATCATGGTGAAAATATGGCTCAAAGTTATGAAAAAACATGAAATTTCCAACACTTGGAAAATTTTCTAAGTTTATAAATTTTGACCTTTCAAAAGGATATTTTAGCTTTTTTATTTATTGATGAATAAGTTTCATATTTTGACATGTTTTGATGAATTATGATCTTTGGTACTTGAATTTTACCAAAAAGTCAAAGTTTGACTTTTCAATATACAGTTGACTTTTGATCAGTTAACTGCAAAATTTATCTGTCAATCCAATGGACTTGCAATGTTTTGAACAATGTTATTAGGTACAAATGATGCAATAGGACTCTTGATATCATGCCTTAAACCAATTGACCATTTTCTAGGTCAAAAATCAGAAATCGCCCTTTCCTAGTTAAAACCCTAATTTTGACCATTTTGCCCTTTTGGAGATTTGATCAAATTTCTTGAGGAGTTGTGGTCCAAACTTGATCAAATGATACACATGAGTTTTAAATGTTGATGTGGATAAAAAATTATGAAGTTTGACTGTGAATTAGCCATAGTTGACTTTTTCCCCAATATAGTTGATTTTTAGGTCAACTGCTCAATTGACTGAGCAAATGTGTGATCCAAGGCTTGAAACTTGACATGAGTAATATTGGGGGTCCATAATGATCAATGAAAGTAATATGGGGCATTGGAAGTTCAAAAATACTTGTTCAAACTCAAACCCTAATTTTGGTCATCAGTGCTTGAGGAGTTGTCTTGAGCTGATCAAACCCTAGTGCAGTCTTGAGTCAAAGGAGATCTTGTGAGTAAATTATTGATAAGTGAGAGGGAAAATTTTGGGGTACAACAATATGCAACCATTTAATTAAAAAATATGCTGCCAATTTATTAAAAAATCTGTGCACAAGACAACGCTTTTAAAAAAAAGCGCTGCCAAAAATGGAGAATAGACAATGTTTTTATTAAAACAATTATGCACAAGAAGCACTGCCTAAAGGGGACATTAGAAAGCGCTGCCTAAAAAGGGACTATAGAAAGCGCTTTTCAAGCAAAAAGCGCTGCCTAAAGGGGTGAATAAAAAGCGCTTTTAGAATGAAGCGCTGCCTAAAGGGACCTAAAATAGAACTAAAAAAAAGCTGCCAAAAGAGGGACAATAGAAAGCGCTTTTCAAGAAATAAGCACTGCCTAAAGTGGCCAATAGAGAGCGCTTTTGGAATGAAGCGCTGCCTAAAAGGGACATATAGCAGTGCTTTTACATTAAAAGAAAGAACTGACTTTACCTTAGGGGGCAATAGTATAGGCAGCACTTTAAAGCGTTGGCTAATCCAAAAAAAGTGCTGCCTTAAGGTCTTCTTTGGCGTAGTGTAAAAAAATTAGTTTTAAGTTATAAATTAAAGTTAGTTAATTGAGTGTTATAAAATTGATTAATATAGGTCATAGTTTGGGTATCGAGTGTTCTGACATCAAATATTAAATCTTGCATAGTTAACCAAGTTTGGTTAATATTATGTATAAATTCGATTAATACAGTTCATAACTTGGTTAATGAGCTCTCAAACAAAA
Organism: Vicia faba; assembly: GCA_948472305.1. Taxonomy (NCBI): domain Eukaryota; kingdom Viridiplantae; phylum Streptophyta; class Magnoliopsida; order Fabales; family Fabaceae; genus Vicia; species Vicia faba. The sequence goes on from OX451735.1 coordinate 1,221,603,921, forward strand.
AAATTAGGTAGTAAAATAAAGTTGATTAATGGAGTGTAAAAGTTGGTTAATACATTAATAATTTTGTGTCAGAAGATGGTTAATAGCATGTATTTTATTGGTTAATAAAGTAGTGAAAGGAGTTAATGAATTATAAATAAAATAAGTAGTTAATGACGTATATTTTCGTAGTTCATGCAATTGTGAAGTTGGTTAATGACACAACCTTATATTTGTGTCATAAAATAAATTTTAAAAGTAAATATTTTTCTTTAAAAAAAGAAAGTATTTTTTAAAAATAATATTATTTTAAAAGAAAAACAGTGCTCATCGTATAAATATAGTAAACAATATATACAATGTAGGTATTTAGTGTAGGAAATGGTGTCAAAATAGCATTTCTGATGACAAATTTGTGACATGTAGTTAGAACTTGATGTATATGAGAATTTATTTAATATGTATATGGGCATTTCTTTAATATGCAATTTTTTCGAAGAGATAATCAAATGAGGTGTTAATTTGGATTACAAGTATGAATGCTTGTTTCCCTTATAGTATATCAATTTTACTAATTAGAACATCAAGTTGATTGTAGATCAGGATTACAAATTGAGTTTGAAAAGCATAAACGAATACGAATATAACTAAACTATCATGTAAAAACACTAAAGGATAACAATTTGACCACCAATAGGCGAGATGTGTCAAACTATGTCATGAGTATCAAAATACGAGTTGAAAAAACTAATCTTGAAAGCATGTATTTATCAAGCAAAATTGTCAGCAAGACCAAGAGACGGGACATACGTAAGTCAATGCTCTAATTAATTATTTCTATTGTTGAATAAGTCGATCTATCGTGTCAACCATTTGTAATTTCTTTAAGGAATATTTGAATTACTTTGAATAATGGGGTGACACTATTTTCCCCAATGTATGTAGGGATTTTTATTAAGACACCCCTTATTTGTTTTGCTTTCATTTTTTTAGGGTCACAAGTTGGAAGATCCTTGTAGCCTCTTAAGGCAATACAAGTATGCTGACTTCCATACGAAATCATCTCTGCCAGTTAAAGAAATACATGAATGTTAGACTTTCACAGGAAGGTTTTTCCGCCTCTTAGGGCAACACATGAATGGTGGACTTCCGCAGGAAGATTATTTCTTCCTCTTAAAGAAATACATGAATGTTTGACACCCACAATAACACCCTTGTATATTCTGAAGGAAATACTTGAGTGATGGACTTCCACATGAAGATTTTTGCTTCCTCTAAAGGAAATACATAAATGATTGATTTCTATAGGAATATCCTTGTCGCCTTTGAAATCAATATGTGAATGTTGGACTTCCACAACAATATCATTGCCACCTCTGAAGGAAATACATTAGTGATGGACTTACACAAGAAGATCCTTGCCACCTCTGAATGCAATACATGAAAGTTGGACTTCCACATGAACATGGTTTCATCCCTCATAGGTAATAAAATGGGCCACATACGAGTGGATAACCTCATCTAAACGCCTCACTTGAGGGACTTGACTAAGAGTCTCATCATATATGTTCGTCTAAATTCCACACTCAAGGGACTTAGAGTCTCATCAGGCAGGCTCATCTAAACGTCTTGCCTGAGGCATTCGAATAAGAATTTAATCAGATAGACTCATCTAAATGTGTCACCCGAGGGGCTAAGAATCTCCTCCAAGAAAATCATTTAAGTAGCTCACTTGAATATCATTTGAATGCCTCACCTTAGGGACTTGACTAATAGTCTCATCTGGCAGGTTCGTCAAAATTCCTTTCCTTAGGGACTCAGCTAAGAATGTCATCAATCAACCTCATATAAATTCCTCACCTAAGGGACTAATAATCTCATCAGACATGATCATCTAAATGCCTCACCTGAGGGACTAGACTAAGAGTCTCATTAGAAGCGCTCATAGTAATTCCTCGCTTGAGGGACTCGACTAAGAGTCTCATTAAAAAGACTTATGTGAACGATCACCAGAGAGACTAAGAGTTTCTTTATACAGGCTCATATACATGTTTAGCTCGAGGGACTCGACTAAGAGTCTTATTAGAAAAGCTCATATAAAATCCTCCCCTGATGGACTAACAGTTTCCTCAGACAGGCTCATCAAAACGTCTCGCCTTATGGACTAAGAGTCTCATCAGACAAGCTTGTTGGATATGTAACTACACATACAAGAGAGGGAAGAGGGTGAATTGTGTGTTTCATAAAAATTCAAATTTGATAAACTTTTTGGATTAAAATCATAGTTTGAAATTTTTTTAGAAAAGTTTTAGAATTAAGCAGAAAAAAATAAAATTCAGAGAAAGTAAAGGGCAAAAAGTAAAAGTAAAGGGAATAGAGAAGAAAACCATAATTTATAGAGGTCCAGTCAAAAGAAAAAGACCTAAACCTTTCCCCAATAATTTTTCTTGATAGTATCCAGTAAATTTATGTGTTTTTTGTAGGTTGAAATCTCAACCCCCCTTATACAAGAAAAATGAAGTTTGTGACTAACTTTCAACCAAAAAACAAAAACAAAGAGAAGCGGTAATGACGGATCAAAGTGGTTAGTATCCTTTCCATAAGAAACTTGCAGTGATTAATATTCAAATTTCAAACTAATATTTTGCACAAGGTGATCTTAAAGCTGAGAGAGCTTTTAACACCACGTTGAGCTCCCAAACTGAAACATGGTTTTATCATAGGCTAACCAACAACATGTGAGATTTTAACAACGAGTTGATCTCAAACTGAAGCAAGTTCTTAACACTGCAATGAGCTTGAACTATAACTTGGTTTTATACTGGGCTAACCTAGAACCTATAAAATTTTAACACTGGATGCATTATTCTCACAACCCTCAAACCAAAGCTTTTCGCGAGTTTAACTTCCAACCTAAATAAATAATTTCTTAATGGATGAATTATTCAACCAAGGGAAAAACAAACTTCGTTGGTGAATTTACAAATACACACTTCAAGAATTACAACCTTCTAACTTGCGAAATGGCTTTATTGAAAGTGCTACGACTAATTTTTAGTGAGAGAAAGTAAACAAAAATAATTTTAGAGAGAGTGAGAGGAGAGGAATGAAAGCTAACGTTTCTGGATGTGAAAATATATGGGAAGATGCTTCTATTTATAGGATAGTGGTTGAATGATGTTCGACAAGTATTTCTCTATCGTATCCACATGGACTAGTGTGATATCAAATTCGTTCAATAGTTGTTATAGTTTTAAGAGGAAGTTTGCAATATGTTTGATTTGTTACATAATATAAAGAAGATAATTGATAAATAAAGTTTTCAGAGAGATTGGACTTGTTGGGATTGAATTTCATCCACCGATTAAATATGAAACTTACCAATCAGTTATACACAATCTAAGTATTCATTAATATCATCAAGTATCACTCACAAGCATAGTTTATGTCTAAACTTCTAACGAGGTTTCTACCTTATTGTTTAATTGAAAATTTCTCAACCTAATAAGAATTACAACATCATTAAGAATTGATACTTGATGTGAATGTTAAACCTAAATTTGTGTCTAGCATTTAGAATTTAACAGATGATTATCTTAGGTCAAGGTCTGAACCATATTTCTCAATATCAATTCAAACCCATGAAGTTAAACAGTGAAACAAAGATAAAATCGATATCATTTTTTAAATAGATTGTATATAACACCTTGATCAATAAACATACATATTGTTACGGTGAACTACGTCCAACCCCAATAATAAAGGGATTTAGATACTCATGGTAGCTTGGTACAAATGAGAAGAAAAATGATGAATATGCATAATTTGTGATTTCTCAATGCGAGCAGCATGTTCCCTCCATTGATGGGAAGCCTTCATTTCTGACTCGGTCAAAATAGGAAGAGGCACCAGTCTCTTAATAAGGTTTTTACCCCCACCGGATTCCATAGGGAACATGGATTCTGAAGTATTCATGGAAAGAGTTTCATCAAATGGAGATTCTCTAGACGAATCCCCCATCTCCAGATAATTACTGAAAATGACGATCCCTAATTCAAAATCCTCACTGATAGAGGAGAAGGAATGCGGCTCAAACTCTATTCCCTTTTTCAAATACAAATAAAAACTATCGTCTGAGTCACTCTCGACAATAATAGGGTTACCAATCATCATAATAAAAGTGTGATAAAAACTTGAGTAAAAGTTGAGGAGAAGATAAGGTACTTTGAAATAGGAAGGAAAAATCTATGTGAGAAAAGAAGTTGAAAAATTGAAGCTTTAGCACTTTAAATTTATGAACATGCAATAACAGTTACTCTAGGAAGTAAGTGTTCTTAAACAAGAGGGAAAAATCAAATAGACAAGAGAAACTCAATATGTGGAAGAGCTAAAATTTTTTCCCACATCCTCTATCTATTTTTATATACAAAAAGGAAATCGAATATATCAGATCAAAAGAAATAAATAAGGACTGATCGACAATAATATTTTGTTTCGGGAAGACATCCATGCTCAAGTCTACTGGTGTACACAAAAAAGTTGTGTCACATGACCCCATACCTTTTCATATCACACGTTAATGAAAAACGATAAAATGTTTCGATGATAGGATTGCATTCAATGTTCACATTCACATCACACTTTTGGAAAAACCATAGCGGCACATGCCAGCCGATGCCTGCATGAAATTCCTTTGAGGTCAGCCACTACTACTGAAAGAATTCCCTGACATTATGCATAGCCGGCGAGTCTTAGAGGTAACTGTTTCATGTCACCCAAAGACACGTGACCTACCAGTCTATTCCATCCAAAGACCCAATACCTACTAGTATGTGCCAGCCAAGATCCGGGACCCTTTGGTTCGTTCTGACCAAAGGATCAGATCCATTACTTCTCTCTGATCAAAGGCCCAATAGCACGATGCCTGTTACCTAGCCTACTCCGCCAAGCCCAAAGTATAAATAACTTCATATAGATTGACATTCTATGAGAATACTACATAAAATGTTATGTAAAGTGTCATAAGTTATTCTCATGGTGATAGGGGTGTTTACCACCCTTCTACCCGAAACCACTATGGTCCCTAGATATGCAGTCAAGTACTTTATTTCTGATCAAACATTCTCCATATATGGATGACCATAAAGACAATTGATGGGTACTCCACATATCATGTTATGGGACATAAGTGACCTACATGGAATTTTTATGTCCTGCGTGAAGTTCCTTTTGGATTGGCTACATTATGAAAAACAACATGAAGATTGTTCAAGCTTGTTCTTATGCAGAAGGGACACATGTGGAACCCGATGATCCTACTTGTGTGTTATTGCATCTGGCCTCTTACAATAGACATATGTTATTTTTATTATGGTCATGAGTTATTCTATCCAAGATTCACTCTACAAAGAAGTTATACATATTCAATCTGAAGAGTTAATTTGGATGTACTTGTGCAACATGTTGAACATAATGCTTCAACATATGTGCAGTGTAACATCAGGTCTTAACAATGGGTTTTATGGATTTTTCTTGGTGTGCAATTCTGATTAGGATTTGATCAGATTTGTTGTAACTATTTTAGAAATGTGTGGTTGATTTGTTTGACAGGCGGATACATTCAAATCATATTTAAAATATATTTCTATATAAGGATCCTCAGTCTCACTAGTTGGAGATATTTGTGGAGAAGATCATATCCAACAAATTTATGCTATTTTCTAGAGGCAATCAAATCAGATATCCAAAGGAGAAAAGCCCATAAGATATTTCTATATAAGGATCCTCAGTCTCACTATTGAGACATGGATTTTATGCTCAAGGATTAGAATCATTATGTTAGGGATTGAGTATTTGTACATTGTATTACACATTAATGCCATAATAAGGGTTAAAGTTGAATGTTTGTGTACACCACTCAATGTTTCAGTAACTTAGCATAGTTGTTAGTTTATCTTATTTGAATTATGATATTCAAAATTCAATAGGTTTGTTAGTGAAGTAGGTCACTTGGAATTAAAGATTAAAATAAAGTGAGAGAAATTATCATATTTAGGAGGAGTCCTAAATAGAAGTTCATTGGGTAGTGTTAGGAAGAGACATTGAACAACATGGAATTTTTGTTTCTATAAGACTAAGTGTACTAAGCTACTAATAATGAGTTTCTCTTCTTCGGTAGAGTTCCCTATACACGTAGGTATGGTTTTACCGAACTGGGTTATCAATACTTGATATTATTTAACGCTTTTACATTGACTTTGCATTGTTATTCATCTGTGAGTTAAACCTAATTTAATTTGTTCGACCACTTGTTCCAACATTGCGTTTGACATATATCCCATAAAGAATAAAATTTCAATTGGTTTAGGGTTCTAATTTTGTTCCACAAAGTTGGTTCTGTATAAGGGTTCCAAATTTCTTAAACAAAGATACCACTCTTAAGAACTTGGAGCTGTGAGTTGAAGATTATTCATCAAAGGAGTCATCATTATTGATAGTAATTGTATTTTTATTTTTTTTCATAGAATAAAAAAGACATCAAAGGAGTCATCTTTATTGAGAGTCGTCGTTAATGATATTATGAGAAATTGTGACTTCATTAGCGATGACTCTTAATAACAATGACTATCATTAACGATCACTCTCTTAACTACTATAATTGAACCAATATCTTCTCCCGAGCTAGCGTCTATAATGAGCACGACAATAAAAAATCATGTCTTTGTCAAAAAATTGAATCATCGCAAGAACAATATTTTAAAGTTTAAAAAATTACTTTTTATTTTGTAATAATACTTAACAATATTAGTATAGTTTTTCATTTACATCAATATACACAACGATTTGTTATAGAGCCATTCGTTCAAATCAACCAATGAGATAGTTCTCACATCCCCATGGTTTCTATTATAGTGTCATTCGTCGTGGTAAGTGGTGACTACCAATGGAGAAGTAAGCCTTTTTTCACATCTTGAAGAAATAAACGAATAGGTAACATATATTGACAATGAGATATTACCTCTCCCTTGGGGTTTTCCATCATAAGATGATTATAAACTTTGTTCTTGATCTTAAAAAGCCTTTATTAGTATTTATAAGTCTATGGTAAAATATACTATGGGTTCTTTAAGTTATTTTTTCATAATAGGTTGGTCTTTTAAATTTATTTTTTGTAATTATTTGGTCCTTTAGAGTGATTTCTACCTCATTTATCTCACATTTGAAACATTTAAAAATTTTAATTGTTTTATTTCTGATTTCACTTTATCATTTTCATATCACTCAAAATAATTATATTTATAATTAACACTTTGATAAAAAAGAATAACAATACATATATTTGATAACTTAAAAAATCAAGTTATTACAGAAAAAACTTAAAAGACCACCGAATTATAAACAAATAACTCAAATGACATTCGGTATATTTTAACCTAACTCTATGATTTCATCGCAATCATTGAAGGTAGTTAAGAAACTAACAATCTAGGGTTACTATTCTCTAAACAACATTTGAGAAAAAATTTAATTAATCAATTAAAGAAATCCTTAAATTTATTCATAAAGTTTGAGAACCCAAAAATTCTCTACGACACGCTCATCCCGTCAAATGACTCGAATCAGAGACACGTGACTCAATTGTATGAATCTCGTGAATCGATTAACCAATAATCAATTAAATTCTTTTTTAAAATTCTTTCAATTTTTAAAATTTCAAGATTTTTTTTCAAAACTATAACCATAATAATCACCTTGTTGAAGCTAAGAACTCATACTAGATATGCATTTTAAATAATCATGGTTATCATATCCTAGGGTTTTACTCTTACTGAAATCGTACAACCTATTTTCATTATTTCTACTTCAACTACAAACATGTAAGGCTCAAAACACCTCATTAATTATATTAAATACCAAACGTATAAACAATTCATCTTAACAAGATCTTGCATGAACATTTGTACAGTTACTTCGTGTTGGATTTCCATCAATCCTTAAAAAAAAATTTATAAACAAATGAATTGTATTAAAGCAAGTATAAGTGGTACTCAATCTAAATATTTAAAGAAAACAAAACAATTTCAGAGTATCTATAGGATTGGACATCCAGGCAAACTTTAGAAACACTAAGCCAAACAAAAAAAATTTAGATAAATTCTAAACTAAAGATTTCGTCACAAGAACAATCTCACAACTCTCATTCACCCACCATTAAATAGAATTTTTTTGTTTCTAATTAACCAAATATCATTTACAACAAATAACTAAATGAGAATCCTATGATTTTTCTTTGCATCAGACATCAATTCTCAAAAGTAGAATTAAATGATTTTGACTTGCATGCATCAAAAGTAGAATTAAATCGTAACGACTAAAAATAATACTTAGAATATTAAACATGTTGTGGAAATATAGATAAATAGATTTATTAGTTAATAAGTATATAAGAGACAAAAGGTATTCATTTATATATCAACTCTTTTTATTTTGTACTATTTTTCAATACTTTCAATATAAGATTATTCAATATTTTTTTGCCTCCCTTTCCTCTGATATCATGAATCTTAACATAATATTTGATCGATAAAATAACAAGTGTACTATTTTGCCTCTTGTAATAAAAGAGAAATTTTCCGAATGTCAATCTCAAAGATTATGTATAAGTATCGAGTTCAATTCGTGGTTCAATTAAACAAAAACTTAGATTTGGATTTTTGTTAGAAAATTGTCACTTAAAAAATAAGAAAAAATATAAATTGATTTTTTCACATATATGAGAAGTATACTAAAGTGTATAATTTGACTTTTTCACAGCCCGTTAGGTTATTTTCCCCTAAGTCCTTAGTGGGAAAATCATTGAACATTCATCCTAAATCTTAGGTCCTTAGAGAATAATGATGAAATCAAGCATTTATTTTATCAAGGATTAACTGGTAACTATATGGTATCCCTAGTTCTAGGTGATATCTACTATAGTCTAATTGTACAAAAACCTTAACAATCGCGGTCCAGCTGATTGTTAAACGTAAATCCATTCTTGTTGGTCCGACAAAGAAAGCACTGAAAACCTTGTACAATTAAATTGAATATGAAAAACCATATCTTTAAAGAAATTCAAACTTAAAGTTGTTTACATAATCAAATCAAGGTCATCCCCTAGCATTGGGGGTTTAACTACTCATATTGTTCAAAGTAATTTCAGAATAAAATTAGACATTACAAATTACTGGTGAACTTTGATCTTCAATTGCTCCCGCTCATGAAAAGTCTTTGTTCCCCAATAATTGCATATGCTTCAATCTTCAATCGTATAAATTATGCACTGGCAAAAATACCACTTATTTCTTGTGAAAACTCATCTAAATAGTCACCATTCATTCAGATTGGTTGGAAGTAGCCAAAACTCCCTCACATCTTAACGTATCAACAAAATAGGAAAAAGTCAAGAAATCAGTGTCACGGGCCAACTAGATCTGTGTCAGGCAACACGATCACCCGTGTTGGCCCTCAAACCTCCAAATTTTCTTTTAAAGCCACAGGGGTTACAGCACGGCCCGTGTCAGCTGACACAACCACCCGTGTTGCACCCTTGATTTTCCATTCTTATTCAATACATCACGGGCCTTCCTCCTGACACGGCACATGTCAGTTGACACAGCCCGTGTCAGTTGACACGGCCACCCGTGTCAGGCCTCCTGAAACATGATTTTTGCATTTCCTATGAAACTCTGAGTTTTGCACCTTTTTGCACTGATTTGTCCCAATTAATTCCTTTGAGCCAAAAAATAGTAAAACACACAACTTACGCATAAAATGTTGAAATAAGAAATAAAATGTTTGACAAAAGCAAGAAACTATAACTAAAATCAATGGTAAATAACTGCGTAAAAACCACTGGTCAAACTCCCCCAAACATAAATTATTGCTTGATCTCAAGCGACAAATACAAGAGCTCATGAAACGCACAGTAGACCGACACTCATACGTGAGACTTCTATTCACACTACTCAAAAGGTAGTTCGTTCGGTATTCACATGACACGAAGAGTCTTTGCAAGAACATTTCAACCTGTACTCCCCTTGTAGATACCTCTCAAACTATGCTTTGTACTTAAGTCTTTTTTTTCAATTTTCCTCCTTTTTCATTCAGACAATCACATTAAGGCAATGAGGATTATGATGATCATCACATGCACAAGACTAATCAAAAAATAAATTTTCTTGTTTTGTTTAGGAACCAGATAAGCAACATTTGCTACTTTTAATTACCGATGAAATTTCCAAAACTTTTCAGTTCATATATTGTCCTTATTTGGACGACATTTGGGGATCAACCCCCTTTGGGCTGAATAACCGGGCGAAGATTACCCAACATAATGGGATGGTTGATTTTTACCGCCTTTTCATCATTTGGTGCCAAATTTATTTACTTCTCAACCAATCATACATACATGTGGATCTAGATTATGCCCGACTGTCAAAATAAACTACTCAATGAGTACTTCTCAGGATCCAAGCAGTATGGTACAAATCTACACATTACACTCACATCACTTTTTAGGGAACCTAGGGTGTTCAAACAAAACCCCTTTCTGTCACATTATTTCGAACTTTCTACCCTCAAATAATCATCCCTTTATAACTATATACTATTCCTGATTTATTTGAGATCCAAGCTCTTATGCAAAAAAAAAAATTTGGGTGAAATTTTAGGAAGAACTTAAACATGTGTTTTTAAAAAGCAAATAGAATAAAACAAACAAATGAATCGCAAAATGAAGAAGTAAACTCCCCCCCTAAAGTTGAACTAAACATTGGCCCTGTGATACGGTGGGAGAACTGACTTGGGTGTTTTGTGTTTGATCGCAAATGTTGCGGTTAGCAAGAGTCACCACCGACTTTTCTTTTATCCAAAAGGAAAGGTGAAAAAGCACAGGAAAGACCTTTGAGATTATTTCTTGTGTTCAGGGGGTAGATTATGAAAAGAAAATGTATTAGCACCCTTTTCATCCATGGTTTTCCATGGGCTCTTAGTTACTTGGTAGATCACTTGCTTTTGTTTGAAATTGTGCTTTGTGTGTTTTTGAAAGTTTTTTTAAAAAGAGGTCATTGTTTAGGCAAACTTTGTAATGATTCTCGTTCGTAAGAATGTATACAAAGTATTTGATCTTTTGAAAATGTTTTCAAGTTTTGAAAGATGTTTTGAAAGTGTTGGTGGTTGTTTTTGAAAATAGCAAGGATGTTTTGTTTTGAAAGTGAGCAAGTAACTAGGAACATTCTACCTACTCAAGAGTATTTCATGTTCATTTCCTCTTTCCGTTGACATTGTTATCTTACCATTGATTTGGTAAGTAACCATATCTTTGGATGTAAACGGGACGGGCGTGGGTCATTGTATAACCATGATTAGCAATATTGCAAGGTATCTTACCACTTTTCTTTAGGGACTAAGATCACTTTGAAAGGCAACTTTTGATAGCGTCACCGAGGGACTATGATGTTGTATTTTGTTCGCCTTTGATAAGATACCTCACATGCGTAATATGGTCATATTTGTAAGGTAACCAAGTGGATTTACCCTAGGGTTGCTTGTGTGCAAGTGTATTGATTTTCATGCTTGGTTTTTGTCTTGAAATAGGGTTTGCTACTTGTTGATTTTATCTTTTCATACAAACCCTAATTACTAGCATTTATATAAAGCGATAAATTGTGAAAAGTAAAATTACTATGTATTACATCATTAGGGGAGGGGATGTACACATTTATAAATGGGGATTGCAAGAAAATTAAACCTAATTATCTATTACAACCATATTGAATATTGTACAAAATTGAAAATAAAATACAAGAATATAAATGGAAAAAAAATGATTTTTGTTGTTTTTATGAAAGGGGTTTTAACCTAATTAAGAGAGATGATTAATGAACAAAATTTTAAACATAAATTAATTAAGAAGGAAATTAAGTTAAAAATGTATTTTAGGGTTTTATTTATGAAAAAGTTTTAACTTAATAAAAATAATATGAATATTAATTAACTTAAGATAAACCTAAGTTCTAAATTAATTTTAAATAAAATAATAATTAAATCTAAGTCAACATATTAATTATTTAAGAAAAAGAAATTATTTTGTTTAAGAAAATGTTTTTTAATCTTTTTGTTTTATAGAGAAAATAAAATATATAAGTATGAATAATAAATAAATATTTTTTTTGGATTTTTATTAATAAAAATAATAATAATATTAATAATAATAAATAATAAAAATATTAAAGAAAATAAAATATAATAAAATAAAAAAAAACAGAAAAATGAAATAATTAAAAAAAATGGGCGAGGGGGTGCTGAAGTAAATCAAGGTTAGGAGTCGGCAAAAATGGGAGGCCTAGCACAAAGGCCCAAGCGCTGCAAAAAAGCTCAAAAATGTCAAAAAATAATGAAAAAATATGGAAAAGGTCATGCTGGGGCTTGAACCCAGGAACTGAGGGTGATAGACGCGCGCTTTAACCACTGGGGTGGTGATACATTAGTTAACTTGTGTGAAAGCGTAAATACATAACACAAAATGCGCCCTGATTACACTTCATCTTCAACCTCCAACCAAAGGATCTGTAACTTGCTCATTTCTCAACCATTTGCAAAAATGTAAACATGAAAATTGCTCCATTTTGTCACATGAATTCAACCATATAAATATCATAAGCTATAAATCAAAGATGAATGAGAATTTCTAAAAGTACCAAATTCTGACCTAAATATTTCAGAAAGTTCAAACTCAAAATTCTCCTAGCTCAATCAAAATAAATGAAATCTATGGACATGTATAGTTTCAGAGCAATGATGTCTACATTTTATTTTCACAAATGCAAGCCTAACAATGCCTAAATATTAAGATAGAAGCTCAAGAAAAATACCTCAAAACTGGGAATTGTGAAATAGATTTGAGCTTGTTTCAGGCAGTGCTGATGATCAGGTTGGCTTCCTTGGACCTCTAGGAAGCTAATGCAATGGTTGGCTTTAGCTAAGGGTGGCTGGAATGGTCTAGAGAAGTCCAACTATGATGCTCTGTTTTTGAACTTGGAAATGGATGAATATGGTGTTACAGTCATGTAACAGGGATAAGGATGGCTTATGTATGATGTTTGGAAGCTTTTGGAAGCAAAAGGCCAGAGAACGCACGAGTGAAATGGATGTTTGAAGTTCTTGGTCAGAATATGCAACAATGGTGGTTTGTGATGCAGTTCTAGTTTTTTTGGAGTTTTAAGGGCTTGTGAATGCGTATGTTATCTTGCAAATAGTGTATGTATTTATAGGCAAGAGGTTTTATGTCTTATAACAAGTCATAATTTGAAAATTAAATGTTGTAGCATCTTTCTTGTTTTGGAAGCAAAGTTGAAACATCTTGTTCCAAGGCAAAGTACAGGGCTGCATAGAGTGGTTAGTACTTTAAACATGCTTGCTTTTGATTTATAGGGTTTGTGTGTGCAGAAAGAACAAGTTCAATGCTCAAGGAGAGTGGACTTTGTGATTAAAGCCACTTTTCAAGAATATCAATGGTGCCTTTCTTCCAAAAATGGAAATGCAACTTGGATAATGGTTCAAATGCTTGGACAATGGATCCATATGTTGTGTAAACATTTAATTAAGGAGTTAATTAGAATTTAGAAACCTTCAAAGTGAGATTATGCAGCATGGCTATGTGATTTGGTCCATTGTGCATCACAAATTCTGCCTTGTAAAATAAACTTCAAACCCTAACTTCGGATCTTCGATTCTCCTTGCTCACAAATGATCTCAAGGATTTCTTTGACATTTTGGAAATATTATAATGTGATCTACAACCCCTCTTTAAATCACTTTTGAAAATTCCCCTTGCAACTATATGAAAAAGTGTCATGAAGTTAGGTAAAAATCCTGCCTAAACTAGGGCAAAATTTCACTAAGTGTTTAGTTTCAAGACTATGACTTCATGAATTAATAACTTGATATCCAAGAATTTTTAGGAGAAGTTGTGTAAAGAAATTTTGTATATATCATGGAGATCTACAACTTTCATGTTGAAAGTTTCTTTTGAATCCTCTTGCATCATGGTGAAAAATTTGCTCAAAGTTGTGAAAAAACATGAAGTTTTAAACACTTAGAAAACTTTCTAAGTTAGAAAACTTTGACTTTTCAAAATGAAATCTTGACTTTTTGATTTCTTGATGAATAAGTTTCTTATTTTGACATGTTTTGATGAATTGTGATCTTTGACATTGGATTTTGACCAAAAAGTTAAAGTTTGACTTTTCAATGTACAGTTGACTTTTGATCAGTTGACTGAAAATCAACTATCAATCCAATTGATATTGAGCAATGTTTTAGGTATTTCCATTAGGTTAAAAAGATGAAATTGAACTCTTGAAATCATTCTTCAAACCAACTGACCATTTGCTAGGTAAAAAATCAGAAATTGCCCTTTCTCAATCAAAACCCTAATTTTGACCATTTTGACCTTTTGATGATTTGATCAAATTTATTGAGGAACTATGGTCCAAACTTGATCAAATGATACATATGAGTTTATAATGTTTATTTGGATAAAAAATTATGAAGTTTAACTGCAAATTGGCCATAGTTGACTTTTTCCCCAATACAGTTAGTTGATTTTTAGGTTAACTGCTCAATTGACTGAGCAAAAGTGTGATCCAAGGCTTGAAACTTGACATGAGTAATCTTGGGGGTCTATTATGATCCATGAAAGTCATATGAGGCATTGAAATTTCATTTATCCTTGTGCAATCTCAAACCCTAATTTTGGTCATCAGTGCTTAAGGAGGTGTCTTGAGTTGATCAGTCCTAGTGCAGTCTTGAACCAAGAGAGATATTTTTGTGAGAAAATAATTGATAAGTGAGATGGAAAATTTTAGGGTACAACAGCTGCCCCTGTTCAATCTTCTTAAACCTGAAGAGTTAGATTGGCGAATTTTCCATTCGTGACTTGAAGGTGGAAGAGGATTGGACACTAGAGTGCCCAGAAATTTGCATTCGAGGATGTGATGGTTAATGGTGTAGGGAATGGGCTTAAAGATGTCATTTGGATAGGAGATGAGAAGTTGTCGGAGATGGGATTGCAGATGCCATCTAAAATGTTTGTTGGACTGACTCTGAAAGAGAATCTGAATGAGTATCAGAATGGCGTCCGTGTTTGGAACATATCTGAACTGTATCTGAGAGAGAATCTGAATGAGCATCGAAATGGAATCCGTGTCTAGAGCGTATAAGAACTTTATCTGAGATTTGCGTCTGAATGAGTATCATAATGGCGTCCGTGTCTAGAGCGTGTCTAAATTGTTATCTGAGAGTTGAACCTGAATGAGTATCAGAATGGCGTCAGTGTCTAGAGCGTATCTGAACTGTATCTAAGAGTTGAATCTAAATGAATATCAGAATTGCATCCGTGTTTGGAGCGTATCTGAACAATATCTAAGAGTTTCCTCTAAATGAGTATCAGAATGGCATCCGTGTCTGGAGCATATCTGAACTGTATCTGAGAGTTGCCTCTGAATGAGTATCAGAATGGCATCCGTGTCTGGAGCGTATCTGAATTGTATATAAGAGTTTCCTCTGAATGAGAATCAGAATGGCATCCGTGTCTAGAGTGTATATGAACTGTATCTGAGAGTTTCCTCTGAATGAATATCAGAATGCCATCAGTGTCAGGAGCGTATCTGAACTGTATTTGAGAGTTGAATGAGAAGAACCTGTGCTGGATTGCTTCAGCTGGTCTTGTAGATAATTGTTCTGGCTTGTTTCAAGTATCAACATCTGACTTTATTTTTGCAAATTGTTGATGATAGCCATCCGTCGACTGATCTTTCCTGAAAATATGAAAGATTAGTTGTATGCAATATCATGATGTATGAAATGCATTGTATAATGACGTTCTTTATAAAATGAATGAAATCATGTTGTACGCGTTCATTTTGTCAATGTCATGAAATATGGATGCGATGTATAAGCATATAAGTTATGTTGCTGTAACACTGTTGGATTAGGGAAAATAAATCCCTGACTGTTGTTGGGGACGTGGAGTGTAAGTCTTCATGTTTTGAAGTCCTGATAATTTGAGGAGCTCCTATTTGTTAGAGAAATAAACTCTGTTGTAAGGGAAACGCCGTGTATGGCCTTGTGAAATCCTGTTGGGGAATCCTGAGAAATTCGGTGACTTCTACCGGGGAGTGATAATTGGAAATTTTGTTCCGCTGGGGATACGAGAGGGCTTGGTATCATTAGCTGCACACTGTGGGGGATATTAAGGAATAGTCTAAAGATATTATCCTATTCTTTAAAGCCATTAGTTATTGTCTTCTATTTTTGCTTATTTGTAAATAGTAGTTATGTTCAAAAATAAATCATTGGATGTTTTTGTAAAGAAAGCACATAAATTAAAGAAAAATAAACAGATAGTTTTTCACTTTCAAAGGAGTATCTTTGTATTATCTTGAATAAGTATTTTGTACAATGAGACGAACATCCTAGTAAGAGAATGTTGTCGTTAAAGAAAAGATAGCTATGTGTAATAATCCCATGGGGTTCCTATTCTGCTATAGCCTTCGTGTCTCTGAGCGTCTTATCCACTTGTTGCCTTGTCCGAAGTTGATTGGATTGATTAGACCCATTGAGTTTATCAGTCGAAGCCAAAGGTTGTCTGTAAGGTGATCCAAACGGGACATAGTCGTACGCCTTAATTCCCTAACTTTTTCCTGGACCGCCCTTTCGGGTTTTCAGTCCACCGGGATATCCTTTTTTTCCCAAGTCGCCTTTTCAGGTTTTCAACTTGCCGGGTGTACAATTTTTTTTATCCCTAATTATTTCCCGAACCTTTTTGGTTCACTGGGATGCCCTTGTTTTGCCTACGTGTGTCAACCTAGCGGGTCTGTTACGCATAGTATCTTTTGACTATGTCAGTGTTCACAGGATGTGGCAGGTTGTCGTCATCCACAGTGGTCAAGATCATTTCCCCACCAAATAATATGCTTTTAATCACAAACGGTCCTTCGTATGTAGGAGTCCATTTTCCCCTGGGATCACCTTGCGACAGTATGATGTGCTTGATCACCAAATCCCCGACTTGATATACTTGGCTTCTGATCTTTTTGTTGAAAGCCTTGATCATTCGTTTTTGATACATTTGACTATGACAGACAGTAGTGAGCCTTTTCTCATCAATCAAGTTCAGTTGATCAAGACGATTTTGGATCCAATCTTCTTCATTCAGCCCTGCATCCTTCATAATTCTCAAAGAGGGGATCTGGACCTCAATAGGCAGGACAACCTCCATGCCGTATACCAGAGAGTCGGGTGTTGCCCCGGTTGATGTGCGTGTCGTGGTACGATAACCATGGAGAGTGTATGGTAGCATCTCATGCCAGTCTTTGTACGTGAATGTCATTTTCTGTATGATCTTTTTGATGTTCTTATTTGCGGCTTCGACATCACCATTCATCTTTGGCCGGTAAGGGGAAGAATTGTGGTGCTGAATATTGAATTGCACACACAGTGCGGTGATCATAGTGTTGTTGAGATTCGTACCATTGTCTGTGATGATCCTCTCCGGGATACCGTAACGATAGAAGAGATTCTGCTTGATAAACCGGGCGACAACATTCTTGGTAACGAAAGCAAAAGAAGCCGCCTCAACCCACTTTGTGAAATAGTCAATGGCCACCAAAATGAAGCGGTATCCATTAGAGGCGGTTGGCTTGATTTCCCTAATCATGTCGATGCCCCACATAGCAAAGGGCCAAGGATCCGTCAGGACATTCAGAGGAACCAGAGGTACGTGCACCTTGTTAGCATAGATTTGTCACTTGTGGCAGGTTCGAGAATGTTGATAGAAATCTACTTCCATGGTAGACCAGTAATAACCTGCCTGTAGGGTTTTCTTTGCCATCGTATGCCCATTGGAATGAGTGCCAAAAATTCCCTCATGTAGATCAGCCATGATCTTTTCTGCCTCAACCTTGTCTATGCAACGGAACAAAACAGAGTCATGGTTGCCTTTGTAGAGAATGCCATTACTAAGGAAGAAATTAGTAGAGAATCTCCTTAAGAACTTCTTATCATTGACGGAAGCTCCTTCTGGATATTCTTGAGCCTCGAGATACCTCTTGACTTCGTGAAACCAAGGCCGATCCACTATTTCTTCAATATTAATCTTGTGACAGTGAGTTGGTTCATCCATTCGTTCGATGGGGATCCGGGGAGCCTCGTTATCCTAATTCAGTTTAAACATGGATGACATTGTGGCTAGCGCATCCGCTAATTGATTTTATTCTCGCGAGAAATGCTCGAAGGTAATCTTCTCAAAGTGTGGGATTAATGTTAACACATGTTCTTTGTAGGGGATAAGGTTAGGGTGTTTGGTGTCCCATTCTCCTTTGATCTGGCTGATGACCAAAGTTGAATCTCCGAATACACTTACGAACTTGATCCCCAAATCTATGGAAACTTTGAGACCAAAAATGCACGCTTTGTATTATGCCATGTTATTTGTACAGTTGAAGCAGATTCTTGCCGTGAAGGGAGTGTGACATCCTTCAAGAGATATGAGTAAAGTACCTATACCATTGCCGAGTGCGTTGGATATCCCATCAAAAACCAGGGTCCATCGGGATCCTTGTTCAGGTCCGTTATATGGTCTGAATTCTTCACAGTCGTTTACCATCATGATGTCTTCATCTAGGAATTCGAACTTCATGGACTGGTAGTCATCTATAGCTTGATGAGTAAGGTGATCAGCTAGTACACTTCCCTTTATTGCTTTTTGGGTTGTATACTGAATGTCATATTCCGTCAGGATCATCTACCATCTTGCTATTCTCCCAGAGAGGGCAAGCTTTTCGAAGATGTATTTTATTGGATCCGTTTTAGATATCAATAAGGTAGTATGGGTCAGCATATACTGTCTTAGCCGGCGAGCAGCCCATGCTAGAGCGCAACAAGTTTTCTCGAGCATTGAATATCTTGTTTCACAGTTGGTAAACTTTTTGCTCAGGTAATAAATAACATGCTCTTTTCGGCCAGACTCGTCATGCTGCCCCAACACACACCACATTGAATTTTCCAAAAAAGTTAGATACATGATCGATGGTCTTCCCTCGACTGGTGGCATAAAAACAAGAGGCTCTTATAAGTACTCTTTGATCTTGTTGAAAGCAGTTTGGCACTCGTCATTCCATTTGACTACTTGATCTTTCTTCAGTAATTTGAAGATTGGTTCACAAGTAGTTGTCTGGTGAGAAATGAATCTGGAAATGTAGTTTAAACCTCCCAAGATTCCTCTGACTTCCTTCTCGGTGCGGTGAGCAGGAATTTCTTGTATAGCTTTCACCTTTCCAGGATTCACTTCGATACCGTTACCGCTGATGACAAAGCCTAAGAGTTTACCAGACCCCACCCCAAATGTGCATTTATTTGGGTTCAACCTCAGCTTGTATTTCTTTAGTCTTTAAAATAGTTTATGTAAATGATAAAGATGTTCTTCTTCTATTTGAGATCTTGCTATCATATCATCCACATAGACCTCTATTTCGTGATGTATCATGTCGTGAAATAAGGCTACCATGGCACGCTGATAGGTTGCCCCAGCATTATTCAAACCGAATGGCATAACCTTGTAGCAGAAAGTGCGCCATTGTGTGACAAAGGTTGTTTTCTCCATGTCCTTAGGCGCCATTTTGATTTGGTTGTAGCCTGAGAAGCCGTACATGAAGGAAAACACCTTATGTTGTGCTATATTTTCAACCAAAATATGGATGTGGGGAAGTGGGAAATCATCCTTAGGGCTTGCCCTATTCAAATCTATGTAGTCCACGCACATTTGTACCTTGCCGTCCTTTTTAGGAACGAGAACAACATTGGCGACCCATTGCAAATACGAGGTAACGGCCAAGAATCCGAAGTTGAATTGTTTCATGACTTCCTCTTTGATCTTTTCTGACATGTCTGGTCGTATGCGACGAACTTTCTGCTTTACCACAGGGCAATCTTCTTTTGTTGGTAGATGATGGACCACAATATCAACATCCAATCCTAGAATGTCTTCGTACGACCAGGCAAAGACCTAGACATAATCATGTAGCAACTGAATCAGACACTTATTGACACTGGGTTCCAGATTGGCACCAACCTTGACTTCTTTCCTATCCTCTTTGATACCTAGGTTAACCGTGTCCACTGGTTCTTCATTAGGCTGAATGGTCCTCTCTTCTTGTTGTAATAACCTTGCTAGTTCCCCTGGCACTTCACAATCTTCCCCACCTTCATCTTCGGCTTGGTAGATTAGATTTTCAGAGTCACAAAAGGCCATAGTAGAATCGATACCCACGGGATCCCGAATGGATGTAGATCTGCATTTTGAATGTTAGTGTGTGTAAGAGTATAGTTATATTTGAAAGAAATAAAAAATGTAAAAAAGAAAGACAAAGAACACAAAGTTTGTATGCATAAACGCCCATGATTCATTGATGACATATGAAAATGAGATAACAACCCTTACAAATGGACCATTGTGCCTCGAGTAAGACACAAGGCTTTAAAAGTCTGAATTGTTTAATTATTACAAATCCGACAAAATTTAAAGACAATTACTGTTGGATAAAAGTAATTGGGACAAAATCTTTAGCTTCCTAGTTGCTGAGTCCTCCATTGACAGTTGGGAAAATCCATTCCTCCAGGTCGTAGTTGTCCTCATCATCCTCCACTGTGTTGACTTTGCGGTTGCTGATCTTCAAAGGGGGTCCCCCGGTGCGAGCACGACATACAACTTTCGGGGCTCCTGAAGTGAAACTCAAACCAAATTTGTCAGACTTGTATGGGATATCTGGGAGTTCGCCCCAAATAGTATACCCACCTTCATCTATCACTTCCATGGCATCTTTTAGAGAGGACATCTTTAGCGGAGGTCTTATAATGTTCGGGATTTGGGGAACAACTTTGGTTACTGCCACGGTTGGTGGGACTTCCTAGAAATTCTGAAATGGAGTTTCAATGAATTCGTCGTACAATTTCACGTATCTGGAGGAGTTTAAATGACTGACCATATATTCCTCTTCTCCATGGACAGTAATAATCTTCCCCTTAGTTGGGTATTTCAGCATTTGATGTAACGTATAGGTGACATCACCAGCATTGTGAATCCATGGTCGGCCCAATAAGCAAGAGTAGGAATGGCGAATGTCCATCACGTAAAAAGTTGAATCAAAGGTTTGTGTTCCAACTTTTATGGGGATGTCCACCTCCCCACGCGCCATTCTCTTTGAACCGTCGAAGGCCCTTACCACTATATTGTTGGGTTTTAAGGTCAAACCTTCACATTCGAGTCTATCAAGAGCCTTCTTAGGCAGCACATTCAAAGACGAACCAATATCCACCAAGACATGGGCCAAAGTTATGCCCCGACATTCGACAGAGACATGCAATGCCTCGTTGTGCTTCCTCCCTCTAGGTGTCAAGTCAGCATCAGAAAAGCCTAAACCATTGTCCGCGATCAAGCTGGCCACACAGTATTGGAACTGATCAGTAGAGGTTTCTTGTGGTACATGGGTAGTTTTAAGGAATTTCACCAAGGCCTTTGCATGAGCCTCAGAACACAACAATAAGGCTATCATGGAAATCTTTGACGGAGTCTTCCCTAGTTGCTCGACTACGTTGTAGTCGCTCCTCTTTATAATCTTCAGAATTTCTTCCATCTCCTTTTTGGAGGCCTCAGGGATGGATATTGTTTGCGCATTCATCTAGACAGGCTCAACCAAAATTCCTTTTCCCCGAGCCTCGGTCGACTCGGCGGTAGGAGTGTTAGCAGGTGTAACTATAGGAATTGCAGTAGTAGTGGTAGTGTCAGTAGGGGTAATCAAAAGGGTTGTAGTAGTAGTGTTAGCAAGAACAGGCATAGTGATTATTAATGGAGCTACTTTAGGAAGTGATGTAATCCTAACGGGTCTTTTGGTGGAGACCCTGGAAGGATTGGCGAAAATGGTTACTGTTGAAACATATTTGTAAGAAAAAATTGGTACATGAGTTTTTTCAAACAAAATCTCTTTGTAATCCATTAGGCGTTGAACACCTGCTTTCAATAAATGACAACCGGTTGGTAGGGAGTAACAGAGGTGGAAGCTTTCATCACAACCCGAAAATAAACCGACTTTTAAAAGGTTCTTCTTGATGATGAGGAGAGGAGTAACAAGTTCATCAATAGTAGAAACAAACATATCATCTTCAACAACGTTAACACCGTGACCATGCTTGGGCATAGGAACGGTGATAACATTCGGGATTTCAGGAGCATCAAACTCAATTTCTTTTGCTTCAAGAAGGTCTTGCACCTTGTTTTTCAAAGCCCAACAGTTGTTAGTGTCATGGCCTGGGCTTTCTGAATGGTATGCACAACGAGCATTAAGATGGTAATGAGGAGATGATGTGTTAGGATTCTTTGGAGCTTCTTTCAAAGTTACCAGGTTGGATCTTAATAAATGTGGCAGGACTTGAGATAGTGTCATATTAATCCGAGTAAATTGTCTTACTGGTCTTTTTATTCTAGGATGGTTGTTCCTTTGTTGAGTAGGTGCAAGCTTAGAGATCATGACATCCCCTACAATTGGACGGTGTTCAGTTCTTTCTCGGTTCCTTTGAGGATACACAACACCAACTTCTTTATTCCCTATAAATGGTTTTCTTACAACGGCGGAGGATGCGTCTTTCTGGATCTTCCCACTCTTAATCCCAGCTTCCACTCTTTCTCCGGTCAGGATTAATTTAGTGAAGCCTGCTGAGGAGCTTCCAATTAAATGATTAAAGAAATGAGCGAACAGGGTACCCAAAAACATGTCTACTAGTTCTCTTTCGGAAATAGGAGGATGGACTATTCCTGCTAAGTCCCTTCATTTTCGAGCGTTGTCTTTGAAACCTTCATTTACAACCATAGCCATACTCTAGAGTTGGGTACGGGTAGGAGCAAGGTCTGCATTATACTGATATTGTTTATAGAAAGAAGTGGCAAGGTCTTCCCAATTGTGGATGTTGTCCCTTTCTAGTTGATAGAACCAATCAAGTTGAGTTCCGGATAGACTGTCTTAGAAAAAGTGGACCCATAAATCTCTGTCCGCAGTGTGAGGCTGTATCTTCCTCACATAGGATCGGAGATGCATTTTAGGGCACGAAACTCTGTCGTATTTAGCAAATATCGACGCCTTGAATTTTGGTGGAATGATAATCCCAGACACCAAGCCTAGCTCCTCAAAGTCTAGCCCAGGCACTTTCTGGATTTCCATTGCGCTTAGTCGTTCTTCCAGATGCTTGTACTTGTCGTCGGCGGGGGATACTGCTCTTCAGAGTAATCCTCCTCTTCTTCCTCTTCAAACTCTTGTTGGACAACTGCTTCCTTGCCTTTCCCATCTTGATTGTCTTTTTCACCAGATGACGTTGCAAAGTCTAGGGTCCTTCTTGCTTGTCCTTGGAACCTTCTTCCCATATTCAGAACTCAGGTTACTTTCTTTTTCTTCTTCTTTATTTCAATCAGCAAGGTTTTCAGATCTTCTTGTCCTTTGGCTAGAGTTAAGAACAACTGCTGAAATTGAGCATTTTGTGCTTGAAGGTCTTTCACCGTCTACTCGAGATCCATCTTACTGAAATAAACAGTAGAAAGATGAGGAGACTTGTCGTAAGAAACCTGCTTATGTTATGATGAATGGTAAATGCATATGCAATGATTTCAAGGAACTTAGAGATTTAAAATTTCTTTAGACCAAAAAAAGAACACACGTTATATTAATAAATCAAAGCTTGAGTAAATCATGCCTCTTTTGGGCTTACAAAGAGGTACAAAAACTCTAAGATAAAAAAGTTGTAGGCATCCTCTTTGGTGCGAAGTAGGCATTCAGGCTCCGCTCCTCATGAAGTTTCTTAGTGAGTTCCAAAACCTTCTTCTTGCTGGCGTAGAATTGGGCTTTAAAAGTGTCTTGCTCCCCCTTAAGCTGTATCCAATCCCTTTGTAAGTCTTTAAGAGAGGTGGGCATTTCAGGATGTAGGATAATGTACAGAACATCTCCTTCCACAACAGGCTCTATGGTTACTGGGAGAATGGAGGGGTAAGGCGTCATAAGACTCTGAGCACGAGCTCGTACCCATTTGAGGTGAGGCTCAAGAGGGATGGAATTTTTATGCCCCAATGTCTTGCTATCTACCTAGTTCAACATCCTCCAAGCCCAGATAAATATTTGGCGATGATCTTAATCGTCGTTCTCGTAGTCAAATACCAAACCTTAAATGAGCATCTCATGTGGGCCATCCCTTTGGGTGTAACCAAACTGTCTTAAGGATAAGAAGGGGTTGTAGGTGATACCTCCCCTAATGCCAAGTAAAGGGACATTAGAGAATTCTCCACAACGGTAAAAAATAATAACATTCTCTATAGATCAGAAACACCAATGAATGTCTGAATGTTTGAGCGTCATCAACCTATGTGACCACCTTGAACCTTGCTCGTTCTTCAATACAGATTGGGGAAGATATGAAATAAACCATCATTCCAAAAGAGGAGTACAATACATAAGGATACCTCTTTTCCTCATAGTGCGAGTGTGAAAGGAATATAGGATGTCCCCTAGCAAAGTAGGCATTGGGTTATGAGACATGAAAATTTTGATGGTGCTCACATCTATGAGTTGGTTAGGATTTGGAAACAAAACCATCCCATAGATGAGGAGAGCCACAATTTCCTCAAAAGCTTAAAAATCCAAATAGTTCCAATAGTTTTGGGCTTTCTCAAACAATAATTTTGCTAGGAAACCTTTGACACCACTCCTTGTTTCCCAATTAGTTGTGATATCAGATGGTTGCAAGTGTAGAGCTTGAGCAATCTCTTCTGGCTTTGGATCTCTTTCCATACCGTTGAAAGGTAGTTGATTGAGAATGGGAATCCTCAAGAGTTGGGAGAATTCTTCAAAAGTTAGCACAAGTTGATATTCGGGAAATGTGAAGCAATGGTGTAAAGGATCAAAGAACTGAAAGAGAACCTTCATCGTGTCTTCATCAGTGTTGGAGGTGACCAAGTTTAGTAGGCGACCATGTCTTTCGGTGAATGGAGAATTTTCAGGAATCCTTGTAGCTAGCTCTATAAGTTGAGGAGGGATCCTTACAAGATTGACTTGAATGGTTTTCCTGCGAATAGAAGACATATCCTACAAAACAGAACAAAGATAAATCCCATGATCCTTGAAATGGTTAGTGAATGTGTGTATGATGTTATGATGTTTTTGATGTTATTTACAAGTGGATATACACAAACAAAGCAAACAAGTCCTTAGGTTTAGGCTTTCATGGAGTCTCATAGGTAAGTACCCTCTTGAAGTTTAGTTGGCTCAAATCTGTCCTAGTAATAGTAACCGGGTTCTAAGGAGCTCAATATCACTGATTTGTTTCCTTGGGCATTGTTTCAGCACAAGCCTCTTTAATGGCGACCGAAATATCCCAAAAAACCAAACCTCAATGAGTGTAGTATCGAGTATCTACCAACTTCGGACTGCACCAAAGCCGGTCATCTCACTACATCCTATAGGCCAAGTTGGTCAAGTAAAGGTTCTAAAAGTTCATTAGTGTTTCATGACATCACTCAACGGCCCTATATTCTCCTTGACTTCTCAAGGGCTACCAGTACCCACAAATATGTCTCACTAACGTAGCTATTTCTTAGACCATGTCGGTATACCCCGCACAGTTTCCACAACGTATTGCTACTTACCTATAAGGTATCCCAAATCCGGGTAGAGGATTTAAGCCCAAACAAAGAACCATAATGTAAAGCATACAAGTCAAACAAATAAAGCAACTAAATGTGATTTAACCCTAAGGTAACCCCACTTTTAGAATTGTCCCCAACAGAGTCGCCAGTTCTATGATACGGTGGGAAAACTGGCTTGAGTGTTTTGTGTTTGATTCCAAATGTTGCGGTTAGCAAGAGTCGCCATCGACTTTTCTTTTATCCAAAAGGAAAGGTGAAAAAGCACAAGAAAGACCTTTGAGATTATTTCTTGAGTTCGGGAGGTAGATTATGAAAAGGGAAGGTATTAACACCCTTTTCATCCATGGTTTTCCATGAGTTCTTAGTTACTTGCTAGATCACTTGCTTTTGTTTGGAATTGTGCTTTGTGTGGTTTTGAAAGTATTTTTGAAAAGAGGCCATTGTTTAGGCAAACTTTGTAATGATTCTCGTTCGTAAGAATGTATACAAAGTGTTTAATCTTTTGAAATTTTTTTCAAGTTTTGAAAGATATTTTGAAAGTCTTGGTGTTTGTTTTTGAAAATAGCAAGGATGTTTTGCTTTGAAAGTGAGCAAGTGTTGTACCCCAAAATTTGCCCTCCCATTTCTCAAAGGATCATCCTGGAATCTCAAGTTTGCTTCTATCAAGCTTCGAGTCTTGAATTTCAAATTTTCAAGAAAATCATCCACAAGGGCAAATGGTCAAAAGCATACTGAAAAATCAAACTTTGACTTATAGATCAAAAAATCAAGTTTCAACAATTATA
Organism: Vicia faba; assembly: GCA_948472305.1. Taxonomy (NCBI): domain Eukaryota; kingdom Viridiplantae; phylum Streptophyta; class Magnoliopsida; order Fabales; family Fabaceae; genus Vicia; species Vicia faba. Next base: position 1,221,630,465 of record OX451735.1, read on the forward strand.
TTCCATCAAGACATGAAATTGGTTCATCAAAAAAATCAGAAGTCAGAAATTACTTTGAAAAAAGTCAAATTTCTAAACATTTAGAAAATTTTCTAAGTGTTAAGAGAATAGATACTTCAGAACTTATGAGCCAGCCTCCACGCAAGTGCAGTAAGAATTTGCAAACATGTTTCAGAACATGATTTTTCAATTAGAACATGGCTCTTCAGCATATGCTTCGATCAGAGCATCACCCTTCGAGTTTCACTCTGGTCTTCTTTGATCAGAACATCACAAATCCCCAAAACCTTGTTTGAGCAGCGTGCTGCACTGCTGTAGCACAGTCCTGCAACCAGCTGCCACAACAATCCAAATTGCTGTTGATCCAGTCCACGCCTGCATTTTTCTCAAACCTTATATTTTCACCAAATTAGCATACAAAGACTGTGATTAGAAAGCAATGGAACAGTATACCAAAAAGGTTTTAATCCCATTTGTTTTCCCCCCAAAAAATCACAGCAAACCCATCTATAAATAATTGGCTCCATCACACGTTCAAGGTGATGGCTTTTAAGAGAAAAATAATTGTCAAAAGAGAGAAAAGAAAATTGTGAAACCTTCATAAAAATCCAGAATTCTTAAACATAAAACCAAAACCTTTGTTTTTCCCTTTGAGTCAAAGAACTTGTCGTTTTCTCTTCCATTGCTCTTGCTGACTCCAGAACATCTGAAGGCAGAAGTTCAAATTCCAAGCCCACGCTCCAAGTTCAAGGTAAGTCTTTCTGACTTTGCATCTTTTCATTCAGAATATCATTAAAATATATAAATATCATAGTATTGATGTTGTCCATATAATTGTATAAGTAGAAAAACCGTGGATCAGAACTTCTTGATTAGGCCTAGACTCAGATTTAGAATTAGAACTTCTATAAACTGTTGCGCTTTTATCCTTCTGATTTGCTGTTTGTTAAGAACTGAATAAATTGCTGATGTGCTGATCAATATGAGGAAAGAGTTGAAATGTGGCACAGAACTTCTGATGTTCACTCATTGTCTTAGCACAACATAGAACTTCTTAGTTCTCCTTACTGTTTAAACATACTGAACTTCTGAACTTCTGATTTTCACTCACTGATAACACACACTGAACTTATGATGTTCACTCACAGTCTTAGCACAATATATAACTTCTGAGTTCTCCTTACTGTTTTAACACACACAGAACTTCTAGACTCTCCTAATACTTTAACACACACAAAACTTCCAGGCTTTCTTACTGTTTTAACACACCAAAACTTCTGACTTTTGGCTCACTGTCTTAATACCACCTAGAACCTCTATTTCCTTTCCCTCTAACGTCTCTTGTAGGACCTCATAGTGTACTAATCCGGAACTTCTGATTCTCACTGACGCTTCTTTTTTAGTCACAACACGCCTGGCATCAGAACTTTTGATCCCCTTTGCTTTGCTTTCAACGCATACTAACCCTATCTCATTTATTTTCCTTTTTATCATTTTCAATATTAATACTCTTTTTATCAATATAAAAAAGGAGATAAAAATATTTTCTTTTTTACTAGCTAATTCATTTCTTTTTTTTCTTAATTCATTAAGTCAAAAAACCATTTTCCAAACAAAGTCCTTTTTCTTTCTTGCATTATACATTTCAATGTGGTTGTAATAGTTAAATAGGATTTAAATTCTTACAACCCCCCGTTTGTAAATATGTACCCCCATCCCCAAAATATTGTAATAGCGTAGGACTTTTATATTTCTGTAATTTATCGCATTTCAAATATAAATACTAGTAATTAGGGTGTTAATGGAAAGATATGAAATCAACATATAGATAACCCTAATCAAGACTAAAATTTATGCAATAAAACACACTTGCACACTAACACCCTTAGGGAAATCTCACTTTGTTGCCTATCGGAAAAATAGTCATGTCCCTCGAACGTGGGCGTTTTAGCAAAAGACCCTTGATAAAAGATCGTAGTCCCTCGATGACCCTTGATGTTGCCTTCGGTAGACGATCTAGTCCCTAAATGACATTGCTAAAACGTCCATGGGTTGCCTTTTATGACTATACAAATGTCCCAATGCTCGTCCCTTCACATCCAACGATAGGGCTTCTTACCAAATTAATGGTAAGATAGTAACATCTAAAGGAGGAGGAAAATAACATCTAAGACCTTTTGACTAGGTAGGTTTGCTCCTAGTTGCTCGCTTGCTCACAACAAAAACATTTTTATACACTCACACTCTCATTTTGAAGCATTTTTCAAACAAACATTTTGTACGCGTTCTTATAGAGACGAGAACCATTACAAAGACGTTTTTCAAAATATTTTCAAACCCACAACACAAAGCATATTTTCAAACAAAAGCAAGTTATCTAGCAAGTAACTAAGAGCCCATGGAAAATCATGGATGAAAAGGGTGCTAATATCTCCCCTTTTCATAATCTACCCCCCGAACTCAAGAAAACATCTCTAAAGGTCTTTCCTGTGCTTTTTCACCTTTCCTTTTTTTGGATAAAAGAAAATTCGGTGGCGAATCTTGCTATCCGCAACATTTGCAATTAAACACAAAAAAAAAGTCAGTTCTCCCATCGTATCACAGAACTGGAGACTCTGTTGGGGACCTTAAAAGTGGGGTTACCTTAGGGTTAGATCACCTTTACTTAATTTTATTTTTTTGACTTGTTTGCTTTACATTTAAGGGTTTTCTGTTTGGGTATTGTTAAAGATCCTACACCCGGATCCGGGGGCACTTATTAGGTAAACAGCAAAAGATCGTGGAGACTGTAGGGCGTAGACCGATATGGTTTAAGCGATGGTTGTGTTGGTGTGACACTTTGGTTGGTACAGGTATCCTTCGTGTGGAAACGAAGAGAATACGGGCCACCGCGTGGTGTCGTGAAGCACTAACGGACCTTAGAACCTTAGTTGAACAAACTTGGCCATTAGAAAGTAGTGAGATAGCCGGCCTCGGTATAAAGCTGAGGATTGGTTGATACTCGATGCTACACTCATTGAGATAGGACTTTCGGGATATTTTGGCCACAAGAAAAGATTGCCTGAGCTGAAACAATGCCCAATAAAGGATGATCAGGGATATTGAGAATCTTTAGAACCCGATTACTTTTCTCAGACAGGTTTGAAACCAACTAAACTTCAAGAGGGTACTTATCTTTAACCCCATGCAAGCCTTTGAACCTAAGGTCTATTGTGTGCTTTTCTTGTGTGTGATTTACTCTGTTTAAACATAGAATCATGCATCATAATATAGCATCCATTCTCATTACACTAACCATTTCAAGGACCAAGGGATTTTATCTTTGTTCTGTTTTGTAGATCATGGCTTCCGCTCGTAGAAACACTATCCGAATCAGCTTTGTGAGAATACCTCCCCAACTCAAGGAACTAATATCAAGGGTTCCTGAAACTTCTGCGTTCACTAGGAGACATGGTCGACTTCTCAACCTGGTTACTTCAAACTTTGATGAAAAGATGATGGGTGTACTCTTTCAATTCTTTGATCCTGAGAACCACTGCTTCACCTTTCCAGACTATCAGTTGGTGCCTACCATGGAAGAGTTCTCTCAGTTATTTAATATGCCCTTTTTTGACCAGGCGCATTTCACAGGTTTAGAAGAGGTTCCGAAGCCATAATTCATTGCCTCAGCTTTGCATCTAAAATGGACCGACGTGGTATCCAATTGGGAAACAAGAAGCAGAGTCAAGGGTTTTCTAGCCAAGTTCCTATTAGACAGGGCCCAACTGTTTTGGGATGATTTGGACTTTCAGGCTTTTGAGGAGGTCTTGGCCCTTCTAATCTATGGGTTAGTACTATTCCTTAATCCAGAGTTACTCATAGATGTGAGTGCTATCAAGATTTTCCTCTCTCGCAAACATATGCCTACCATGCTCAGAGATATCTTACATTCTCTCTATACTCGTACCATAAAGAGAAGAGGGGTCATTATGTGCTTCATGCTGTTATTGTCGAGGTGGTTTATTTCTCACCTCCCTAAGTCAGTGCTGAAGAATGAAGAAGGTTTGGGTTGGTTGCAAAGGATAATGTCACTTTCTCACGCGAATATTCTCTGGTATTCCCGATTTATGGGAGATGTTTCTATTATTGACCGTTGTGGGGAGTTCCCTAATGTCCCACTACTTGGCATTAAGGGATGCATAACTTACAATCCTTGTTTGGCTCTGCGACAATTTGATTACGCTCGAAGGGATGGTCCTCATGAGTTACTTATCCATGGAATTGTATTTAACTATGAAGGGGATGTTCAAGGGTATCGCCAGAGGTTCATACGAGCTTGGGGCATGATAAACAGATCTGACGCCAAGACTTTGGGGCCGAAGAATTCCATTCCTATGGAACCTTATCTCCAATGGGTATGAGCTCGCGCTCATAAACTTATGATGCCCTACATAGCCGTCTTACCATTGATTGTGGAGCCCATTACTGAAAGGGATATTCCCTACACGATTCTTCATCCTGATATGCCCACTGATCTTGAAGAACTACAGAGGTCTTGGATCCAGTTGAAGAAGGAGCAGATACTTATAGGGACCAGTTCTATGCCCAAGAGAAGAAGGTTTTAGAGCTCACAAAGCAGCTTCATGAGGAAAAAAGCCTTAATGTCTATCTCAGCACAAATAGGAAGCATTCATGGGAAACTTGATTTTTTTAGTTTTTAGAATTTTTAATTGTAACGCCTAAGAGGCAATTGTAATTTGAATTCTACTAATAAAATCATTGTTTCATTTTGGTTTACAAATTTAAATTTCCCAAAGTCCTTGAAATCATTGCATACGCATCGTATCCATAGCATTGCATAAACAGGTACCATTACAGGTTTCTCATATTCTTCGCTGTTTATTTTAGCAAAGATGTCTTCTGAACAAAGCATCAAAGATCTTCAGGCACAAAATGCCCAATTTCAACAGATGTTCATAACTCTGAAAGAGAAAAAGAAGAAGAAGAAGTCTGATGGTATCCTTAATATGAGCAGAAGATTCAGGGGGCGCTAAAGAAACCAGTTGACCTGACCTCCTCGTCCAAAGAAGGGGAGAATCAAGAGAGAGGAGCAAGGGAAGAGGGCCCTAGTCTTGAAGTTTTTGACAATAATACCGACTATAATAATGAGAAATATCCTCTTATTGAGGATAGATACAAGCAGTTAAAGGATCGGCTGAGCGCTATGGAAGTCTAGAGAATACCTAGGTTGGACTTCGAAGAATTGGGATTGGTGTCGGGAGTGGTCATCCTGCAGAAATTTAAGGCTCCAGTTTTCGCAAAGTATGATGGGGTGTCTTGCCCAAAGCTCCATCTCCGTTCCTATGTAAGGAAGATCCAGCCTCACACCGCTGATAGAAACTTGTGGGTTCACTTCTTTCAAGACAATCTGTCAGGGACTCGAGTTGAATGGTTCTATCAATTGGAGGGAACCAATGTCCGAAACTGGGAGGATTTGGTTGTTGCTTTTTACAAGCATTATCAATACAATGATGACCTGGCCCCTACTCGTACTCTACTCCAGAGTATGTCCATGGGTGCAGGTGAAGGCTTTAAGGACTATGCGCAGAAGTGTAGAGATTTGGCTGGGAGAGTCCAACCCCCTTTGTCTGATAGGGAGTTGGTCGACATATTTCTTGGGACGCTGTCTGGTCCATTCTTCAACCATTTGATCGGTAGTTCATCGACTGGTTTTACTGAGCTGATATTAACTGGGGAGAGGGTAGAAGCTGGGATCTGGAGTGGTAAAATACAGAGAGACACCTCCTCGAGTTCAGTAAATAAGCCCTTCACTGGTAAGAAGGAAGCCAATGCTATCTATAGCCCAAGAGGTCAGAGTAGAGTTGAAAACCGTCCGACGGTAAGTGCTGTAATGATACCTAGGCGTGCGGCTGCTCCACAATGCAACAATCAACAAAGCGTAGAAAGACCATAAAGGCAGTTTACCCGGATTAACATGACATTGATAGAGGTTCTACTCCATCTACTGAAATCCAACTTGGAAACCTTGAAGGAGGCTCCCAAGAATCCTAATACCACCTCTCTTCGGTACAATCCAAATGCTCTGTGTGCCTACCATTCTGAGAATCCTGGTCACGATACAAATGAATGCTGGGCTCTAAGAAATAAAGTACAAGATCTGATTGAAGCCAAGGAAATTGAGCTCGATGCTCCAGAGGAGCCCAATATCATAACTGCTCCCATGCCTAAACACAACCATAGAGTTAATGTCGTTGATATCGATCTGTTTGTGACCTCAGTTGATGAAGTTTCTACTCTCCTTATGACTGTTAAGAAGAATTTGTTGCTAGCCGGTTTATTTCTGGGTTGTGGTGAAGGTTGCCACATGTGTTCATCTCTTCCTTCTGGTTGCTATTTGCTGAAGACAGGTGTCCAGCGCTTGATGGACAATAGAGAAATTTTGTTCGAGAAAACTTTGATTCCAGCTGTTTCGTTCGAAGATGTTGCTATTATAACCATTTCTGCCAATCCTTCCAAGGCCTCCTCGAGAAGACCTGTTAGGATTACACCCGCTCCAAGAGTTGCTCCGTTAATAATCATCTGTCCTGGTCCTATCCTGTACGCCTCAGAAAAATTTGTCCCTTGGAATTATGGCGCCGATATTTACTATCATGGCCTTAAACAAGACCTGAAGAATGAAGAGGTTGATCCTGATGTCAGTAACATTGTCGGGAACAGTAAGATCACCAGAAGTGGAAGGGTTTTCTCTCCCGTGATTTCCTCGAAGACTGTCAATAATCTTGTTGTCATTTCACCTGCTATTCCTACCGATACTTCAACTACTACTCCCATTCTTACTCCAATTATTACTCCTGCCGTCGAGTCATCTGGGACTCGAGGCAAAGAAGCTATGGGTGAGTCTGCCCAAACGGAGGCACCTAGAAAGATTGTCGTAGAAACCTCTAAGCAAGAGATAGAGGAAATATTAATAATAATTAAAAAGAGAGCCTATAATATGGTCGAGCAGTTGGGGAATACCCCCTCGAAGATATCCATGTTGTCTCTGTTGTTGTGTTCTGAGGCCCATGCGAAAGCTTTTATCGCATTCCTCAAGACTGCGCATGTGCCGCAAGAGACCTCGACTGATCAATTCAAAGACTGTGTATCCAGTTGACTATTGACAATAGGCTGAGTTTTTCAGATACCGACTTGACACCAAAAGGGTGGAAGCATAATAACGCTCTGCATGTCTCGATCGAATGTAGGGGCACCATTATGGCTCATGTGCTGGTGGATACTGGGTCTTTGCTGAATGTTCTGCCTAAGAAGGCTCTTGATTGGTTGGATTGTGAAGGCTTGACCTTAAAGCCTAGTAACATTGCGGTAAGGGCTTTTGACGGGTCGAAGAGAATGGTGCATGAAGAGGTGAACATCCCTTTAAAGGTAGGCTCTCAGACCTTTGAGTCCACTTTCTATGTGATGGACATCAGACCATCGTACTTTTGTTTGTTGGGTCGTCCTTGGATCCATGAAGCTGGGGCTGTTACTTCTACACTACACCAAATGTTGAAGTATCCAGTGAAGGGGAAGGTAGTTACTTTGCATGACGAAGAGGAGTATATGGTGAGCCACCTGAATTCCTTCAGGTACGTAGAGATAGGCGGGGAATTTATAGAGACGCCTTGTCAAAACTTTGAAGAAGTTCCCCAGATTTTGGCGTCAACTAAGACCACTACCAGCACCAAACCTCCTCTGAAGATGGCTTCTCTCAAGGACGCCAGAGCAGTAGTTGAAGAAGGTAGGAGTACTGATTGGGAACAGCTTCCTGAGTTTATTCACAAAACTGACAAATTTGGTTTGGTCTTTACATTAGGGGCTCAGAGGGCTGTTCAGCGCACTCGAGTTAGAGGACCTCCCCTATGCATCAGCAATCGAGGGGTCAATGCTATTAAAGACAGTGAGGAATACTTTGATATTGAAAGCTGGATTTAGCCGACTACCAACGGTGGACCGAGTAATTGGACAACCAGAGATTTTATACCAGTTTATTTTATTCTGCAATAATTGTCTTACTTGTTTTCTGAGTTTGTAATGAAAAAATTAAACTTTATGGCTATATGTATTACCCGAGGCACAATGGTTCTATCTATGAGAGTTATTATATGTCATTTCATATATCATCAATGAAGCATTGGACGTTCTTCGCATACAAATTCTGCGCTCTCTGTTTTTTCTTTTCTGTTTTTACTTTATCAATTCAGCTATGCTCTTACACACTCACATATCAAACTGCAGATCCATATTCACTCTGGATCCCATTGATAACAATCCTGCTATTACTAGTTATGTCTTTTAAAATCCGATCAATCGAGCCGAGGACGAAGGTGAGAACGATTGTGAGGTGCCTGGAGAACTGGCTAGACTATTACAATAGGAAGAGAGGGTTATACAACCTCATGAAGAGACAATTGAGACAATAAACTTGGGCACAGAGTTGGACAGAAAAGAAGTCAAGATCGGTGCAAATCTGGAAGTTAAGATCAAACAACGGTTGATACAGATGTTGCACGACTACATTGATATTTTTGCCTGGTCATATGAAAACATGCCTGGTTTAGACACTGACATTATGGTACACCGTCTGCCAACTAAAGAGGATTGTCCTCCGGTTAAACAGAAGATCTGTCGTATGCACCCTGAAATGTCATAGAAGATCAAGGAAGAGGTCATGAAGCAGTTCGACATAGGGTTCTTAGTTGTCACCTCCTATCCGCAGTGGGTTGCTAACGTCGTTCATGTACCTAAGAAGGACAACAAGATATGGATGTGTGTGAATTACAAAGATCTGAATAGGGCAAGCCCCAAGGATGACTTCCCGCTTCCCCATATTAATGTTCTGGTTGACAACACCGCACAACATAAAATCTTCTCCTTCATGGATGGTTTCTCTTGCTACAACCAGATCAAGATGGCTCCTGAAGACATGGAGAAGACAACCTTCATCACATAGTGGGGCACCTTCTGTTACAAGGTGATGCCTTTTGGGTTGAAGAATGTTGGGGAAACCTATTAGCGAGCCGTGGTCGCTTTGTTCTACGATATGATTCACCATGAGATCGAGGTTTATGTTGATGACATGATAGCCAGGTCTCAAACTGAAGAGGAACACCTGGATCATCTACAAAGGTTGTTCGACAGGTTAAAGATATACAAGCTGAGGTTGAATCCAAACAAGTGCCCCTTCGGGGTAAGGTCTGGTAAGCTTCTGGGTTTCATTGTCAGTGACAAAGGTATTCAGGTAGACCCCGCAAAGGTAAAGGCCATACAAGAGATGCCGACTCCCCGTACTGAGAAGGAAGTTAGAGGTTTCTTGGGACGCTTGAATTATATCGCCAAGTTCATTTCACATCTGACTGCTACTTGTGAGCCTATCTTCAAGCTTCTGAAGAAATATCAAGTAGTAAAATGGAATGACGAATGCCAGACTGCTTTCGAAAGGATCAAAGAATATCTTCAAGAACCGCCAATTCTGATGCCTCCGGTTGAAGGAAGACCTTTGATATTATACTTAATAATGCTAGACAATTTAATGGGGTGTGTGCTAGGGCAGCATGACAAGTCTGGTCGAAAAGAGCACGCAATATACCACCTCTCTTGACGAATAAGTTTCATATTTTTACATGTTTTGATGAATTGTGATCTTTGACATTGGATTTTGACTAAAAAGTCAAAGTTTGACTTTTCAATGTACAATTGACTTTAGATCAGTTGACTGAAAATCAACTATCAATCCAATTGATCTTGAGCAATGTTCTAGGTCATTCCATTAGGTAAAAAATATGCAATTGAACTCTTGAAATCATGCTTCAAACCAATTGACCATTTTCTAGGTCAAAAATCAGAAATTGCCCTTTCTTAGTCAAAACCCTAATTTTGACCATTTTGCCCTTTTGATGATTTGATTAAATTTCTTGAGGAATTATGGTCAAAACTTGATCAAATGATACATATGAGTTTATAATATTGATGTGGATAAAAAATTATGAAGTTTGACTGTAAATTGGCCATAGTTGACTTTTTCCCCAATAGAGCTGATTTTTAGGCCAACTGCTCAATTGACTGAGCAAAAGTGTGATCCAAGGCTTGAAACTTAACATGAGTAATCTTGGGGGTCCATTATGATCCATGAAATTCATATGAAGAATTGAAATTCATTTATCTTTGTGCAATCTCAAACCTTAATTTTGGTCATCAGTGCTTAAGGAGGTGTTTTGAGTTGATCAGTCCTAGTGCAGTCTTGAACCAAGAGAGATATTTTTGTGAGAAAAGAATTGATAAGTGAGAGGGAAAATTTTGGGGTACAACAGGCCCCAATGTTTCATAACAAGAACAAGAAGAGTGACTCACAGAGGGTAATGCCACACCAACTGTTGCCTCCTAGATTTCACCAGTAAGGCCCCCTTTTATTACCTGGCGACAAAACAAAACAAACACCAAAAAGAAAAATTACATTATTAAAGGCGTGGGTTTCCTCCCATGAAGTGCTTCGTTTAACGTCGTATGGCACGACGGTTCATTCTCCTTTTTTACGGGGGTTACTTCCTCTTCCACACCTTGTTGCTTGTCTTTTCCACAACCTGGAACTCATCTAAACCAAACATATGGACCACTTTTTTCTTCACATCACTTTCAACTTCCCTGTCCTCACCATGATGTCTCTGTTTCTTTCTATTCTTCACTTCTTTAATGAACTTAGGAATTTTGACAGAAACACGAGACGATGCCTTCTGAGAGATAATGTCTGAGACTTTTTCTGGAAGTTGTTTATACATTTTGATTTCTCCTTCTAATTTTATCATACCCACCGAAGTTTGTTTATTTCCACGCCCGCCTTGCTTTTTGATCTCTAACAATTTCAAAGTTGTCTCCTCATCAAATGATTTTAGTGTCAGAGTGCCTTTCTCGATACCCAAATTGCATCGAGTAGTACGCAAAAATGGTCGACCAAGAATAATAGGAGTCTCTTCGTCTTCAGGAATGTCCATGATCTGAAAATCAAATGGAAAGACAAAAATTTCAATTTCCATCAATATGTCTTCAGCTAACCCATATGACTTCATGATGGTGTGATTTACAAATTTTACTTTTGTACCTGACTCACTCACCTTTCCAATACCAAGCTTTTTGAAGATAGATAATGGCATTAAACTTACATTAGCACCTGAATTAACCAGAACCTTCTTGAAAGTTATTTCTTTTATAGTGAAAGATATTGAAATTGATCCAGGATCCTTCTGCTTGAGTGGGATTCTCCTCTCTAGCGAGATTTCACACACTTTCTCATTTTGTGGTACTGCCCTTCTCCCATCGGTCTTTTTTGAAAGAAAAGGCATGTTGATTTCTAACTTTTTTAACAATGTGCAAATTTCTCAAAGTCTTTCTCTTTTGTGTCCTTCTTTGCTACTCGAGAGGGATACGACAACTTAATCACTGATTTAGTATTCTCTTCAGCTGGCTTCACATGTGATACTACTTCTTACTATTTTTTCTTGTTCTCACTCACTTCTAAATCTACTTCTATGATATGATCATCAAATTTTACCTCATCTTCTTTTTCTTTAGCAACTTTCTCACTCCTTGTTGTGACAACATTAATATTCTCATCATTTTTTTTTGATTTCCTTATGCTTACAGAGCTAATTATTATGCAATATGTCCCATTTGAACTTCCAAATTTTTTATTGCAGCTATGGTATTCATGTGATTTCTCCTTGTCTCTTCTTGGAATTGAAAGGTGTGGGAAACCATCTTTTCAATATCTACCTCCCATTCTGTCTTTTCTGGAGCCTGTTGCTGATTTTCTTTCGAGGAGAAATTAGGATGATTCTTCCACCTCAGATTATAGGTGTTAAAATATGAATTATTCTGCTTCAAGAATTTTATCTCCTCAATTTATTGTGGGATTGAAAACATTGCACATTAATGTGTGGTCCACTACAAATTTCACAAGCAATATTTTATGCCTATTGAATCTAAGCTACCTGTTGAGAACCTATTTTCATTGCCTTCAACCTTTTCTCCACTTCTTTAGTAACTGTTTCTTAAATTTTGAGGTTCTTGGTGTGGCGACTGAATTTTTAATCAGAGTCGTCACTATTAGTTTTTATCCTAGGGAAAGGAATCTAATAGAAAACCCTAATTCACAGACATAGATTCTAGGTTCCCGACTTCTTTAGACGAAAGAAAGGTGTTAGGCACCTTTCATTTTCCTTGTTCCCAAGGGTATTAGGTTTTAGGTTTAGGTTCGGGTAAAATAGTGTTTTAAACTTTATTTAGGAGGAAAAGTGTTTTAATATTTTTATAGGAGAACTCGCTACGATTTTTGATCGTATGCCTACGTATCCTCTTATGAGGAATCAGAGTCACAATTCGTAGTTCCTATGGGGTTGGTGTTTTTTAGGGGTTACAAACGTACATTGAATCACCTCGCATTTTGGCCGAGAGTAGTGATTGCAGAGATTTTGGCTAAATGTGTGGTAAGTCAAAATATGTTTGAAACCCCTTTGCCAAAAACATTTAATTTGCTTAGTTGATTGTGAAAAATAGTTTGAGAATTATTGGTATTTTTTATCGTGTTAATTGCAAAAATCTTGATTAATGCATGATTAAAATATTTAATGCAAAGAATATGAGAAAGTAATATATGCATTTTGATATAGAAAAAACTTATTTTTATGGTATAATAAATAATAATATATAATAGTAATTAATATAAAAATTAATAATAATAATAATAATAATTGCAAATATAAATAATAGTTGTTATAAAAATATAATAAGTATAAGGATTAAAAATAGATAAAAATATAATGTATTAAAAATAATAAAAGAAATAATTGATTAAACCTGGGGGTGCATTTCCAATTATGGAGTAAAAGAATAGGAGTGTCAAAAATAGCCTAGGTTGGCCCAGTGTGCAAGGTGGTGTATTGTTGTGTTGTACTTTAGTAAAATAAAGAATGGGGGTGTAAAACATAAGTGAACCAGCCCATTATGCAGATTGAGAGTGGCTAGTTGGTTGCGTGTATGAGGGAGCACGAATCTTACTATAGACTTGGCCTCTCGGCCGTTTGATAAAGATCTAAAGAACATGATGGAAGGCGCATTATAATTTCCATGGGCAAGCACGTACAAGATCTATTTGGAACATACAATTATCGTTTCACTTCATTTTTGTCATTCATTTTATTTTCTTCACAATACCCTCGTCTCTCGTTCTTGCAAACCTTTCCGTCTTCTTTGTCCAACCCTTACAAATTCTAACACCCATCTAACACCGGCGGCGGCTACTACGACACCACCATCAAAAACCTAGAACGCAAACAATAATAAAGAGCTAAGTATTACCCTCTGTGTGATTATGTGTTCGGTTATGCGATGTACTCTCCAGTTCTGATTTCGCTTTCTGATTTGCAGGTTTCCGGTGACAGCTCCGAGGATAGGTTAACAGTGGCGTCAGTGATATGGTGGTGGAGAGATTGAAGGCGCGGAGGATGGCGAGGTGGTCAGTGGCAAAGATGGAGATTAGGGTTTCTGATATCGAAACCCCAATCGCCGCTTGTTCTTCTTCTTCAACGGGATTACAGTTCTTCTTCAAGATTCGTGGTCTCCTCTGTATCAAGCTTTTCTTCCTTCTTTTTTACTGTATATCTCCTTCACTCTGTCTTGAATCCCCCTTTCTTCATGATCTCTCCTTTATATTTATACTGTTTTTTTGATTTAGGGTTTAGATTTAGAAATTAGCTGAATTGGTGTTAGCATAGATACAGCGGTATTATTTAGGAATTATGGATTGAAATATATTGTAATTGATTATAATTTGTAAGATTTGATTTAAATGATTGTAATGGATCTTGGATTGAATAGAGATTTGATTTAATATTGTAAATTTGGATTCTTTAACAGAGAATTTTATTCATTAATTCACAATTCTGGGTTGGACTTTGATTTAATATAGATATGGATTTGATTTGTTTGTTCAAAGATTTAATTTCTACATTATCAGTTATCGCATAAACTGCACGTGAATTTGGTTTCAATTGCTACAGTTGCTGTTTATTAGCAACATTTGGGCATGCATCGCTATTTCCTTTTGTTCAGCCCAACGACATATTTCCCATTACAACAAAAAAGTCTTTAATATCACTAGGCCCAAATGCTTCTAACCCAATCCTATTTTAAATAAACTTTTTAATGAAAACAAATTATAAACAATATTTAATAATATGTTGTTTAATAATAAAAGTAAACTATTATAAATAAGAAGCTAACAGTAATAACAATATTTTATATATATTTTTATTAAAATAAAAACAGCAATTTTTATAATTTCTTAAAATAACAAAGCAGTAAATGGGTTGTCCCAGAAAACCATTTAATGGGCCTGATAAATTAATAACTATACCCCCTTTTGCTGTTTTATATTTAAACTAAATGGGGTAAATTCTAATGGACTTATAAATGGATAAGCATACCCCCTCTTTACCAACAACAAAAATGGAAAGGGGCCCTAATTTCAATCTCACCTCCTATTTTTACTAACAGCAATAAATCCTAACGGAATTAATAACTTACTTTACTAGCAAATTAAACCTAAGTAGTTTTAATAAATTAATAATTTATTAATTACTCGGGTGATTTTTTATTTTCGAATTGCATGGGCCATTGGGCAACATGCTTGGCGAACGGATTTATGAGTCTTTCTGATTTAGAAAGCTCCACTCTCCTGGATTAAAATACACCCCCCTGTTGACTTAAATTTTAAGAATGGGCCATCAGATATTGTTGTACCATCCTTAATTAAACATTTTTTTATTAATTTAATCTAGAAAATATGACCGTCGAGGTAGAACAAATTTGGGGTACGAAACTTGGTAGCTTCCAACTTCAAATCAATCACTCCCTATGGTTTGCTTGTAACACTGTCATATAATTCCAGGTGTTCATTTGCAGCAATGGATTCAATGATCTTCTTAACACCAGTGGCTATTGTAAAGTTGGATGAACCATCGACAACTGTGTCAATAAGTTTCTTTGTATTCTGAGGCCATGTACAAACATCTGCATTTGTTCAGTTTGATCCATGTTGTGAGTGTGACAAGCTACCAATAACCTCTTGAACCTTTTATAAGAATCACCTAGTGATTCTCCTTCTTTCTGCTTAAAATTCACAATATTATATCTTTAACGAATGTAAATAGAAGAAAGAAAGTATTCGTTAAGAAAAGGTTTCTCCATCTCATCTTAAGTGGTAACATTCCCAATAGGCAATGAGTAAAACCACTTTTCAGCATCTTCATAAAGCATGAACATAAACATTCCTAATTTCTTTGCTTCTTCAGAGTTCCCGTAAATCTTCAAGGTAATAATCATAGTAAGAAACCTTTGTGAATTCTTATTCACATCTTCATTTATCTTCTCGGTGAAAGATCTGTTCTCAAGCTATCAAATTGTTGAAGGGTGAAGCTGAAAATTTGCAACAGTTACCGGTTGATTCACAATAGTCAACCGACCTGTTGGAGAATTTGCTCCTCCATAATCCCTAAGAAGTCTCTTAGGTTCTGGTGGATCTTTAGCCATTGGTCTTTCCTCTTCTGATTCTGACTCTGTATGAATTAAATGTTCTTTGTCTAAAGCCATTTTGGTTAATCGAGCTTGTTTACATCTTGCGTAAAAAGTTCTTTCAATTTCTGCGTCAAAAGGAAATTTTGCTGATGGGTTTCCTCGCATACAAAGGTTAGAAACAAATTATAAATAAAAAAAATATTTAAATAACAGAAAATAAAATTTTAGTCACAGAGCAACAAACTTTTAATTGAACTCAAATTTAATTCAATAATTTGGCAGTCCCCGACAACGGCGCCAAAAACTTAATCGGTAAAATAGAAAGTATACTATTTTTCCTCTTGTAATAATAGGGAAATTCCCCAAATGGCAATCTCAAGGACTGTGTATAAGTATCGAGTTCAATTCGTGGTTCAATTAAACAAAAACTTAGATTTGCGTTTTGTTTGGAAATTGTCACTTAAAAAATAAGCAGAAATATAAATTGGCTTTTTCACATATATGAGAAGTATGCTAGGGTAAAGTATATAATTTTCCTTGTAACAACCTTGACTCCTGATTTCTTTAGCAAGTTCATAACATTCAACTACTATCCCTTTAGGTTATTTTCCCCTAAGTCCTTAGTGGGAAAACCTTTGAACATTCATCCTAAATCCTAGGTCCTTAGAGAATTATGATGAAATCAAGCCTTTGTTTTATCAAGGGTTAACCGACAACTATAGGGTATCCCTAGTCCTAGGTGATATATATTATAGTTTAATTGTACAAAAGCCTTAACAATCGCGGTCCAGCTAATTGTTAACCATAAATCAATTCTTGTTGATTCGACAAAGAAAGCATTGAAAACTTTGTACAATTAAATTGAATATGAAAAACCATTGCATTAAAGAAATTCAAACTCAAAGTTGTTTACAGAATAAATCAGGCACACCCCCTAGCATTGGGGGATTTAGCTACCCATATTTTTCAAAGTAATTTCAAAATAAAAATTAGTCATTACAAAACATCGGTGAACTTTTCTCTTTAATTGCTTCCGCTCATGAAAAGTCATTGTTCCCCAATAATTCCATATGCCTTAATCTTCAACCATAGAAAAATTCTCCGCTGGAAAAAAGTCCCCCAATTCCTTGTGAAAAGTCATCTAAATAGTCATCATTCATTCAGATTGGTTGGAAGTACCCAAAATGCCCTAACAACTTAAAGTATGGACAAAATAGGAAAAAGTCAAGAAGTCAGCTTCACATGCCAACACGGCCCATGTCAGGCAACATAGCTACCCGTGTTGGCCCTCAAACCTCCAATTTTTCTTTTAAAAACTAGGGGTTCCAACACGGCCCGTGTCAGCTGACACGACCACCTATGTTGCACCCCTGACTTTCTATTCTTCTTCAATGCATCCCAGGCCTTCCTCCTGACATGGCCCGTTTCAAGTGACACGGCCACGAGTGTCAGGCCTCCTGAAATATGATTTTTGCATTTTCTCCGAAACTTTGAGTTTTTCACCTTTTCGTACTGATTTGTCCCGATTTATTTCTTTGAGCCTAAAAACAGTAAAACACACAACCTATGTATAAAATGTGGAAACAATAATTAAAAGGCTTGACAAAAGCAATAAACTATATCTAAAATCAATGGTAAATAACTATGTAAAAACCGTTGGTCAGTATCAAAGCCATGGTTTACTCCTTGAAGCATGGTTTCGCTTCATTTCTAAGAGAAATCTAATTTCAGTTAATTTTCTCATATTTCTTTTCTAGTATTCTTTTCTTGTTATGTTCTTTGATTCTCATTCTTTTTCCTCAAATTCTAGGGTTTGAGATTTTATTTTTTTATTGAATTCTAGTTTATTACCATTTTCGCTTCCGATCGCATATGATTTGAACTCTATTTCTTGTACTGTGTGATCTTCGATGATGTTTCAAGGTGACAAAGATGATTATTTCAATTTCTATTATTATTTGTATATTTTTTTATTGAGAGCTTGCGTCAGATCATTTTTCATCATGTTGCGTTGATTCTTTAATTTCATCGGCATCGACAATAGTTATTGGTAAGATTGTCGTTTCTTCCGATCTTGCGGTGGATATGATCAGATGATTCTCGAAGTTTCAGATTCATTCAAAGAGTGGTGTTGTTGTCACCGTTTTAGATACTTGTTACAGAATATAAGTTTGAGAAGATTCTGAATCTCGCTTTGGATTTCAATTTGAACCAAGATTATTGCTTCTAGAAGAGTCTGCTCAAGTTGTGTTGGAGTCGTGAATCATCTTTATCATCTAATTTTTTGATATAGTGCTCCCAAGGTATTTGTGAAACATTTTCACTGAACTTGTGGAAGTCACTATTTTGTTACTCTAATGGAAGTTGACGTTTCAATATTTGTCTCTCAAATGCACCGCAGAAGAATCTGTTTATTGTTTTGACATTCCAATTGAATCAAGATTCATTGATTGAAAAATTATTGTGAAGAATAGCTTATTTGGTGCTTCTAATTTCACTCTTCTTCAATTCTGCTCTTCCATTTAGGTTAATAGTTTTGAGTTTCAAATCCTCTTTATCCAAATTTGAAGCTCACATTACTGTGGGTGCTTCATATATCACCATAATTGCATAATTTTATGAAGATTCTATTTTTTGGGAGGTTTTTCCAATTGATAAGTTTCTTGGATACAACAAGTTCTCTTAATTTTTCCGAGTTTACTGTGCCCTTGGTTGATGTTTTTTAGTTCAGTTTCGGTGCTAGTGATACACTTCACACCCATGTAGTTTCTACATCATATGAGGCTTATACCTTAAAATCTTCAAGGATAATTTTTCACATATCTCAACCATGAAAAGAATTCAATGATTAGGAATTTACATGGTAAATTTATATTGTTATAGTACGGAGTTCTTCTGAACTATAGATTCAATAAGGCTTCATATTTTGTGCTTCTTCCATTAGATTGTTGAGATACATTAAAACCTTGTTGCTCCTGTTTGATGAATATGGATTGAAGGTCTGCACCATTTTTGTTAATGTTAGTGCAATTTTCTTCCCATACATATTGGGAGTTAGTCTTATTTTAAACAACTTTGTGTTTGTCACTACTCTGTCTCTGATTGTCACTAATCTCATTGGACATGATGGAACCAAAGTCAAGTGTAGTGACATGGCAGAAAAAGGATATGATATGAACAAAGTCTCTCAAGAGGTTTTTGTTTCTAGACTGCCCTCCAACAAGATTAAATATCTGAAAGACTACCTCAGAATTTGTGCTAGAATCATTCTAGGATGCATCCATCACAGAAAAGCAACAAGTTCTCCTGCCTACATCAACATTGATCAACAATATCTTTTGTACTTAATTTCTACCAAGGTCAGAATCAACCTTCCATTCCTTATGTTTAATTATCTGAAGAGCACAGTCAAGGAAATAAAAGAAGACGAGAAAAAGAAAAGAGATTGGATTCCATTGGGAAGGCTGGTCTCAGATATTATGATAGGAAACAAGCTGATAGAACATCTAAGTGAAGTTCAACAAGTAAGTGAGCTGGAAACTTGCGTTTGAAAAACCCTCAATGCCAAAAACCTCAAACAGATGAAGATCATAGATCAAATCAAGAAGGATCCAACCCTATGTTAGAACATAGTTTGATTCTACAACCCTCGTAAGAGTTTTGATGGCAACAAACACAGAGAACAATTATGCACTCTAAATTTACATTCTGTTTTGTAGAGAAGTTTTAATTGAAGTAGATCAGAAGTTAAGCTACAAGGATGTTCTTGCTGTGAACGTAGACTATTCTCATAAAGTTCTGATGAATGAAGATCGGATGTTGCGCTAAGAGAAAGACGTTTTAACTCTGAACAAAAGTCTAACACTGCAAATAAGACCTTATGATTCTGACCTTCCAAAGTTCTGAAGCAAGAAGCAAACAAATTCCTTAATGTTATGAAGCGTTACTATTCATCAAAGCTATATCAATTGCAACGGCTACAAACAGACAACGATCTTTTATTTGAGGAAAGTGCATTAACTGTCATTTATCAAGTTTCCAATTACTCAAGATTGATGTGCCTATTTAAACAAGGGATGAGGTTAAGTCGTTCACAATTTACACACAACAATATAAAATAATTCAATGCTGCTACTCCTCATTCATACTACTCTCTAAACTGTGTAATACATCACAAGTTTGTGATACTATTTTTGTAAAGAAAAATATATTGTACACTGCTTTATTCATATTTTTTTAATGCAATTAGCTAATATATACCGGATTGTGGTGATACTCAAGAAGACTTTGACAGTATTCAAAGTAGTTCTGTAATTAAGTTTGATTAGTGAATTATGACCTCGTTGGAGAGAGGTGAAATCACCTTGGCAGGTTGACTGGAGTAGTTTGACTTCAAACGAACCAGGATAAAAATCATCGTGTTATTTGCATTGATTTTTAAGATCCTAATTCAACCCCACTTCTTGTGTTTTTCAATTCTTCAATTGGTATCAGAGCGTCTGGTTCTGAGTTTAAGAACTTAACCGTGCCATTAAAAGATCCAAGCTAAGAAAAACACTATGGTGGGACCAAGTCAGAACATCAGCAATGACTACCATGATGAGAAAGACAGAATCAGCGACAAACCTCCAATCTTTGATGGAGAGAACTTTGATTACTAGAAAGACAAAATTGAAAGCTTCTTTTTGGCTCATGATGTTGATCTCTGGGATATGGTAATTGATGGGTACATGCATCCCGTGGATGAAAGTGGTCAGAAGATTGATAGAAAAAGAATGTCTGATCATCAAAAGTGTGACTTCAGAAATCATCATAAGGTCAGAACTATTCTCTTGAGTGCCATCTCATATTCGGAGAATGAGAAGATCACAAACAGAGAGACAACTAAAAACATGTTTGATTCTCTAAGAATGACACATGAAGGCAACATGCAAGTAAAAGAAACCAAAGCTCTTACACTCATTCAGAAGTATTAAGCCTTCAAGACGGAAGAAAGTGAATTGAAGAAATGATCTCAAGATTCCAAATTCTGGTTGCTGGGATGAAAGTTCTGGACAAAGGGTATTCAACTGCTGATCATGTAAAGAAGATCATCATAAGTCTACCAAAGCAATGAAGGCCCATGGTCACTACTCTCAAAATGGCAAAAGATCTTAACAAGATATCTCTAGAAGAACTTGCCAGGTCACTCAGAAGTCATGAGATAGAGTTAGAAGATGATGAGCCCCATAAGCAAGGTAAGCCGTTAGGTCTTACATCTAACGAAAAATATGATTCTAAAGTTTTGCAGGCTATGGAAGAAACCTCTGGTGGATCCTCATCAGAAGAAGATGAATTGTCTCTTCTCTCTAGAAGAGTCAATCTGCTGTGGAAGAAGAGGAAAAGGAAGTTCATAAATTCCAGAAGAACGGGGAATTAAAATGAATCATCTTCTGGATACAGAATGTATGAATCATCTTCTGGACACAGAAAGTCTGAATCATCTTCTGGACAAAGAAAGTCAAGCAAAATGGACATTGTCTGCTACAAGTGCAATGAATAAGGGCACTACAAAAGCGATTATCCAAGGCTTTAGAAGGAGAAACCCAAAAAGAAGTTCTTCAAGGAGAACAAGAAAAGTCTCATGGAAGCAGGGGATGACTCAGATACTTCTGACGTAGACACTGAATCAGAAGATAAAAGAGCCAACATTGCTCTTATGGCCAACGTGACAGAAGATACTGAATCATCTGGGTTAAAATCAGAATCAGACACAGAAGAGGTATTTCCTGACTTTACTATAAACTTTATTAAAGCTGAATTAGGAGAAATTATGAGTGAAATTCTTGAAAGATATCAGCAGCTTCGAGTCAAATTCAAGAACCTGAAAAAGGATCTAGTTTTTGACTTTGAAGAAACTGAGAATATGAGATTAGAAAATTCTGAGCTAAAAGAAAAAATTTCAAAACTTGAAAACGATTTACAAAATACTCAGAAGGAAACAATCTCAGAGGTTCCTAGTAACTCAGATAAGATCATAAAGGAATATGATCATAGATTTCAGAAGTTCCTTGCTAAAAACATAGATATAAGCAAGATGGCTTCAATGATCTATGGAGTTAGCAGAAATGGTGGAAAAGGTATAGGATACAAAGGTAAAGTATCCCAACTTAAGAAAGTCATGGACTTAGTTATTAAACACACTCCTTTAAAATATCACTTTACCTATGGGCACACACATGAATTAAAATATACCAGTAATGATTTTTCTGCTAAACCAAAATTCAAACAGAGTTTTGTTAACACTAACAAACAAGGACCCAAAAAGATATGGGTACCTAAGGATAAAATTATATATGTAGCAGATATCTTTGACAGCAAGACTAAAACACCAATCATGGTACCTGGACTCTGGATGCTCTCGACACATGACGGGAAGAAAGCATATGTTCCAAAGTCTGGAACTTAAATTTGGAGGCTACGTAGGTTTTGGAGGCAATCAGAAAGGGAAGATCACTGGCTCTGGAACTGTCAGTAACGATAACCCCCCTTCTATTAATAATGTTCTGTTAGTAGATGGATTAATGCATAACTTGTTATCCATAAGTCAATTAATTGATAACGGTTATGATATAATTTTTAATCAAAATTCATGTAAAGCTGTTAGTCAGAAAGATGGATCTATCCTATTTAATGAAAAGAGAAAGAACAACATTTACAAAATAAAACTTTCTGAACTAAAAAGTCAGAATGTAAAATGCCTATTGTCTGTTAACAACGAGCAATGGGTCTGGCACAGAAGATTAGGGCATGTTAGTATGAGAAGAATATCTCAGATTAACAAACTCAATCTGGCCAGAGGACTTCCTAATCTGAAGTTCAGCTCAGATGCTCTGTGTGAAGCATGTCAGAAAGGCAAGTTTGCAAAACCTCCTTTTAAAGCAAAAAAATGTTTTTTCTACCTTTAGACCATTGGAACTTCTGCACATAGATCTATTTGGACCAGTGAAAACTGCATCCATTAGTGGTAAGAAGTATGGGTTAGTGATCGTAGATGACTATAGCAGATGGACATGGGTAAAGTTATCAAGACACAAGGACAAGTCACACTCTGTGTTCGTTGCTTTTTGTAGCCAAGTCCAAAATGAGAAAGGTCTTAGAATTGTTAAAGTCAAAAGTGATCATGATGGAGAATTTGAAAACAAAAAATTTGAAATATTTTTTAATGAGAATGGCATCTCTTATGATTTCTCTTGTCCTAGAACTCCCCAACAAAATGGAGTTGTAGAACGAAAAAATAGAACTTTACAAGAAATGGCCAGAACCATAATCAACGAGACTAACATTGCTAAGAACTTCTGGGCAGAAGTAATTAACACAGCGTGTTACATTCATAATAGAATCTCCATAAGACCTATTATGGATAAGACTCCATATGAACTGTGGAAGAACAGAAAGCCCAACATTTCGTATTTCCATCCATTTGGATGTATTTGTTTTATGCTTGACACCAAAGAACATCTGAACAAGTTTGACTCTAAAGCATAGAAGTGTATTATGTTAGGATACTCTGGACGCTCAAGAGGCTATAGAGTATACAACACAGAAACACAGATTGTAGAGGAGTCAATCAGTGTTAGATTTGATGACAAGATTGGCTCTCAAAAGTCAAAGCAAAATGAATCTCTTACAAATATAGAAGTTCAGTTCATAGGTTCTTAAGGCAATACATCAGAAGTTCCCAACAAAGACTCACAAACAAAATCATAAGGAAATGTCACAAACACTACAACAACAACTGAAGACCCTCTCTCCAGAAAATACTATCCAGAAGCAGCCTAGCTCATCCTGAAGACAAAATTCTGGGAAAGAAGGAAGATCCAATCAAAACAAGATCCATATTCAGAAATTCTAAAGAATCTCTCATGGGATTGGTATCTCTCATTGAGCCAACATCCATTGATAAAGCTCTTCTAGACAATGACTGGATACTGGCTATGTTGGAGGAATTAAATCAATTCACCAGAAATGATGTATGGGGTCTGGTTCCCAAACCAAAAGGGTTCAACGTCATTGGAACAAAATGGGTATTCAGAGACAAGTTGAATGAACAAGGAAAAGTCATCAGAAACAAAGCACGGCTGGTTGCACAAGGTTATAGTCAGCAAGAGGGGATAAACTATACAGAAACCTTTACTCCATTCTCCAAGGTAGAATCTATCAGACTCTTAATTTCTTTTGTTGTGAATAATGGCATCACTCTCTATCAGATGGATGTCAAAAGTGCATTCTTAAATGGATACATTGATGAAGAAGTTTATATGCACCAACCCCCTGGGTTTGAAAATTACAAACATCCAGAATATGTTTTCAAAATAAAGAAATCACTATATGGTCTGAAACAAGCTCCCAGAGCTTGGTATGAAAGACTAAGTACCTTTCTATTAGAAAAGGAATTCATCAGAGGGAAAGTGGACACAACTTTATTCTGTAAGTCATTTAAGAATGACATTTTAATTTGTCAAATTTATGTAGATGATATAATATTTGGATCTACTAAAGCTTCTCTGGGAAGAGAATTTGCTAAGTCTATGCAGGCAGAGATTGAAATGAGCTTGACGGGAGAACTCGAATTCTTTCTGGGCATTCAGATCAATCAAACTCCAGAAGGAAACTACATATACCAGAGAAAATACGTCAAAGAACTTATAAAGAAATCTGACCTATCAGAGTGTAAGCCATCTAAGACTCCAATGCATCCCACATGCATTATGGAAAACGAATAGGTAAGTAAAAAGGTAGAACTGAAGATCTATAGTGGTATGATTGGTTCTCTCTTATATCTTACATCTTTAAGACCTGACATTCTATACAGTGTATGCTTATGTGCCAGATTCCAATTAGATCCTAGAGAATCTCACTTAGCAGCTGTTAAGCGAATTTTCAAGTAGCTGAAAGGTACTACTAGTCTTGGTTTGTTTTATAGAAAAACCAATGAATACAATTTAGTAGGGTACTGTGATGCTGACTTCGCTGGAGACAGAGTAGAAAGAAAAAGTACTTCTGGAAGCTGCCAGTTTCTGAGAGAAAATCTGATCTCATGGACCACAAGAGGCAATCCATAATTTGTTTGTCAACAACTGAAGATGAATACATAGCAACTGCTGGATGCAACATACATATGCTCTGGATGAAGAGTCAGCTTGAAGACTTCAACATATTTGAGAGTAACTTTCCTATATTCTGTGATAATACTTCTGCAATATGTTTATCTAGGAATCCTATTTTGCATTCTAGGATTAAGCATATAGAAATAAAACATCACTTTATTAGGGACTATATTTAGAAAGGAATTCTTTCCTTAAAATTTATTGACACAGACCATCAATGGGCTGATGTCTTCACTAAACCACTTTCTGAAGATAGGTTTAATTTCATTCTGAAACATCTCAACATGAAATTATGTCCAAAATAAGAGTTTTATTTATATATTCATTAACCCTCATAATTTTATGTTTTCTTTGTGAACATCTGATCAACAAGTCTTCATAAGTTAGAAGGACAGTTGCATCAAAATCTATCTAAGAAGATCTGATCGGTTAATTTCAAAGATAGAGGCATGCAGTTCACATTATGAACATCTGTCATCCTCTCACAAGCGTCCTTCTAAGGCTGAACATGCATTTAAATTCTGAAGGGTCTAAAGCTTTGATTGGGTGCATTGAGACACATGTCATTGGTAACTGTTTCTTATCTCCACGCCATCCCCTATTTTCAGGATTCATAATTGCTATGTAATCATTAATTTTTCTCTCTTTCTTATTGATTAAGTTTTCAAATTGATTATAAATACACATTCACTATCACTTTCACTTCTTCTTGCTTCTATTTCCTCTCTAGTTTTCGTTTGCAAAAACCTTTTTTCTCAGAAATCTCAAACAGTCAGTGTGAACAATGGCTTTATCTTCAAGCGCTAAAAATATTCAATGTGCTCCTGGTTCATCTTCATCAACAGCAGAACAATACGAATAACCGTCTAGAACCTTACTTACTCCAATTGATTCTCTTGAGGTTCTTCGTAAGCTTATCATTGACTTTGAAAGCATGAAGGAGAATGGGTTAGATCTTACTGCATATGTAGCTATTCAAGGTTGGAATAGGTATTTCGATCGTCTTCTAGGTCCAGTGTTCCCAATTTTGGAAAAGGAATTCTGGATTCATGCAACCTCCTCTAACCACCAAGTAACATCTTATGTAATGGGGAAGAAAATTGCAAGAACTGAAGATTTGATTGCAGAGTTGATTGGTTATAATGGCGGAGGAATCCATTGCAGCGACATGGCTGAGAAATGTTTTGACCTAAGAGCCATATCAAGAGTAATCTTCACTTCTAGGCAGCCATCCAACAAGATTAAAGATCTGAAGGACTACTTTAGAATCTGGGCAAAGATCATTCTGGACTATATCAACCACAGGAAGCCAACAAGCTCTCCTGACCACATAAATATTAATCAACAGTTTCTGCTATACTTCATTGCGAAGAAGACGAAAATAAACCTTCCTCACTTGATTTTCAATCATCTGAGAACAAGCGTGAAGGAAACAAGAGAATATGAAAGAACCAAGAGGGATTGGATACCTCTGGGAAGGATAATTTCAGACATTCTGTCTGAGAATAGATTAATAGAGCATCTGACTAAAGCTCAGCAGATAAGCACGCTGGAGACATGTGCTGGAAAATCTCTTAATGCTAAGAACCTAAAAAAGATGAAAATTATTGACAATATTAAGAAGGATCCAACCATTGCTACAAAGGAAGTCATCACATCAAAGAGAATCCATCTGAAAGATCTTCCTCTATTTTCTGATATTGATGCTTCACCAGAAATAGTTGTCAGATATTTAGAAGCATGCAAGAAGGATGTAACTGCTCCAGAGTTAAACATTTGTGATCTGCATCAGCAAGCTCCAGATTTTGTCCTAAAGAAGTCCAGAAAAAGAAAGGCTGCAAGAAAAGGATCTTCTCTAAAGAGTCCAAAAGCTGCTAAAAAGAAAGGTAACTCTTCTTTTATTTCTGTTGTAGAATCAATAGTTTTTCCAACATCTGAAACACCCTCCTCTCCAAAACCAATAGAAGATCCCTCACCTCAAACATTTGACAATTTTGATATAGAGTTTGACCCCTCAGTAACTCTAGAAAACATACTAAATGAACCTCACTCTCCAAATCCACATCTTGAACAAAATCAGCCAGAACTTGCTAGAGTTCTTTATGATATCGATCAATTTGATCCAGATTTTCAAACCACTCACCCAGAAAATCCAAATGCTATCGCTTCCCAACCAGAAAATCCATACACAGAATCTGATACCACCACACCAATTCCTAGAATTACAGAACCTTTCATGGTTCACCAACCTCTCTCCATCCAAGACATTCCAGAAATTCCATCACCTTACCATTCCACTCCACCTCACACTCCTCCATCACCAATTATCTTTTCTGATTCTCCCACTCCCTCTCCTATTAACCCTCCATAAGATCACCTCAGAACCATAATAGACTTAGAAGCTCTGGATCACCTTGCTTCAACCTCTCACAAAATTTCCATTCCCAAACCAAAACCAACTATCACCAAAGCAG
Organism: Vicia faba; assembly: GCA_948472305.1. NCBI lineage: Eukaryota > Viridiplantae > Streptophyta > Magnoliopsida > Fabales > Fabaceae > Vicia > Vicia faba. The sequence continues at coordinate 1,221,657,691 of OX451735.1, forward strand.
ATGTTGTTAGAAATTTATTGATTTTTGAAATAGAAATAATGGAATGGGTTGACTCTTTGAAGCAAGCAAGCTTAGAAAATCCAAATCCTGCTACTTCTGATTCTCACTAGAATCAGTTCAGAAGATGGTTCAACTCAGAATCCCAGAAACTCAAGGAATTAAGCTATGAACTGGCCCAACATAACTTTTGTGATCAGCTGAAAGTTTTCAAGGATCAAGTTCTTAGTCACTGGGAAAGGAAATCTATTCTTGTGCTGGACAATACTCACTGGAAAAAGCACCAACCTTCAGAAGTTATTGAACCATGCTCTGAAAATCTTCCACTGGTTATTATTTAAGACAAAGGCACATCAACTTAAGAAGCCACTGAATCAGAAAATGCTACAGAGTGTTCTGAGAAACTTGCATCTTCTGTGGATACACCAGCTTCATATTTGGTTATGCAAACTCTGGAAGAGTTAAAGCAAGAGAATACAATGATCAAAGAAAGATTGGACAAGCAAGAAGACACGAGCAAATAAATCAAGGAAATGCTGGGAAAACAAGAGGAATCAAGCACTCAGATTAAGAGCTTGCTGGAAGCGTTGTTCACACGACTTCCCCTCCTTAATCTTAGTTTTTTATAACTTGTTTTCTACATTCATTTATCTTATTTTATTTGGCTCTAAAAGTGTTATTGAAATCAAGTTTAATATAACTCATCTTTTTGACTCTGAATATTAGTGTTTATATTTCTTTTTGATTCCTGACAAAAAGGGGGAGAATGTAAGATATTTTCAATAACAGTATATCGAGACAAAGTCTCAAACATTTTGAATATCATAACTTGTAATTTTTTTCCTGAAAGCAAAACAGGAACAAAACTCGGATGAAGACAAAAGGAGATGCATCAAAAGCTCTGATCAGAATGAACTTCAGGGAAGTAATTCATATCTATCTATGTACTCAACTCATGGGAGACTCTCTAATGCTTTATGTTCTGTCTATTTTTAATTGAAATATCCTAGTTTTTGTCATCATCAAAAAGGGGGAGATTGTTATAACATAGTTTGATTCTACAACCCTCGTAAGAGTTTTGATGATAACAAACACAAAGAACAATTATGCACTCTAAATTTACATTCTGTTTTGTAGAGAAGTTCTGATGGAATTAGATAAGAATTTAAGCTAAAAGTATGTTCCTGCTGTGAATGTAGACTATTCTCAAAAAGTTATGATGAATGAAGATCAGAAGTTGCGCTAAGAGAAATATGTTATAACTCAGAAAGAAAGTCTAATGCTGCAAACAAGAACTTATGATTCTGACCTTCCAAAGTTCTGAAGCAAGCATCAAATAGATTCCTTAATGTTCTGAAGCGTTACTATTCATCAAAGTTATATCAATTGCAACGTCTACAAACAAACAAGGATATTTTATTTGAGGAAAGCGCATTAACTTTCATTTATCAAGTTTCTAATTACTCAAGATTGTTGTTCCTATTTAAACAAGGGATAAGGTTAAATCATTCATGATTTACACACAACAATATACAATACTTCAACGCTGCTACTCATCATTCATACTACTCTCTAAACTGTGTAATACATCACAAGTCTGTGATACTGTTTTTGTAAAGAAAAACATAATGTGCACTGCTTTATTTATATTTTGTTAAGTGAAATTCCTTGAGATATACCGGAGTTGTGGTGATACTCAAGAAGACTTTGGTAGTAGTCAAAGTAGTTGTGTAATCAAGTTTGATTAGTGAATTAATACCTCGTTGGAGAGAGGAGAAATCACCTTGGCGGATGGACTGGAGTAGTTTGAGTTCAAACGAACCAGGATAAAAATCATCATGTTATTTGCATTGATTTTTAAGATCCCAATTCAACCCCCCTTATTGTGCTTTTCAATTCTTCACCCTAATCATAAAGGAAGTTATCTCTTCAAGAAGAATTCCTCTGGACGACTTTCCCCTCTTCACTCAAATAGATTCTCCTGAAATCATTGTTAGATATCTAGTTGCTTGCAAAAGAGATGGAACTGTTCCTGATGTTAACATTCAGAATCTTCCTCAACCACCAGAGGTACTCATTAGAAAGTCGAAGAAAAGGAAAGCTACCGGTGAAGGAACTTCTAAGAAGACTCGTAAAGCTGTTAAGAAATAAGGTACCTCTTCTTTCATTTCTTTTGTTGAATAAATACTTTTATTAACATTTGAACCTTCTTCATCTCCAAAACCTTATGAACATCACTCACCACAAACACTTGATGACTTTAAATTTGAAACCAACACCACCACAACCACTAATGAAACTCTGATGAATTCATCTTCTACCTATACTGCTCAAATTCAGCTAGAACTTTCCCAAGTTCTATGTGATATTGATCAGTATGATCCATCCAATAATGCTTCCCAACCAGAAAATCCTAATGTTGTCTCTGAACAACAAATTCCCGAAACAACACTAGAAATACCAGGCATAAATTGTCCTCTTAACAATCTTGAACCATAAAATATCACCACCCCTTAATCACAGAACATCCATATCATCCCAGATACTCCCTCTCCACATACATCATCACCAAACTCACCTCTCTCCATTCACAACTCCCCAGATCATCACACTCCCATAGAACAATCAGAAGATCATCTGTGAATTACAGTTTATCATCAAGCCTTGAATAACCTAATTCATTACTCCCAAAAAACAGTCGTTCCAAAACCCAAACCAAAACTAACTAAACCAGATGTTGGTTAATTGTTGCTGGATTTTGAAACAGAAATGCAGGAATGTGTCTATACTCTAAAGGAGTTTTGCATCAACAATCTGAACATAGCTACTTCTCACTCCCTCTAGATCTAGTTCAGAAAATGGTTTAATTCTGAATCCATCAAGCTAAAGGAAGTCAGCTATGAGTATGCTCAGCAGAACTTCTCTGATCAGCTGCATTTCTTCAAGGATCAAGTTCTGAAACTCTGGTAAAATAAACCTCTTCCAAAACCGGATAAAACTCCTTGAGAATATCTACAGAAACCGAAAGTTCGAGAACCATTTGCTGAACCTCAACCTCTGGTCTTTTAACAAGACAAAGGAAAGTAGGTTAAAGAATCTTCTGGGAATGTGATTGTTGAAGAAACGACTCCAACTTCTCATGCTGAAAACTCTACACGGGTTGAAGAAAGAGAATGAAACTCTTAGGGAAAGGTTGGATAAAAAATATGAAACCAACAAAGAGATTAAGGGATTACTGAACAAACAAGAATAATCCAACACTCAAATCAAAGGTCATCTGGAAGTATTATTCACATGCCTTCCACCTCCACAACCTTAGATCTAGTTGTTTATTTATCTTGTTGTTGTTTTGATGTTTTACTTTTCTTCTGTATGTTCATTCTCGTTTTAATACATGACTTTTTTTTGCTATGATACTGTGTTTTTCTTATATTTTCCTTATTTTATTCTTTTTGATTTATGACAAAAAGGGGGAGAAGTGAAAATATTTTGATATAACAATTATGGACTAAGTCTCGAACATTTTGATATAACGTAACTTATGATTCTAATAGTTTACATGAATAGTCTTCACTATAACCTTATGGTATGCATTACCAGCCTTAAACATAGGCTTCTCAGATTTTCCATCATATTCTCTCATAAACTTCTGGCGAGTAAACATCTTTAGGGAAGTTTTTATTCATAATTTATATCTTTTGCATCTGAGTATTCAACTTAGGGGGAGACTCTGATAATATCTCTTACTATTAAGTTATAAAATTATTCATCAAAATATGTAAGTTTTGTCATCATTAAAAAGGTGGGAAATTGTTATAATATAGTTTGGCTCTACATTTAATTCATAGTTTTAATGATAACAAATACATAGTTATTGTGAAGAACAATTATGCTCTCTAATCGTTTGATTGAATGTACAGAGAAGTTCTAATGAAAGCTAAGAAGATAATGATGTGAATAAACAAATATGAAGCTCTAAAGAGAATGTGCTTATAAGAAGCTCAGAAGTGAAACTAAAAGTAACACGCCAGGAAAAGAAGTTTTGATGCATAAGTCAAATTTCTGAAGCACCAAGCTGCCAGTTATACTCTGATGGGGAAGTTCTAGGAGAACAAAGATGTTTCAACGTATTCATTAAATTGAAGTTCTGAGACCAAGCATTCAAAGTTCTGAAGGTCTGTAGATCCAACATCTCATTAGATGTCATTCAATACAAGATCAAGAAAGTAACTGCTAGAACTTTATTATTGGGAACACAATTTTTATTTTTGGAAAGAATATTAAAACCTCAAATCATCAACCTTCTAAAAATAAATATATATGTCTCCAACGGATCTGAACCTTTTCTATATAAAGGGGACTATGAAGGTGGATCAAACATAAAACACTCACATACAAACAAAGAGCACTCCAAAAATTCTCATATCTTTTATCTCTTAAAGTTATTCTTTGTGCTATAATTTGTGTAAACACCATAGTTGTGATATAGCTTATTAGAAGCATTTGTAAACACATTGTATATTTGTTTAAAATTGTATTTCCTCGAGAAAGCAAGTTGTAGTTTGATCTCAAGAACATGTTTGCAATTGTCTTCGTAATTTTGTAATCATCTTTGATTAGTGGATTGAGACCTCGATTGAGAGAGGCGAAATCACCTTGATAGGTGGACTGGAGTAGCTTTGAGTTCAAGCGAACCAGGATAACCAACGTGTTATATTGCTTTAGTTTTTAAAAACCCCAATTCAAACCCCATTTTTTGTGTTTTTCTATCCTTCATTTCATTCACTAGCAATTGCTGATACTAGTGAAGACTTCAAAAATAATAGTAGTCTTGTATTAACAAAACATGCTACTATACACAAGATCAGAATCTGCACATTCCAATCCATATATCCAAATATGTTTATTTTCTCAATAACATTGAGCCTCAATTTCACATCCATAATCTAAGCATTTTCCAAATACAACCATGATGTTACAACATCATCTAAAACAACAGCTTCATGACACAGAAACCAGACACTGTGGTTCTTAATCACACAATACAGAGGACTTATTATACATAGAATTCTTGTAAGAAGCTCAAGAAAAAACAAGAAGATCTCAAAAGATCACACCTCCTGCAGCTCATTCAGGTTAATAAAACCACATGAACACTATTGAGAGAAACAAACTCTCAACAATATATGAACCAACAGTTCAGATAGTAGATTTGCTTCCACACCTCAGATAAGTACCCAACTCCCAACAAGGTCTTTACCATTAGTAACAAGATCATATTCACAATATTAGACTTATACCCAGCTCCCAACAAGGTATTTGTCATCAGAGGAAAACTTCCCCACACACACAGCTGTAGATGATACCCCCTTTCAACAAATGTTAAAACATTTAATCTGGCATCCTTTTTCTTCAACTTTCAGCATATGGGAATCGTTCACAATATTCCAAACTTGGTCAGAGACTAGACTTCACACTCTATCATGGTAATTCATTCCAACTTAGGAATCCAATGGTGATCAACAATAGTCACCCCATTATCTTCAAAACAAGCTTCCTTATGAAGCAACAAACAAACCTGAGATGATGTTCCAACATCAGATAAAACATCAATCCCATATCCATGGACTTTACCAAATACTATGATTATGGATATGATACCCATAGTAAGTCTAAAAAAATATTGAGGGAGAACACAAGAGGATCAACCATCAGTAGTTGATCAATCTTCAACACCAGATCAAACACATGCAGAATATGCACACAAAACACATCAAGGAACTTCTCCTTAAGCACGGAATCCATACCACTTGTCAGAATTTTAGGTGTTTGATCACAAGCCTTCTCCACCTAAAGAGGAGATTTCCTCTACCATGCATCCCGCCACACAAAGAGTTTTATATGATCATCAACCATTCAAACAACTGTCCAGTAGTACTCCAGCTTCTCTAAACTCTTATGGACAATACATCATGACTTATACGTTAATTTTCCAGAATATTAACTTACCTCGGGTTGATGCATCTCCATTGCACACAACCCTAGAATGTATCTTTCATTTTAGCAGAACAAGAGTTCAATGTTCTCATAAACTTGATAAGAGATATATCAAGTTTGAGTAAACAACCTCTATCATATTTGAGAGAAACATCAGTCAAACTAAGTTGAGAAAAATAAATTCTCAACACTAAGATGTCATGACATTATATCTGACTTCAATTACTATGAACACCTGGATAATCAAACAATTACTTCCATAATAGCAGTCCAATTTGTGGTTAGTGCACACCCACAAACATCTCTCAATACAAACAAAATATTTTCCTTATCCACAAACAAGATTCCAAAATAAATCTGGATCCTTTGATTAGAAGGATTTTATAGAACTTAGAGAGAATAAACTTCACATATGATATTGACCTTCATATATAAAAACACTTGGCTAAGATAACAAAATTCTTAAAAGCACCAAACCCCAGCTTCTGCACTTCCTACTTGCTTGACTCAGAACAAGTTGATCCAAGAAGTAAGCAATTGGTTGACCATCGCTCAACCTACCATTCTAAGATGTGTTTTATAGATAAAATATCTTAGATACACAACACATATACCTCCTCTTCCAAATCATGAGTTGGTTCCAAACATATGTGATCACCAAACATTTGTCTGGCACCCAGAGCATCTGTTATGCAATAGGGACATGCTAATGCCATAACACTTCAGAGTGGGAAAAAACTAGACGGACCAACTAAACCTAGAATCGAGAAACCAACCATGTACCAGAAATGTGGAAAAGGAACTGAGAAGGAATCTATCACACAAATGCCCTCCTACGCTAAATTTATTAAATAAATCTTATCCAATAAGAAAAATATTGAGGATAATGAAATTGTACTGCTCACCGCTGAATGCAGTGCTATAATCCAAAACAACATGCCTCATAAACTTAAAGATCCAGATAGTTTTTCCATACCTTGCGTAATTGGAAAGTTTGTCATAGACAAACACTATGCGATTTAGGAGCCAATATTAGTCTAATGCCCTTATCAATTTTCAAGAAACTCAACATGGGAGAACTAAGACCAACAAGAATGCCCGTATAATTAGCATATCGATCAGTGAAATTTCCTTTAGGTATGTTAGAAAATGTTCATGTACGTATAGGACAATTCTATATCACCACTGATTTCATAATCATGGACATTAAAGAAGACTCCAATATTCCTATTATATTAGGTAGGCCATCCCTAGCCACTGCAGGAGCCATCATAGATGTTAAAAATGGAAAACTAACTTTCGAAGTCGGGGAAGACAAAGTTGAATTTATCTTGTCTAAATTCTTTAAGGCACCAACCATCGATGATTCAGGTTGTTTCTTAGATGAAATTGATAAATGCGCAAAAGGATTGAAAAAACAACAAACCACCTATTCGGAGGTATTGAAGATTCCTATACCTCAAATTTTTGAAGATGATAATTGGCACCCTGAATATCAAGATGAAAATCTGAGTGAATGCCTAGCTCTAACTCCTGATCCTATACCTTGTCTAAAGAAGCCATCCATAGAACTAAAAACACTATCCAAAGACCTAAGGTATGAATACCTAGACACAGAACTTGAACGACCATTTATAGTCAATGCAGACCTAGGACAAATAGAAACTGAAAAATTATTACATGTCCTAAGAAAATACCCAACCGCTTTAGGATATAACATCTCATATCTAGAAGGAATAAGCCCTTCTATCTGCATGCACCATATAATGCTGGAGGTAGACTGTAAAACCTCTACGGAACATCAAAGAAGAATCAATCCTATTTTGAGCGATGTAGTAAAAAAGGAAGTAGAAAAGCTATTAGAAGCAGAAACCATATACCCAATATCCGACAGTAAATGGGTTAGCCCAGTACATGTCAAACCTAAGAAAGGAGGTGTTATAGTTGTAAGCAACACTAAAGGAGAATCCTTAGCACAACGAACTCACACCGGGTGGAGAATGTGCATCGACTATAGAAAGTTAAACAAAGCCACTCGTAAAGATCATTTTCCTTTACCTTTCATTGATCAAATGCTCGAACGACTAGCTAAACACTCTCACTTCTACTATTTAGACGGTTATTCCAGATTTTTCCAAATTCCTATCCATCCTGATGACCAGGAAAAGATAACTTTCGCTTGTCCTTATGGCACGTTCGCCTATTGATGAATGCCATTTGGATTATGTAATTCCTCTACAACATTTCAGAGATGTATGATGTCCATCTTCTCTGATTTTCTAGATGGTATAATGGAAGTTTTTATTGATGACTTCTCCGTCTATGGAGAAAGTTTTGAAGGATGTCTATCGAACCTTGAAATGGTACTGAAAAGATATGTAAGTGTAAACCTCGTGCTAAACTGGAAAAAATGCCACTTCATTGTCCGACAAGGAATTGTCTTAGGGAACATCGTATCTGATAGGGGAATTGAAGTAGATAAAGCAAAGATCGAAGTAATAGACAATCTTCAACCACCTAAAACTGTTAGAGAAATAAGAAGTTTTCTAGGACACGCTGGTTTTTATCGGTGTTTCATTAAATCTCTAAAATAATCAAACCTCAAATCGAACTGCTAATGGATAGATGCTGAGTTCATTTTCACCGACAAATGCTTGGATGCGTTTACAACACTAAAAAAGGCATTAATTTCAGCACCTATTATGAAACCTCCTGATTGGAATGAACCATTTGAAATAACGTGTGATGCCAGTGACTATGCCGTAGGTGCAGTTCTAGGACAAAGAAAGGACAAAAAGATTCATGAAATCTACTACTTAAGTCGAACCCTAGATCCTGCACAGATAAATTATGCCACCACTGAAGAAGAATTGTTAGCTGTTGTGTTTGCTTTAGATAAATTATGTTCTTATTTAGTGGGAGCACAAATAATTATCTATACTGATCATGCTGCAATCCGATACCTCTTAAGTAAGAAATATGCCAAACCAATATTACTAAGGGGGATCTTACTTATACAAGAATATGATTTGGATATCAAAGACAAGAGAGGCACTGAGAATGTAGTAGCTGACCACCTGTCCAGAATAGAAGGCATCAAACCATATCATGTACCCATCAATGATGATTTTCCTTATGAATGCCTTGTAGTCCAATTAGAATTGGAGAGTAGTACAACAGAGTACCTAGTGACTTATGAAGACACGAACACAAACGAAATTATGGAAGTAGTCTACACTAAAACCATACTACTATGGTATGCCGATTTTGTCAACTACTTGGCTGCTGGAGTGCTTCCACCTGATATGTCTTATCAACAAAAGAAGAAATTCTTCCATGACCTTAAACATTATTATTGGGATGAGCCTTTGATTTTTAAGAGCGCCAATGGTATTTTCTGTTAATGTGTTCCCGAAAATGAAATTAAAAACATAACTTTCCATTGTCATGCAGCTCCCTATGGAGGACATGCGAGTACTTCAAAGACCTGCGCTAAAATATTACAAGCTGGCCTCTATTGGCCTAATCTGTGGAAAGATGTCCATATCGCGGTTAAAAATTGCGACCAATGCCAACACACTGGAAACATCTCTAGACACGATGAGATGACTCCAAAAGGCATTCTAGAAGTGGAATTCTTTGACGTATGGGGAATTGATATCATGGGACCCTTCCTGTCTTCCTTTGGAAATCACTATATACGAGTTATTGTTGACTATGTTTAAAAATGGATCGAGGCTATAGCCTATCCAATGAATGACGCACGAGTAGTAGTCAAGCTTTTAAAGAATATAACCTTTCCAGGATTCCGTGTTCCGAGACTCGTCATCAGTGACGGTGGCTCCTATTTCATTTCCATAATCTTAGAAAAATTATTATCAAAGTTTGGAGTCCGACATCGTTTCGCAACACCTTATCATCCACAAACAAGTGGGAAAGTAGAGGTCTCCAATAGAGAGAGTAAGAAAATCTTAGAAAAAACAGTAGCAACCTCTAGGAAAGATTGGTCATTTAAGTTACACGAAGCTCAATGGGCATATAGGATGGCATACAAAACTACGATTGGAACGACGACATTTAAATTAGTCTATGGGAAATCATGTCATCTGTCGGTAGAAATTTAACATCAATCTTATTAGGCGATTAAGACCCTTAATTTAAATTACACTTCCGTGAGTGAGAAAAGAATCTTAGGTATCCATGAACTAGAAGAACTTAGACTAGACGCTTACGAGAATGCTTAGATTTATAAGGAGAGAACTAAAAAATGGCACGATAAATGAATATCTAGAAAATAATTCAATGAAGGAGATATAGTTCTCCTATTTAATTCTAGACTTAAACTATTTCTGGGAAAACTTCACTCTAGATGGTCTGGTCCCTTCGAAGTCACTAAGGTTTTTTAAAATGGCGCAATAGAAATTAAGGGAATGTGTAGTGAACCTTTCATTGTAAACAGACAACATTTAAAACATTATCATAGCATCAATAATAAGTAATATCACACAATATTAAGGCTAGATGCTCTGCCAACCTATTTATTAGACTAATCACCATGTTATGTCGAGCTTACAACTTTAAACAAAGTGCTTATTGGGAGAGAACCCACTTTTTAGTCTTTTCTTTTTGCTTTTCTTATTTTGAGTTTTTCTTTTCTTATTTTTTGGTATTGCTTATTTCTAATCTTATAAAATTATACAGTATTATTTCTCTAATATTATTCACTACTAACTTAATGCTAACTGTCAACCTACTTCATGCTAACTTTACTAGTAGCTAATTGCACTAACCATGATAAATCCAGTTGATACTATAGGCATTGTTTTTAGAGGAAGAAATCAACAGATGAGTTTTGAGTCTTTATCTGATAGGGAGATAGGATTAAGTTTCTACCCTGACGGACCTGCTATGATTACATCAGGAATCCGAGACAGTGTCTGGTTCCTATTAAGCCAAATAAGCTGGGACACATCTTCCCTAAGAAGAAGGTTTAGTTCCTACCGTAGATTGACCCTAGAGTTTTTAAGGTCTATTGACTACAAACATAACCATGGTCTAGAGTTTAATAAAGGACTAATTAGGTTTAGGCTATTTAATATTGAATACACATATACCCATAGGGAGATGGCAGTACTATTAGGATTTCCACACGGTCTAGATGCATTCACAGGATCCAAGAAGAACTTTTCAATGTGGGTGAGCTAGACTATTTCTGGGGGGATATTACAGATATAGGTATCCCTGAGCCTCATGACATGCACTCAGAAAACATTCATAACCCAACCTTAAGATATTTTCATAAAATCCTAGCACACACCCTCTTTGGTAAGCCATAAAATATAACCACAATATCTAGAGCTGAGCTTTTCATTATGTTTTGTGATTTGCAATACCATCCCATAAACGGAGCTACCTTTATGATAGCCAAATCTCACCATCTTGAAAGAGTCGTCCATCAACCAATGTTGATCGGTGGCTTAGTAACCATGATAGCAGATGCTATCGATTTAAGACAACCATTGGTAAACCTTGTCCCTCTAGGAAGATTTCAACGAATGAATATCAATTTTTGTTTCAATAGGGGAATAATTAGAAACCTAGGCCCGATTAACTTTGAACTGATCATTAATAATCAGTTAATTCCCCTTTTTACCCTGCCTGACCCTAGGACTAGTGTGCATTAAAGGAACAACTGATTATATGATTGGGCCGAACCACACATTTCACCACCATCTACTCCTGAGACACCCGTGATTTATGACCACCTTGAATCCCTCCTGTCTAATGAGGAAACCGACCCTGAAACCCCTTCTTTTTACCATCATTCTCCTTCTCCCAATCAAGTTGACTCAAACACCTTCGTCGCTCCAGTTGCTACTCCACCTCCCGTATTTGATCATGGGCCTGCTATAAATGCTTTAGAATATGAGCTTGATTTGTTGAGGAATGAGCTTATTATTCTGAGGATCGACTTCCATTCTTTCATGGATGTGGTAGTCGAACAAATGGACCATTTATACCAGCATATCTACTCCGCTTCTCCTCTTAAAAATCGACGTGGCTAATTTTTCGGACTTACTACATATTTCTTTTTCACATTTAAATATTGCGGACAATGTTTTGTTTAAGTGTGGGGAGAAGACTTATTAGATCATAATTTTCATTATTTGCTATTTCAATTTCTTAAGTACAATTTTTACCATTATTTTCTATTTCAATTTCTTAAGTACAATCTTTATCATATATTTTTTAGTTCAGTTATATTTTTGTTTAGTTTTTTATTCGTTTACTTGTGGAATTTACATTACATTACTTTTCATTTAATGCACTACTATTATCATGTTCACACACACACACATATGATGACATTATGGCTGTCATCATGCAACAGGATGAGAGAGTGCAAGCTACGCAGAACAATCAAAATGCAATGATGCAACTTATGCTGGCTATGAAAACTCAACAGTAGGAATATGATGAAAGAAATGAGTGTAGGGATGCAAGATTGACCGAGGAAATGACAACTTTAACTGTACACATAGATGGTTTTCAAGATTATATATACCATGTGGCTATGTCTCATCCTCCGAGGACACGTGGATGAGCACGAGGGCAAGGAAGAGGATGCGATAATGAGCAAGAATAGACCGATTTTGTTTCTCTTCCAATTTCCTTTTTGTTTTTTTAAGCATTGGGACATTTCTTGTTTCAAACTTAGGGGAGCTAGTTAGTTAGGAAACTCTTTATTTCTTTTTAAGTAGATCTTTCATTTCCATTTATATTCCTTGTAATAAAAAACATCTTTGTAGTTTTGAGTTCATTTATGCAATTTTTCTGCTATTATCTAATTTCTCCACTTTCTTGACCCATAACAAAATTTTTGTTCGTTACTTGCATAACCTGACGCATTCTAAGATTATACAAGTTGCTCACTTTTTAAAGATATATGAGAAACCTTGAGTGAAACATAAGTACGATGGATACCGTCGTAACACTAAATCCTCAAATTGTGCTAGATCGATTTAAATACCCTTTATACTGAAACCTTAAACTTTAGTTTTAAATTATCCCTGAGTAGTTTATTTAGCAGTCAACATCGTCTTAAACACAAACTACATAGGGAGTCGATGAATATAAGTGAATGATCCAGAATATTTAAAAGATACATGCTTTACAGTAAGAAAATGGGGAAGGCACCAATTAAGTTAGGCGACCCTCACCCGATCATTAATCCAACAGATGTAGAATCTACAAGATATAACATAGAAACCCGTTGTCGGTTAGTTCAGAGGCGTATGGTACTGAACTTGGTAGGGCGGACTACGGTCCGATCCCTCGCAACTTGCAATTGGATGAATTAAAGGAGGTTACCGCATTTATGTTCCAGAACCTCATGCTTAAAACGATCATAGTCACTAACCAAATACTCTACTTGTGTGTGTAAATATAAAGGGCTTAATGTGATTGCACTAGAATTAAAATGGGTGAAATTTAGCGAAAAGAATTTGGTTGAGCTCTAATGGCATGACTGGAATTGATCTGCACAATGGATGGGAGTTTAGTGTTATTACCGTATCTTGTGTTATGTTGAACTTATATTTCCGCAAAAATATTGGTAACCTCTTACGATTTGAATTGCATTGTGAATTTGCATTTAACTTGGGTCTTATTGGTTTTATACTGACTTTATTGCTTGAGGACAAGCAAAGGTTCAAGCTTAGGGGAGTTTGATAACACGAAAAGTTATAGCATTTTCCGCCCGATTTACATAGATAAAACTTCCAATTCTTCGTTTATTATGTCACATTTTATCTCTATTTGTAGTATTTGTAGCATATTTCAGGTACTTAGCTTTTGCAAGGCATAAATGAGAAAAGGAAGAAAAACAATGGAGAAATGAAGAAGAAACGCATCATTTAGTAGCATTTTGTACTAGAAGACGTACTGCCCGCCACAGGCGCATGCCGCCCATCACAAGTTGTAAAAGTGTTCCCCTCAGCATGCTTCATATCCCGACCGACACAAATTAAAGATATATGCCCCGCATCACAGTGCGCATGACGCTCGTGGCAGCTCATGACATTATCTCCACGAAGCGGACGAAACAGAGAGTTGGCTGGAATTTCTCCACGATGGAAGAACGAGGATCAAGGGGATTCCTCCTATTTTTGCTCAGTTTTGGAATCTATAAATTGGAATCAGTTACCAACATTGTTAGAGAGCCAAACTTTGCACGAATTTTTATTGTTTCTTCTACGTACTGTAACTTGCGATTATTTTCCAGTTTTGCAACTTTACTATTATTTCAGTTTCACATTTTTTAGTATTTTGTTTTCCAGTTTCGTAGAATTCCTGTAAGCATAGAAAAACCGCACCGTTAAAGAATTATTTCTTCACATCAGAGGAATACTGAAACTCTAGTTTTCTTCCTAGCTTCCAAAATCCATTTAGGTCCATTTTATTTAATTCAAGATATTTTATTACAAGTTAATTCTGTCGGCTTGTGGAGGATATGCACTGCTCAAATTATTTGCTTCAGTATTTAATTTCAGGTTCCTATTTTAAGTATAATTTATTTATTCTTACCATGCATGTATTATTAAATTTATGTTTCAATTTTATGTTATCCTGCAATAAAATTATGTCTGGCTAAATTCTCCGATATCGGTATGTAAATCTTAAACCGAAGAGATTCGGTAATAATTGGCATTAATATTTTACAAAAGCACTTTTTTGGTTTTAATTTCTAATTTGGATATTTAATTGTTTTTGTACGAGAGTAAAAGACAGTCTAAGGTTAAAATCAACAGAGCGAGAGTTTGAGGTTTTAACCAGATAGTGGTTATTAAATATTAATTTTAAAAACAGCGAGAGCGCTTTAAAATTAATTGGACTCTATTTGTTTTCAAAAAAATACTTTTGAATTTTAAATGAAACAGCGAGAGCGCTCATTTGAGTTTAATAATATGACCTGAATCGATAGAACAAAAGTGTGAGACGAGGGTTTTTAAATAAATAGTTTCCACTGAAATAGTGTTTTAATACTGAAAACAAATGCCAATGACTTATTGAATCCCTGAAGTTGACAAAGTACATACCGGTGTCTCGTTATTAATTATTAGATTTTATTTAATTCCTGATTATACCCAAACACTCAAATTTTATAATTAGCCTTAACTTTACACAGTGACCCTAAGATAACAGTAGTTTGACCATTAGCCCTTGTGGGTTCGATATCTTTTAAAACTACACGATAGACTGTGCACTTGCAGTCACTACACCCGATAGACTCATAAAGTCGCGATCAACATGTAAGAGACGAGAAGGATTATTTAAGTTCTGATTCCGTTGACAAAATAGAAGCTGAAACCAATGAATCATTTGATGTACTTACTACTGAACTTTTTAAGACACTTACAACATCTGATCTTCCACATCAGAAGATTAAATTAAAAGTTGGTACACTGATAGTGCTTCTATAAATATTTATCAATCTGAAGGGTTATGTAATGGTACATGACTTATTATTACAAGATTGACAGACCATGTGATTGAAGCAAATATTATGTCAGAAAAAAACATCAGAAGTTTAATTTACATTCCAAGAATGGATATCATTCCTACACAGTCCCCTTGCCTTTCAAGTTAACAAGAAGGAATTTTTCAATAATTGTCCTTTATGCTATGATAATTAATAAATATCAAAGTCAATCATTAGATTATGTCAGATTATATTTTTCTAGGAGTGTATTTAGTCATGGTCAATTATATATTACAATATCAAGATTAAAAAGCAAAAAGGGTCTTAAGATGTTAATCCACGACAAAGAAAATGAAGATTCGCACACTACCGTCAATATTGTCTTCAAAGAAGTGTTTGAAAATGTGTAATATGGAACTCACATAGTATTCATTTTATGGATGTTTTAATGTATTTTATATTTAGACTAAAATCAAATTAGTTTAATTTCAACTTCTATATTCTAATCTTACACCGTTGTTTGGTTTTATAGTTTCTAAACAATTGATTTTTAAAGTTTCAAAGCATTGTATTCCTAAAACAACAAGGTATGAATAATAATAAAAGATAATCATACATTAATATGACTCAATAATATGATTACATAACATCATAGGGAAACGATTTCTTAAAACTAATACATGTCACATAACACACATGTAACCATGAGTATTATTCAACACTCGTTACAACATGAGTTACAGTCATAACTTGATTACATAACTTATAAGTTGATACACTAAAAAAACAATTTTGCACAAACCTGATTACACAACAGTACACATATCTGCACCACCGACAATTTCTACATATCAATGTTTCACCAAATGCACAATCATCACATTGGAAAAGGGTGTAATGCTAAACAACAACTCATCTCATGTTACAAGCCTATTCTCTATAGCATATTCCTACCATCCGTGTCCAATTTTTATCTCGAACTCATGCCATTTAGCCCTGTGAATTTCACAATTATAACCTTTTCCAGCTTCCAAGTCCACCATTTTTATTGAATTTTCCTCTTTACTGATACATTTCCTTGAGACATCTTTTGGAATATACTACAAAATTTGATAAAGTAGTTTATATTTTCAATAATTCATCATTAATTATAAAATAAAAATGATGTATACGCTTGAAATATATATTCATACCAAGCCATTTTGTTCTAACATATTAAACTCTATTATTTCGATCTTCCATTTTACATCACTGCTACCATCATCAGTTTCACACGACTCATAAAGAAAACCATCTTTTATGAGAGATTCGATCTTTTTATCAAGTTTTTCGTAAAACTTTTTGTTTATCCTTCATGCATATTGAATCATGTCTTCGTATGGGTTACTACAATCACATGAACAACAATGTTGGTCCGTGAAAACATAAATTGTCATTTATGTACTAGACATGATTCTGGAATAGATAGAAAAAATGGTATACAAATGATAGGTGGTTCCAACATACCTACATGAAACAAATGGTTGGAAGTATTTTCCAAACTTCACCATTTGAGACTCATACAACAGCTAACGTGGTTAGACCCTAAACCCTAATATATTGTAGTACATATACAATACTAATATTAGGCCTACCCGTTTCGAAATGTCAGTCCATAATGCATATTCCCAACTTCAATATAATGCAAACTTTTAACTGATCTATGGTTGGGCCTACCTAATGATGTATGAAACTAAAAATATATTTGTTAGTTGATTATTAATATATGACATACAAAACACCATGTAGAAACAATTTTTTAGTACTACTCTATTTATATTTCATACAAAAATGTGTTTATAATATAGTAAGTAAACTGCACCTTTCAATTTCGGTGTAATCATCATAACATTACATTCAGATTTTATATTTGATTTTATATAAAATATTTGTCAAAACTATATTTAAATTATTATTTGTGTTGCTTATGGTAGACTTCATATAATATGTATATATTTTAACAGAGTGACTCATACGACATGTGTATATGGTAGACTCATACGACATGTGTATATGGTAGACTCATACGACATGTAACATGTATATATTTTGAGAGTGACTCGTAAAATGTAAAAATAAAGCTTCAGTCACATGTTATTCTTAACATCTATTATAAAATGGAGTAAAATATAACGGCAACCAAAGTATTATAAATTTAAACTTCCAATGTTGCTAATTAAATACCAAAGTTCTAATTTTAAATTACTATAAATGCCAAAGGTTTGCAGAAGTGATTCCAAAATAACATCCATAACACAGAATAATTAGTGATGGTTATAATCTTAGAATAACACATTAGTCCAAAATAAAACCACTTCTGCTTTGATTCCTATTATTCAACGAAGAGGGGAAAACAAACACCACATCAACTCCTTTCGACTTTCACATACACATATGAAGAAAAACACAACATTCTCCACACCAACGTATCACCATTACAAAGTTATTTACTTTGAGCAAATTTGTACCATCCCAATGCCATGTCCTTTTTGTATGTGATGAGTTCATTCTTCTTTATTGTTGTACGAACTTGCCATTTGAAAACCTTTTTTGTAACCAAATCCACAATTTTGATTTCCTTGAGCATTACTCGGAGACATCTTTTAACTATTGTCCTAAAAAAATTCTTCATACATATAAAATGAAAAACAAAACAAGTTACATATTTTTTGGCCATTAACATATTATATATCATATACAAACATATACTTACCATAATATTGTTTGCACTACTTTTGGCGCTTCTTATGTGACTCTTTCAATTCAATTGTATAGCCCCCATTAACCAATTCTCCTTAATTTCATTTGTCATGCTTTCCTAACAGCTTTATATTTTCCTTCCTTTTCCAAAAACTTCTTCTTTGATCCATTTGAGACACTTGCTGAAATTCTAGCGCACACAATATGGATATTAAGACTGATATCACAACACACAAACACAATCTCGAGTCAGATGTTACAACATCTAATGACTTACATAAACTTTTACTAATATAAACATGCAAAATTTAAAAGTGTTGAAGGTAAAAGAATACACGAAATTGTTAACCCAGTTTGGTGCAATTCATATACTCTGGGGGCTACCAAGTTAGAAAGGAATTCCACTATCAATAGTATTAATTCTAAGTCTAAACATTCCCAGTTTACTACATATCTCTTAATCCCTACCCATTACAACTTCTACCTAAGCACCTCCTAGATATGAGAAATCACCATCTCACTTCTAATCACCATGGTAATAAAAGATCTATCCCAATTCCAGTGACAGTTTATAATCTAGCCAGAATCACATGACTCAAAATCAAAACTAAACCTGGAGTTTATACTTCAAGCACAATACTCAAACTCTTGCTTAAAATCTTAGAGTGAGAACAATAACTTGACAAACTGTCAAGAATAATCAGTTAGCTCAAAGGCATCATGAGATGCATGAGGGAATACAAAATACAAACAGAAACCCCATGAAGAACTCTCAAAACCTATGACAAAGAAAATACGACTTCCCCTTATTTTTTACAAAGTTCTTAATGAATTTAGGTCTAGGTGGTCTCGTTAAATACACTTCAGCAATCATTGGGCCTTGAATATTCACCCATATTTCTTGTTGCACAAGCTGAGAGCTGCACCAATTTGTGCAGAAATAACTCCATGAATCTTTGAACAAATATTCAAGTATCCTAAATTAGCTCAACAACCAAACTTAGAAACTTTAATGCTGATGGAGATTTGATTTTCTTGTTCCAGATTACATCTACTTGACCTGCGAAAATAACTGATATATATTCAAAAGGAATCTCAGAAAATCTAATTAAATCAGTCAATAATTAAAACAACAACACCTGCTGTATCAGACCAGGATGTCATGACATTCACTTCGACATCTGGCTGAAAAACTCATAACAGTTGAAACTGCTATGACAATTGATGCAGATGTTAAAACTTCCTGCTCAACATCTTCAGAATAATGTTTTAACAAAATTTAGCCAATCATAAAATC
This sequence comes from Vicia faba, assembly GCA_948472305.1. Classification (NCBI taxonomy): domain Eukaryota; kingdom Viridiplantae; phylum Streptophyta; class Magnoliopsida; order Fabales; family Fabaceae; genus Vicia; species Vicia faba. The sequence continues at coordinate 1,221,677,202 of OX451735.1, forward strand.
ATGGAACTAACAATCTCCCCCTTTGGTAAATTTTGGATAAAAACAACCAAAAACTCAAATTCAATGGAGAGAGGAATAAAACCACAAAAACAAGTTTCATGAAAACATGTAAGCTTTGTAAATACAACACAACTCCCCCTGTCATACACAATTAGTTCTCCCCCTTAAAGAAAAATCCACATCAGAAGAGAGATCCAAAATGATTCTTAAACACCAAATAATATGTTGGAATATTTGTTAAGACATCCTCATCCTACACATCTAACTACATCAGTAGCAGCAGAAGTAGCACACACACACACACACACACACACACACACACACACACACACACACACACACACACACACACACACACACACACACACACACACACACACACACACACACACACACATACACACACACATACACACACACACACACACACACCAGGGCACACTACTACAAATAACTCTTTTCATAATGAAGCTTTCACAACGTACAAAATAAAACTGCGGTTAAATATGAAGGGAGCGCATTGTTTTATTTTAAAAAAATATTGATAAATATGTTACCTCAGATATTTAAAAAACCGACATAAATATATGCTCAAAGTTTGAGGTTCAATTCCCAGCTCCTGCTATTTAATGTTTTATGTGGAACCAAAAAGGCGCCTTTATTTTTTAAAGATTTTACGTCGGATATGTTACCTCGGTTTTCAGTAAATCCGAGATAAAAAATCCCTTATTTTTTTTATTTTTTTTGCAAACAAAAAGGAGTTTTTATTTTGTATAGATTTGATATCGGATATGTTACCTCAGTTTTAAGTAAAACAGAGATAAGTACTCTTTTTAAATTTTATCCCCTCGGTGTCTCTTTCATTTTCTTTTCAAGCCCTAGCAAAATAACATTTCTTCTCCAGCCAGCGAAAGAACACTTCTTCTACAAGGAGCCATAGAGAACGAAAAAACTCGCTCACCATTATTCTCCGGTATGTTATTACTATTGTTCTTGTTGTTGCAAATTATTATTTTGTTTTGGTTTTATTCATATCTAAATCCTATGGCTTAGAGTGTACATCATACTAAGAGTTAAGCTGAATAAAACTTTAATTAGATAATCCTTACAAAAAAAGCTAACAATAATATCTAAATCCTCTGGCTGAGAGATAGTTTGACCAAGTATAAACTGCTTCATCCTCATCGTCAGAATTGATGATGACTGGCCTTTTCACCTTTCTTCTTATTCTTGAAGTCCTCTTCATGGGAGCTCTCATGAGTCGCAATAGTTCGGTTGCACAAGAGAGCCTTCTATCCACTTATTGATTCTGAGCATGGTATTGCACAGGATCAGCCTCTACAACCACAACAACATTGTTGAAAGCTTCAGTAGAAGTACTCATTTTGATTTTTCTTCTTCTATAATTTATTTGGATGAAGTTATTTTGGTGTTTTGGTTCAACGAGGAATTCCTCATTTAGATTGTTTCTTCTGATCTTTCATCCTCTCTGATCCTTGAAAGTCTTAAAGCTAAAATATGTCAAGTTTGCTCATTATTTGTTCTTTAACTCTATATGTTTTCTCCTCATGGAAGTTGAAAAGATCTATATGTTTTCCAATTTTTTTTTCAATTCTTTCGCATAGTTTGATGTAATAATGTTTACTATTTTATTTTATTTTCAGAAGCTTTATGTGATTATGGATCATAGTTGGATGAAAGCAAATAGATTAAGTAACGAGTATGAGAATGGATTGCTACAATTTCTTGATTTTGCGGGGAAAAAACCATTCATGACAACAACATGATTTTTTAATGTCCTTGCATGAAATGTTATAACATGAAAAAAAACATCCAAGGGATGTTATATTCAATCATTGTGGTTGTGATGGAGTTATTCAAAATTACACGAAATGAGTATGGCATGGTGAAGGGACAAAAAATAGACCTTTGTTACAAACAGTTGAAGATGATGAATGTATGACTGATAATCTAGAAGACATCATTTGTGATATAGGAGTAAATTCTTTCAAGAAAGATAGTATGGTAGATACTTTGCGAAGAGACATGGAAGATTCGTTGTACTATGGATATAAAGGTTTTACAATATTTTCAGTTGTTCTAAGACTATTTAATCTTAATGCAAGAGGTGGGTGGAAGGATAAAAGTTTCATTGAATTGCTTGAATTGTTGAAAGAAATGCTTCCTGGAGGTAAGACGTTGCCAAACCGTACTTATGAGGCCAAGAAGATATTGTGTCCAATGGGTATGAACTATATCAAAATACATGCTTATAGTAATGATTGCATATTATATAGGAAATAGTTTAAAAACTTGAATGGGTGTCCGAGGTGTCGGCTGTTGCACTACAAACAAAAGGACAATGATGTTTATGACGATGATGGTGCAACTAACAAGGGTGTTCCTGTCAAGGTGTTGTGGTACCTACCGATAATTCCAAGGTTCAAGAGATTGTTTGCTAATGTTAGTGACCTAACACTTATTAGATGGCATGAAGATGAAAGAGTGTGTGATGGAAAATTCTCCATATAGCTGATGAAGGTGGAGAAAAACACAAGAAATAGGGAGTTTGAATTGAGTTTTAAAACTTTTTCAGTTAGAAATGTTTTGAAAAAGCGTTTAGAAATGTTTTGTCAAACAATTCGATAGGTTTTTAAAAAAAATCATAATATCTTTTCAAAATAATTAGAAGTGTTTTCCACAGACGATTAAAAGTTCTTTTCCATAAACGATCAGATTAGAAATTAATGCGTAAGAAGAGAAATACTAACACTGTATGTTTATACAAGATCACCTTAGACAAGGATACTCTTGTCAACCCGCCATGGTGATTTTGTATTTGATAAGGACTTAATCTACTAATCTCAATAGATTACAAATGCACGGGCTACCTGTCGCTGAGTAACACAATACAATGATACCCTGTTAGTGATCCCTTAAGAATTCTGACCTACCCGGTCCCCTAAGAGATATAACTATCACTGAACCCCAACGTCTCCGACCTACCCGATCCCTCAAAGGAGATTTCTCTTTTCCTTAGACAAGGACTTCAATCAACTTCCTGTTGAAGGGTTATGTTTACAAAGTTGCTTCTAATAAGCGAATTACACAGATGTTTAAATTCAGATTGCTTAACAAAATTATGAGCAACAACTCTTTTGATTAAACAATTTACAATGATTACACAAATATGAGCAATAGCTCTTGTATTTCTAACAGAGAATTAAATAACAAATAATAACACAATTAATGAGCAACAACTCTTGTGCCTTTGTCTTCTTTCCTAGGTTGTTCTAATATTAGTATCAACACAAATATGAGCAATAACTCTTGTATTTAATCAAACAATATTACATAGATAATGAGCAACAACTCTTTGTGCTTTTTATCTTTTAGTGGATTTAATTTTGGCAGCGTGACTGTTCTTGTTCAAGTATAAGTTAATTGTTCACCAATTCGTCAATTTTCAAATGAGGTGCTTGAACCTTTATATAAGCATTGAGAAGTAGGTCGTAAAGGATGTATCCATTGTAGTAGTACACGTGTCACTTTCATCATTGAAAGTTACCAATTGTAAGAAATGATCGTGGGTGACAAATAGTACATTGTAAATCCATTTTAGTGGAATGTGTAATTGTACTATTGTACTAACTTTTGTAGCTCACGTTTGTGATGATACTTGTCTTCTAATGAATATTACTTTTGCTGAAGTATTTTGGCTTGAGAAGATATCATCTTTAATCTTTGTCTTTTAATGAACTATTTGATGTTGATTAGAAATGCGTCCAGAAGATCTATCTTTACTCGATCCTTTTTTCTGATGGAATACTTCAGATGTTGATTAGAAATGTGCGTATTCCATGAACTATTTGTTGGTGTAAGCCCTAGAGGCCAATACTTTTGGTACTTGTATCGAATTATTTATTAATAATAAAAGGCATTTCTTTATTATGTTTGCTTTCCAAAATAATAAAGTCCCTAGAATGGTTTATTTGTTTAATGGAATGTTAAGTGTGACTTAATCATGAGATCCCATTAAACATAAGACACTATTCTTAAAGTATCCGTAGTCAAGCTTTAATGTGAAGTGGGATAGCATTAAAGCATTAAGATTATTATGAAGATAGATTGATGATCACATCTCATGGATCATAGATAAGGAGTTATCAAGTCTTGACATAGGTATGAATGTTAGGAGTAATATTTATACTGGATTGACCCGCTATGAGAATACTACATAGAATGTTATGCAAAGTGTCATAAGTTATTCTCATGATGATAATGGTGTATACCACCCTTCGACCTGAAACCACTATGGACCCTAGATGTAGAGTCAAGTACTTTATTGCTGATCAAACGTCATCCGTAACTGGATGACTGTAAAGACGGTTGATGGGTACTTCACAAAGCATGCTAAGGGACATGAGTGACCTAGATGGAATTTGCTCATCCTGCATAACAGGATAAATGTCTAAGGGCCCAATATTGAACTGGACAAGGGTGACACAGTGTATGCCTTGTGTTCAATATAGACATGAGGGTAAAAGGGTAATTGTACAACACAAATATTATCACGGAAAAGGTTTGGTCAGATCACATGACATTTTCGTGACTTGGGTAACAGTGATGTGTTGCTAGATACCGCTCACTGTTTATTATATTAAATGTGTGATTTAATATAATTGCCAACGTCGCGAAAACCTACAGGGTCACACACATAAGGACAAGTTGATGAGAAATAGAATAAATAAGGAACACCGTAAGGTACGATGCACTTAAGTGTAATACAGAAAATGGTAAGGTACCACGTGGATAAGTGATATATGGTACATCATAAGGTATGATGTCCATAATCTTAATTGGGCTTTTAGCTTATAGTCTTAATTGGGCTTTTAGCTTGTAGCCCACACGAGTGATTCTATAAATAGATCCCTTGTGATGAAGCAATTTCACTTGATGCATCTTCGTTTTTGACTCTCTCTCTCTCACTCAAGGTTTCCGTTCGTGATCAGCTAGCACTGTGACCGGAAGCGATCTGTTCGTGTGGACTGAGTAGATGCATTGTTCTTCATCAACGCTCGTGATCACAACATCAATGTTCTGAATCGCCACAAGAGGTAAATATTTCTATCACTGACCATGCTCATTCGTAAGGATCGCTAAAGGAAAATTTTAAATTCCGCTGCGCTTTTGGTCGCAATTTTCCTTCACTATTCGAGTCTTCCAAATCTTGACTTTGTCTTCAGAAATATAATCAACAATGTTTTTGATGAGCAAACCTTGACTTCTGATTCAGAGATATACGCTTTCTTTTGATGTGTTCAGAATCTTGACTTTTTCTTCAAAAATATAAGTTGTAGTTTTTCTGATGAGCAAACCTTGACTTCTGACCTTTGCGTTGAAAGCTTGTTTCTTGTGTTATCCTGATTTTTGATCTTGAAGCAATAACTTGTCATAAATTCTTTCTTCTTGAATACTTGTGACTTTTGAAGCAGTAGCTTATTGAGAAGTACACATGTGATCCTCTTTGTGGCAAACATTCAACATTCTTCAGAACTACTGATGTTTCTTCACAAGCGGATGTGAACAGTCTTTCTGATGTGCTTGGTGTATTTCTGATAATTTAGATAACAGTCCTGAATCAATTAGATTTTCTTATTTGCACACTCAAGAAACTTATTAGAAAGAAAATTGTTTACATATAAAATACATGTATTGTTATCATCAAAATCCAGAGATTAGTTGTAGAATCCAAATCTTGTTCTAATAATCTCTCCCATTTTGATGATGACAAAACCAGGTATTTTGATATGAAAAATTTACACAGTAATATCATAATCAAATTCAGAGTTAAGAAGAAAAGTTCCTCTAATTTTCATGAGCTCCCCCTGAGTCTAAGACTTACAGTTCTATCTGGTTGGGATTTGTGAGCATTATTTATAAAACCCCCTCTGAGTCAAAAAATTTCCCCTGCGTCTAAAACTTAAGACCTTATCTGAAAGTAGGGTTTTCTGAGCCTTCTTCCTTTTTCTAGAATTCTAATTGAAGAGAATGGAAGCATTTTAATCAGAGTTTTATTTATCAGGGATTCTTTCTTCAATAGAAATTTCTAATCAATAAAAGTTCTATTATCACAACTTAATCTATCAGACACTTCTAAGAGATAGACGTTCGTTATCAACACTTGATCTGTTAGAACCTCCTAATCGTCAGAAATTCCTTATTAGAGTTTGATCTTCAATCAACACTCGATCTATGAGAACTTTCTGTGCATTAGAATTTATCTTATCATAGTTTGATTAACAGAACCTTCGAAACAGGAGTTCCTTATCAAAGCTTGATATATTAGAACCTTCTTAGCATTAGAAGTTCTTTATCATGTACTTGAAACACATTTCTTAAAACTTGCATATATATATATATATATATATATATATATATATATATATATATATATATATATATATATATATATATATATATATATATATATATATATATATATATATATATATATATATATATATATATATATATATATATATATATATATATATATATATATATATATATATATATATATATATATATATATATATATATATATATTCGTTAGAAATGTAAGCAATGAGATTTAGAGAGTTAGGTATGCATCAAAATCATCATTATGATTTCTCCCCTTTTTTGTCATAATAAAAAATATTTCATTGATTTTAGAATTAGAGAGTACATGGATAAAATCAAGACAAGATAGAAAAAAACAACAGAACATGGTTTCCAAGAAGTTCCTAAGAGTTAGAAGAAGATGATAGTTTTTGAAGGATTTGCTGAAGCACATTTTCAATTTTAGAGTAAAAGGCGTCCTGCTTGTCAAACTTTTTATTGACTCGACCTTGTTGATTTTTCAACTCTTTAAGAGTCTGCAGAATGATTGAGGATTATGGTGCACTTGATTTTTTTGTACTTGTTTCTCAGTATATTCTTTTCTGACAGCTTCTTCTTCATCCTTTTTCTTTGCTTCTAAGGCCTGATATTTCTCTCCTGCTTCTTTAATAATCTTTTCTTGAATTGGAGCATAGATATTTTTTAGTCTTAAACCCTCAATGGCTACCCATTTATTGAACTTGTTCGGTTTGGTGTTTACACTTGAAAAGTGATAGCTGACACTGGATTCCTCAGTGAGTCTTTTGACTCTTCTTACTCCTTGTCTTTAAAGATTGATATTACTTCATCAAGGTTAAGGTTGGGCAGTTTATGATTTGGAATGGCTTAGAATTAGCCTCATTAGAAACCATTTCATCAGAGACGAGAGAGTTTGAGATGATAGTGAGGTCATGATTAGAGGTTTGGTTATCAGAAATAGAGATTACTTCTGAATGCAAGTTTTCTGCAAGAATTGAGATTTCTGAGGTGGGCATGTTTTTGGGTGTGTTTTCAAGATCTGTTTGTAGAAAGGATATTTTTGGAGGAGTTGTGGAAAAGGGATTTCTAGAGGATGTAGGTGCATATTTTTTTGAAGATGAGGATAAAAAAGGGTGTGAAAGTTGGTGGTTTGAAAAGAACTTTAGGGGTAATTAGTGATGAATTAACATAGGTAGTTTGGGAATGTGTCAAGGTAGATTGTTTGGGGTGATGAGAGGTTTATAAGTGGATGGAGCACAAAAGGGAATAGATTCTGATATGAAAACATCAAAAATTGTTCGAGGTGTGAGAGAAGAGTCTGGAGTGGGGGTGATGATTTCTGGATTGGTGATTGTTTGTTGTGGTGGTGAGGTGTTTTATTTGGATTTTTTAGTGGAAGCTAAAACAAATGTAGATGAAGGTGGAATGATTGAAGTAGTAACTGTGGTAGAGGTTTATGGAGGTGGTGTAGGAGTAGAAAAAGTAACAAAGATAGGTTGAGATTCAGAGATAGAGACTTCAGGAGACTTACTTGCTTGAGATGTAGAAACAAGGATGTTAGCAGAGTTTTCTTTTTCCAGAGTTTTCTGCTTCTTAATAAACACTTTCTTCATCTCCTTCTGAGTAGATTATGATTTCCTTTTGAGATTACATGATTTCTTACTAACCTTAACAAATATTTCAGAATTGTCGCATTCAGCTTCAAGAGTGTTGATGTATGCCTTTGTGGATTTTGGTGAGTCGGGCCTTGTGAAGGAAGTATATTTATCAACAGGTACTCTGAGAGACATAACAACTTGTAGATCCACTGGAATGTTTGGTTTGACCCAGACATATGATTTATCAATAATGTTCAGGGTTTTCAGATTGTTTCCATTAAAGGGTTTTCCAGTAAATACTTTAATTCCTTCCAGGTGATTTTCCTTATTAAGATGATCTATGAGACCACTCTCAATCAAAATATCTGAGATCAACCTTCCCATTGGAATCTAACTATTTTTAGCCTTTTCAGATTTGACTTTTCTTGTTGATATGACATAATCCCTTAGATGGTTGAAAAGAAGATAAGGGAGATGTACTTTTATTCCTTTCATCAGAAAACACAAAATGCATTTCTCATCAGTGTTGACATAATCATTAGAACTAGTGCTTGATCTATGATGAATACTTCCCAGAATGATCCTGAACCATACTTTAAGATTTTTGTGGAGATCTATGTATTTGAAATATGATTTTCCTTTGAAAGTTCCTTTCTTACCTTTTGTGGAAATTGTAGGGGTTACTATATCGAGCACATAACGAGATTTTGAATCTGTTCGATAAATCCTTTTTCCTTTTTCTTCTTTCATACCCAATAGAGTTGTTATCGATTTTTCGATAATGACAGTTTTTGATCCCTGAACATGAGATACAATAAACATTTCGTTAGCTTCATCATGCTTCCCAAATTCCTTTACCAGTTTTATGTAGATGGGACCAAAAAGTCTATTGAAGTAAATTTCCCAACATTGATTTTTTAGTTCGCCGATAATATCCAATCCGTTAACTTTTAAATTCTCAAAATCCACGAGAGGTTTATAGAGAACTTCTAGTTCATCATCATTGAGTGAGATATGAAAACTTTTAGGATGAAAAAGGATATGGAGTTCTTGTGGTTGTTGAAAAGATGAAGATCTTGGATTGAGGAGCTTGGTATCCATTTGTTTAGAAAGATTTTCTTGTTGTTGAGCGGCCATGGTCGATGAGGAGAAAGACGATGAGGGATGAAAGAGGATTTTAGATTAACAATTGAATGGGTGTATAATGAGGTAGCGTATTATGTCAGTGTGAATTTCGTGAGTATTTATAAAGAAATTTGAATGATTACGGACCGTTGGAACTTTACACAACGGTAGGGTAATGATGATTTTGAAACATAATCTCAAGACGTTACATCACTCAAGATATCTAAAAATGACGCAATTAAGATGTGTAAAAGAACATCCTAACCACACGTTTGAAGAGACAATTGTTGGTGTTTTCAAAATAATTTAGAAAACCTAAAAGGTTTCTGATTTGAGATATTTCAGGTCAGAATATCTTCTAACTTGTAGAAGTATCATTATTCTTTTTAGATCTAGCCATGATACTTGAAATAATCATTTACATCTTTGTTAACTTATATTCCTGGTTTTGGAACAAAATCTTCCTTTCCATCATGTAGCACATATATCTAGAGTTCATGTGTTATGATTAGTGTTTCATCTTTCCTGTTAAGAGTATCTTCATAATAAAAAGTATAATCTTTGGGTACCCATAATATTTTGGATCCTTTAATGTTAGTTCTTCCAGAGTTTCTGACAGCTTCAGGTTTTTGTGAAATAATACACTCCTGTGTAGGTGCAGAAGGATATAGATAAGAAAATGGTGACACGGGTTGATCCTTATTCTAGGAGTTTTGATATGTTTCATTAGACACAACCAATTCCTATTTTCCGATTATGGCCGACACCATAAACCAGGGAATCTATCATGCTTCTGTTTATGTTATCATTTAGGAACTTCTGAAAAGCTTTATCATGTTGATATATAGTGGTTTTAGAAGATGGAGAAGCTTTAGAAAGAACTTTTTTTAGTTTTGAACATTTTTTATTTAAAAATTCATTTTCATTTTTTAAAGTAAAGTGATTATCTTTTTGTTCAAGAATTTATTTCTGTAGCTTATCATATTCTTCAATTTCATATTCATGAAACTTTTGGAGGTTCATGAACCTTATGGAGTGGTAGGTGCTTCATAACCATTTGTAAAAATTTCCCAGAGAACAATATCATAGCCTAGAAAGAAACTTTCTATTCTATCACTTCAGTAGTCAAATTTCTATCCATAAAAAATAGGAGGTCTAGCATTGTATCTATCGCTATTGTTTATGTTAGTATAAACCATTTAAAAAACGTTTTTTCTCAAACTAGATCTCTCTACACGGTTAAGTGCTTGATTATAAAATCAATAATAGAGTCGGAGCTCTGATACCAATTGAAGGTGGAGAAAAACACAAGAAAGAGGGGGGTTTGAATTGAGTTTTAAAACTTTTTTGTTTAGAAATTTTTTGACAAAGCATTTAGAAATGATTTGTCAAATGATTAGATAGGTTTTTACAAAACGATTAGAAGAGCTTTTCAAAACAATTAGAAGTGATTTCCACAAACGATTAGAAGTGCTTTTCAACAAAAAATCAAATTATAAATCAATGCGTAAGAAGAGAAATAATGACAATGCATGTTTATAAAGTTCATCTTAGACAAGGCTACTCTTGTCCATCCGCCAGGGTGATTTCTCCTTCGACTAGGACTTAATCCACTAATCTCAACATATTACAAATACACGGGCTACCTTCCGATGACTAACACAATACAATGATACCCTGTTAGTGATCCCTTAAGAATTTTGACCTACCCGGCCCCTTAAGAGATATAACTATCACTGACTCCCAAGGTTTCTAACCTACCCGATCCCTCAAAGGAGATTTCTCTTTGTCTTAGACAAGGACTTCAATCAACTTCCAATTGAAGGGCTGTGTTTTCAAAGTTGCTTCTAATAAGAGACTTATGCAGATGTTTAAGTTCAGACTGCTTAACACTATTATGAGAAACAACTCTTGTGTTTAAACAATTTACAATGATTACACAAATATGATTAACAACTCTTGTGTTTATAACAGAGAATTGAAGAACAAATAATAACACAATTAATGAGCAACAACTCTTGTGCCTTTCTATTCTTTCCTATGTTGTCCTAACAGTAGTATCGAAACTAATATGAGCAATAATTCTTGTGTTCAATCAAATAGTATTACATAAATAAAAAGCAACAGCTCTTTGTGTTTTTGATCTTTTAGTGGATTTTATTTTTGCAGTGTGACTATTCTTGTTCAAGTATAAGTTCGTTGTTCACCAATTCGTCAATTTTCAAATGAGGTGCTTGAACATTTTTATAGGCATTGAGAAGTAGACCGTTGAGGAAATAGATAGTTGTAGTAGTACATATGTCACTTTCATCATTGCCAGCTGCCAACGGTAAGAAACGATCGTGGGAGACAAATAGTATAATGTACATCCATTTTGAGTGGAATGGTAAATTATACTATTGTACTAACTTTCGTAGCTCATGTTTCTAATGATACTTGTCTTCTAATGAATATTACTTATGCTGAAGTAGTTGGGCTTGAAAAGATATCATCTTTGATCTTTATCTTCTGATGGACTATTTGATGTTGATTAGAAATGAGTCCAAAAGATATATCTTTCCTTGATCCTTTCTTCTGATGGAATACTTCTGATTTTAATTAGAAATGTGCATATTCCATGAACTAACTGAGTCTTTAGAATCTGGATTTTGTCTTCAGAAATATAAGCAGCAACTTTTCTGATGAGTAAACCTTGACTTATGATTCATAGATATAAGCTTTCTTTTGATGTGTTCATAATCTTGAATTTGTCTTCAGAAATATAAGCAGCAACTTTTCTGATGAGAAAACCTTGACTTTTGATATTTGCGTTGAAAGCTTGTTTCTTGTGCAATCCTGATTTCTCATCTTGAAGCAACAGAAGCTTGTAAAAAGTTATTTCTTCTTGAATACTTGTGCCTTCTGAAGCAGCAACTTGTTGAGAAGTACACACGTGATCCTTTTTCTGGCGAACATTCAAAATTCTTCAGAACTACTGATGTTTCTTCAGAAGTGGATGTGAAAAGTGTATCTGATGTGCTTGGCATATTTTTGATTCTTCAGACAACAGTCCTGAATCAATTAGATTTTCTTATCCGCATAGTCAAGAAACTTATTAGAAAAAAATTTGTTTACATATAAAATATCAGTATTGTTATCATCAAAATCGAGAGATCAATTGTAGAATCCAAATCTTGTCCTAACAGTTGATTCATTGCAATGGAAGAAAATTGATTGCTCATTTCTAGATTTTGCCCTTGAACCGAGGAACCTTAGGCTTGGACTTGCCACCGATGGCATGAAACCATTTGGTAATTTGTGTACTAACAATACATTATGGCATGTTCTTATCTTAATTTAAAACATATCTCCATGGTTGTGCATGAAGCGCAAGTATAGGATGCTATCGATGATGATTTCGGGTTCAAAACAACCAGGGAACGAAATAGATGTTTATTTATCGCCATTGATTGAAGATTAAATACTTTTGTGGTAGGAAGGTGTTGATGTTGATGATGCGTATACAAGTGATAACTTTAAGTTACATGCGATGTTGTTTTACACAATCAAAGACTTTCTTGCATATGGTAATTTGTATGGGTACATCATCAAGGGTCATAAAGCGTGTTCTATATGTAAAGTTGATACATGTCACCACCAATTACAAAAAGGGAAAAAAAGACAGTTTATCTTGGGCATCAAAGTTTTCTAAGAGCTAATCATCAATATCGTAGATTGTGCAAGGCTTTTAATGGAGATCAGGAGTTTGGTATTTCTCCAAAATCCTTTACCGAGAAGGAAGTTTATAGAAGACAATTAGAGATGTTTTTCCCTCAGCCATTCTTTAACATTATGGTTCACTTAATTGTTTATCTAGTAAGGGAGATTAGAATTTGTGGTCTAGTTTATTTGCGGGGGATGTATCCGGTAGAGCGTTACATGAAGATTTTCAAAGGGTATACAAAGAATCATCACCGTCCAGAAGCTTCGCTCGCAGAAAGGTACATCACAAAAGAAGCTATTGTGTTTTGTAAAAACTATTTGTCAGATGTGAACGGTATAAGAGTCCTTGAGTCTCGTCATGACATATTTTATGATAGTAGAGGTATTTAAGGTTTAAATTTTAGACACTTAGTCGACAAGTACTTCTTCAAGAACATTTGTATATATTAAATAACCTTAGTGAAGTTGATCCTTACTTGTCCATGCACAAAGCTCTTATAAAGGAAAAATACCCCCGGATGAATGAAAAATGGTTGTTGACGGAGCATAACAAAACTTTCATATATTGGATTAATAAAAGTATTTCTAAAGAGAGTGGTGCATCAGATAATTGAAAATGGTTGTTACGCTTGCCTAAGTTTAATGTAATTACTTGGAGTGCATACGACATTAGTAAATATTCATTCTACACAAAATCAGAGGATGGTCGTAGCACAATGCAAAATATTGGTGTTACGGTTGAGGCTGAATCCATGTACTTTTCTATTTCCAAAGATAACAATCTAGTACTAGCATCTAGAGCATACTTTGGGATCATTCAGGATATTTTGGAGATTCATTATGTTTCTTTTAAGGTTCCTTTATTTAAGTGCAGGATGATTGACGGTAAAACTGGAGTAGAAATTGATGAATTAGGATTCACAAGGGTTGATCTTTGAAAGGCAGCTTACAAGAATGAACCATTCATCATGGAAAACCAAGCAAAACAAATGTTTCATGTCACTGATCTAGCTAACACTAAATTGTCAATTGTTCTTCAAGAAAAACATCTTCTCGATAGTATTGATGAAAATCAAGATTTTAACTATGAGACTCCTTGTTTAGCAACACGTGTACGTCAATCATTTGAAGAAAATGATTTAGATGATGTGCATGTTATTTCTTTTGTTTCTTAATCATTTGTTTTAGTTTTGATGTAAAATTATAAAGTGTGTTCCATTTTGGTGTAATCAATTAATATTTCTGTTTTAGATTGAGGATTTGGCAAAATGTAAAATGTCTATGTTTCAAGAATCTGCAAAATATGGTTATTAATTCTGTAATATGGTTCTGTAATTCAGGTTCAGACGACAATAGAATATATATATATATATATATATATATATATATATATATATATATTAACCCCTCTGTTTCTATAATAAACCGAGGTAAGAATATCAATATGTTACCTCGGTTATACAAAACACTGAGTGCTAATTTATGGTGCGTCACTCAGTTTTGAAAATAATAAAAATACTGATGATGGGAATCGTACCCATGTGTAGTTAAAGTTTCCCCTCGGCGTTTTAATATCTGACATAATAAGATGTAACCTTTTGTGACGACCTTATTTACCTCGTTTCCATTACCGACATCAAATGCATTTCACGTGCAACATTAGATGTGTTTTTTGTAGTAGTAGCTGCATCATGTAACATTATGCTCTCCATAAATAGTTTCCTTAATGAAGCAACCATAACACATACAACACTTTACTCCCCCTTTTTAGCCAAAATATTAACAAAAATAAATAGAGTAAATGTACATAAGGAAACACAAATAAAAGCACAAGTGTAAACAAACAATAAAACGATGAATAGCTAAAGAGAACACACAACTATAAATGGAATTAAATGAACTACTAACCACTAAGTGGAAGCACACAAATCTTTGGAACCTAAGGCTCCTAAAAAATGTAGATACCAAGTTCACCCCTAAAATTTGCAAACTGATTTGCATCCAAAGCTTTGGTGAATATATCCACCCATTGTTTTTCAGTGGCTATATGCTCCAGAGTGATCACTTTATCTTTAACAATATCTCTGATAAAATGATGACGAATGTCAATGTTCTTAGTCCTTCTATGCTAAATAGGATGTTTTGAAATATTGATAGTGCTAAGATTGTTGGAGTATAATGTCATGACATCTCGACTAACATTATATTCCTTTAGCATTTGTTTCATCCATACCAGTTGGGAGAAAAACCTCCCAGCTGGAATATACCCAGCTTCAGCTGTAGACAAAGAAACACAATTATGTACATCTTACAAAACCAAGAAATCAGGTTAGTTCCTAAGAAGAAACAGCCACCTGAGGTACTTTTTCTGTCATCAAAACTCCCTTCCCAATCTGCATCACAGTATCCTACCAACATGGAATCTGATTCATGAGAGTAAAACATGCCATAGTCACTAGTACCATTTATGTACTTAAAAATACTCTTCACTTGATTGAGGTGACTAGTTTCTAGCTCAGCTTGATATCTTGCACAAACTCTAACAACAAATGAGATATCAGGTCTACTAGCTCTTAGGTACAACAAGCTACCAACCATGCTTCTGTATAAGCTTTGATCAACAATAATACCTTTTTTATCCTTTGATAGTTTAAAATATGTAGGAGCAGGTGTCCTTTTATGGCATGCATTCTCCATTCCAAATTTTTTGACTATTTTCTTAGCATACTTACTCTGAGAGATAAAGATAGAGTCACTCATCTGTTTGACTTGAAGTCCCAGAAAATATGTCAATTCACGAACCAGACTCTTCTCAAATTCTGATTGCATTTGTTTGACAAAATGTTGGACCATTTGATCTGACATTCATCCAAGCACTATTTCATCGACATATATTTAAGACTTACCTCATTCACCCTAACAAACAAGGTCTTGTATATTCCTCCCTTTCTGTATCCATTGTTGACCAAAAACTTTGTCAACCTTTCATACCAGGCCCTAGGAGTTTGCTTCAGTCCATAGAGAGCCTTCTTTAACTTGAACACATGATCTGGATAGGTATAATCAACAAACCCCTTGGATTATTCAACATAAACCTCTTCAAGAAAGTACCCATTCAAAAAGGAACTTTTTACATCCATTTGAAATAGTTCAAACTTCAATAAACATGCCCCTCCTAATAGTAGTATAATTGATTCAAGCCTAGCCACTTGAGAAAAGGTTTCGTCAAAATCTAGCCCTTCAATCTGAGTGTAGCCTTGTGCCACAAGTATTTCTTTATTTCTGGTGACAACTCCACTTTCATCAGTTTTGTTCTTGTGTACCCACCTTGTTCCAATGATGGTTGTCCCATCAGGCCTAGGAGCTAAATCCCAAACTTTGTTCATCTTGAACTGATTTAATTCTTCATGCATGCCATCAATCTAGAATTCATCAGTTAAGGTTTCCTTCACATTCTTGGGTTCAATCTAAGAGACAAAGCAAGAGTTAGAAACCACTTCCCTTGATCTAGTAGTGACCCCTTGATTAGGATTTCCTATAATGAGTTCCTTGGGATGATGTTTATGTATTCTGATTGCTGGACCCTTATTGACTTGATTATCATCGGGTTCAACAATAATGTCCTCTGTATTATTATAACTTTCATCCACATCTTATGACTCATCATTCATATGGAATGATGTTCCAACATTGTCTTTGACATCATGTCCACTATCAGTGCTTGAATCATCAATCACAATATTTATAGATTCCATCATGACCTGAGTCTTGATGTTGAAAACTATGTAGGCTCTGCTGTTTGTAGAGTAGCCCGGAAATATCCCTTCATCACTCTTAGGATCCATCTTTATGTGTTACTCATGATCAGCCAAAATATAGCATTTACTGCCAATCACATGAAAGTATTTGACTGTTGTAACACCCCATTTAAATATTTAGTCGTTGATTGTTGACTTTAACTTATTTTGGCATAACTAAGGGTATGTAGGCATTACTAACGGTGTGTGAGAACTTAGTTAGTTAGACAATTTGAATTAAACTTAGTCTATTGTATAATAATAATAATAATAATATGGATGAAGGGTGGGATATACCATTATTAATAATAAAAATAATATTAGATATATGGTAGAATTACCCCTAATAACATTAATATTACTAATATTATAGTTATTATTATTATAATTATTCTATTATTATTATTATTATTATTATTATTATTAGTTGGTAATAAGAATAAAACACAAATTAGGGAGAAGAGAATAAGTGTTTTTAGAAAAATATATTGTCACGTAGAAACAAAGAAAAGAGAAGAGAAGGGAAAAGTTAGGGCAAGAGAGATTTCACCATTGTTAAAGGTTCAAATCTCTAAACTTAGGTAAAGGGGGAGAGTGAGTTCTCTAAATGTTGACTCTAACATGAGAGGATGGTGATGGTCCTTTTCCCTCTTTAGGTTTTGTATAAGATTTGATGTATGATCTTCCTTATTTGATTTTCTGTTGTTCTTGTGTGATTATGTGTGAAATCTGTGAATCAATGATGCCATTGATGGGTTGATGTTGATGATTTTCTATTGTGATGTTGTTCCTTATAATCCCAAATCTGGAAAATTATAGATCTAGAAAGATGATGAAATATTGAGGAATTAGATGTAGGAATTCATTGTAGAATGATGGATTAACAAAATTAGATTGACACTATAAGTTATTATGTGTAGAAACACTATTTTGGACTCAAAATCGGAGGTTGAAAGTTCTCAAAATGAGTAGAAAATGAACTGGTGCGAATGCAAAAAAAATTGGAATTTGTTGGTTGGCCATACGCGTATGATACGCGCATAAGGGACGCCCCAGAGGGCCATATGCGTAAGTATGTGCCCTGTCCCTAAGCCAGCACGACGAATTGCTTGAGCGCGTAAGATATGCGTATGAGAGGAAGGTCATACGCGTATGGACTAGCCAATACGCGTATGGAGATCTGGGAGGAGTTTTAGGGGAAAATTTCCCTCGGTCGTATGCTTATGAGGTTGGGCGCTGGAGCAGAATGCGTATGGTACGCGTATGATATGGGCAGAGGAAGAACCCATATGCGTATGGGATAGGGTCATACGCGTATGGACATGCTGAGATGCAGAAATTCCCGTTTTCGCGATATCTTTCCCATTTTCGTGTGCATTATAGTTTCTCTTTATCCATAATGAATAGTATGACTTAAGTAGATATATAAAGGTTATTAATAATGGATATTGGGTTAAAATGAGGAACCTTGTGTGGATTTTTATGTTGCATAATGATGATAATATTTGTGGCCTTATTGGCAAATGTTGAAGGCTTATGCATTGTGGTTGCATAGTTATGATGATGCATGCATTCATTGGTGAGGGCTTATGCCCTATTGTTGGCCTATAATGGCGTTATGTTAAGGGCTTATTCCATGTTGTTTCCATATTTGGAATTTTGGAGAGGGCTTATACTGTGATGGTACGACATGCATTTAGTTGTTATCAGTTGCATTACATTGCACTATCTTGATTTAATGTTGTGTTATATGAATGAAGAATGTGTTGTGAAACATTGTGTGAAATGTGTATTTTGTGAATTATGTGATTGTGTGAATTACTACTCATTAACATGTGACATTCACCGTATATTTATTGAATTTAATTCTCACCTCTTTTCTGTTGTTGTGAATATGCTCCTCAGGGAGTACAGATAACCAGGTACCCGAGTAGTGCTTGGAGTGAGTGTTGCTTGATCGAGTCTTAGAAGTCGCTCTGATACGTAACATGGGATTTTGGAATTTTCTATGTTTTTGCATTGTTTTATTCATTATGTATCTTATTCATAATTTTGTTGGACCACATATTTTGTGGAGTTTTATTATTATTGAGGCCTCAGTGTCATGAATGTGAATTAAATTTGAATTTTTCCGCTGCTTAGTTGATTACTATGAATAAATGAAGTAATAAAGTGATTTGAGACTTTATAAATTTTTGAAATACTATGACATCCCATTTGTGGACTCAGATATATTTTGTATATTTTAGTATAATTATTATTATGGAAAACTGGGGTGTTACAATTTGTATCAGAGTAGGTCGGTTTGTCCGACCAGGTTGTTGAGTCAGTGATATAGTGTGACAGTTGAATATTGTCAATGTGTTTCTTCTAACCATTGTTTGATATTGTGATATGAAATAGTAATGGCTGGAAGAAACAATACTGCTCTTGCTGCTGCTTTACAGGGTTTGGCTCAAGCTGTGCAACATCAGCCAAATGATGGATCTCGTGTTTTGGAGACGTTCCAGAGGAATCATCCACCTATTTTCAAGGGTAAGCATGACCATGATGGAGCGTAGACCTGGCTCAAGAAGATCGAGAGAATATTTCGGGTTATGGATTATTCTGAGGCACATAAGGTGAGATTCGGTACTCACATTTTTGAAGGGGAAGCTGATGAATGTGGGTTAGTACTCGTCAGAGGTTGGATGGTGACAGTAAAGAGATTACATGGTCCGTATTCCGTAGAGAATTTATGAGGAAGTACTTTTCAAAAGATGTCTACGGAAAGATGGAAATGGAATTTCTGTAATTGAAACAAGGAGATTTATCGGTAACTGAATATGCTGCTAAGTTCATGGAGCTGGCACAATTCTTCCCTCATTACAATGAGGCGACTGCTGAATTTTCAAAGTGCATTAAGTTAGAAAATAGGTTACGCTCAGAAATCAAGAAGGCAATTGGATATCAGTGGATCCGTAAATTTCCAGATTCGGTGAATAATTGTAGAATTTATGAAGAAGATAATAAAGGCTCGCTACAAAGTCATAAATGAAAGGAGAGGTAGACAACCATAGAATCGTGGAAAGTATTACAATGCTCCAACTGACAAAGGAAAATAGAGGGTCGCTGGTGGTAGAATGATCAGTGGGGGAGGTGCTCATGCTAATGTTGTATGGTACAGATATGGGATATTAGGTCATTGGAGTAACAAATATACTGGATAGGTGAAGAGATGCTTTTTGTTATGGTAAGTTTGGGAATGAGGTAGCTGATTGTAGACACCAAACGGTGATATGTCTCAACTATGGTGAAGAATGACACATCATTACTCAATGTTAGAAACTAAAGAAAGCTCAACCCAGTGGGAAATTTTTTGCTTTAGTCGGAACTCAGACATCTGGTGGAGACCGTTGGTCAAAGGTATATGTTTCCTTAATAGTACTACTTTATTTACTATTATTCATACTGGTACTACCCATTGCTTTATTGATGCTGACTCTGTGAAAAGATTGAGTCTTGTTTTATCTTCTATGAATGAAGAGATGGTTGTCGATACTCCAGCTAAGGGATTGGTGACTATTTCTCTCATTTGTTCGAAGTGCCCTTTGTCAATATTTGACAGATACTTTGCTGTGGATTAAGTTTGTATATCGTTGAGTGGTCTAGACGTGATTCTAGGTATGAACTGGTTGGAATAATTATGTTCATATTAACTGTTACAACAAATTTGTACAGTTTTCTAATCCTGATGAGGAAGGGGAAACTGAACTCTTATCTGTTAGACAATTGAATGAATTGATGCTAGTTAAAGCTCTAGTGTTTTCCTTGTTGGCATCCTTATCTATTGAGAATCAGACTACAATTGAAGAATTGCAGGTAGTGCGTGACTTTCCCGAAGTTTTCTCAGATGATATTCCAGATGTGCCTCCCAGAAAGAGAAGTGGAGTTTTTCTATTGATCTTATTCCTGGTACCAAACCTGTTTCTATGGCGCCCTACAGGATGTCAGCGTCTCAATTGGAAGAGTTGAAGAAGAAATTACAAGACTTGCTTGAAAATAACTTTGTGAGACCAAGTGTGTCACCTTGGAGAGCTCCAGTGTTGATAGTGAAAAAGAAAGACAATAGTATGAGGCTCTGTGTTGGTTATCGATAATTGAATAAAGTAACAATTAAAAACAAGTATCCACTTTCTAGAACAGACGATTTTATGGATCAATTGGTGGGTGCAAGTGTGTTTAGCAAGATTGACTTGAGGCCAGGCTATCACCAGATTCAAGTCAAATATGATGATATTTAGAAGACAACTTTCAGAACTCGATATTGACATTACAAGTATTCGGTGATGCCATTCGGTGTTACCAATGCGCCGAGAGTGTTTATGGAGTATATGAATTGTACCTTTTGCACTTACTTGCATCGGTTCGTGGTTATGTTTGTTGATGACATTTTGATATATTCCAGATTGGAAGAAGAGCATGTTGATCATTTGTGAGTTGTATTACAAGTGTTGAAAGAGAAGAATCTATATGTGAAGCTGTCAAAGTGTGAATTCTTGTTGAATAAAGTTAGTTTTCTTGGTCATGTTATTTCAGGTAATGGCATTGTTGTGGATCCATCCAAAGTAGATGTAGTATTGTAGTGGGAGACTCCAAAGCCGGTTACAGAAATTATAAGCTTTTGGGGCTTTGTTGGTTATTATAGTAGGTTCATTGAAGGTTTTTCCAAGTAAGCACTTCCATTGACTCAGCTTACTTGTAAAGGCAAATCGTTTGTGTGGGATATCCAGTGTGAAGAAATTTTTACCAAGCTAAAGAAGAAATTAACGACGGCTCTGATTTTGATACTACCTAATCCTGAAGAATCGTTCGTTGTATATTATGATGCTTCTAACTAGGTGGTGTGATGATGCAGAATGATAAAGTGGTAGCTTATTCTTCAAGGCAATTGAGGATTCATGAAAGAAATTATCCCACCCATGATCTAGAATTAGCTGCAGTGGTGTTCGTACTAAAGATTTGGAGACATTACCTTTACGGCTCCAAATTTTAAGTATTTAGCAATCACAAGAGCTTGAAATGTTTTTTTGACTAGAAGGAATTAAATATGAGGCAACGAAGATGGTTAGAACTGTTGAAGGACAATGACTCTGGCCTAAATTACCATCCGGGTAAAGCTAATGTTGTGGCAGATGTATTAAGTCAGAAATCATTACATATGTCCGCTATGATGGTTAAAGAATTTGAACTGATTGAGCAGTTCAGAGATTAGTTTGGTCTGTGAAGTAACGTCGTTTAGTGTTATGTTGGGGATGTTAAAAATGAATAATAATTTCATGAATAACATTAAAGAAGCTCAGAAGTTGGATGTAAAACTAGTATATTTGATGGTTGGAGGTAATCATTTTGAAGAAAATGATTTCAACGTAGACGCCCAGGGTGTGTTGAGATTTCCGGATAGAATTTGTATTCCTTGTGACTTCGAGATGAAGAAAATGATTTTGGAAGAAAGCCATAGAAGTAAATTAAGTATTCCCCTAGGTGCGACTAAGATGTATCAAGACTTGAAGAAGTTGTTTTCATGGCCCGGATTAAAAGGAGATGTGGCACAATTTGTGTATGCATCTTTGACTTGTCAGAAGTCGAAAGTCGAACATCAGAAACCTACAGGGTTGTTGGTGTAACACCCCGAATTAGTTAGAATTATTTTATTTAAAATAATTGGATGATGTGATGTATTTATATGAGTTGGTGAATTTTATAATGTGTTGTGATGCAAATAACTGGAATTAGAGGCTTTGGAAATTATAGAAGTGGGTATATAAGTTATAGTAATTATTAGAATTATTATTGTTATTATTACTTTAATAGTAATAATAATATTGTTAGTAATTATATAAATTATAATTATTAAATAAATAAATAAAAATAAGAAAGGGTAAGATAGGGATTATGATTTAGGGGTCTAAAGGTTATTATTGGGAAAACAAGGAAGGAGAGTCTCAATTGTTATTCGATGGTGAAAACTAGAGAAAAGAGAGAACGAGGAAAAAGAGAAGAACACCAAGCTAGGGCAAGAAGATTGAGTAGATAATCATCAACCAAGGTAAGGGTGGGGTTCTAACTCTATAAAGGATTATATTATGGTGGATTATGGTAGAGTTAGGTTATCTAATTGTATGTTCTTGGTTGTCCCTATTTGAGTTTGTTGGAGTTTTACCCATTGATGAGTTCTTAGGTGAATTGTATGTATTTGTGGTTAAATTTGTTGATGAACATTGATGAAATTGATGTGGTAAATTATTTTAAATTGTTGTGTATGATGTTGATTGAAAATTGTAGAAATTTGTGTGTTTTAATGTGTTTTCAAAAGTGATTTTTGGGTGAAAGAAGTGATATCCCGTAGCAGGAAAATATACTAATTTATGGGCTATGGTTCAGTGGTAACCGATATTGGGATTGAGTAACCGACTACCCATTGCAATTTTGGCAAATTTTGGGACTATTTTGTGTGCAGTAACCGGTAACTGGTATTGAGTAACCGGTTAAAGCAGAAGGTTTCTGAGTAATTTAATACTGTTTCATATAGTAACGAGTTACTGGTATTGCAGTAATTGGTTACTGGTATTGCAGTAACTGGTTACCACTGTGTTAGGCAACATTTTTGTAAAATCGAAAGCTTCATAACTTTTGACTCTGGTGTCCCTTTGACGCGTTGTTCGTACCCATGGGAAGCTAAAAATATTTTATATCTAATAAAAATAATTTGAAAACAGTATGAGATGATTTTCTAGATTCTTGTATTATTCTGGTATTTTAATATAATGTGAAGTTGTGAATATGATGATGGAATCAATGAGATTTCCTGATGTGACAATGTTGCGACGATGTATGAATAATTATGGGTAATTGGTGGCCCGCGTTGGCTTATCCTGTTGATGTGTGTCATGTTATTACATAAGTTGTTGTAACATATTAGTATTGCATGCATGTTCATAAGCGACGATGTAGCCTCAATGGAGAGTGACAGTGTAGCCTTAATGGCAAGCGACAAGGTGACCTAAATGGAAAAGAGACGTTGTTATGGTACCCCATGCATATAGTCAGTGAAGTTGGTCTCATTTCATTCATGATGTTGTTTGTGAATAAGATGTGATTTATATGATTGTTGGGTATGATTGTTGAAACTTTGACGTGTATTGGTGTTGATGTATGAACTATGAATATTATGATTATGTATGCTATACTTTATCTATTCATAATCATATTTTCGTTTATATTGTTATGATATCTCACCCTTTCAGTTTGAATGTAACATTCACGTGGGTAACACGCAGGTGACAAGGATTAGAGTTGCTTGAGGTATGGAATTGTGCCTCGTATTGCGTAGATTGAGTCGGGTCTTGCTCTGATATGTAACACCAGGGATGAACGCTTGTTTGCTTATTCAGTTTTTATTTGTTTTTAAAAGATTGTGAGAGCATTATAAATTCTCTTTTATTTGATTAATTTGTTGATTTATGATGAGTTGAAAATGTTGAAAATAATTTATGAATTTCCTTTCCGTTGCGTTAATAAAGTAGAAGTTGAGAACCATATTCTAAAGATGTTGTCGGTTCATCCGGAAAAAAAAGTGTGTTATGTATCCATTTGTTAATTATTTGAGCAATTAGTATGATGTTGAATGAATGTGACATCCTATTTGATGTTGATTTAAAATTTTAATTTACTCTGATTTTATTAAATTATCGATGGGGAAAATAGGGTGTTATAGTAGGAACCGTTAGATGTTCGAAAATGGAAATGGGATAGTATATCCATGGACTTTGTGACGGGGTTTCCAAGAACTACAAGAGGGCATGATAAGATTTGGGTAATTATAGATAGACTAATGAAGTAAGCTTATTTTATTCATATCGGTATTAGTTTTTCGGTACCACGGTTAGTACAGATTTATATCCGTGTGATTGTGAAGTTTCATGGGGTTCCATCTAGCATTGTGTATGATAGAGATCCAAGGTTCACTTCTGGATTTTGGAAGAGTTTTCAAGATGTGTTGGGTTCTAAGCTGAGATTGAGTTCAACATATCATCCACAGACAAATGAACAATCAGAGAGAACTATTCAGTCGTTGGAAGATTTGTTGAGATCTTATGCACTTGAGCTAGGAGGAACGTGGGATAGTTATCTTCCACTGATAGAGTTTACTTATAACAATAGATACCATTCTAGAATTAGAATGGCACCATTAGAGGCATTGTATGGTCGGAGGTTTAGGACTTTGTTGTGTTGGTATAAATCTGGTGAAAGCATAGTACTTGGACCAGAAAGCATCCAACAAACTATAGAGAAAGTGAAGTTAATTCGGGAAAAGATGAATACTTCGTAGAGTAGGCAGAAGAGTTACCATGACAAGCAAAGGAAGGACATTGAATTTCAAGAAGGAGATCATGTATTTTTGAGAGTCACAACGGTGGCCGGTGTTGAACGAGCATTGAAATCGAAGAAACTTACTCTTCAGTTTATTGGCCCATATCAAATTTAGAACAAAGTAGGAACGATTGCTTATAGGGTGGCCTTGCCACCTAACCATTCAAACTTTCATGATGTGTTCTATGTGTCGCAACTTCGGAAGTATATTTTGGATCCATCTCATGTGATACCGATGGATAATTTACAAGTGCAAGATAATCTTACAATCGAGACTTTACCGGTGAGAATCGAAGGCAGTGAAGTGAAAACGTTAAGGGGAAAGGAAATTCCTCTTGTGAAATTAGTTTGGGGAGGAGCAGCGGGAGAAAGTATGATCGGGGAGTTAGAGAGAAAGATGAAAGGGTCTTATCTAGAATTATTCGCATAAGGTTTTCGAGGATAAAAATATTCTAAGTGGGGGAGAGTTGTAACACCCCATTTAAATATTTAGTCGTTGATTGTTGACTTTAATTTATTTTGACATAACTAAAGGTATGTAGGCATGACTAAGGGTGTGTAAGAACTTAGTTAGTTA
Source organism: Vicia faba (assembly GCA_948472305.1). Taxonomy (NCBI): domain Eukaryota; kingdom Viridiplantae; phylum Streptophyta; class Magnoliopsida; order Fabales; family Fabaceae; genus Vicia; species Vicia faba. The sequence goes on from OX451735.1 coordinate 1,221,702,815, forward strand.
GCCAATTGGAATTAAATTTAGTCTATTTATAATAATAATAATAATAATAATAATAATAATAATAATAATAATAATAATAATAATAATAATAATAATAATATGGATGAATGGTGGGATATACTATTATTAATAATAAAAATATTATTAGATATATGGTAGAATTACCACTAATAACATTATTATTATTATTATTATTATTATTATTATTATTATTATTATTATTATTATTATTATTATTATTATTATTATTAATATTATAGTTATTATTATTATTATTATTATTATTATTATTATTATTCTATTATTATTATTATTATTATTATTATTATTATTATTATTATTATTATTATTATTATTATTATTATTATTAGTTGTTAAAAAGAATAAAACGCAAATTAGGGAGAAGAGAATAAGGGTTTTTGGAAAAAGCTGATGACACGTAGAAACAAAGAAAAGAAAAGAGAAGGGAAAAGCTAGGGCAAGATAGATTTTACCATTTTTGAAGGTTCAAAGCTCTAAACTAAGGTAGAGGGGGAAAATGAGTTCTCTAAATGGCAACTCTAACATGAGAGGGTAGTGAGGTTTCCTTTTCCTCTTTAGGTTTGTATAAGATTTGATGTATGATCTTCCTTGTTTGATTTCTGTTGTACTTGTGTGATTATGTGTGAAATCTATGAATCAATGATGCCATTGACGAATTGATGTTGATTATTTTCTACTGTGATGTTAATCCATGAAATCCCAATCTGGAAAATTATAGTTCTAGGAAAATGATGAAAATTGAGGATTTAGATGTAGAAATTCATTATAGAATGATGGATTAACGAAATTAGATTGACAATATAAGTTATTATGTTTAGAAACACTATTTTGGACCCAAAATCGGAGGTTGAAAGTGCTCAAAACGAGTAGAAAATGAACTGGTGCGATTGTAGAAAAAATTGGAATTTGCTGACTAGCCATATGCGTATGGGGGATGTCCCATAGGGCCATACGTGGTATACGCCCTATCCATGAACCAGCACAGCCAACTGCTTGAACGCGTATGATGCACGTATGAGAGGAAGGTCATATGCGTATAGACTAGCCAATACGTGTATGGAGATCTGGGAGGAGTTTTAGGGGAAAATTTCCCTCTGGTTGTACGCATATAGTACGCGTATGAGGTTGGGCGCTGGAGTAGAACACGTATAGTAAGCATATGAGATAGGCGGAGGAAGAAGCCATACGCGTATGGGATAGGGTCATACACGTATGGGCAGGCTGAGGTGCAGAAGTTCCTGTTTTTGCGCTTTGTTTCCTATTTTCGCATGCAGTGTTGTTTCTTTTGATCTGTAATGAATAATATGACTTAAGTAGATATATGAAGGCTATTAATATTGGATATTAGGTTAAAATGGGAAACCTTATATGGATTTTTATGTTGCATAATATTGATAATATTTGTGGCCATATTGGTAAATGTTGAAGGCTTATGCCTTGTGGTTGCATAGTTCTGATGATGAATGTATTCATTGATGACAGCTTATGCCCTGTTGTTGGCCTGTAATGGTGTTATGTTGAGGGCTTATGCCCTGTTGTTGCCCTATTTGGAATTTTGTAGAGGGCTTATTCCGTGATGGTACCACATGCATTTAGTTGTTGTTGGTTGCATTACATTGCACTATCTTGATTTGATGTTGTGTTATATGAATGAAGAATGTATTGTGAAGCATTGTGTGACATGTGTATTTTGTGAATTATGTAATTGTGTGAATTACTACTCTTTAGCATGTGACATTCACCGTATACTTATTGAATGTAATTCTCACCCCTTTTTTATTATTGGGTCTGTGCTCCTCGAGGAGTACAGATAACCAGGTACCTGAGTAGTGCTTGGAGTGAGTGTTGCTTGATCGAGTCTTAGGATTCATTGTGATACGTAACACAGGATTTGGGAATTTGCTATGATTTTTCATTGTTTTATTAGTTACGTATCTTAATTCCTAATTATATTGGACCAAGTATTTTATGAAGTCTTATTATTGTTAAGGCCTCAGTGCCATGGAAGTGAATTAAATTTGAATTGTTCCGCTGCTTAGTTGATTAATATGAATAAATGAAGTAATAAAGTGATTTGAGACTTTATGAATTTTTGAAATATGTGACATCCAATTTGTGGACTCTGATATATTCTGTATATTTTAGTATAATTATTATCATAGGAAAGTAGGGTGTTACAATTGGTATAAGAGCAGGTCGGTCCATTCGACCAGGTTGTTGAGTCAGTGATATAGTGTGACGGTTGGATATTGTCGGTGTGTTTATTCTAACCATTGTTTGATATTGTGATATGAAACAGAGTAATTGTAGGAAGAAACGATATTGCTCTTGTTGTTGCTTTGTAGGCTTTGGCTCAGGCTATGGAACACCAGCCTAATGCTGGCGGGAATGATGGATCTCGTGTTTTGGATATGTTCTAGAGGAATCATCCACCTATGTTCAACGGTAAGGATGATCCTGAGGGAGAGCAGATTTGGCTCAAGGAGATCGAGAGAGTCTTTTGGGTTATGGACTATTTTGAGGCACAAAAGCTGATATTCAGTACTCATATGCTAGAAGGGGAAGCTGATGACTGGTGGGTTAGTTCTCGTCAAAGGTTGGATGATGAAGGTGAAGAGAATACGTGCATCGTATTCCGTAGAGAATTTGCCGGTAACTGATTATGCTGCAAAGTTCACGGAGCTGGCACAGTTCTACCCTCATTACAGCAAGGCGACTGCTGAATTTTCAAAGTGTATTAAGTTTAAAAATGGGTTACACTCAGAAATCAAGAAGGAAATTGGATATCAACGGATCCATAAATTTCCAGATTTGGTGAATAGCTGTAGAATTTATGAAGAAGATAGTAAGGCTCACTACAAAGACATAAATGAAAGGAGAGGAAGACAACCACATAATCATTGGAAACACAATGCTCCAAATGACAAAGGAAAACAGAGGGTCGTTGGTGGTAGAATGACCGCTGGGGAAGGTGCTTCTACTGACATTGTGTGTTACAGATGTGGGAGATCAGGTCATCAGAGTAACGTATGAACTAGAGAGGTGAAGAGATGTTTTCGTTGTGGTAAGGCTAGGCATGAGATAGCTGATTATAGACACAAAGCGGTGATATGTTTTAACTGTGATGAAGAAGGGCACATCAATACTCAACGTCAGAATCTGAAGAAAGCTCAACACGGTGGGAAAGTTTTTGCTTTAGCTGGAACTCAAACATTCGGTGGAGACCGTTTAGTTAAAGGTATACGTTTCATTAATAGTACTCCTTAAATTACTATTATTGATACTGGTTCTACCCTTATTTTTTTTATGTTGACTGTGTGAAAAACTGGGTCTTGTTTTATCTTCTATAAATGGAGAGATGGTTGTCGATACTCCAGCTAAGAGATTGGTGACTACTTCTCTCGTTTGTTTGAAGTTCCCTTTATCAATATTTGATAGAGACCTTTGTTTTGGATTTATTGTGTCTACTGTTGAGTTGTCTGGACGTGATTCTATGTATGAACTGGTTGGAATACAATTATGTTCATATAAACGGTTACCACAAATATGTCCGATTTTCTAATCATCAAGAGAAAGGGGAAACTGAACTCTTATCTGCTAGACAATTGAATGAATTGGTGCAAGTTAAAGCTCATGTGTTTTCCTCGTTGGCGTCCTTATCTATTGAGAATCAGAATACAATTAAAGAATTGCAGGTAGTGCGCGACTTTCCTGAAGTTTTCCCAAATGATATTCCAGATGTGCCTCCAGAAAGAGAAGTGGATTTTTCTATTTATCTTATTCCTCGTACCAAACCCATGTCTATGGCGCCCTACAGGATGTCAGTGTCTGAATTGACAGAGTTGAAGAAGCAATTAGAAGACTTGCTTGAAAAGAAATTTGTGAGACCAAGTGTATCACCTTGGGGAGCTCCAGTGTTGCTAGTGAAAAAGAAAGACGGTAGTATAAGGGTATGTGTTAATTACCAACAATTGAATAAAGCAAAAATTAAAAACAAGTATCCCTTCCAAGACTTACTTGAGGTCAGGCTATCACCAGATTCAAGTCAAAGATGATGATATTCAGAAGACAGCTTTCATAACTCGATATGGAGATTACAAGTATTCAGTGATGCCATTCGGTGTTACCAATGCGCCGAGACTATTTATGGAGTATATGAATCGTATCTTTCGCACTTACTTGGATCAATTTGTAGTTGTGTTCATTGATGATATTTTGATATATTCCAGATCGGAAGAAGAGCATGTTAAGCATTTGCAAATTGTATTGCAAGTGTTGAAAGAGAAGAAGCTATATGCAAAGCTGTCAAGTGTGAATTTTGGTCAAAGAAAGTTAGTTTTCTTGGTCATATTATTTCAGGTGATGGCATTGTTGTGGATCCATCCAAAGTAGATGCAGTATTATAATTGGAGACTCCAAAGTCGGTTACAAAAATTAGAAGCTTTTTGGGCTTGGCTGGTTATTATAGAAGGTTCATTGAAGGTTTTTCCAATTTAGCACTTCCATTTGTTTTATATTGTGATGCTTCTAAATAGGGTTTAGGTGGTGTGCTGATGCAGAATGATAAAGTGGTAACTTATGCTTCGAGACAATTGAGGATTCATGAATGGAATAATCCCATCCGTGATTTATAATTAGCTATAGTGTTGTTCGTACTAAATATTTGGAGACATTACCTTTACGGCTCCAGATTTTAAGTATTTAGTGATCACAAGAGCTTGAAATATTTGTTCTACCATAAGGAATTGAATATAAGGCAACAAAAATGGTTAGAACTATTGAAGGACTATGACTCTGGCCTAAATTACCATCGGGTAAAGCTAATGTTATGCCGGATGCATTAAGTCGGAAATTATTACATATGTCTGCTATGATGGTTAAAGATTTAGAATTGATTGAGGAGTTCAGAGATTTGCGTTTGGTCTGTGAAGTAACGCCGCTGAGTGTTATGTTGGGGATGTTAAAAGTCAACAATGATTTCATGAATAACATTAAAGAAGCTTAGATGTTGGATGTAAAACTAGTAGATTTAATGGTTGGAGGTAATACTTCTGAAGAAAATGATTTCAAGGTAGACACGCAAGGTGCATTGAGATTTTGGGGTAGTTTGTATTCCTGATGATCTAAGATGAAGAAAAATGATTCTAGAAGAAAGCCATAGAAGTAAATTGAGTATTCACCTAGGTGCGACTAAGATGTATCAAGACTTTAAGAAGTTGTTTTGGTGGCCCGAATTAAAACGAGATGTGGCACAATTTGTGTATGCATGTTTTACTTGTCAGAATTCGAAAGTCGAACATCAGAAACCTGCAGGGTTATTGGAACCGTTAGATGTTCCAGAATGGAAACATGATAATATATCCATGGACTTTGTGACGGGGTTTCCAAGAACTACAAGAGGGCATGATATGAATTGTGTAATTGTAGATAGACTAACTAAGTCATCTAATTTTATTCCGATCGATATTAGTTTTCTGGTACCATAGTTAGCAGAGATTTATATCTGTTTGATTGTGAAGCTTCATGGGGTTCTATCTAGCATTGTGCCTGATAAAGAGCTAAGGTTCACTTTTGGATTTTGGAAGAGTTCACAAGATGTGTTGGGTTCTAAGCTGAGGTTAAGTTCAGCATATCATCCACAGATAGATGGATAATCAAAGAGAACTATCCAATCATTGAAAGATTTGCTGAGAGCTTCTGTACTTGAGCACGAAGGAACATGGAATAGTTATCTTCCTCTGATAGAGTTTACTTATAAAAATAGCTGCTAGACTAGAGCACCAGATATAGAGGGGGTGAATAGATCCCCAAATAAAAACTACCTTTCAAAATGGTTATTAAAAACTTATTTGAAAAACAATGTTGAGTGGAAGGTTTTTGGCCTAGATCAATATAGTAGTCTAAACGAACCTAGTTATTGGAAACTCGAATATGCACGAGCCATATGGAATTAGCATAATGATATAATCAATCAACATAATAATATATCAATTAACCGTTTAATATCCAACACAACAATTTTCTATTTCCAATGAAATCATATTAAAAACATCACTTGATAATTTATTGAACATGTGGCGCACAATTAATTTTTTAAGAATTCTCTTTTAGCTTTGTTGATATGCAAAGGCACTTACAATTAAAGTGATTATAATCTAATCAACAAGGCAATTCAAACTTTAATAATCAAAGAGAAATTCTATACGAATCAATGGATCAAACAACACATTCAACAAATTGCATATTGAGAGTAAATAAAAATAAGAGATAGAACATTCCAATTTCCCTTTGAGTTAAACAAGCTAAATAATTTGTCAAGCACTTGGCATGCAATCAAAGTTTTAGAATTTTCCTTGTGTTGTGTTGATATGAAAAAACACTTATAATCCAAAGTGATTATTATTGCACCCCAAAATTATCCCTCTTTATTTTTACAATAATTGGCTTATACTTCATCGTCATATGCATCCATATAAATCATTAGGTCAAATACTCATGGAATCAAGGTATATCTCTGCAAGAAAGAGTTGCGAAAATTAATTGTTCCGTTAAACAACACTGTGAAGCAAAAATCAGGGTTCTCAAATTTTAAATGCACTCCGCACGGTTTCCAAGATATCCAATCAAAAAATAAGAAAGTTATCATCATATCAAACTCATGTATCTCAACGCACTCTGAATGGTGCATAAAGTCAAGCGTTTCATTTCATTTGAGACAATGCACAAAAAAATTCAGTTTGTGCGTTTCAAGCTCAGAAATTCATAACTTTAGATCGGAGAAGGGTTTGGGAATGATTCTTCAGTCTTTGGAACCATATTAAGGTCTTCTTCATTTCATCTGTGCATGTCGTAGGCTAATTTTGTAAGGAAGATTTTCTAAAGCGCAAAATACTCGATATGCGGTATACAATGATTGTACCATTTCTCTGGTTTTCAGATGCTTAAAAATTCTTAACTTCTGACTGGAATATCATATTTGAGTGGTTCTTGAAGCATTTTAATCGTCTTATTATTTCCTCCAACTTTTGTGTTCGGCTCAGAAGCCAATTCATTGAGGAATATCTCCGAATGCGTGAGTATTCAGAAGCGATACAATGAAAAAACTATGTTGAACCGTTATTTTTTGTACATTCAAAAACTCATAACTTTCTATAGGCTCAAGGTTTTTATATGTTTCTTTGGGCGAAAGAGCCGTCTTGATTTTATCTTCAATTTGTATGTCCAGGTCAGAAGCTAATTCTTTGCAGAAGATTTCTAAAAGTGCCAATTACTAGAGAAAATTGCATGTTGAAGTAGTTTTCTAACAGACTATTTTTCGATATTATAAAAATTGTAAATATCTCGATTTTTATCGTATCAGGATGATTCTTGAAGCATTGGTTCAAAAATTTTGTCTACTACAACTTTGCTTCAGACCTCGAGTTCAAACGGTATTCTGATGGCTTCCGCTTATGGTCCATTTCGCAAGTGGAACGGTAAAATAAGTTGAAACTGAAAAGAAGTTTGTCTAAAGCAGAAATTATCGTTGCTCTAATGGTGATAACTTCTTTGTTTATTGTCGTATCGCGTCCGTTCTTTTGTCATTGCGTCATAAATTTCGTCATCTTCATTTTTGCTTCGGGGCTCGAGTCGAGATTTTACATCGATGATGACCTTGTATTTTCTTCTCGCATTATGCATTAAATTTGCTGACACTGTCTAAATAAGGCCCAATCCGAAGTCAAATCTAACGCCCAATTGGAGGGAATATATATTTCAAAAATCAGATTTCAAAGATAACTTCTACTCATTCTCACAATCCTATAAAGTTCTTATCTCTTTTCTCTCAAAGATTAAAACCAATTCTCTCAACTTTTTCTCAAGATCTTCATCAAGTTTATAACAATCTCAAGAACAAAAAGTCAAAAAACTTCAAATATTTTTCTTTCTTTCTCCCTCTGATCTACGAACCACTGCCGATGACCGAAGCCATCGCATCTCCCTCTGTCAAATTGCTGGAAAATCTGGCTTTTCCTCTACATTTTTTCACCACGAAATCGCAACTAGCTCTTCCCTCCGTTCGCTATCTTTGTAGCTATTTTTGTATATACTTTTTGTTTCACTTATCGACTCTTTGTTGTTAATATTTGTTGAATGAACACGACTTTTGTGTAAATACGTTTAATTTGTGTTTATTTGTGTTTTTGTGTACATAGTGTGCCGTTTGATGTTTTTCCATTTATTTTGTAGGTATTTTTTGCATTTCGGAGCATCGAAGAATAAGGTGTCGAAGGAACGGCTCCGGATGCACATTTTTGGAATAAAAGACCAGTTTTGGGACATCCTGTCCAGGAGAGCCCGCTTAGCATGCAAAGGCCGCTAAGCGCGAGTGCACTCAATGCATTTGTAGTGCGCTGCTTGCGTTTGGACAATTTGGAAGAACCAATGTTTTGAAGCCTGCTTAGTGTGGTATAGATCGATTTGATGTGTTAAATAAGGAAGTCGCGCGCGTGAGGCCCTCTTAGCACGGTCTGTTGAGATGCGTTTTATAAAAACAGATTTCATTCATCTTTTTGGTATGGTTTTTGGGATGTTTTTTCTCCCAACTCCATCAACCTTTATTTTTTTTAGGATTAGCTTTGATAACAACTATGGAGTTTGCATACGGATGATCTGGGGTGGATTGCACTTCAATCGGCACTGACAAACCGAAAGATTTGTGGTTCATTTCTCTTTTTCTTTGTGTATTATTTATTGGTTGGGTTTGTTTATGTATTTTCTTTGAACTCATGTATATTTGTTGTCCTTTGCTTTATATAAAACTTTCTTTAAAAATATTTGTCCATTATTATCCTTGATTTTTGCTCTGTGCCAGGGATTTGAGTTGTTATAGACATATACTGCTTAGATTCTTATCTAGGATGATCATCTAATAGTGTCTAAATTCTAGAGATAGATTTAGCACTGTTATTTACTTAGGATGTTTGTGATTAATACCTATGTGTTGTTTGTGTCGCTTTGATAGATCTCCGATGCAAGCGAGCACAGTTGATTTCTATGTTGTTGAGGTGGTTAAGAGATTGCTACCGAGGTGATGCAGCCGGCCTCTCAATTTGGGTTATAAATGACTTAGGTTGTGAGTGACAAGTGATGACATTGATGAATATTGTAGGTTTAGTATAACAGGTCGATAGGTTTAAGTTTGTGAAAATTAGTATGCATACATGTTTGATAAGTTATTCCTTTTTCGTTTTTATACATTCATTTTTATGTTGATACTTTTACTTTCAACCCATTTATCCCCGAACTCATTAACACGGGATTTGTCGAACGAAGATTTAATAACCAATCTTCGTGGACAAGATACGATATAACTTAAATATCACTCAGTAAATTAATAACTTACTTTTTTCTTTCCGCTATACTACAGCAAAATAATGGCGCCGTTGCAGGGGATTAGTTATATTGTTTTTTCATTGCGATAATTCTTTTGTTTTTGAGTTTTGTAATTAATGTATATGTTGTATAGAATGTGTACATAAACTTTTCTAATTTTTTACTTGTACATGTTTTGTGTTTACTTTCCATCCTTGTGCATATATGTGTTTTTCTTTGTTTTCACGTATTTTTATGAATTATCTCGTTTTCGTAACGTTTGTTGTCTGGATGTTAGGACACTTTCTTTAGGTTTGCACGGTGTGACAATACCATGGCATGACGAGAGGAAGTTACTAGCTCGCACAATAAAGGCGTTGAGCTTACAACGTAAAACAAGCATGTTTTGTTTGTATTCGTTTATGTATGTGTTGACTTGTGATTTAACAAGTTGAAATTGGACTTTTTTTAAATTCTCAAATTTTCACTTTTCAACTTGTTAATTCACTTTCACCTGTTAGTTTTGTTATGTCAATTTTTGTTTTTCCGCAAGCTTGTCGTGTTTATCTTGTGGAAGTGTGTTTGTATATTGTAAATATTCTGTACATTGAGGTTGTGTAGGTGAAGTGGAGCTTGCATAGTAGTTGCACCAGTTGTTGTCCTATTTTTCTACAACTGGTGTAGCGCGCTTGACCGCGCTTAGCGCGCCCTGCTGTGCAGAGCCATTGAATTCTTTTTAATTTTTTGCTTGGATTTTCTTTTCCCACTTCTACCTAGGCTTTAAATAGTAAATAATATTAGTATAAATAATTCTTTTGTTGTTTGGACTCAATTTGGTTTGATAGCTTGAAGTCGTTTTTGGTGATTTTCCATGTTTGAGTGTTTCAACTTGCGAATGCATGGTAATGATTTTGCTAAAATTTTGTATACGTTCGACGTATGTGTTTATCGCTTTCTATAATTTAGCATATTCATGATACTTAGACTTTTTACAAATTTTATGTCATTCATTCTTTTGTATACTTGTTCGTTTGTGAATCACTTTAGTTCCTACCCCTTTTTGTGAGGTAGCTTTCCATTGTTCACATATGCTGGAGACCACAACTCTTGTTTTACTGGATTTTACTATGCTTAATCTTTTTTTGTGTGTAGGTTGTATGAAAGCATGAAAATGATCAAGGCATTTTTTTGTTCCATTTTAAGCACAACTACCTTGGCCAAATAGTCAATTCACCTTATGAGTGTGTGATCATTAGTAACCCCTTTTAACCCTTTTTGTCAATATCCATGTTGTATTTTCTAAATGCTTGTCTATGAGTGTTTAGTTTCCATTTTTGCATGGATGTTAATGTTAGAACAAAGTTTGAATCTACTACCCTATATTTAAGTTTTGATGATAACAAAGTGAAAAGATATATTATTTATAAGATTCATGTATGAACTATCTGCTGCCTAAAATTATTATGTTCTGACTTGCAGATACTCTGATTGATATAAGCAAGATCACATCTAATCAGCATCAGAATTTGGTTCTTGACACCAGCATCAGAAGTTGCCATATCAGAATGTCAGAATCAGATGATCAACTCACGTACATGCTGAAGCCTGATGAACAAGACTGCGCTCAACACTCTGATAAAGAAACACAACAGTTCATCAGCAGCTAAGCAGAGTCAGAATGAGCCAAGCCAGAACTTGCATTAAGTAAGCAACGGTACTGTGCATTGAAAGCAAATTAATACCAACGGCCTCATTCCAGACAAGATCTGCTCAATAAGGAAAGTTTGTTAATAACATTGAATCAAGAATATTGCTCCAACGTTCATCATCTCAGTGCTATATAAACAATACTTTGAAGATTGAATTGGCTAATGCTCTCCAAATCTCTACACGCATAAAAGCTGATCAAAATCTTCTTTCTCTCAGTTTTGCTAAACACTACACATTCTGATATTCTATCATTGTTTAGCAATCTAGTTTCTAAGCTTTAATTTGTGTATACATCACAGTTGTGATACAGTTTTGTAGAAAACATTCACACACTTAGATTTGATTTCTTCGTAAGAAAGTGTTTCCTTGACAAACCGGGTTGTGGTTTGCATCAAGAAGGCTTTAGCAGTTGTTAAAGCAGTCTGTAATATTCAGTTGAATATAGTGGATTAAGACCTCGTTGGAGAGAGGCGAAATCACCTTGACGGGTGGACTGGAGTAGTTTGAGATCAAACGAACCAGGATAAAAATATCTTGTTCATTGCATTAGATTTCAGTTTTACAATTCAACCCCCCCCCCTTCTTGTGTTTTTCACTACTTCAATTGGTATCAGAGCTCCTGGTTCTGAGCTAAAACACTTAATCGTGTCAGTACAAGATCCAGCGTCAGAAAAACATAATGGCGGCAGGAAACAATTCTCACATCAGCAATGACAACAATGAAGACATAGACAGATTCAGCGGCAAACCTCCAGTCTTTGATGGAGAAAATTTTGATTACTGGAAAGACAGAATTGAAAGCTTCTTTCTGGCACGTGATGCTGATCTGTGGGATATGGTGACAGATGGATACACGCACCCTGTGAATGCAAGCGGTCAGAAGATTGATAGAAAGACAATGTCTGACCAACAAAAGCATGACTTCAAGAATCACCACAAGGCCAGAACCATCCTCCTCAGCGCCATCTCCTATACTGAATATGAAAAGATCTCCAACAGAGACACAACAAAGAATATTTTTGACTCACTCAGAATGACGCATGAGGGAAACGTTCAGGTCAAAGAAACAAAAGCTCTGGCGCTCATTCAGAAGTATGAGGCGTTCAAAATGGAAGAATATGAATCCATTGAAACCATGTTCTCTAGATTCCAGATTCTGGTAGCTGGTCTCAAAGTTCTGGACAAAGGATACTCTACTGCTGACCATGTCAAGAAAATCATCAGAAGTTTACCCAAGCAGTGGAGACCAATGGTTACAGCTCTGAAGCTAGCTAAAGATCTCAACAAAATCACTCTGGAGGAACTTATCAGCTCCCTCAGAAGTCATGAGATAGAGCTAGAAGCTAATGAGCCTCAGAAGCAAGGTAAGCCTTTAGCATTAAAATCTAACAAAAAATTTGAGTATAAAGTTTTGCAGGCAGTTGAAGAAACATCTGATGGATCCTCATCAGAAGAAGACGAACTCTCTCTCCTTTCCAGAAGAGTAAATCAACTGTGGAAGCAAAGACAAAGGAAGTTCAGGAATCCCAGAAGATCTGATCAGAATGAGTCTTCTTCCAGATACAGAAGGACAGATTCTTCCTCTGGATACAGAAGATCTGAAGGCTCCTCCAGTAGCAAAAAGCCAAACACCAAGGACTTCATCTGCTATGAGTGCAATGATCAAGGACACTATAAGAGTGACTGCCCAAAGCTTCAGAGGGAAAAGCCCAAAAAGAAGTTTGGAAGAGAGAAGAAGAAAAGTCTCATGGCTACATGGGATGACTCTGACTCGTCTGAAGCTGACTCAGAATCAGATGATGAGAGGGCAAACATAGCTCTCATGGCTAACATCTCAGAAGATAGTGAAGCTTCTGAATCAGACTCAGAATCAGATACTGAAGAGGTATTTCCTAACTTTGTTGTTAACTTTACAAAGGCTGAACTTGCTGAAAGCCTTAATGAGATTCTGGAACGATATCAGCAAATTAGAGTTAAATTCAGAGACCTGAAAAGGAATCTTGAATTTGACTCTAATAAGACTGAGAGTCTCAAATTGGAGAATTCTGAGCTGAGAAATAAGATTTCAAAATTAGAAAACACTTTACAAAACTCTCAGAAGGAACCAATTTCTGAAACTCCCAGCAACGCTGATGAGATCATCAAGGAGTATGATCACAGTTTCCAGAAGTTCCTCGCTAAAAGCATAGATAGAAGCAAAATGGCTTCAATGATCTATAGAGTTAGCAGAAACGGCAGGAAAGGAATAGGATACCAAGGTAAGGTTCCTACACCAAACAATGTCATGGACTTAACCATTAAACACACTCCTCTGAATTCACACTTTGTGTATGGTCACACGCATGATATTAAATACACTAGCAGTAAGCACTCTGTGAAACCAAAATTCAACCAGAGTTTTGGTAAAACTAACAAATCAGGACCCAAGAAAATCTGGGTACCTAAGGATAAAATAATACATGTTGCAGATATCTTTAGCAGCAAGTCAGAAACACCAGTCATGGTACCTGGACTCTGGCTGCTCACGACACATGACGGGAAGAAGGCATATGTTCCAAAGCCTGGAGGCCACGTTGGCTTTGGAGGCAATCAGAGGGGAAAGATAATTGGCTCTGGAACTGTAGGTAATGGAAATCTTCCCTCTATTAATAATGTTCTGCTAGTAGATGGATTGATGCATAATCTGTTATCCATAAGTCAATTAAGTGATAACGGTTATGATATAATCTTTAATCAAAAATCATGTAAAGCTGTTAGTCAGAAAGATGGGACTATCCTGTTTAATGGTAAGAGGAAAAACAACATTTACAAAATCAAACTTTCTGAACTAAAGAGTCAGAATGTAAAATGCCTTCTGTCTGTTAACAACGAGCAGTGGATCTGGCACAGAAGATTGGGGCATGTTAGTATGAGAAGAATATCTCAGATTAACAAACTCAATCTGGTCAGAGGACTTCCTAATTTGAAGTTCAATTCAGATGCTCTGTGTGAAGCATGTCAAAAAGGCAAGTTTGCAAAACCTTCTTTTAAATCCAAAAATGTTGTTTCTACCTCTAAGCCATTAGAACTTCTGCACATTGACTTATTTGGACCAGTTAGAACTGCTTCAGTCAGTGGCAAGAAGTATGGGTTAGTAATCGTAGATGACTATAGCAGATGGACATGGGTAAAGTTCTTAAGACACAAGGACGAGTCACACTCTGTGTTTGTTACCTTCTGTAACCAAGTTCAGAATGAAAAGGATCTTAGAATCGTTAAAGTCAGAAGTGATCATGGTGGAGAATTTGAAAACAAAGATTTTGAGTCATTCTTTAATGACAGAGGCATTCTGCATGATTTCTCTTGTCCTAGAACTCCCCAACAAAATGGAGTTGTAGAACGAAAGAACAGAACATTGCAAGAAATGGCCAGAACCATGATCAATGAGACAAACGTTGCTAAGACCTTCTGGGCAGAGGCAATAAACACAGCGTGCTACATTCAGAATAGAATCTCAATAAGATCTATTCTGGAAAAGACTCCATATGAATTATGGAAGAACAGAAAGCCCAACATTTCATATTTTCATCCATTTGGATGTACTTGCTTTATATTAAATACAAAGAATTATTTGAACAAGTTTGACTCTAAAGCACAGAAGTGTATTATGTTAGGATACTCTGAACGCTCAAGAGGGTACAGAGTATACAATACAGAAACACAGATTGTGGAAGAATCAATCAGTGTTCGTTTTGATGATAAGCTTGACTCTGAAAAGTCAAAGCAGAATGAAGTTTTTGCAGGTATGGAAATTGAATTTACAGGTTCTGAAGACAAGTCATCAGAAGCTCTCAATACAGACACTCCTTCAACGTCTGAAAGGAGCACTACTAGCAATCCTACAACAGCTGCTGATCAACCTCAGAAGAGATTACCCAGAAGCAGCTTGGATCACCCAGAAGAGACTATCCTAGGAAGAAAGGAAGATCCAATCAGAACAAGAGCAAGCTTCAGAAACTCTGAAGAAACTCTTATGGGACTTGTGTCTCTGATTGAACCTTCTTCTATTGATGAAGCACTTCTGGATAATGACTGGATTCTGGCAATGCAAGAAGAGTTGAATCAATTCACCAGAAACGACGTATGGGATCTTGTTCCCAGACCAAAAGGATTCAACGTCATTGGAACAAGATGGGTGTTCAGAAACAAGCTAAATGAACAAGGTGAATTCATCAGAAACAAGGCACGACTGGTTGCACAAGGTTATAGTCAGCAAGAGGGGATAGACTATACAGAAACCTTTGCCCCAGTCGCCAGAAAATTTGCTAAGTGTATGCAGGCAGAATTTGAGATGAGCCTCATGGGGGAACTGGAATTCTTTCTAGGAATTCAGATCAATCAAACTCCAGAGGGAACTTACATTCATCAGAGCAAATACATCAGAGATCTTCTGAAGAAATTTGACCTCTCAGAATGTAAGCCATCAAAGATTCCAATGCATCCCACGTGCATTCTGGAAAGAGAAGAGGTAAGCAAAAATGTAGAACAGAAAGTCTACAGAGGTATGATTGGTTCTCTCCTCTATCTGACTGCTTCAAGACCTGACATATTATTCAGTGTTTGTATTTGTGCTAGATTCCAATCAGATCCTAGAGAATCTCACTTAACAGCTGTTAAGCGAATTTTCAAGTATCTGAAAGGTACTACTAATCTGGGTTTGTTTTATAGAAAATCTAGTGATTACAGCTTAGTAGGCTACTGTGATGCTGATTTTGCTGGAGACAGAGTGGAACGTAAAAGTACTTCTGGAAGCTGCCAGTTTCTGGGAGAAAATCTGATCTCTTGGTCCAGCAAAAGGCAATCAACAATTGCCCTATCAACAGCAGAAGCTGGGTACATAGCAGCAGCAGGATGTAGCACACAAATGCTCTGGATGAAAAGTCAGCTTGAAGACTTCCAGATTTTTGAGAGTAACATTCCTATACTCTGTGATAATACTTCTGCTATTTGCTTAAGTAAGAATCCCATTTTACATTCTAGAGCTAAGCATATAGAAATAAAACATCACTTCATTAGGGACTATATTCAGAAAGGAATTTTGAACTTAAAATTTATAGATACAGACCATCAATGGGCTGATATCTTTACTAAACCCCTTTCAGAAGATAGGTTTAATTTCATTCTGAAACATCTCAGCATGAAAGTCTGTCCAGAGTGAAAATGTTTTAATTCCATATATTTACCTTCAGAATGTAATTGTTTTACTGTGAACTTCTGATCAATCTTCTTTCAGAAAGATAGAACATGCAGATTGTATCAGATGCAAGTCTAAAGATCTGAGAGTCTAAGCTCAAAGACAGACGTGCTGATCACTACATCAAACAAGTGTCATCCAATCATCAGCAAATCTCTGAAGCAGAACGCGTGCACGCTTCTGAGAAGGCAAAGCGCTGATTGGGTGCATTGAGACACATGTCTGGTAACCGTTTTTAAGTATCTTTCTCAAATCCCCCAAAATCAGCAAGCATTTAATAAAAAGTAATCATGCTTTTAAAATGCAATCATGATTTTTCTCTTTCTTAAAAACGTTTATCTTTTCAAAATATTTTGAAACTCTATTTAAACACTTTAACCTCTCATTCCAATTCTTTACAGTTTCTCACTAATACTCAAGCATTCTCTGCATATTTCTGTGTTCATCTCTTGCAAAACCCCTTTCTCAGTTTCTTCTCAAAATCCTTTAGTGTGAACATGGCAACCTCCAGAAGTGCTTCTGCAGGTCCTCAGAAGAAAGCATCATCTGAGCAATATCAAGTGCCATTCAGAACACTCCTCACTCCTGTGAAGAACCTTGAAGTGCTTTCTGAATTAATCATTGATTTTGTAAGCTTGAAGGAGAACGGTTTTGACCTAACTGAAGAAGTTAGGGCACAGAAGTGGGAAAGGTATTTTGACAGGTTGGTTGGACCAACATTCCCTATGTTAGTCAAGGAATTCTAGATTCACGCCAAGGCTTCAACGCATCTAGTCACCTCCTTTGTTATGGGGAAGAAGATTGTGATCACTGAGGATCACATTGCAAGGTTAATCGGTTACAGTGGCGGTGGCGTCCGTTGTGTGGACATGGCTGAAAGATGTGCTGATGTGGGTGTGATAGCTGCAAGGATTTTCACCCATGGGGTGCCCAGCAGCAAGATCAAAGATCTGAAGGATCATTACAGAGTTTGGGCTAAGATAATTCTGGGGTGCTTCAACCATAGGAAGCCAACTAGTTCACCTGATTACATAAATGTGGATCAGTAGTTTCTGATCTACTTTATTGATCAGAAGGTAAAAATCAATTTGGCTCATTTTCTGTTCAACCACCTCAGAACAAGTGTGAAGGAAACCAGGGAAGAAGAAAGAACCAAGAGGGATTGGATACCCTTTGGAAGGTTGATTGAGCATCTGATAGAAGCTCAGGAGTTAAGCACCATTGAACCAACAGTTGGGAAACCTCTGAACGCAAAGAACTTGAAGAAAATGAAGTTGATAGAGAATATCCAAAAGGAACCCAGAGCTACTCCTATTGCTGATATCACCAGCAGAAGAGTTCCTCTGAGTGACTTTCCTTTATTTTCTGAGATAGAATCTAAACCAGAGGTGGTTCTCAGATACTTGGATGCGTGCAAGGCAGATGGTACAGATCCAAATCTGATTATCAAAGCTCTGCATCAACCTCAGCAAGAAGTGACTCTGAAGAAGACGAAGAAGAAGAAGGCACCTTCAGAAGGATCATCCCAGCAGACACCCAAGAAAAGAGGTAATTTATCTGCTGCTTCTGTTTTAAATTCTTCTACTATTCCAGCATCTATTCCTCCTCAAACCTCTCATAGAATCTCAATCCCCATCCCTACCATAGATGAAACTGTACCAGAAGATGACCCTTCTGAGGCATTAAAACTCAGAAGACCCAGAACCAAACATCCCAAACCAACAATCTCCACAACATCAGCAATTGACAAAGTGTTGTCTGACATTGATCAACACACTTCTGATCAACCAAACTCTGAACCATAAATTGTCCCTCCTCCACAACCAGAACAACAACAATCTGCTGAAGAACCTGAACAACAACAACCACTCTCATCAATTCCAGAAGAACCCCTTATCCCTGAACAACCAGAAATTCCAACAACTTCTCCTCAACCAGCAATTCCGTTTCCCTCTCCTCAACCAGAAATTCATCCACCATCTCCTCAACCAGAGTTTCATCAATCTGAAACTCCTTCTCCTCAACCATTTGAACCCCATTCACCTCAACCATCACCTCTGGCAATCCAGCTGCCAGGTGGAACAACAATCACCTTGGCACAATTGCCATCCTCACCAGAATCTACACCACCAAATACTCCCAAAACACCACCCAGTCCAATCATAATTTCTGATTCTGAAACTCCATCTCCAAAACAAACTGCTGCCAAGAAAACCTCTAAAAACCCCAGCAGGACCTTCATCGACTTAACCAGTCTTGACCGTCTTACTGATCTGAAACATAAAATAGCCATCCCTAAACCAAAACAACCAGATGTTGGCTCTGGTATTATGAATTTTGAAACAGGTGTGCATCAATGGATTGCTTCTTTGAAGCAAGTCTGTCCTGGAATGATTGACCCGGCTGCTTCTGATCAGCTCTGGTCATAATTCAGACTTTGGGTACGTGCTGAAGCCCTCAAGTTGCAGGATATCAACTATGAGCAGGCACAACAGAATTTCAGCAAGCTTCTGAATGAAGTTGGAAGTCAGCTTCTGAAAGAAGACGTGCTCCCTCTGGACAGTGAACCTTGGTCTGAGAAACAGCCAGCTTCAAAGGTGCAACCAGAAGAAGACAAGACCATTCAAGCTGAAAAAAGTCAAGCAGAAGATGTTGCAGAAAGCTCTCATAAGCTCCCTGCTTCTGATGCTTCTCAAGCTGCCTTGGACAGGAAGACTCTGGAAGAACTGAAGCTGAATGACATGCGTTTGCAGCAGAGGATGGATGAAAACGACCAGAAGATGAAAGAAAGAATGGATGTGCAGGATAGCAAGATTGACACTATTGTCAGCATGGTGCACAAGCAGAATGAGACTGCTGATCAGATCAAAGCCATGCTGGAGAACCTGTTCACACGCTTACCTCCCCAACCTTAGTCTTTTTTTTTCATTCATGTCTTTTTCATGTTTTCCTTGATTTTCTGATGTACTATTTGAATATGTTTTGTACTATTTTCATGTTTTGATTCTGAACCTTTCAATATGACTAGTTTTTCTGATCTTAACTGTTTTAGCACATCACTTACACTTTTTGATTGCTGACAAAAAGGGGGAGAACAAGAATGATATTTTAAACAATAACGGTTAACTAAGACAGAAATTCTTAAACATTTTAACTCTATTACTTGAAATATTTTTTTCTGTTTTGCTTAAAGTCTACAGGTACAAGGAAGCTCCTGGACACTCTGAAGACTAAAAGCTATGAAGCTCTGATCCGCTCTGACAAGAAAAGCTCTGATACGCTGATCTGAAGCTCTGCTCTGATATGCTGATCTAAGGCTTCTGATAGTCAAAGACTCTGATACTCTGATGTTCAAAGAAAGGCAAAAAGATCTGATCCTGAAGAACTCTTGTAATCAAAGGGAAGTAATAAACTCAGGGGGAGTATCTCTCAACTCTGATATCTCCTTATCCCTCATCTTTGATAAACTCTTACTCTGATGCATCTCTCTGATTCCTTTTCACGTTATTTTCATTTAAAAATATCTAGTTTTTATCATCATCAAAAAGGGGGAGATTGTTAGAACAAAGTTTGAATCTACTACCCTATATTTAAGTTTTGATGATAACAAAGTGAAAAGATATATTATTTATAAGATTCATGTATGAACTATCTGCTGCCTAAAATTATTATGTTCTGACTTGCAGATACTCTGATTGATATAAGCAAGATCACATCTAATCAGCATCAGAATTTGGTTCTTGACACCAGCATCAGAAGTTGCCATATCAGAATGTCAGAATCAGATGATCAACTCACGTACATGCTGAAGCCTGATGAACAAGACTGCGCTCAACACTCTGATAAAGAAACACAACAGTTCATCAGCAGCTAAGCAGAGTCAGAATGAGTCAAGCCAGAACTTGCATTAAGTAAGCAACGGTACTGTGCATTGAAAGCAAATTAATACCAACGGCCTCATTCCAGACAAGATCTGCTCAATAAGGAAAGTTTGTTAATATCATTGAATCAAGAATATTGCTCCAACGTTCATCATCTCAGTGCTATATAAACAAGACTTTGAATATTGAATTGGCTAATGCTCTCCAAATCTCTACACGCATAAAAGCTGATCAAAATCTTCTTTCTCTCAGTTTTGCTAAACACTACACATTCTGATATTCTATCATTGTTTAGCAATCTAGTTTCTAAGCTTTAATTTGTGTATACATCACAGTTGTGATACAGTTTTGTAGAAAACATTCACACACTTAGATTTGATTTCTTTGTAAGAAAGTGTTTCCTTGACAAACCGGGTTGTGGTTTGCATCAAGAAGGCTTTAGCAGTTGTTAAAGCAGTCTGTAATATTCAGTTGAATATAGTGGATTAAGACCTCGTTGGAGAGAGGCGAAATCACCTTGACGGGTGGACTGGAGTAGTTTGAGATCAAACGAACCAGGATAAAAATATCTTGTTCATTGCATTAGATTTCAGTTTTACAATTCAACCCCCTCTTTTTTTGTTTTTCACTACTTCAGTTAATTCGTTGTTTTCTTGAACCCTCAACCATTATTTTGGTTTGAATTTTTACCTTGCCTTAGAAAGTAGGGAGTATTCACTTTAATGTATGGTTGAATTCAAGTTGGGGAGAAAAATGATTGTGTATTTACTGGTTGATTGGTATGAGGTTAAAAAGAAAATAAAAGAAAAAAATGTGAAAAAGAAATTATAGAAAAATAAATAAAAATATTGAAAAATCTTTGAAAAACAAAAACAAAAAGAGTTTGAATAATTGTGTTAATAAGTGATGTGTGTTGGTTTAAAATTTGGAATGAAGAAGAAGTTTGATTGAAATTATTTTGCTTGAGACTTTGTGAGTTGATCACTCCCTTAGGGTTAGGAAAGTTTTTGTTTCGATTAGCTTTAGGATTCATCCCTTGTTTGTTAACCAAGCCACATTACAACCTTGAAAAGCTCTTGAGATTCTTGCATTTGTATTTTCAATGAGTTTTTGGATGAATGCATAATTTAGTCTTTTGTTTGCAAGATTGTGGATGAGTGAAAATACCTTACTTTGAGTGTTTTTCATCTACCGATGGTTGTTTTTGCTAGGTGTGATTCATTTGTGAACTAGTATTGTTTTAGAATGTTTGTCACGTTCTTTTTATTTAGCATTTATTTCGTGTTTATGTTATCGTAGTAGTTTAGTGTTAGTATCTTCGTGTGAACCGTTTTTCATTTGAACCATTGCATTTGTTTTCTGTTTTTAAATCATGTTAATTGATGATAGTTTGGTTGATTACTTTTGGTTCTTTGAGTTGTTTGGATTTGTTTGAGTACAAACAAGTTCAAGTTGGGGAGAGTTTGATAAGTGCAAATTGTAGCTATTTTTATATATACTTTTTGTTGAACTTATCGACTCTTTGTTGTTAATATTCATTGAATAAACCCCACTTTTGTGTAAATACGTTTAGTTTGTGTTTATTTGTGTTTTTGTGTACATAGTGTACTATTTGATGTTTTTCCATTCGTTTTGTAGGTATTTGTTGCATTTTGGAGCATCGAGGAATAAGGTGTCGAAGGCAGAGTTCCGGATGCACGTTTTAAGAATAAAAGACCAGTTTTGGGACATTATGTCCAGGAGAGCCTGCTTAGCACACAGATGCCGCTCAGCGCGAGTGCGCTCAGCAAATTTTGTAGCGCGCTGCTTGCGTTTGGACAATTTGGCGTAACCAATGTTTTGAAGCCCGCTTAGCGCGTGTTGCAACTGCTTTTTTAATCAGAGTCGCCTCCCTTAATTTTTATCCTAAGGAAAGGAGTATAAAGTAATAACCCTAAAAGTTACAGAGATTCTACATTGTTGACTCGGTTTTAGACGAAGGGAATGTGTTAGGCACCCCTCATCTACCTTGTTCACAAGGATACTATGGTTAGAAGCACATTTTTAGGAAAAGGGTTTTCATTTTTAGTAGGAGAAAATGGTTTTAATTTTTAATAGGGGAACTCGCAACGGTTTTATTCGTATGCCTACGTATCCTCTTATGAGGAATCAAAGTCCCAATTCGTAGTTCGTAGTTGGTTGGTGTTTTTTATGGGGTTACGTAGAATTGTTTTCGAACCTTGAACTTTGTCTGGATTGTAAATTGAGGGATTGTAGATGCAGTTCGCAGTTAAACTTGAAATTAATTCTCCTTAACCCTTTTTCAAATTTATCTTGAGTTTTTGTTATGTTAGTGGAAAAATGGTTTATTGTTGGTTAATTGTTTTGATGTTTTGATTTGATTAAAGAGTATGATGAGACATTTGTAGCAACCGGGATTTTTAATCAAAAGTCGTCACTATTAGTTTTTATCCTAAGGAAGGGAACCTAATAGAAAACCCTAATTCATGGGCATAGATTCTAGGTTTCGGATTCAATTAGACAAAAGGAAGGTGTTAGACACCTTTCATCTACCTTGTTCACAAGGATATTAGCCCTAGGTTTAGGTTTGGGGTAAACTGGATTTTATATTTTAAGTAGAAAGATTCCCCATGATTTTTGATCGTATGCCTACGTATCCTCTTATGAGGAATCAGAGTCCCAATTCGTAGTTCGTATGGGTTGATGTCTTTTAGGGGTTTTCAAACATATTTTAAATCAGTTCACACTCGATCGGGAGTAGTGATTGCGAAGATTTTAACTGAGTATGCAGTAAGTCAAAATTAGTTTGAACCCCATTTGCGAAAATAGTTAGTTAGTTTAGTTTATTGCGAAAATAGAATTTGTTGTTTGTTGCGTGTTTTTTAATCGTACTAACTGCAAAATGTCTTGATTAATGCATGATTAAAATATTTGATGCAAATAATATAAGAGAATAGTATATTCATGAGTTTTATTTTTAGTAAAATATAATTTAAATAATGATATTTATATATAATATAAAAATTAATATTAATACTAATAATATGAAAAATAATAATAATAATAATAATTATTATTATTATTATTAAGAATAATAATAATTACTAAATAATAGAATAAAAAAATAAAAATAGAAAAATATGAATTAAAACATAAAAAAAAAGTTAGACAGGGAGGGTGTATTTCCAATTAACAAGTAAAATAAAGGGGGTCTGTTTAAGAAACTGACTGGGCCCAAGAATAGTTCAGACCAACGGGGGTGCGTTTGGCCTTTCGTTCTAGCAACTTAGCAGCATGGGGGTGTTAAAAGAAACGGGCCAGGCCCATTAAGCCATGGAAGGGGGGCCAGCGTGATCTAGTACGTGAGAGCATACGACGCTTACGATGGACCTGGCCTTATGGCCGTCCAATCAAGATCTAACGATCACAATTGAGGGGTGTACGATAACATAATAAACACGCACGCGTTGAATTATTACATATTACATAACTTTTCTTTCTTTTTCATTCTTCAGAAATTATCTTTTCATTTTCAACTACCTCTCTCTCTCTCTCTCTCTCTCTCTCTCGTTTAACCAAAGAAACCCATCCCTAACCCTTTCTCGCTAACCCTAAATCACAGTATCTACCGCCGCGACTTTCCTCACCATTAACCCTCCCCGATTGTAAGCATTAAACCCCGAATACACCCAAATCGTAACGGCAAGCGTATAAAAATAACGAAGCTAGGTTCAATATATCTTTAACAGTTGTTCCGATATGTCACGCTCCGGCCTACTAATCTTCTCTCTCTTTTCGTATTTGCAGGTTAGTGGATATGGTGACGGTGAATGGTTGAAGACGGCGATGGACGTGGAGGCGGTGGTGGCGTCCAAAGGTGATTAGGGTTTCCGATTTGGAAAATCTAATCACTTTTGTTATGGATCTTCAATGGCAAAGGGGGTCTTCCAACTTCTCGGTCTCTCCGTCTCTAATTTCGTTTTTTCTCTCTGTAAAAATCCCCCCATTCTCTGACTTTCTCCCTTTTCTTATATAGCTAGGGTTTTTTTATTTCCGTTAGAAATTGTTTTGATTTAGGGATTAAAGATTGTAATTGATTTAATATTGATTGTGTAGATTTGATACGTTGTCAATCTTTTTCTGAGATTTGATTAGATTAGGTTTTCTGTAATTTTCCGAATTTTGTGTTATGACTTACTTCCGGATCTGATGAGATTTGATTCACTGTTAGATCTGTACAGTACCTGTTAATATGTGCAATTTTGTTTTAATTAGTACAATAAGTGTTAATAGAGGATTTGGGCCTTGCGTTTCTTTAAAAAAATGATCCAACCGTTTTTTTTAATAAACAAATTATGGCGGTTTAAAAATAAAGACCTCATAACAAAAAGTTCATCACCAAATGACGTATCCCGTTTTTCCTTTATAAAGAAATATATATAATATCAACAGTTTTAATAATAAATATTTTCTCTTTTTTTTCTAAACAAAACAGCACCACAATATCTAATGGGCTCAAAAACGTAATTAGCCTATAATTTGTGACAAATCCAAATAGAAATTTTAATAAACAAATAAATTTTTATAAATATTATTTAACAAAACAGTTTCCCCCCTTTTAGTAAATGAAATAGATCTAGTTTCATAATTTGCAAAGAGAAATAATAGTAGCCAACGTTTTATAATGATTCTTTTAAAACAAATCATCAACAAAAATGACAAATGAACCGATTTAAAAAAAAAACTCAATGGACCATACAGATTCTTATGAGCTTCTTATTGTCATTTCACTCCCCTTTCTTTACTAACAACAAAAAAACACTTAATGAAACCTTATGTAGCAGTTATTAAATAGTAACTTAGATTTGAGTAGAATTGATAATTTGATAACTTAGTAATAATTTTATTATTTTTTGAATTGCATGGGCCATGGGCCAACATGCGTCGCGAACGAATTTATGAGTCTTTCCTATTTAGAAAACCCTATACACACTTCTTTCTTGGATAAAGATGGACCATCAAATACTGCCGTACCATCTTTAATTAAATAGTTTTTCTCTATCTTTATTCTCGAAAATATAAAAACCATCGAGATAAGACAAATCTGGGGCACGACAATATTAAGCGCGAGGAGTATGAAATAGTCTCCTCCTCACGTGGTTAGATATTGTCCACGTGTTACTCGATGTGAATGATGTAGAGGAGTCTGATATAGCCTTCCTCATCACGTGGCCATATATTGTCCACGTGTTGCTTGCGGGTGGAATATTGGATGAATTGCGTGAATTTTGATATTTGATTGTAATTTAAGATATTGATTCAAATTTAATGTTTGATTTATGGATGGAAAATTTAAGTAGAAGTGAATAGAATGAATATGTAAGTGAAAAAAATAGCATTAGAGTTAGTAAACATATTTTAAAGTTAATAAATTTTTTTTAATTAGTAAAAACCTATTTATCCCAATTTGTTAAGTAATTAGTAAAAGGACGAATTTTAATTTTAGAGTTTATAAAATAAATGTTGATTATTGAAAAATAAATATTGGTTAAATAAAAAGTATTTTTGTTGCTACAATTTACAAGGAAAGATATCAAATTAGATCCACATTATGATTTAGAAAATAAAACTTGCAATAGATTTAAAAATAATAAATTTATTAATGATAAAAATTATTTAGTTATTTTTTAATAAAGGAATAATTAAGTTTGTTATTTATAAAAGGTTTATAACATAATTATATTTAGAAAATACTCAATAATGCGCCTGATAAAAAATATATTTGTACAAATAATAAAAAATAAATCATAAAACAATTTAGAATAATAAAAATAATAAACATTACAAAAATTAAAATAAACGCAAAGGGAATTATTAATGTTTCCTTTTTTCGTTGTAAGAAGACTTGCCTCTTCCTAGTTTTGTATTGTTCTTATTTTGTAATTTTATCCGCCCTAATTTAGTAATAATAAAGATAGTAAAGCTAATTTTTCATATAAAATTTTTAGTTTCCAAGTGATTATAGTAACAATTAAATATTGAGAAAAACCAATTCATATAAATTACAATACTTAGACTCACTAGATTAACCATAAAAATTACCAACAACAAAGTATTTAAACCATATATGGAAACACTATTAATCACATAAAAGTATTCTGGACGAAATTCCAAAAGTAAAGAAATAAAACTCGAATATTTAAAAAAATTGAATTTACAGCAAAGAAATATCGTGACCGATTTAAGTCGCTTCCTTTCTTTCTTCTCGGTCAATCTTTCCTCGTTTTTTGGTACAAGAGTTTCTTGGATTGATGGAGAGAGTTTAGGAGATACTTTGATGTTGTTCTTCGATGTGAAGAACAACAATTTTAGGAGAAATCTAGTGAGTTGTTGATTTGCTAATTGTTGGTGAAATTGTTGATCACAAAATTTTTTGCTGATGAAGACTTCGGGGTTTCTTTGTTGTTGTTCTTCAATGTGAAGAACAATAATAACTTTTAGGAGAACTCTTTTAGTGAATTGTGGATGATTATAAAATTGTGGATGAAAAATAGTGTGAAAGAGTGGTCTATTTATAGATTTGAAATTAGGTTAAAGACACTCCAAAAAGGAAATAGTCCATACCAAGAAAAGCCCAAAGTTTATGTTTTTATCTTGGTCAACATGTCTATAAATTTTGACCAATGAGAAATCAGTTTTGTCAACATGTGACCAACCAGAAAGTGACAAATCATGTGATTTTGTTGTTTTTATATTTTATATGATTTTTGGTTATTTTTAATAAAAAATTGAAAAAAGTGAGAGAAAAAATTATTTTTGAAAAATTGTTAATTAAAAAATACGAAAATTATAATTTAATAATAAAAAAGTGACTTTAAAGGAAGATTCATACCAATTGAGATTTGATTGACAATTTGGTGGACAAGATTATGAACCTAGACACTTTTGTGATTTTTCTCAATATTGTGACTGATTTTGTGATTAATAAAAATTAGTTTTGAAAGATTTCAATTATTTTTAACATCTTGACTATTAAGTGTATAAAATCAAAGATTTAAAAAAAAAAATAATAATTTTAAAATACTCTTAAAATAGAAAATGAAAATAATAATAAAATAATTAAAAAATGCCTTTTTTTTATCCTTCTTATTGAAAAAACACACAAAAGAATATAAATGCCAAAAAGTAGTGTAATGAGACTTGAACTCAGGACCTTCTACTTGTAAGCCTTACTCTCTTACCAACTGTGCTATGTTATTCATTTGAAATAAAAAGCCAATTGAAAATATATGAAGATGATGAATTATTTGCTATTTAAAAATATAAATAATTTGAAAATTATTATATTTTTAAATTAACTGAAAAAATAAGATTTACAAAACCTCAAAATATTAATGTAAATCAAAAGAATTTTATAAAAATCAATGTTTGAAAATAAACTTGATGGTAGCATTGAGAGCAGGAAAATTTAGGGTATGACAGCGCGAATAGCGCGCTTAGCGCGATTTAGCTCGATTTGATGTGTAAAATAAGGAAGTCGTGCTTAGCGCGCCAGGCCTGCTTAGCACGATCTGCTGAGATGAGTTTTATAATAACATATTTCATTCATTTTTTAGGTATGGTTTTGGGGAAGTTTTTGCTCCCAACTCTATCAACCTTTATTTTTATTAAGATTAGCTTAGATAACAAATATGGAGCTTGAATACGGAAGATCCATGGTGGATTTCTCTTTGATCGGCGCTGAGAAACTGGAAGATTTGCAGTTCATTTCTATTTTTCTTTGTATATTCTCTATTGGTTGGGTTTGTATATGTATTTTCTTTGAACTCATATATATTTGTCGCCGTTGGCGTTATATAAAACTTGCTTTACAAAGCTTTTTCGATTATTATCCTTGATTTTTTCTGTGTGCTATGGGTTTGAGTTGTTATAGACATATACTGTTCAGATTCTTATCTAGGATGATTATCTAATAGTGTCTGAATTCTAGAGATAGATTTAACATTGTTGTTCACTTAGGGTGTCTGTGATTAATGCCTCTATGTTGTTTATGTCGCTCTGAGAGTTTGTCGATGCAAGCGAGTATGATTAATTTCTGTGTTGTTGAGGTGGTTGAGAGATCGCTACCGATGTGACACAGTCGGCCTCTCAATTTGGATTAGAAATGACTTAGATTGTGAGTGAAACGTGATGACATTGCTGAATATTGTAGGTTTAGTATAACAGGTCGATAGGTTTAAGTCTGTGAAAAGTAGTATATATACATGCTTGATAAGTTATTCCTTTTCCTTTTTATACATTCATTTTATGTTGATACTTTTACTTTCAACCCATTTATCCCTGAACTCATTAACACGAGATTTGTCGAACGACGATTCAATAACCAATATCTGTGGACACAATATGATATAACCTAAATATCATCCGGTAAATTAATAACTTACTTTTTTCTTGGCGCTATATCGCAGCAATACTTTCGCGCAAGTCCAGTTGTGGTCTCCTTCCTCCATCGATCCTACTTCCGAAATTTTCTTCCTTCTCTAATTCACTTTTGTTCGGTAATTTTTCATATCTCTTGCACTTAATTGCTTATTATATAATTGATTGTGTGAATTGAGATTAATTTGAGTTGAAATTCTTGAATTATACTTGGTTGTTAAGATTAATTTGATTTGAATTTTAATGTGAATTGAATTGTGGAAGTTACTTAAGATACTTGATTCATGAGCTTGTGATAATGTTGAAATTCGGAATTGGTTGAGTAATTACATTATCGATATAGATCTAGAATTTTATTCAGAAAATTGATGTTGATTTTTGAACACCGAATTTTAGATCTAATATCGATTATGGAATTTTGATGAGGTTTAAGTTGTAAATTCATGAGTTAATGCAACCTTTCGATCAATTTGTTAATGAATTTAGTTTTTCGATATTAAAACCTAAAATCTGATAATTTGCATTACCACATGAATTGTGTGGTTTTTGGTTTGAATTATATGGATTTTATTCATTTTTAAAGTGCTTATAGTTTTTAAGCGACGATACATGAATCGGTAAACGCGTTTGCATTCGTTTACGAATTTTTAAACTCATTTCTATTCAATACCGGTATATGTACGCGTTGCTTCCCGGGAACTACAAGTGCCTTTCAAATGGCTTCTCAAATGTTGTTTAGTTAATATTCATGCTTTTTGGGGTTTTTATGGACTATTACGGTTGAATTTTAACGTTTCTGACACGGTTTCAAGCAATTCTTTGGCATGGTGCAATGCTGCCCGGTTATGGTAAGTTGAGCATAAGGAGACATTTCTTTGATGGTTAATACTCATGATACTTGGTTTTGGCAGTTGGGCGACATTTATGCCAAGATTTCTCAATTTTGGATCAAATTTTTGTGCGGTTTATGTTTTAATGGTGTTGCTTCCCGCGAATGGTAAATAGCACTTACGAGGTGATTTAATTCACAATGATTGCTTATGTGAGATTCTTGGTAAGTTTGGTAGCTACTGGTACCGTTTTGGAGCGGTTTTATACCGAATTTTTGTGCACTCAAGTTTGTGATGCGATGCTGCCCGGAGTTTACATTTATGGTTTCAATGTGCATTTAATTTCTACTTCTTCATGATTTAATCATAAATTGAATTGCGTTGAGGTTGCAAAACTCCGATTTCGTTCTTTGTTATTTTTAACGTGTTTGTTGACTTATGCAAGGTACTTTGAGATCTTTTGATCGATTAATTAATGCAGTGATTATTCGATCGAAAAGCATTATATTCCACTTTATTTGTGGATTCGTGAATTTGCTTCCGACGCAATTTACTTTGATTCTCATTTCATGAAAAATATGCACTGTTTGTGTTTTCTTTTGGATAAGAATTTGTATGCAGGTGTTTTATTTATTGCGGATGTGTCTGACGTGCATTACTATTGTGCTTTATTGATCGACGCATATTCTGACTATTATGTTGTTGATGCTAGCTTGCGTGAAATTTTCTGGAGTATTTCTTCTTTTTCTTTCTTGCTATGAACTCTCGTTTGTTCGGTATTACACTGATACTGGTTTATGTTTCCGCATTATTTACCCTTTTCCTTTCCATGAGAATTAGGATAGAGATGTATGTTATGGGAGTCCCTCTGAAGCAAATCTGGTTTATTTAAAGACCTATTTAAGACAATTCTTAGTTGTGTTTTTTTACCATTTTATGTGTTTACATATGTGCTATAGACCTCGATGAAGACGTCCCATTCATATTCCCCATTGATAAGTACTCAAAGAAGGCAAGGCGACATAGGGTCCACAATAGACCCCTCTGTTTCTTGTATGTGTCGTTCGTAGCATGTGTCGTGCATTGATGCTATGAACTGTGCTACTCATGTTATCGAGTCAGTCAGATTGAAAAGGGATCTGTAACCAATCCCCTGCATTTTATCTTTAGCTCGCGTTTGTGAAACATTGATGCTTTGATGTGATCTCATTATTGCCTTCTATCTCCTACCTCGATTCGCGATATCTCGGTCAGGTTCTAAATCGCTTATGACGATTCTCTTTTATTCTTCTCTTGCCTCGATTATTTGATATCTTGGTTATGAGTCGATACAGTAGCGGTAAAATGTTGAGACTAAGCCATTGGATTGACTTAACTCATACAGATCAAATAAAAATTGCCACCGCGCTTTAATATTTCCAAAGGAAATAGGAAAAGAGCGAATAAACCAAAAAGAGGGGGGAGAGAATCTAGGTGCGGGGGTTGGTTATGCAAATACAAGTTATTAGCATCCTAAACATCTACGATTCTCCACAGGAACCTCTTTGAAAATATGTATTCTAGCTATAAAAGGTTTATACAAAAATAGACGGTGGATATTAGAAAAGAAGTAGTTTTTATAATTTTGCACCCTCCGCGGTTGCGAATCTTTAGTGCCTACATACCTCCTTCCATGCAATAGGGGATCAGGGTACTCATAGTTCACCTCAAAAGTTTTAAAACACATGTGTGTTGGTTAATTTTAAGAGAAGAGACATCATTGTCATATCCGAGTGAAAAACATACTTACTACCCACAATTATGAGAAAGGAGAAATTGCATCATCTCAAAGTGGAGGATATAGCTTGAATTTTAAAATCAACAAAGCTTCACTCAACACACAAGTGGAAAATATCTCACTTCACTATATATCATAGAAGTATAGTAGCTCGCATCACTACAACAATCAATAATAGTTTAATCTTTTGAAAAAAAGTTTTAAAGTAAAAAGCCAAAGTGGCAAAATGGTTTGAATGAGGTTAATGACTTGGAGTCTTGAGAAAGATGTCAAAGTATGGTTAAGTTTATTAAAGTTTAATTAAGAAAATATTTTTGAAAATGTGTGTACCTAAGTCCAAGTTTATTATAAAAGCGTTTCAAGTTAGAAAAAAACAAGAAGATTTTTGAAAAGGTGGGAGAAGATTTTTTAAATTAAAGAAGATAGGAGAAAATGAAGGGACTATCCTAAAGTGTAAAGTAAAAGCTAAGGAAAAGAACGATCTAACCAACAAGAACCTAACACTTGACATGAAGAAGTCAATGTAGAACTCCCATCCTTTGGATTAAAACCAAGCAAGAAAAAATACAAATCCTCTGAGAAATACCAAACATCAGATGAATTAAGTCTTCAGAAAAAATTGGGCAGAGTAATGGTTGTATACAGAGGAATTATTAATCACATGCAAAACATATAATTAGAATAACCTGCATACAAAGAAAATCAACCTAATTACTTGGAGTAAACCCCAAGAACTTCAGACAATATAACAATAATGCCAAGGATAGTAACCAAGTAGTACAAGTAAACTTAAAGTTTTTTCATGTTCAAGTCGACCATTAAGTGTCTTTAAAAGAAATTAAAAAGCTCAAATGAGCAAAGATAAAATGACATAAAGATAAATGCTCAAGTGAGCAAAAGAAAAAAAAATGACATGGAATTTAAATACTAAAGTAAATGGTACATAAAAATAAAGGCACAAAATAAAGACATAAAGTAAAGTTAATTGTTAGTGAATTAGAAGTTAGAGAGTTAGTTAAATGACCATCTTGAAGATTGTATTTGAAAACTCATTAGAAGATTGATAAAATCAAAGCTTTTCAACAACAAGTATCATTTGCTTTTTGTCAAGTATATCACTCATTTCAAGTGTCAAAGCAACCACATGTGATTAACAATGTTCAAATGATTCACTAAGACCAAAATTCATGAAGTTCATTAGAGAATTGATAAAATCAAAGCCTCCTAACAAAGAACTTCAAAGTTATTGGATCCAAGGTTTCAAATTAAACATACTTGCGCTTGCAAACATAGGTTTAGGCTACGAATGATCACTTTTCAAATCGGGACAAATTTAGCGTTATGTTAAGC
Organism: Vicia faba; assembly: GCA_948472305.1. Classification (NCBI taxonomy): domain Eukaryota; kingdom Viridiplantae; phylum Streptophyta; class Magnoliopsida; order Fabales; family Fabaceae; genus Vicia; species Vicia faba. The sequence continues at coordinate 1,221,735,431 of OX451735.1, forward strand.
AATATTAAGTTGACTTATGTTGAAGCCACACCTATTTTGAGGCCAATCAATAGAAATATATCTACCAAACATGTTAGAGAAATGATATGTAGATTATTCTTCAAAAACATGTAGCACAAGTAAAAACAAGAAAAAGATAAGATGAAGAGAGGCGGGAGTGATAGTTTAGCCAATGTATCAGATGCAATTATGGTTTCAAATATCATCAATATCATTCATCCATTTTGGTGGATTTGGTTTCTCAACCTATCAACACCCAAGATTTATTGAGTTTGAGGAACTTGTCAAAAAAACACTCAAGTGTCTCCAATTCAGGACCCAAAAAAAGTAATAAAATATATTCAATATAAAACAAAATTTAAATGATTTAAAAAGGAAATAATTGGTCAATACACAACATGTATTAAAACATCAAATAAAAATCCTAAAAAAATATCATAAGTTAGAAATGAGTCAGCAAGTAGTGACAAAAAATTTTCAGAATTTTTTATAGTCAGAAACTATTTTTAAAATTTAAAGAAATAAGAAAAATAAACCAAAACTTGTGAAAAATAGTAAAATCAAAAATAAAAATAAAATGAGGTCACCAATATTTGAAAAGAGGTCATTGAATCATTCCATAATTTTTCCAGAATTTTAAAATCAAGAAATGTATTTTAAACAATTAAAACAAGTCAAATAAAGTGAAAAATCATTAAAAAAAATAACAAATCACAAAATAAAATTATGAAAAATAAAAATCAGAAAGAAAAAAATCAAATGTATTTTTGATAATTTTTTCACAATTGTAGAAGTTGAAATGAATTTTTATGAATTTTTGAAGTTTAAAACAGTCAAAACAAAAATCAGAAAATAAAATAATAAACCAGAAAAATGTGGACCATCTGATCATTGTCAAAACGCGTTAGTAATTAAATCCAAGGAATCTGGCACGTTGTGTATATCATGGTCATTAGTGAATAAACCCCTTAATCACTTTTAAAAAAAATAGATAAAACAAAAACACGTCCGTGGCTCTAATTGGTTGAAGACGTCTATGTCATCGTCTTCAACCTTCAAATTATTGAAAAGTCAACCGAAAAATCGTGATTTTTAGGTCCTTCAAACTGTAAAATTAAAAGCTCAGCCGGTGTCATTGGCTTCGCCTTGTCAAGACGATTACAATGGTATCCTCGTGAAAAATTTATTTAAAGTGTAGCTCACTCGATTTAAGAAAAACCAGAGAGTTTTGAAAATGTTTGAAATCGAAAACAAATGCATCAAATGCATCAATTAATCAAAATTAAACTATCAACAAGCATCAATGAACATCATAGACCATTCTAGTAATTTGAGTTAGAAGAATTGATGCCTTAAACTACCTGAACGAAGTATGAAGAAATTGCTTTGAAACTTGACTTGTCTAGCACGATTTAGAGCACTTAAAGGCTTGGTTCTTCTTCTGTCAGCTTCAGTGAAATTCAAGAATGAAAAATGAACAAAGAAATTGGAGCTAGAAGTGCTTTAAAACCAAATTCGAAGTTGTAGAATTGAGAGGTGTGGAGGAAGTTCAACAGAGGTTTTCTGGCTCTCTAAAGCTTGTCAAATGAGTGAAATATGGTCTGTATTTATAGGAAAAGTGAGTGAAATCAAAAGGAGGGGTGAATGATGCAATTTCAATAGAATTCGTGCACACATGCCTCATGAACAAAGTGTGATCACATGTGCATCAAAACCTATCCATATGATGTTGTAATGCGGTGGAAAAACCGTCTGTTATACTTCTTTTGCGTTTGTATTTGCAAATGTTGCGGTAAGCAATATTCGCCACCGACTTTTCTTTTATCCAACAAAGGAAAGGGTGAAAAGAATAGAAAAAGACCTTTCGAGATTATTTCTGAGTAAGGGGGTAGATTATGGAACGGGAAGGTGTTAGAACCCTTTCCATCTGTAGTTATCTACGGGCTCTTAGATGCTTAGCTCATTTTAAAAAAATACCTTGTGCTTTGTGTGTTTGAAAAGTATTTTGAAAGAAAGTGCCTTAGTACGACGAACTTTGTAATGTTTCTCAGATTTGTAGAAAACGTATACAAAGTGTTTTGAAAATGTTTTTGGAAAGATTTTTGTGTATGTGAAAAATTGTTTTTGAGCAAGCATCTAAGAACTATCTACTTTACTCGAAAAGGTTGTTCTTTTCCAGTTTTCCCTTTAGATAATTCTATCATACTATTAGTGAGTAGGTAGCCCTATCGTCGGATGTTTGAGGGACATTCTAAGGGACATCGTATAGTCACAAAGGAAACTGGGCAAGAAACCTTAGTAACTACCCTAGGGTTTTAAGATCATACTGAGGCAACATGGAAAGGGTCATTTTTTATCTTTCAACCACAGGGTAGCCACTAAAGTTTCTCACGTTTCGAGAGTTGTGACTGTTTTCCGATGGCAACCAAAGTATGGATACCCTAGAGGTGTCTATGTGAGAGTGTGTTGTATTCAGTTATTTTTTTGTCTTGTATTAGGTCTGCTAGCATTTGATTATTTATGTTATTACCATACAATCCTATTAGTCATGCATCTAAACAGTTAATAGTGAGCGGGAATTTAAAGTGTGGAAACGTAAAACCTAACTATTACAAGGCTTAGAAGAGGGGATTATTTACAAGTCCAAAAATGAGGGGGATAAAGCAGTAAATATCCTAGTTTAAATCTATTACATCCCATAAGCAAGTACAATAATATGAAAAATAGTAACGAAGCAATAAACACGTGCAAATTGAAAATAACGTCTAAACCCTAAGCATTATGAAATCTTTTTTGTTGTTTGTTTTGTTTTATTTGGGAAAAGAATAAATTAAATTAAATCTAATTAATTAAAAAAGAAAAGAAAATTATTAATTAAAATTAATTCTAAAATAAACCTAATATTTTTGACATTTTTTATTTATCAAAAGAATTAAAATGATTAAATCCTAAGTCTATTGATTTTAAATTAAACAAATATGTCAAAGTAATTAATTAAATTAAATTGTGAAAATTAAATTAAATAATAAAAAAACCTAAATCTCAGTTTTATAATTTTTTCTTCTGATTTTATGATTAAAAAATGATTTTGAAAACAATAAATAATAAACAAAAAAAAAGAAATAATAATTAAAAGATATGGGCCCGATGTCAAAGCAAATGGGGGTGTAACTTGGAATTTCGCTAGGCCCAAAATATAGCAAGCCCAACCCCTGTGCGTTTCAATGTTTTTGACTATTTGGAGGTCCATCATGGGGAAGCGCTCCAAGAATGTTGGATCTGGATTCATTGAGATCTATTGGCTGGGATTTGAACATACATGGTAGACGTGCTAGAATTCAGTACACAGAATCTGCAAGAAATAAATAACACGAAAACAAAATGCAAGAGGCAAGGGTCGAACCCCTGCCCTTGTATACGAACTCCTTATCACGCAGTACTCTTACCAACGGAGCTGGGACGTTTATCTGTTAACCCAAACACAAAACAATGATCATATGATAAACTGCAATAAAATATTTAATTAAAAATAATTAGTCATCATGGGATCCAGGGGTGCACAATAGCCAATCAGAAAAGCCCATAATTCCATGTGGGAGTCAATGTCGTTCAAAACCACGACTCACTAGAGAAGCGTCGGAGCCCTAGCTCCGGTCGTCTTCTCAGGCCAATTCTGAAGATGTGAAAAACACAAGAAAGGGGGGGGGGTTTAATTGAAAAATTTAATTTTAAAACTCAATGACACAATATTTTTATCCTGGTTCGTTTAATCTCAAACTACTCCAGTCCACCCGTCAAGGTGATTTCTCCTCTCTCCAACGAGGTCTTAATCCACTAATCTCAAAAGATTACAATCACTACTTTAACAACTGTTAAAGTCTTATTGAGTACAACCACAATCCGGTTAATCTCAAGGAACACTGTTTCAATGCAATTATACAAGATATGTGTTGTTGTGTTTCTAACAAAAACTGTTTATCACAACTGTGATAAATTACACAGGATTATAGCTTGGAAATATAAAGAATATTGCTTGCAGCTTTGAATATGCGTGAGTGGTAATATGGCAAAATCGTTATTGATTTTGAAAGCTGACTTTGTTTATATAGGAAGTGGAATGATGTTGATCATAAAGCATGTTTAATGTCATTAACACACTTTCCATTTGGTGAAGATCCTGTCTGAAAGAAGCCGTTGGAATTGACGTTGTCTTGAATGATAAGTAACGCTTCAGAATCTTATCTCCTTACTTGCTGATGACGCTTCAGAATATTGATGACTTGGATTGGTATGTTCTTGTTCAGAGTCAGAGTTTACTTTGATTAAGCGTAGGTTCTGGTCATCAATCTTCAGTGCATGTTCTGATTGCTTCAGCGTATACCTCTTATGGCTCGTCTTCTGATGGAAATGGTCAGAACTTCTGCATTCATAAAACATAATTTTTAGGGTGCATATTTGTTCTTTGTATTTATTTATTCTTTGTATTTTTTATCATCAAAACTCTAACCAAGGGTTGTATAATCAAACTATGTTCTAACAATCTCCCCCTTTTTGATGATGACAAAAACTAGATTTTTCAATTAAAAATAAAGAATAAAAGGTTTAAGAGAAACTCCCCCTGAGTTGATTACTTCCCTTAAGTTCCTTGAGAATCAGAGTTTAGCTGCATCTTTCATCAGAGTTTGTACCTGTTCAAGCTTTTCAGAAGATAGAGGTTAAGTAATTCAGAATGTTTGAGACTTCTGTCTCAGTAAACCGTTATTGAAAATATCTTACTTTCTCCCCCTTTTTGTCAGTTATCAAAAAGGCAATATAATCAGAGAAAAAATAGTTGAATTATATTAAAAAGCATGATGCAATGATAAGTTTCAAACAGAAAACGTAAAAAATTAAGCGTTACAGATAAACAGATTTAAAACAAAAAATCTAAGAAGGAGGAGGAATATGTGTGAACAAAGCTTCCAGCAAGCTCTTGATCTGAGAATTAGATTCTTCTTGCTTGCCCAAAATGCTTTTAATCTCTTTGTTTGTGTCCTCCTGCTTATCCAACCTTGCATGGATTTGAGCATTTTCTTTCTTCAACTCTTCCAAAGTTTGCATGACTAAGGAAGGTGCTGGAGTTTCTTCAGGAGTTGGACATTGCTCAGAGTATCCTGCAGCTTATTCAAAGCGAACCATTTCCTCTGCTGTGATCATCTCTTCTGGAGCAGCAGTCAGGGAGAGACTTTCTGATTCTGGTTGAACTTCATCTGAGGGATAATGCTCTGTCCAAGGAGCATTATCCAGAGGGAGAATATTTTTCTTGAGCAGATGGCTCAGAACTTGGTCTTCAAAAGCCTTTATCTTAGCACTAAAGTTCTGTTTAACCTGTTCATAACTCTGTTCCTTCAGCTTCAGTGTTTCAGAACTAAGCCAGTTTCTGAATTTTGTCCATATATAATCAGAAGCAGTAGGATTAGTCATCTCTTCACTAGCATACCTCAAAGAATTTATCCATTCCTGTATTCCTGTTTCAAAAATCAACAAACTTGTACCAACATCTGATGTAGTTTCAGTTGGTTTGGGTTTGGGAATGGCAGTTTTGTGACATATATAAGCTAGTCTTTTCAGCACAATTGGATCAATGACAAGTCTTACGTTGTCAGTTGGGCTGCTAGTGGGTGAAGGAGTGGGAGAGTCAGGTATGATGATTGGACTGGTAGGGGAGTTTGGTGGTGTGGATTCTAGAGAAGAAGGAATTTCTGGAATGTCGTGGATGGTGAGAGGCATGCGAATAGCAAGTGGTTTTGTGATTCCAGGTATTGGGATTGTATCAGAATCTGAATGAGGTTCTTCAGATTGGTTTGTTGAAAAATGGTGAGGTTCTGGTTCATGGATATCAGAAGATTGATTTTCAGAAGGTTGAGCTTCTGGTTGTTGTATTTCAGGTTGAGGTGATTGTGGAGAGAGAGAGAGGTTGCGGAATTTCTGGTGTGGTATCAGAGTTGGATTTTCAAGGAGTTGAGAATTTGGATTTTATGGTACGGGAGCTGAAAAGTCTTGGTCAAATGAATCAATGTCAGACAGAACTTTGGCAAGTTCTGGTTGGGTTTGTTCAGGATTTGGATAATGAGAAAGGGAGGGAGTTTCATTCAGACTTAGAGTTTCTGATGGATCAAACCCTATGTCAAAGTCTTCAAATGTTTATGGAGTTGGATGTTCTGGTTGAGTAGTTATGGGTTCAGATGTTGATACACTTATTGATTCTGTAAAAGAAACAGAGGAAGGATTACCTTTCTTTTTAGAAGCTTTTAGAGTCCTCTGAGATGGTCCTTCTGTTGCAGCTTTCCTCTTCTTAGTCTTCTTTAAAGCAACTTCTGGAGCAGCCTTGTGTAAGTCCTGGATACTGATTTCTGGTGCAGTACCATCTTCCTTGCAAGCATCCAAATATCTGACTATTATTTCTGGCTTTGAGTCAATATCAGAAAATAGAGGAAAATCATCTAGAGGAATCCTTCTTGAAGTGATGGTTGCATGAGAAGTAATAGTATGTTCCTTCTTGGTATTCTCAATGATTTTAATCTTCTTCAGATTTTTTGCGTTCAGGGGATTCCCAGTGGTTGCTTCCAAAGAGCTGATTTCTTGAGCTTCAGTCAAATGCCCTATCAGCCTATTCTCTGTCAGAATATCTGATATGAGTCTTCTTAAGGGTATCCAGTCCCTTTTGGTTCGTTCATCTTCTCTTGTTTCCTTCACACTAGTTCTAAGATGATTAAACAGCAAGTGTGTGAGGTTTACCTTAGTCCTCTTGGCAATGAAATAGTTCAGAAACTGCTGATCAATGTTTATATAATCAAGAGAGCTAGTTGGCTTCCTGTGGTTGATACACCCCATAATGATTTTAGCCCAGATTCTATGGTGATCCTTCAGATCTCTAATTTTGCTGGAGGGAAGTCCAAGAGTAAATATTTCCCTTGCAATAAAGCCTACGTCAGAGCATCTCTCGGCCATGTCAATGCATCTGACACCTCCACCATTGTAACCAATGAGCTTTGAAATTAGGTCTTCTGTAATGACAATTTTCTTCCCCATGACATGAGAGGTAACTTGATGATTTGAAGAAGATGCATGTATCCAGAATTCTTTGACAAGAATTGGAAATGTTGGCCCTAGAAGACGGTCAAAGTATTTGTTCCAACCTTGAGAATTGACGTCTTCATACAGATTGAAGCCATTTTCTTACAAGCTTTCAATGTCAATAATTAGTTCTGAAAGAGCTTCTAGATTATCAATGGGAGTGAGTGGCATTCTGTAAGGTTCTTCGTACTGTTCCATTGAAGCAGATTCCTGAGTACTGATTTTTTGGACGCTTGAAGAAGCCATTGTTCACACAATATTTGAGGAAGATGAAAGGGGGTTTTTTGAAAATATGAACTTGAAACGATTGAAAGTATTTAGAGAGTAAAAAGAAGTGAATGTAAAAAGTGAGATTTGAGTTTAAATAGTTTTTCTTGAAAGCGTAAACAGTAAGAGAGAGAAATAATTAGTCATGATTATAAGCATTAATGATAGCTGAAATTAGGGGATTCGGAAAGATACTGGAAGGGTTACCCATGATGTGTGTCTCAATGCACCCAATCAGCGCTTTTGACCTTTCAGAAAAGTGAACGCGTGTTCAGCCTCAGAAAGTAGCTTATAAATGGATGACAATTGTTTGATTATATGAATAGCAAGCTTCTATCCTTGAAATGAAACGTTCAGATCTTTATGGATAGATTCTGATGCAATCTGTACTTCTAAAACTCTGAAGACAGGTTGATCAGTAGTTCACAGAAGATAACAAAGTTCTGAAGGTTAAGATATGCAAATAAAATATTTTATTTTGGGCATAAATTCATGATGAGATGTTTCAGAATGAAGTTAAACGTATCTTCAGAAAGAGGTTTTGTAAAGACATCAGCCCATTGATGGTCTGTGTCAATGAATTTTAAGTTAAGAATCCCTTTCTGAATATAGTCCCTAATAAAATGATGTTTTATTTCTATATTCTTAGCCCTAGAATGCAAAATTGGATTTTTACTGAGACAAATAGAAAAAGTATTGTCACAGAGGATAGGAATGTTACTCTCAAATATGTTGAAGTCTTCAAGTTGACTTTTCATCCAGAGCATTTGCGTGCTACATCCAGCAGCTTCTATGTATTCAGCTTCTGCTGTTGATAGTGCTATTGTGGACTGTCTCTTGCTGGACCATGAGATCATATTTTCTCCCAGAAACTGGAAGCTTCCAGAAGTTCTTTTACGTTCTACTCTGTCTCCAGCGAAGTCAATATCAAAATATCCTACTAAGCTGTAATCATTTGATTTTCTATAAAACAAACCCAGATTAGCAGTACCTTTCAGATACTTGAAAATTCGCTTAACTGCTGTTAAGTGAGATTCTCTAGGATCTGATTGGAATCTAGCACATAAGCAAACACTAAATAAAATGTCAGGACTTGAAGCCGTCAGATAGAGGAGAGAACCAATCATACTTCTGTAGACCTTCTGTTCTACCTTTTTACTTACCTCTTCCTTTTCCAGAATGCACGTGGGATGCATTGGAATCTTCGAGGGCTTACATTCTGAGAGATCAAATTTCTTCAGAAGTTCTTTGACATATTTTCTCTGATGAATGTAAGTTCCTTCTGGAGTTTGGTTTATCTGAATTCCCAGAAAGAATTTGAGTTCCCCCATTAAGCTCATCTCAAACTCTGCCTGCATACATTTAGCAAATTCTCTTCCCAGAGAGGGTTTAGTAGATCCAAATATAATGTCATCAACATAAATCTTACATAATAACATGTCATTCTTAACTGTCTTACAGAATAAGATTGTGTCCACTTTCCCTCTGGTGAATTCATTTTCTAACAGGAAGTTACTTAGTCTTTCATACCAAGCTCTGGGAGCTTGTTTCAGACCATAGTGTGACTTCTTTAGTTTGAAAACATATTCTGGATTTTTGGAATTTTCAAACCCAGGGGGGTGGTGCACATATACCTCTTCATCTATATAGCCATTTAAGAATGCACTTTTGACATCCATCTCATACAGAGTGATGCCTTTGTTTATAGAAAATGATATTAAAAGTCTGATAGATTCTAACTTGGCGACTGGAGCAAAGGTTTCTTTATAGTCTATCCCCTCTTGCTGACTGAAACCTTGAGCTACCAGTCGTGCTTTGTTTCTAATGACTTCACCTTGCTCATTCAGTTTATTTTTGAACATCCACTTTGTACCAATGATGTTGAATCCTTTTGGTTTGGGAACCAGATCCCATACGTCATTTTTGGTGAATTGATTCAGTTCCTCTTGCATTGCCAGAATCCAGTCATTGCCCAAAAGTGCTTCATCAATAATTGTTGGTTCAATCAGAGAGACCAGTCCCATGAGGGATTCTTCAGAGTTTCTGAATGTTGATCTTGTTCTGATTGGATCATCCTTCTTTCCCAGTATTGTATCTTCTGGGTGATCAATGCTGCTTCTGGATAGTCTTTTCTGGAGTTGATCAACAGAAAGTGATGGATTTCTTGCAGTATCTCTTTCTGATGTTGAGGGAGTGTCTCTGTTGAGAACTTTTGATGAGTTGTCTTCAGTACCTGTGAGTTTAACTTCCATACCTGCAAGGAATTCGTTCTTCTTTGACTTTTGAGAGTCAAGCTTATCATCAAACCTAACACTAATTGACTCTTCAACAATCTATGTTTCTGTATTGTATACTATGTACCCTCTTGAGCGTTCAGAGTATCCTAACATAATACACTTTTGTGCTTTAGAGTCAAAGTTGTTCAAATAATTTTTTGTATTCAGAATAAAGCATGTGCATCCAAATGGATGAAAATAAGAAATGTTGGGCTTTCTGTTCTTCCACAATTCATATGGAGTCTTTTCTAGAATAGGTCTTATGGAGATTCTATTTTGAATGTAACACGTTGTGTTAATTGCCTCTGCCCAGAAGATCTTAGCAACGTTAGTCTCGTTGATCATGGTTATGGCCATTTCTTGTAATGTTCTGTTCTTTCGTTCTACAACTCCATTTTGCTGGGGAGTTCTAGGACAAGAGAAGTCATGCAAAATGCCTTTTTCATTAAAAAATAATTCAAAATTTTTATTTTTAAATTCTCCACCATGATCACTTCTGACTTTGACAATTCTAAGATCCATTTCATTATGAACTTGGTTGCAGAAGGTAACAAACACACAGTGTGACTCGTCCTTGTGTCTTAAGAACTTTACCCATGTCCATCTGCTATAGTCATCTATGATTACTAATCCATACTTCTTGCCACTGATTGAAGCAGTTTTTACTGGTCCAAATAAGTCAATGTGCAGAAGTTCTAATGGCTTAGAGGTGGAAACAACATTTTTGGATTTGAAAGCAGGTTTTGCAAATTTACCTTTCTGACATGCTTCACACAGAGCATCTGAGTTGAACTTCAAATTAGGAAGTCCTCTGACAAGATTAAGTTTGTTAATCTGAGATATTATTCTCATACTAACATGCCTCAATCTTCAGTGCCAGACTCATTGCTCGTTGTTAACATAAAGTAGGCATTTTACATTCTGACTCTTTAGTTCAGAAAGTTTTATTTTATAAATGTTGTTTTTCCTCTTTCTATTAAATAGGATAGTCCCATCTTTCTGACTAACAGCTTTGCATGAATTTTGATTGAAGATTATATCATAACCATTATCACTTAATTGACTTATGGATAACAGGTTATGCATTAATCAATCAACTAATAATACATTACTTATAGAGAGAAGATTTCCATTACCTATTGTTCCAGAAAAAATGATCTTTCCTCTCTGATCACCTCCAAAGCCCACGTAGCCTCCAAGCTTAAGTTCCAGGCTTTGGAACATATGCCTTCTTCCCGTCGTGTATCGCGAGCAGTCAGAGTCCAGGTACCATGATTGGTGTCTTAGCCTTGCTGCTAAAGATGTCTGCTACATGTATAATTTTATCCTTAGGTACCCACAATTTCTTGGGTCCTGATTTGTTAGTTTTACCAAAATTCTGATTGAATTTTGGTTTGACAGAATAATCACTACTTGTGTATTTTATGTCATGTGTGTGCCCATATTTAAAATGTGAATTGAGTGGTGTGCGTTTTATAACTAAGTCCATGGAATTATTTGGTGTAGATACCTTACCTTGATATCCTATCCCTTTTCTGCCATTTCTGCTAAATCCATAGATCATTGAAGCCATCTTGCTTCTGTCTATGTTTTTAGCTAGAAAATTTTGAAAACTGTGATAATACTCTTTGATGATCTCATCAGCATTACTGGGAGTTTCAGAGATTGTTTCCTTCTGAGAGTTTTGCAAATCATTTTCTAATTTTGAAATTTTTCTTTTAACTCAGAATTCTCTAATCTGAGACTCTCAGTCTTTTCAGAGTCAGAGGCAAGATTCCTTTTCAGGTTCCTGAATTTGACTCTGATTTGCTGATACCTTTCTAGAATTTCATTTAGGCTTTCTGCAAGTTCAGCCTTAGTAAAATTTATGGTAAAATCAGGAAATACCTCTTCAGTGTCTGATTCTGAGTCTGAACCAGAAGCTTCACTGTCTTCTGATACATTTGCCATTAGATCTATTTTTTCTCCTTCATCATCTGATTCTGAGTCAGCTTCAGATGTGTCAGAATCATCCCATGTAGCCATGAGGCTTTTCTTCTTTTCCTTGAAGAACTTCTTTTTGGGATTTTCTTTCTGAAGTTTTGGGCAGTCACTTTTGTAGTGCCCTTGCTTGTTACATTCATAGCATATGATGTCCTTGTTATTTGGCTTTCTGTATCCTGAAGAACCTTCAGATCTTCTGTGTCCAGAGGAAGACTCAGACTTTCTGTATCTAGAGGAGGATTCATTCTGATTCTCTGATTTTCTGGGATTTCTGAACTTCCTTTGTCTCTGCTTCCACAGTTGGTTCACCCTTCTGGAGAGGAGAGACAATTCATCTTCTTCTAATGAGGATCCATCAGAAGTTTCTTCCACATCTTGCAAAACCTTAGAGTCATATTTTCGGTTAGATTTTAAAGCTAATGGCTTACCTTGCTTTTGAGGCTCATCTTCTTCCAGCTCTATCTCGTGACTTCTGAGGGAGCTAACAAGTTCCTCCAAAGAAATTTTATTGAGATCTTTGGCTAGCTTAAGTGTTGTGACAATTGGCCTCCATTGCTTGGGCAAGCTTCTGATGATATTCTTAACGTGATCAGCAGTAGAACATCCTTTGTCAAGAACCTTTAGTCCAGCAACAAGAATTTGGAATCTTGAAAAACATAGTTTCTATTGATTCACTATCTTCCATCTTGAATGCCTCATACTTCTGAATGAGTGCAAGGGCCTTGGTCTCTTTGACTTGAATGTTGCCTTCATGCGTCATTCTCAGAGAGTCAAACATGTTCTTGGCAGTTTCTCTGTTTGATATTTTCTCATATTCTGAATATGAATTGCGTTGAGGAGAATTGTTCTGGCCTTGTGGGGGTTTCTGAATTCACGCTTTTACTGATCAGACATCATTTTTCTGTCTATCTTCTGACCATGTCCATCCACTGGGTGCGTGTATCCATCAGTCACCATGTCCCTTAGATCATCATCATGAGCCAGAAAGAAACTCTAAATTATGTCTTTTCAGTAGTCAAAGTTTTCTCCATCAAAGACTGGAGGTTTGCCACTGAATCTGTCCTTGTCTTCATGGTTGTCATTGCTGATGTTTTGGCTTGGTCCCACCATAGTGTTTTTCTGAAGCTTGGATCTTGTACTGACACGGTTAAGTGTTTAAGCTCAGAACCAGGCGCTCTGATGCCAATTGAAGATGTGAAAAACACAAGAAGGGGGGGGGGGGGGGGGTTGAATTGAAAACTTTAATTTAAAAACTCAATGACATAGTATTTTTATCCTGGTTCGTTTGATCTCAAACTACTCCAGTCCACCCATCAAGGTGATTTCACCTCTCTCCAACGAGGTCTTAATCCACTAATCTCAAAAGATTACAATCACTACTTTAACAACTGTTAAAGTCTTCTTGAGTACAACCACAATCCGGTTAATCTCAAGGAACATTGTTTCAATGCAATTATACATGATATGTGTTGTTGTGTTTCTAACAAAAACTGTTTATCACAACTGTGATAAATTACACAGAATTATAGCTTGGAAATATAAAGAATATTGCTTGCAGCTTTGAATATGCGTGAGTGGTAATATGGCAAAATCGTTATTGATTTTGAAAGCTGACTTTGTTTATATATGCAGTGGAATAACGTTGATCATAAAGCATGTTTAATGTCATTAACACACTTTCCATTTGGTGAAGATCCTTGTTGTACCCCAAAATTTTCTATCCCATATTCTTCAAAGTTTTGACAAGCCTCACCTCAAAGGGTTCAAAGTCTACTCAAGGGCTATACAGTCAACCACTCTCCTAAGCCAGTCAAATTAGGGTTTTGGTTCTTGCAAGGAAGTTGAGGTTTCCAAGCGCTCAATCAAGTCCCATATGCTCATACACATTGTCAAGCACCTACATGTCAAGTTTCAAGGCTCACAAGGTCAAGTTGCACAGTCAAAAGCCCTAATTGCCTCACAGTCAATTGCAGGGGCAAAATGGTCATTTGGCAGTCAAAAGTCAAAATTTTTGGTCAACATCTTATTTTGAAGCCACAATCATCATTTGGTTAAATCTTGACCATGATTTCACAAGAATGGCTCAAAAATCATCAAGATGCAAAAGTTTCTATTTTTGGACAGCTGAAAAGTCAACTGTAACTTGACCAAGGCATAACTTTTTCATGGTTCATCAGAAAAATCCCATCCAATGCTCATTTTTAAGGGGAGGACATTTCCTACAATTCATCTTCACATTCCAAGTCCAAGAAATGCTCTCACAAAAAGTTATCAATTTCAACATTATAGGTCATTTTCAAAAGTCAACAAAAAGGCACTTTAAGTCAAGGACCATAACTAGAGATTGGTAAATCAAAATGACATGGGACCAAAGAAATTGGTTAGAGGACTTCAAGACCTTTCCAAAATATCCAAGAACATGTTCATAGCTTTAAAATGGAGCAAGATATGCATTGGAGAAGTTGGGAAATTTTTGTGAAATGGCCAAAGTCAATTATCCTTGAAACTTCAATTTTGACAAAAGGGCCCCACTTTTTCCACTTGGTTCAGCTTGGCCATGCTTCCCACGTGTCCCACAATTTATTTCAAGATTAAAAATTAATTTTTCCTTTTTTATTTAATTTTATTTGATTTAATTCATTTTAAATCTTTAAAATTCAAATAAAAATCAAGAAAATTAATCAAGGGCTATATTTTGTGTTGAATAGCTTTGATACACCATCATTCACCTTCCAAATTCGTGCAAGGCCTTTTCCAAGCAAGAAATTCAAATTTTGACAAGAATGGTAAGTTGCTTTAATGGAGGTTATGGCAAAATCTCAAGCATAATTGCAAGGCTTCAATGACCATAATTCTGATTGATACTCATTCAAAACCATATATGCAAGCTTTCCCAACAGATTACACGACCTAGAAACACTCCATACGACAGAACCAAATTGCAAAATTCCAAAAAAAAAGTGACAAACTGAAAACGACTTTGCAGCATCATTCAAACCTCTCATTCGATCCAAACATACTCCTGACCCTTCCAAGAACCTCTTGCCATCAGAATTAAGCGCAATCACTCAAGGAATCACGCCATACAACTCACACGGTTTTCATTTTTTCTCAAAATTACAGTCACATATTCATGCATTTTTAACACTTTTTGTTGATAGCATTATGCTCACAGGATCAATACAAAGCTTTCCATGTGATTTAATTTGAGAATGATGCCTTAAATCGAAAATCACCATTAGCGATTTCTAGGGTTTCAGAGCTCTCATTTTGGGGGTTTTTATATACTGTAAAATTGAACCTCAAAACAGGCATGGTCAAACTCAGAAGCTCAAGACGGATTGAATGGACATGTCGCGCCTTTTTTATGTTGCCCCAATTTCTAATCGCTATTTTTTACTGTTGGAATTAGTGGGGTTTAAAACCCCCGTTATTTGCCTGTATTTTTTTGTTTCAGAACGAAGATGATGATGGCGTGTCAACCAGGGAGTGGGCCATTCAAATTGGCGCGCGCTTTTCCAGCATATAACACACTTATTCCATATATTCTTTTGTTTCTATAATGTTTACAACTAATGCGCTTGGTTCAGTTGGTTGGCTGTGTACTTTGCAATCTTTGGGGCCTGGGTTCGATCCCAGGTCCCCACCAAAATTCATATTATTTTTCTCTCTATGCTTGTGTGCAGCATCTCATCCAGGATCCACCATAGACCTCATCCAGGAGCGCTCCAGGTGTCCATCAGTGCAGATCCAAAGGGCCAAGCATAAGGAACACCATGTTCTGGAGTCAACATGGACGCAGGCAACCAGAAAAAGTCAACAGGCCTTGTCCAAATGGGCCTCAAATCTCAATCCAACACCCTCCATTTCAGCCCACACCCCCTTGGGTTTTATTCTTCTTTTTATTTTGCTTTGACATTTTCTTCTTTTTTTATTTACTTGCCTTATTTTATTTTTTTATTATTAATCAACTAACATTTTCATAAAAAAAATCAAAAAAAAAGGAACTAACATCATTATTATTATTATTTTATTTTGTAAATAAATATTAAATAAATTAGTTTTAACTAGGCCATTTTAACTCTTTTTTTAAAAAACAACTAAAATAATTTAGAATTTGGTTAACTTAGAGTTTTATTTCTTTTATTTTATTACATAAAAACACAAAAAATATTTCTTTTAGTAAATTAATTAATTAGATTAGGTTTATTTAATTAATTGCATTTTATTCCAAAAAGACAAAAAAAAAATTCTCTTTTCTTAAAAGGGTCAACACCCTTAGAACATTCCGATTTAATTCGCGCACAGTTTATTATTATGTAATTGCTTCCAAGACATGTAATAATTAATTAGGTTTACTGCTTTATTTTAATTTCTCGTACTTATTTACCAAAAACGGGTCTTTTTGTATTTTTGGCGATGTATAGACCCGCGCCTTGTAATAGCGTAGGATTTATGTTTCCGCAATTTACTTTCTGCACCCCTTAACTGTTAAATGCATGCAAGAATGTATGGTAAATAAAAAAAACTCGTAGCTCACTAATAACCAAGACAAACATTAACTGAAAACAACACACAATGCACACACCACTTCTAGGGTACGCCTCACTCGTTGCCTTCAAAACGTGGTCATCAAGTATAGGACGTTTTAGAGGTCACCCTTAGTCTAAAGATCCTGTTGCCTCGAAACAGTTGCCTCGAAACGGTTGCCTCAGATTAAAAAGGATCTAAGACATTAGGGTTACTTCTAAGGTGTCCTAACTGTTGCTTCGGTGACCACACTGTCCCTACAATCGAATTGACCCGAACACCTCCAACGATGGTGCTACCTGCCTCTCAATGGTGGGATGGCACTACCTAAAGGACACTTACACAGCTTAATTCCTTAGGGTAGGTAGATGACTCATGGATACTTGCTCTCTTCAAAAACAAATCCAAAAACTTTTCACACTGACACTTTCAAAAGCTTTCTAAACAAATTTTTCAAACACTCTTGAGGACAGATACAAGAGTTATTCAGAAATCTTTCAAAGAAACTTTTTCAAACCCACTCACATTTTGAAAAGCAAACATTTTGAAAACATAAGAGCAAGTATCTAAGAGCCCATGGATAACCATGGATAGAAAGGGTGCTAACACCTTCCCTTTCTATAAATCTACCTCCCGAACCGAGAAACAATCTCATAAGGAATTTTGTTGTGCTTTTGTCCTGTCCATGTTGGAGAAAATAAAAGACGGTGGCGACTCTTGCTTCCGTGACATTTCGCGAAACCAGCTAAAAACAGTCAGTTCTATTTCCACCGATCACAGAACTGGAAACTCTGCTGGGGAAACTTAAAGTGAGGTGTACCTTAGGATAGATCATACTTATGTTTTCAATTGAATGTTTTGTTTGCATTATTATTGTGGGCATTGTCTTGGAGTTTCATAGATCCTAACCTGGATCTGGGGATACCCTTTTAGGTAGAAGAAGTTGTGAGGGACCTGTCCGGCATAGACCGACACGGGTGAAGCAGTGGCTACGTTGGTGTGGCACCTTGGTTTGTACCGATATCCCTCGTGTTGCAACAAGGAGAATATGGGTCTTCTGAGGAGTCATTAAGCACCAACCGACCTTAGAACCCTAATTTGACCCAACTTGGCCATAGAACAGTAGCAGTATGCTACACCCATTGAGGCTAAACTCTCACGATGGTTCTGGCCGCAAGAAAAGATTGCGACGCTGGAGTTATGACTGATTAAGGGTAGTCAGTGATATTGGGATCCTCTAGAACCTGGTTACTTTTGATTAGGACAGGTCTTAACCAACAAACTGAAAGAGGGTAGTACCTGAACTCCATGATGGCCTAAACTCTAAGGGCTGTGGTGTGACTTGTGTGCCTTATCATGTTTGCCTTTGTGAATACTTGTGGTGTGCTTTATCATAACATCATGCCATCATAACATTGCATGCATCCTGCATAAGGACTGACCTATTTCAAAGACAAGAGGGTTTCACCTTTGCTCTGTTTTGTAGGACCTCATGACGCCTGTGCGAAGGAACACTATCCGGCTCAACTTTGTTCACCCACCTGATTTGCTTAAAGAGTTGGTTGACAAAATTCCAAGCACTGCTTCCTTCATCCAGAAGCATGGTTCTCTTCTCGGTTTAGTCACTTAAAAGTGGGACCAACAACTGATGAGTGTCTTGACCCAGTTTTATGATCCCTTGTACAATTGCTTCACCTTTCAAGACTTCCAGCTGGTCCCTACCCTGGAAGAATTCACTGATTTGCTTGGTATCCCTATCTTGGATCAGACTCCCTTCACTGGCTGGGAAAAGGCTCTTAGACCTGAGGAGATTGCAGCAGCCCTTCCTTTGACCAACAAGGAGGTAATGGACAACTGGGAGATTAGAAGCGGGGTTAAGGGCTTCTTGGCTAAGTTTCTGATTGGTAAAGCTAAAAGTTTCTGGAATGACTTAGACTTCAGGGCGTATGAGGACATTCTGGCTCTCTTAATCTATGGGCTAGTATTGTTTCCAAATCCTGATAACTTTGTCAATATCAATGCCATAAGGATCTTCATGTCTCGGAACCCTGTACCCACTCTCTTGGGTGATGTCCTGCAACAACTCTATGCTCGTACTGCCTGAAGACGAGGAACTCTGTGGTGTTATACTCCTTTGTTAGTGAGGTGGTTTATTTCGCACCTCCCCAAGTTCATGCTGAAGAATCAAGAAGGAAAAGGCTGGGCTCATAGGTTAATGTCTCTCACTGATAGTGACATCATTTGGACTCTCAGAGGTTTAGATGAGGTGGCTGTTATTGATCGTTGAGGAGAGTATCCTAATGTTCCATTGATTGGTACTCAGGGCGGAATCTCTTATAATCCATGTTTAGCTCTCCGTCAGTTTGGAAGAGCCAGAAGAGCAGGGCCTCATGAGATGTTGGTGCCTCACATCAGTTTTGAGTTTCAGGAAGATAGTGACGAAATGCGTCGTAGATTCATCAAAGCTTGGGACAGAATTCACAAAGCTGACCCACTTGAGTTGGGACTGAAGACTCCTCTACCAATGGAACCCTATTACAGATGGGTCCGCATCCGTGCTCAGAAGTTAGGTATGCCATATGAAACTGTCAGGCCTATCATTCTTGAAAGTCCTGATGGAGATGGGGTTCCTCCAACTGTTCTCCCTCCTCAGATACCCACTGATGTTGATACACTAAATAGGTCTTGGGCGCAACTACAGGAAGAGCGGGATTATTATCGGGAAAAGTTCAACAAACAGGAACAGAAGATCCAGAAGCTGACCAAGCAATTGGAGAACGAGCGAACCCTGAATGACTATATCCGTACTGAGAAGAGGAGGCCATGGGAGCACTGATGGGCTTTGGATGTTTCTTTTACAACTTTATTTCCTTTTCAGTATTTTAATTCTTGTAACGCCTAAGGGCAAATTGTTGAACAATTTAAAGTTTAGATCTAATAAAGTGTGTTCCTTTTGTTTACAAAGTTGATTCCCGATTGTCTTTGAAAACATAATTCATACGCATTTCATTCATCATATGCATTACAGGTACCCTTTTTCTACAGGTTGCTTAATCTTCTTCGCTGTTTATTTCAGCACTCAAGCATCATGAATCCTGAACTCACTACCGAGCAAGCTATCAAGGCCCTCCAGGCCCAGAATGCCCAATTTCAGGAGATGGTCATGAACTTGGCCCAAGGACAACAAGAGCTGAAGGCTTTGCTCCTGAAGAAGAAAAAGAAGAAGAGGACTGTGCTATTCAACACTGGGCGCAGACTCGGGAGTACGCTGCAAAATGAAGCTGAGAGGACTACTCCATCTGTGGGGGAAGGCAGTCACCAAGGGAGAGAGGTTCCTAGTCTTGTGGTCTCTGACACTGAGACAGACTTCAACGATGAACAGTACCCTCCTGTTGAGGACCGGTACAAACAGCTGGAGGACAAGTTAAATGCTATGGAGATTCAACGTGTGCCTGGGTTGGATTTCGGAGACTTGGGGTTATCTTCTAGGGTGGTGATCCCACACAAGTTCAAGGCGCCGGCCTTTGTGAAGTATGACGGGGCTTCCTGTCCTAAAATACATCTCCGCTCTTATGTAAGGAAGATCTAGCCTTACACAGCAGACAAGAACTTATGGATCCACTTCTTCCAGGAGAGTCTTTTAGGGACTCATCTCGAATGGTTCTATCAGCTGGATGGAACAAACATTCCTAACTGGGAGGATTTGGCCACTGCTTTTTACAAGCAGTATCAGTACAATTCCGACCTCGCTCCTACGCGTACCCAACTCCAGGGTATGTCGCTAGGGTCGGGAGAAGGTTTTAAGGATTACGCACAGAAATGGAGAGACCTGGCTGGCAGGGTGCAGCCACCATTAACTGACTGGGAGCTAGTGGACATGTTCTTGGGGACCCTATCCGGTCCATTCTTCAACCACCTCATTGGTAATTCCTCCGCTGGGTTTACTGACCTGATCCTGACTGGTGAGAGCATCGAAGCTGGTATAAAATCGGGAAAGATACAGAAGGGTGCATCCTCAAGTTCTGAAAAGAAGCCCTTCAAAAAGGAGGCCAATGCTGTGTATGGTCCCAGAAGGCAAAACAAACCGGAACGCTGCCAAGCTGTCAATGCGGTGGTAATTTCTAAGCCTGCTGCTGCTTCTCAGCAATACAACCAGCCCAGAGTTGAGAGGCCTAAAAGACAGTATACTCGGCTCAGCATGACTCTCTCTCAGATATTACCGCAACTACTGTCAACTAGCCTGGTAACTGTCAAGGAGGCTCCGAAGGTGGTAAACACAGCATCTCCAAAGTACAATCCCAACGCCCGTTGCGCTTATCACTCTGATAGCCCGGGACATTCTACTGATGATTGTTGGGCCCTGAGGAATAAGGTTCAGGACCTTATTGATGCCAAGGAAATACAGTTCGAGGCGCCCGAAAGGCCAAATGTTATGACCGCTCCCATGCCCCAGCATGGAGTGAATGCTGTTGAGGAGGAGTTGTATGTAGCTTCTGTGGATGATGTTGCTACTCCGCTGCTGACCGTCAAGAGGAACCTGTTACTAGCCGGTTTATTTCCTGGATGTAGCAAAGGTTGCCACTTATGTGCTGATTCCCCTGCTGGTTTTCCTTTGCTGAAGTCAGGCGTCCAAAACCTGATGGATAGTAAAGAGATCTTGTTCAAGAAGACTGCCGTTCCTGCTGCCCCTATTGAAGAAGTTTCAATTGTTACCATTTTCAACCACCCTTCTAAGGCTCCTTCAAAGAAGCCTATCAAAATTTTGCATGTTCACAAGATTGCTCCTATAACCATTACTGTTCTAGGGCCCATCCCCTACAAGTCTGATAAAGCTGTCCCGTGGCACTATGGGGCAGATGTTTATGTTCTGGGAGTGAAACAAGAGTTCAACACTGGTACCGGTGTCACCAACATCACCGGGCCTGCTAAGGTCACTCGTAGTGGAAGACTGTTCTCACCAGACATTGTACCTCCAACAATTCAAAGGCCTCTTGTCATCACACCTGCCAGTGTGCTCGTCTCCCCCCTGATCAAATTTCTACCCCTGCTGCCGAGTCATCTGACGCTCGGGGTAAGGGAATTGCTACTGATGTGCCTGCCCGGATGGAGGCACCGAAGACCATTGTTGAGGCTTCCAAGCAGGAGATGGAAGAGATCCTCAAGATTATTAAGAAGAGTGATTTCAACGTCGTTGAACAGCTGGGGAACACCCCGTCTAAAATCTCCATGCTATCACTGTTGTTGTGTTCAGAGGCCCATGCCAAGGCCCTGATTGCTTTCCTAAAGATGGCCCACGTACCACAAGAAACGTCTGTTGATCAATTCACTGACTGTGTGGCCAACTTAACTACTGATAATGGTTTGGGTTTCTCTGACGCTGATCTGACGGCCAAGGGGAAGAACCATAATGATGCCCTGCATGTCTCCATTGAATGCAGGGGCACTACTCTTGCTCACGTGCTGGTTGACACTGGTTCTTCACTGAACGTACTACCCAAGAAAGCTCTAGACAGGCTGGACTGTGAGGGTTTAGAGCTCAAACCAAGTAACATTATTGTCCGGGCCTTTGACGGGTCCAAAAGAATGGTACATGGTGAGGTTGACATCCCAATCAGGGTTGGGTCACAGGTATTTGATTCAAAGTTCTATGTGATGGATATCCGTCCATCCTATTCTTGTTTGCTGGGTAGTCTGTGGATCCACAAGGCTGGAGCTGTGACCTCCACATTGCATCAGAAGCTCAAGTACCCGGTCAGGGGGAGGATCGTAACAGTGCAAGGGGAAGAGGAATACATGGTCAGCCACCTCAACTCGTTCCGATACGTGGAAATGGATGGGGAGTTCATTGAGACCCCCTTTCAACATTTTGAAGAGGTGCCACAAACATTGGCAGCAGCAGGAACAGTGACTGAAGAAGGTTCTCCTTTGAAGATGGCCTCCTTAAAGGATGCCAGGGCTGTGATCGAGAAGGGTGAGTGCGCAAACTGGGGCAGGCTTCCTGATTTTACTCCAAAGACTGACAAATTTGGCTTGGGTTTCACTGCAGAAGCTCAGAAGGTTGTGCGCAAGGCAAGGATTGGAAGACCTCCTGTGCTCATCACCAACCCGGGAGTGAATGCTATTGAGGACGAAGCGGACGAATCTGAATTTGAAAGCTGGATCTACCCAACGACCAACGGTGGACCTAGCAACTGGACTGCAAAAGACTTTACACCAATTACTTTTGTCACCCAGTAATGAACTTCTTTGTTTTGATTTGTAATAAATAATAATTTGAAACTTTATGGCCCGGTGTCTTACCCGGGGCACCGTGGTTTTATTTGTGAGGGCTTTTGTTTGTCACTTCCATATATCATGAATAAAAGCATTGGACGTTTTTCGCATTTCAAATCTTGTGCTCCCTTTCTTTCTTTATATATTGCAAAACAGCTATATTTACACACACTCACTTATACAGGTTTCAATCCACTCTGGATCTCACTGGTAACAACTCTGCTACTGCCAGTTATGACTTCGAAAATCCGATCAACTTAGCCGAAGACGAAGGTGAAGATGATTGCGAAGTGCCTGGTGAGCTTGCAAGACTGTTACTCCAGGAAGAGAGGGCCATTCAGCCACATGAAGAGCCAGTGGAAACGGTAAATCTGGGTACTGAGACAGACAGAAAGGAAGTCAAGATTGGTGCCAATCTGGAGCTCAGCGTGAAACAACGATTGATTCAGATGTTGCATGATTATGTGGAAATCTTTGCCTGGTCCTACGAAGACATGCCTGGGTTGGATACCGATATTGTGGTCCATCACTTGCCTACCAAGGAAGAATGACCTCCGATTAAACAAAAGCTCCGCCGTATGCGTCCAGAGATGTCCGAGAAGATCAAAGTTGAGGTTATGAAACAATTTGACGCCGGTTTTCTGGCAGTGACTTCTTACCCTCAGTGGGTTGCCAACGTGGTTCCAGTGCCAAAGAAAGATGGTAAGGTCCGAATGTGTGTTGATTACAGGGATTTGAATAGGGCGAGCCCTAAGGATGACTTCCCTCTGCCTCACATTGACGTTCTGGTTGACAATACTGCTCAGCACAAAGTGTTCTCCTTCATGGACGGCTTTTCAGGTTATAATCAGATCAAAATGGCTCCTGAAGATATGGAAAAGACTACCTTTGTTACTCAATGGGGCACCTTATGCTACAAGGTCATGCCTTTTGGGTTGAAAAATGCTGGGGCAACCTACCAACGTGCCATGGTTGCTTTATTTCATGACATGATCCATCATGAGATTGAATTATACGTCGATGATATGATTGCAAGGTCCCAAACTAAGGAGGAACACCTTGACCATCTACAGAAACTGTTTGACCGTCTGAAGTTGTACAAGTTGAGGTTGAACCCAAACAAATTCACCTTCGGGGTAATATCTGGAAAGCTGCTAGGCTTCGTCATAAGTGACAAAGGTATTCAAGTGGACCCCGCCAAGGTGAAAGCCATACAAGAAATGCCAGCTCCCAAGACAGAGAAAGAAGTCATAGGCTTTCTAGGATGGCTGAACTATATTGCCCGATTCATCTCACATCTAACTGCTACCTGTGAACCAATCTTCAAGCTACTGAAGAAAGATCAAGTAGTACGTTGGAACGATGAATGTCAGGCCGCTTTCGACAGAATCAAAGAGTATCTCCAGGAACCACCCATTCTTATGCCACCGGTTGAAGGGAGACCTCTGATACTATACTTGACAGTACTTGACAGCTCAATGGGGTGTGTGCTGGGGCAGCATGACGAGTCTGGCCGAAAAGAGCATGCTATTTATTACCTTAGCAAAAAGTTTACCAACTGTGAGACCCGATACTCACTGCTCGAGAAAACTTGATGCGCTTTGGTATGGGCTGCTCGCCGGCTAAGACAGTATATGTTGACTCACACTACTCTGTTGATCTCAAAAATGGATCCGATCAAGTACATATTCGAAAAGCCTGCTCTGTTCTGTCTGGAAGAATAGCAAGATGGCAAATGATCTTGACGGAATACGACATCCAGTACACAACTCAGAAAGCTATCAAGGGAAGTGTATTGGCAGACCATTTGGCACACCAAGCAGTGGACGACTACCAGTCAATGAACTTTGAATTTCCTGACGAGAATATCATGGTAGTGACTGATTATGAAGTACCTGGACCGGATGAAGGACCTGAGGAAGGATCCTGATGGTCTATGCACTTTGACGGAGCCTCCAACTCTTTGGGTAACGGTATCGGCGTTGTAATCATATCCCCAAAAGGCACTCATACTCCACTTACTGCCCGACTATGTTTTAACTACACCAACAACATGGCAAAGTATGAGGCGTGTATCATGGGTCTTCAAGCTGCGATTGACTTAAGGATCAAGTTTCTGAGTGTCTTCGGAGATTCCGCTCTCGTGATCAATTAGATCAAAGGCGAGTGGGATACGAAACACCCAAATCTTATTCCTTACAAAGAATGTGTGTTGACATTGATCCCCCATTTCACAGAGATAACTTTTGAACACTTCCCAAGAGAGGAGAATCAGCTGGCGGACGCGTTGGCTACGATGTCTTCTATGTTCAAAGTCAAATGGGATAACGAGGCTCCCCGGATCATTATCTGGAAACTGGACGAACCGGCATATTGTTGTGATCTTGAGGCTGAGGTGGTAACTGAAAAACCTTGGTATCATGAGGTGAAGAGGTAATTGGAAGCTCAAGAATACCCCGAGGGTGCATCCATCAATGACAAGAAGTTTCTGAGAAGGTTCGCTGCAAAGTTCTTCCTCAGCAACGGCATTCTCTATAAGCGAAACCATGATTCAACCTTACTGCGTTGTGTGGATAAGACTGAAGCAGAAAAGATCATGGCAGAACTGCATGAAGGTACCTTCGGAACACACTCCAGTGGACATACTATGGCAAAGAAAATCCTTCGGGAAGGATATTTCTGGTCCACAATGGAAGCCGACTGTTACCAACATTCTCGGCACATGTCATAAGTGCCAGATTTATGCTGATAAGGTGCACGTTCCTCTAGTACCTCTGAACGTCTTGACAGCACCTTGGCCTTTTGCAAAGTGGGGCATTGATATGATCGGTGAGATCAGGCCTACGACATCTAACGGGCATCGCTTCATCCTGGTAGCGATCGATTACTTTACAAAGTGGGTTGAAGCAGCTTCCTATGCTACGGTAACCAAGAATGTCGTGGCACGGTTCATTCGACACAACCTGATATGTCGATACGGTGTACCAGAAAGGATCATTACGGACAATGGCACCAATCTTAACAACAAGATGATCACTGAGCTCTGCGAGCAATTCAAGATACAGCACCACAACTCTTCTCCTTACCGGCCGAAGATGAATGGGGCTGTAGAAGAAGCGAATAAGAATATCAAAAAGATTGTGCAGAAGATGACAGTGACCTATAAAGATTGGCACGAGATGTTACCGTTTGCTCTTCATGGGCATCGTACCTCAGCAAGGACGTCAACCGGGGCAACCCCCTTTTCCTTGGTCTATGGCATGGAGGCAGTCTTGCCAATTGAAGTCCAGATACCCTCTCTCCGGATAATGAAGGATGCAGGCTTGAGCGAAGATGACTGGATCCAGACTCGACTTGATCAGTCAAACCTAATTGACGAAAAGAGACTCACTACTATTTGTCATGGTCAAACGTATCAAAAACGGATGATCAGGGCATTTAACAAGAAAGTCAGACCACAAGAGTATCAAGTTGGGGACCTGGTAATCAAGCGCATCATTCTTCCTCAAAGTGATCCCAGGGGAAAATGGACCCCCACATACGAAGGGCCATTTGTGGTTAAACATGTCTTCTCGGGAGGAGCCATGATTCTAACCACCACTGATGGTGACGACCTTCCTCACCCCGCCAATGCAGACATAGTAAAAAGATACTACGCATGATAAAAGACCCGCTAGGTTGACACACCTAGGCAAAAATAAGGGCTTCCCGGCGAACCAAAAGGGTTCGGGAAAAAATAAGGGATGAAATGAAAAAATCTGTACACCCGGCAAGTCGAAAACCTGAAAAGGCGGCTTGGGCAAAAATGGGTATCCCGGTGGACTGAAAACCCGAAAGGGCGGTCCAGGAAAAAGTTAGGGATAAGCGTAATACTATGTCTCATTGGATCACCTCGCATTCAGAATCCGGTATCAACTATCAGGTTCAGACGGCATCGACCAATCAACTTCATCTTCAACTAAGCAGCAAAGTGATGAGACGCTTGAAGACATAAAGGCGATAGTAGAGTTGGAACCCAGTGGGATTATTTTTTCACAGCTGTTTTGTTTTCCTTTCTCAAAAGTTGTATAAACTCTGTTGTTCGGCGGCGTTCTCTTACTAGGACGCCAGCCTCTTGTACATAAACGCCTATTTACAGGCCAATTCAAAAATCAATACAAATTCACTTTTCAGACAAATTGCCAACTATTTTTCCTTTTTCTGCTTTGTCTTGTAAAGAACGTCCAATGTTCAATTGTGATATATGCATTTGACACTAATTGCTAACTCATAAATATTTGCATGCGAAACAAAGGATTAATTACAGGTGACATCAGAAACAGGGGCAATATTGAATTGTCTAAGCGATCTAGTTGCTCTGTCCACCAAGGTCCAAGGTAAGTTCAGCTGAAGAACATAACCAAGATATCTTCACTCCCCCGCAGAGTAAGACCAGATTCAATAGTATTCTCCTCAAGCAGATTTGGTCTTCCATCAGCCCTGACAAGGCACAATATCTCCAGCAAGTCAGCGACACTCTCCCCAAGCAGAGTTAGCCTACTGGCAGCCTCAAAGAAGCTGGGTCTCCCCAGAAAATCTCAATATTCCCCAACGGAGTATACAGATGTTCCTAAGCAAGCATCCCCGACAATCTTGGTATAAGATTGTTCCCCGGCGGAGTACAGACATCCCAGTGGAGCCACTTCCCCAGTGCAGTCTCAAAAGTCTCCCCAGGAGAGTTGAATCCATCTCCCCAGTAGGAAGCTTATCTCTAGTAGATTCTGGAAGCTTACCCCTGCAGAGCACGAATGCGTCTCCACGGACTTTATTCAAAGGATATTCCTCACCAGAGCTTATAACTGGGTTATCCTTAGCTAAAAACCACGGAAAGATCATCCTCGGCGAAGTTCTTCCTATTCCCCAGCGGAGTTCATCAAATCTTCCAACAAAGCTCAACAATGGTATCCCCAGCGGAGTTCTCATCAAAAACCTCAGCGAAGTATCTCTTCCCACAGAGTATTCCCCGCAGAGTAATCTCTTTGCCAAGTTTATTCCCCAACAGAGTCACCTTCTCCTACCGGTTTACTCTTGCAATCATCATTCCCCAGCGGAAACAAAGAACTCTGTCCTTCAAACATCAGCCCAGGATTCAACTTCCCGGCATTCATCAAGGATTTATTTTCCTAGACGAAAATACATTCATAAACATATCACATTTTCATACATCCTGCTTACATACACAATGCATGCACATACACATCATATCACACAATCTCATTTCTCCCTGAGAACATCATGACATCATGCTTTTCATACATCATGACAATGCATACAACTGATGTTTTACCTTTTCAGGAAAAGGTCAATCCAAAGATAATTACTATCAACTGTCACAATTCCAGATTCGATTCCTGTATCCAGCCAGGGCATGTCTGTGAGCGACTATTTCCGGACTCGATTCCTGTATCCTGCCAGGGCACGTCTGAAGAGTTTGAAGATCCGATTCCTGTATCCAGCCAGGGCGTATCTGTTGACGACTATTTTCCGGACTCGATTCCTGTATCTTGCCAGGGCACGTCTGAAGAGTTTGAAGATCCGATTCCTGTATCCTGCCAGGGCGTATCTGTTGACGACTATTTTCCGGACTCGATTCCTGTATCCTACCAGGGCACGTCTGAAGAGTTTGAAGATCCGATTCCTGTATCCAGCCAGGGCGTATCTGTTGACGACTATTTTCCGGACTCGATTCCTGTATCCTGCCAGGGCACGTCTGAAGAGTTTGAAGATCCGATTCCTGTATCCAGCCAGGGCGTATCTGTTGACGACTATTTTCCGGACTCGATTCCTGTATCCTGCCAGGGCACGTCTGAAGAGTTTGAAGATCTGATTCCTGTATCCAGCCAGGGCGTGTCTGTTGACGACTATTTTCCGGACTCGATTCCTGTATCCTGCCAGGGCACGTTTGAAGAGTTTGAAGATCCGATTCCTGTATCCAGCCAGGGCGTATCTGTTGACGACTATTTTCCGGACTCGATTCCTGTATCCTGCCAGGGCACGTCTGAAGAGTTTGAAGATCCAATTCCTGTATCCTGCCAGGGTGTATCTGTTGACGACTATTTTCCGGACTCGATTCCTGTATCCTGCCAGGGCACGTCTGAAGAGTTTGAAGATCTGATTCCTGTATCCAGCCAGGGCGTATCTGTTGACGACTATTTTCTGGACTCGATTCCTGTACCCTGCCAGGGCACGTCTGAAGAGTTTGAAGATCTGATTCCTGTATCCAGCCAGGGCGTATCTGTTGACGACTATTTTCCGGACTCGATTGCTGTATCCTACCAGGGCACGTCTGAAGAGTTTGAAGATCCGATTCCTGTATCCTGCCAGGGTGTATCTGTTGACGACTATTTTCCGGACTCGATTCATGTATCCTGCCAGGGCACGTCTGAAGAGTTTGAAGATCCGATTCCTGTATCCTGCCAGGGTGTATCTGTTGACGACTATTTTCTAGACTCGATTCCTGTATCCTTCCAGGGCACGTCTGAAGAGTTTGAAGATCTGATTCCTGTATCCAGCCAGGGTGTATCTGTTGACGACTATTTCCGGACTCGATTCCTGTATCCTGCCAGGGCACGTCTGAAGAGTTTGAAGATCTGATTCCTGTATCCAGCCAGGGCGTATCTGTTGACGACTATTTCCAGATTCGACTCCTATATCCAGCCAGGGCACGTCTGAAGAGTTCGTAGATTCGATACATGTATCCAGCCAGGGTATATCTACATAAAGAGTTTGAAGATCAACCCCTGTAACAGGCCAGGTAATTATCTTTCTTTCTCAGGTACACAAGTTCTCGCTAAGGAATATCTTACGCGATCGACACCTAGATGGCATCTATAAGCCCATCCTCCCGTTACAGTTCCAAATGGCATCTATAAGCCCATTCCCGACAAGGTTCTGTCACACCTCCAGATGGCATCTATAAGCCCATCCTCCTATCCATCATCTTTCCAAAGGGCATCTATAAGCCCATTTCCGACAAGGTTCTGTCACACCTCCAGATGGCATCTATAAGCCCATCCTCCTATCCATCATCGTTCCAAATGGCATCTGTAAGCCCATTCCCGCCATCACACTGCTGATACTCAACTATGTGAGTGCAAATTTCTGGGCACTCTAGTGTTCAATCATCTTCACCTTCGGATCACGAAAGGCATGCTAGCCAATCTACATCCTCAGGTCTAAGAAGATTGAACAGGGGCAACTGTTGTACCCCAAAATTTGCCCTCCCATATTCTTCAAAGTTTTGACAAGCCTCACCTCAAAGGGTTCAAAGTCTACTCAAGGGCTATACAGTCAACCACTCTCCTAAGCCAGTCAAATTAGGGTTTTGGTTCTTGCAAGGAAGTTGAGGTTTCCAAGGGCTCAATCAAGTCCCATATGCTCATACACATTGTCAAGCACCTACATGTCAAGTTTCAAGGCTCACAAGGTCAAGTTGCACAGTCAAAAGCCCTAATTGCCTCACAGTCAACTGCAGGGGCAAAATGGTCATTTGGCAGTCAAAAGTCAAAAATTATGGTCAACATCTTATTTTGAATCCACAATCATCATTTGGTCAAATCTTGACCATGATTTCACAAGAATGGCTCAAAAATCATTAAGATGCAAAAGTTTCTATTTTTGGACAGCTGAAAAGTCAACTGTAACTTGACCAAGGCATAACGTTTTCATGGTTCATCAGAAAAATCCCATCCAATGCTCATTTTGAAGGGGAGGACATTTCCTACAATTCATCTTCACATTCCAAGTCCAATAAATGCTCTCACAAAAAGTTATCAATTTCAACATTATAGGTCATTTTCAAAAGTCAACAAAAAGGCACTTTAAGTCAAGGACCATAACTTGAGATTGGTAAATCAAAATTACATGGGACCAAAGACATTGGTTAGAGGACTTCAAGACCTTTCCAAAATGTCCAAGAACATGTTCATAGCTTTAAAATTGAGCAAGATATGCATTGGAGAAGTTGGGAAATTTTTGTGAAATGGCCAAAGTCAATTATCCTTGAAACTTCATTTTTGACAAAAGGGGCCCACTTTTTCCACTTGGTTCAGCTTGGCCATGCTTCCCACGTGTCCCACAATTTATTTCAAGATTAAAAATTAATTTTTCCATTTTTATTTAATTTTATTTGATTTAATTCATTTTAAATCTTTAAAATTCAAATAAAAATCAAGAAAATTAGTTAAGGGCTATATTTTGTGTTGAATAGCTTTGATACACCATCATTCACCTTCCAAATTCGTGAAAGGCCTATTCCAAGCAAGAAATTCAAATTTTGACAAGAACAGGTAAGTTGCTTTAATGGAGGTTATGGCAAAATCTCAAGCATAATTGCAAGGCTTCAATGACCATAATTCTGATTGATACTCATTCAAAACCATATATGCAAGCTTTCCCAACAGATTACACGACCTAGAAACACTCCATACAACAGAACCAAATTGCAAAATTCCAAAAAAAAAAGTGACAAACTGAAAACGACTTTGCAGCATCATTCAAACCTCTCATTCGATCCAAACATACTCCTGACCCTTCCAGGAACCTCTTGCCATCAGAATTAAGCGCAATCACTCAAGGAATCACGCCATACAACTCACACAGTTTTCATTTTTTCTCAAAATTACAGTCACATATTCATGCATTTTTAACACTTTTTGTTGATAGCATTATGCTCACAGGATCAATACAAAGCTTTCCATGTGATTTAATTTGAGAATGATGCCTTAAATCGAAAATCACCATTAGTGATTTCTAGGGTTTCATAGCTCTCATTTTGGGGGTTTTTATATACTGTAAAATTGAACCTCAAAACAGGCATGGTCAAACTCAGAAGCTCAAGACGGATTGAATGGACATGTCGCGCCTTTTTTATCTTGCCCCAATTTCTAATCACAATTTTTTACTGTTGGAATTAGTGGCGGTTTAAACCCCCCGTTATTTGTCTGTATTTTTTTGTTTCAGAACGAAGATGATGATGGCGTGTCAACCAGGGAGTGGGCCATTCAAATTGGCGCGCGCTTTTCCAGCATATAACGCACTTATTCCATATATTCTTTTGTTTCTATAATGTTTAAAACTAATGCGCTTGGTTCAGTTGGTTGGCTGTGTACTTTGCAATCTTTGGGGCCTGGGTTCGATCCCAGGTCCCCACCAAAATTCATATTATTTTTCTCTCTATGCTTGTGTGCAGCATCTCATCCAGGATCCACCATAGACCTCATCCAGGAGCGCTCCAGGTGTCCATCAGTGCAGATCCAAAGGGCCAAGCATAAGGAACACCATGTTCTGGAGTCAACATGGACGCAGGCAACCAGAAAAAGTCAACAGGCCTTGTCCAAATGGGCCTCAAATCTCAATCCAACACCCTTCATTTCAGCCCACACCCCCTTGGGTTTTATTCTTCTTTTTATTTTGCTTTGACATTTTCTTCTTTTTTTATTTACTTGCCTTATTTTATTTTTTTATTATTAATCATTTAACATTTTCATAAAAAAAATCAAAAAAAAAGGAACTAACATCATTATTATTATTATTTTATTTTGTAAATAAATATTAAATAAATTAGTTTTAACTAGGCCATTTTAACTCTTTTTTTAAAAAACAACTAAAATAATTTAGAATTTGGTTAACTTAGAGTTTTATTTCTTTTATTTTATTACATAAAAACACAAAAAATATTTCTTTTAGTAAATTAATTAATTAGATTAGGTTTATTTAATTAATTGCATTTTATTCCAAAAAGACAAAAAAAAAATTCTCTTTTCTTAAAAGGGTCAACACCCTTAGAACATTCCGATTTAATTCACGCACAGTTTATTATTATGTAATTGCTTCCAAGACATGTAATAATTAATTAGGTTTACTGCTTTATTTTAATTTCTCGTACTTATTTACCAAAAATGGGTCTTTTTGTATTTTTGGCGATGTATAGACCCGTGCCTTGTAATAGCGTAGGATTTATGTTTCCGCAATTTAATTTCTGCACCCCTTAACTGTTAAATGCATGCAAGAATGTATGGTAAATAAAAACAACTCGTAGCTCACTAATAACCAAGACAAACATTAACTGAAAACAACACACAATGCACACACCACTTCTAGGGTACGCCTCACTCGTTGCCTTCAAAACGTGGTCATCAAGTATAGGACGTTTTAGAGGTCACCCTTAGTCTAAAGATCCTGTTGCCTCAAAACAGTTGCCTCGAAACGGTTGCCTCGGATTAAAAAGGATCTAAGACATTAGGGTTACTTCTAAGGTGTCCTAATTGTTGCTTCGGTGACCACACTGTCCCTACAATCGAATTGACCCGAACACCTCCAACGGTGGTGCTACCTGCCTCTCAATGGTGGGATGGCACTACCTAAAGGACACTTACACAGCTTAATTCCTTAGGGTAGGTATATGACTCATGGATACTTGCTCTCTTCAAAAACAAATCCAAAAACTTTTCACACTGACACTTTCAAAAGCTTTCAAAACAAATTTTTCAAACACTCTTGAGGACAGATACAAGAGTTATTCAGAAATCTTTCAAGGAAACTTTTTCAAACCCACTCACATTTTGAAAAGCAAACATTTTGAAAACATAAGAGCAAGTATCTAAGAGCCCATGGATAACCATGGATAGAAAGGGTGCTAACACATTCCCTTTCTATAAATCTACCTCCCGAACCGAGAAACAATCTCATAAGGAATTTTGCTGTGCTTTTGTCCTGTCCATGTTGGAGAAAATAAAAGACGGTGGTGACTCTTGCTTCCGTGACATTTCGCGAAACCAGCTAAAAACAGTCAGTTCTATTTCCACCGATCACAATCCTGTCTGAAAGAAGCCGTTGGAATTGATGCTGTCTTGAATGATCAGTAACGCTTCAGAATCTTATCTCCTTACTTGCTGATGACGCTTAAGAATATTGATGACTTGGATTGGTATGTTCTTTTTCAGAGTCAGAGTTTACTTTGATTAAACGCAGGTTTTGGTCATCAATCTTCAGCGCATGTTCTGATTGCTTCAGCGTATAACTCTTATGGCTCATCTTCTGATGGATATGGTCAGAACTTCTGCATTCATAAAACATAATTTTTAGGGTGCATATTTGTTCTCTGTATTTATTTATTCTTTGTATTTGTTATCATCAAAACTCTAACCAAGGGTTGTAGAATCAAACTATGTTCTAACAAACTCTACCACCGGATCTCGCCCAAACCTACAAAATCAAATGCCACTGGAACCCTACCCCCCTAATTTGGGGGCTGCGAATCCATTGGGATCATTATTTTTTACTAAAGCGCGCAGATTTGTGAGATATGTTTCAGTCAAGCACGAATATGCATGAACAGGGTGATTCGCTGTTCAGGAAACATGAGGTTCATCTAATGGCTCAAACCTGCACATTTTGATCTCAGCAACACATTAGTATGGGTGGTATGCACTGAAACAAAACAAAAATAGATACGAATTCACATGATTGTTGGAACCGGCGATGCATATGCGTGTGTGTTTACCAGCTTTTTTCCTTCAATAATGACTCATTCTTACCCTATGAACCTTCAGGAGATGATTGCAACGCTTGGTTTGAATGGGAATGGCTTGAATCGGATTGTAAGCGCCTGCACTGATTTGAGAAAATTTGAAACAACTTTAGGGTTTTATGGAGGCTACAATTCGTGTCCTCATCACTTCTGAATGGTTGTGTCTATATGAGGGCATGATTAAGTTAACAAATGGAGCAAGAATCCATGGCATTGAATGTGTAATTGGTTTCAAATGTTTTCTTGAAAATATTTCTAATTTTTAACATTCTTGCCCATTTTTCTTGAGGCATGCACCAAGACATGTTTTTTCATGAAATTATGGGTCCAAGGCGGACCCAACACACTAGCCCATATGTCTAAAACAATGACCTATTATTTTATGTATTTTATTTTGTATTTATTTAATTTTTAATTAAATAAAAGTCAAAATAAACGCAAATAAAATCAAAGCCATGCAAAAATGGACTTATAGGTCCTTCATAAGGTCAAGAGAGTGTTTAAACCCTAAAAAGTTAGGCCCTTGACCTAAAATTTCAAAATTGACCAATGCATATTTCTTGAAATTTCTCAAATTTTCCCAACTTATTCAAGCCATAACATGCTCAATTTTTATCCTTTGGAGATGATCTTAGACTTTTTGGAAAGCCGAAGATGTCTTCTAAAAACTCTAGGTTGTACATTTTTGCATTTGGAGAATTTATCTTGATATAAATGGTCTTGGCAAAAGGTGTCTTTTGTTGACCTTTTGAAAATGACCTATAATGTATGAGCTTGTATCTTCCAAATGATGTATTTATTGAACTTGAGGGAAAAAGAGAAGTTGTAGGGAATTGGATTCTCTTCAAAATGTGATTTGGTTAGGGAAAAATGGATGAAGCATGTGAAAGTTAGGCCTGGTCAAAGTTCAGTTGACTTTCTCTAGGAAACATTAATTTTGCAATTCTTGACTTTTGATAAATTAAGAGAATTCATTGAGGAATCATGATCAACCCTTGATCAAATGATGATTATCACTTCAAAGTGCTGATGTTGACAAAAAAATCTTGAAGTTTGACTGTATATTGGCCACAACTGACTTTTGACCTAGTACAGTTGATTTTCAAACACTTGAGCAGTTGACTAAGCAAACTTGCAGTGTAAGGCACGAATTTTGGCATGGACAATCTTGAAGACATATTAGACCATGGAAATAATTTGGATCCTTTACAACCCAAACATATTGGTGAAAAGTGAAACCCTAGTTGGAGGTTCATTGCTTAGGAGGAGAATTTGTTTGATCAATTCTTTGGTCAACCTTAAGCAATTAAGGACCTTTATGGGCATGTCTTGAGTAAAATGGGAGGGGAAATTTTGGGAACAACATCTTCCCCTGTTCAATCTTCTTAAACCTGAGGATTTATATTGGCTTCTCTTCCTTTCGTAATCTGAAGGTGGACGATGAATGAACACTAGAGTGCCCAGATATTTGCACTCACATATACATGAAGTAAATATGTCGGTTGAAGATATCGGGAATGAGATTATAGATGCCATTTTTAGAAGATGACTGAGAGTCGTTGGAGATGAGCTTAAAGATGCCACCCAAATTAGATGTTGACTTCATAAGAGGTCTCTTTATGCGGAATCATGTTCTTGTTGTTTGAGGAAGAATCCGCTGGGGAATGTTGATTTCTGTTTGGGGAATAGAGTTTAGGAGCTTTAGTTGTCCATTACTCTACTGGGGAGTTATCTATTGACTGGAGAGATGAAAGTTAGTTGTTATCAAGTTGAAATCCAGGCTTCACAGTAACTTGCTGAGTATAATAAAGTTGACGGCTATCTGGTCGTATTCCAGGCTTCACAGTGACTTACCGGGGAATATGAAATTAACTGTTATTTGGTCGATTTCCAGTCTTCGCAGTAACTCAAACTATTAACTGGTCGAAATCCAGGCTTCGTAGTGACTTGAACTGTTATCTGGTCGGGTCCAAGCTTCAGCGATTTGAACTGTTATCTGGTCGGGTCCAGGCTTCAGTGATTTGAATTGTTATCTGGTCTGGTCCAGGCTTTAGTGATTTGAAAAAATAAAGTTGTTATCTGGTCAGATCCATGCTTCACCTTGAATTTGAGGTATATTGTTATCTAGTCGGGTCTAGGCTTCACAGTGTTGTAGATTATACTTTCATCTGGTCGGGTCCAGGCTTCATAGTAATTGACAGAGTAAACTCCTAACTGGTCAAATTCCAGGCTTTGCAGTAACTTATAATGTTATCTGTTCGGATTCCAGGCTTCACAGTGTCTTGAATTGTAGGTTTACTGTTATCCGGTCATATTTCAGGCTTCAGCAATGATGTTAACTGCTATCTGGTCGGGTCCAGGCTTCACAATGTTGTAGAAGTTTGACTGTTATTTGGTCAAATTCCAGCTTTCAGCAATGATGTTGATTGCTATCTGGTCGAGTCCAGGCTTTATAATGTTGTAGACTGCTATCTGGTCGGAGTCCAGGCTTCACAGTAAATTGTATTTGATGTTAATTGTCATCTGGTCGGGTCCAGGCTTCACAGTGATTGATGAGTTATTACTTCATATAGTTGCCCTTTATTATTTCAGGAATTAATCTGAACTTGTTGAAAGTAGATGATGATATTTGTTTGTTGATCTTTCCTGAAAAGGTAACGAATTAGCTGTATGCATTGTCATGATGCATGACACACATTGTGTAATGATGTTCTCAAAATAAATGAGATTGTGCTATATGTATTTTAAATGCATGTTTGTAAAATGATGTATGAATGCAATATATGAACTAATCAGTTTTTCTTTGCAGCATTGTTGAATTGAGGGAAAATAAATCCCTGACTGCTGCTGGGGATGAAAAATGTGATTCTTCATTATTTGTTGAAGTTGAATTGTTGGGAGGTGGATTTTCGTGGCTAGAGAAATAAACTCTATTGGGGAAAGAAAATTCTGTAAATTGCTTGGGGATTTTTATGAAGCCCTATTGGGAAACCCAAGAAGTTTATGAACCATGCTGAGGAATTCTTCAAGATGCTGGGGAGATGATTGGAGACTCTTGCTATGTAGGGGATATCGGGACCTCTGACATCATTAGGATCTATGCTAAGGATATGGCAGTGACTTCGTAGGAGGACGTCTCTGTCTCTGTATCTATTGGGGATGTATCTGTGGGGATTTGAAGATGGCTTTGTAGACATTGTCCTGTTTCTTAAAACCATTAGTAACTGCCTTTCTATTTTTTATGCGTGTATTTGTAAATTGTAATCACATTCGAATGCACATGTTAAAAAATAATCATTGGATGTTTTTGCAAACAAAACAGAAAAATAAAAACAAGTGGTTTATGACCTTTCAAAGAGTTAACTTTTGTATTAATCTGAAGAAGTCCGCCTATAACAGGCATTTTTGTACAAGGAGACAGACATCCTAATAAGATAATGTCGTCATAAGAATGAAAACTATATAAAGTAGTATACAAATAAAAACAAATATGTGAAATGATCCCATTGGGTTCCCATTCTCCTATTTCCTTTATGTCTTTGAGCGTCTCATCACTTTGATGCTTGACCAAAGCTGACTAGATTGATTAGTACCATTTGAACTTGACACTTGTTACCGAAGTCTGTCTGTGAGGTGATCCAACAGATCATAGTTGTACGCTTTTAATTCCTAACTTTTTCCTGGACCGCCCTTTCAGGTTTTCAGTCCACCGGGATACCCTTTTTTTCCCAAGCCGCCTTTTCAGGTTTTCGACTTGCCAGGTGTACAATTTTTTTCATATATATATCCCTAACTTTTACTCGAACCCTTTTGGTTCGCCAGGATTCCCTTATTTTTGCCTAGGCCAAGTCAACCTAGCGGATCTCTGTTCATGCGTAGTATCTTTTAACTATGTCTGTGTTTGCTAGGTGCAGAAGGTCGTCATTGTCCATAGTGGTTAATATCATAGCTCCACCAGAAAATATGTTCTTGATAAC
Organism: Vicia faba; assembly: GCA_948472305.1. Lineage (NCBI taxonomy): Eukaryota > Viridiplantae > Streptophyta > Magnoliopsida > Fabales > Fabaceae > Vicia > Vicia faba. The sequence goes on from OX451735.1 coordinate 1,221,773,422, forward strand.
AAATGGTCCTTCGTACGTAGGAGTCCACTTGCCCCTGGGATCACCTTGCGGAAGGATGATGCGCTTGATTACTAGGTCACCCACTTGACATACCTGACGTCTGATCTTCTTCTTAAAAGCTTTGATCATACGTTTTTGGTCAAGTTGAGTTTGAACCCATTCGTCTTTGTTTAAACCTGCATCCTTCATGATTCTCAAAGAAGGGATCTAGACTTCAACGGGTAAGACAACTTTTATACCGTATACGAGAGAAAAGGGGGTTTCCCTTGTTGACGTTGTGATACGGTGGGAGAACTGACTCGAGGTTTTGCGTTTGTTTTCGCAAATGTTTCGGTTTAGCAAGAGTCGCCACCGACTTTTTATTTTATCCTAAGGAAAGGTCAAAAAGCACAGGAAAGACCTTTGAGATGTTTTCTTGGGTTCGGGGAGTAGATTATGAAAAGGGAAGGTGCAAGCACCCTTTTCATCCATGGTTATCCATGGGCTCTTAGTTACTTGTTTAGATCACTTGCTTTTGCTTTTCAATTGTTTGAAATGGTGCTTTGTGTGTGGTTTTGAAAGATGTTTTGAAAAGAGGCCATCGTTGTGGCTACCTTTGTAATGATTCTTGTTTGAATGTATACAAAGATGTATTGTCTTTTGAAAGGATGTTTCAATGTTTTGAAAATTTGATTTGGGAAATGTTTTGAAATTGTGTTGTGAAATGTGTTTGAAAATAGCCAGGATGTTTTGCAAGTTTTGATCAAGTAACTAAGAGTGATCTACCCTATTTTACTCAAAGGTATTTACTACACATTTTTAACCCTTTTGACAGTGTTGTTTTACCATTGCATTTGGTAAACAACCTTGTATTAGGATGTTAAACGGGACAGACGCGGGTCATCGTATAGACCATGATAGCAATTGTGTTAAGTATTTTTGGCAAAATTTTGAGGGACTTGATCATTTTGTTTAGGCAACCAAGATAGCGTCATCGAGGGACTATGATCTTTTGTTTTGTTTTTGTTTTGCCAAAGTACCCAACATGCATAACATGGCCCATTTTTAAGGCAACAAGTGGATGTAACCCTAAGGGTGCAAGTGTGCATTGTGTATTAATTTTCATGCATTTTTGTCTTTGTATTAATCAAGCTACTTGTTGATTTTGGATTTTTGCATACAAATCCTAATCTCTAATCATGGCATAGTTGAAAGCGTAAAATGCGTAAAAATAAATCTACCACTATTACAATAAGATTATGGGGATGGGGGTACAATTTTTGAATGGGGATTATTTGACAAGAAATTAAAACCTTAGTTTTACTATTACATCAAAATTGAATCAAATGGCATAAATAATAAATGAATAATATTTAAATAAACAAATTAAATAATATACAAAAAAATATGAATATGCAAAAAGGTTTTTATTTATTTTTATGTATGTAAAAAATATTTAATGTAAAAGAAAGGAAAAATAATAAAAAAAAAGATTATTATTTTGGTTAAGGGTAAACCCTAATTTTTCTTTAAGAAAATAAATGTATTAATTATATTATTTATACACAATAAAATAAAATAGTGTATATACAAAAAATAAAATATATTTAGAAAAAGTATTGTTTAAGTATAAATAATAACAAAAATAAAAGTATAATAATTTTATGTTTTTATTCTAAAGTACCTATTAAATAAAATAAAAGTATATATGTATATATTAATTATATTAAATATGTACAATAAAAATAAAATATTTACAAGACTAAAAATATATTTAGAACAATTTTTTTTAATGTAAATAAAATAAAGAATAAAATAAAAAAAAGTATAATTTATATATCATTTTTAAGTTTTCAATAAATAACATATATACTAATTAAATTATTTTCATGCTAAAAAATAAAAATAAAATACAAAATAAATGTAAAAATTTATAAAAAAATATTTTTGGATATTTTTGTATTTAGGAAATATAAAATAGAAATCAGAAAATGAAAATAAATAAAAAATATCAAAGTATAAAGAAATTGGACCAGGGGGTGCATTCAGCAAAAAGGGGGGTGCCAATAGTGAGCCAGGACCAAGCCCAACCCACCACACTTCATCTTCAACCTTTGTCTTCACAAAACGCGCGCGCCTGGTTCCCAACATGAACAACCTGTATATGTGCTCTAATTCAAAAACACATAACATCAAAGTTGTAGAGCTTTCCAAGACGAATTAAACCATATAAAAAACTTGTCCTAAATCTCAAAGACCAGAGAGAATTTCTCTAGCCCTAAAATCTAACCTAATTTTTTCAGGATGTTCATGGATCAAATTCTCTTAGCATGCTTAATTAAAATGAAAACTGAGCATATGTACAACTTCATGGCTATGAATACTACATTTATTATTCACAAACTTAAGTCTAAATGTTCCTAAATAGAGAGATATGAAGCTGATAAAAACCTGTTTCAGCTGACTTCGTGTATGGCAATGTGGAGCTTTTCAACAAAGCCTGAGATGTCTGGGAGCTTGCTTGAACTTCAGTTGACCTTCTCCAATGTCTAGCTTGCCTTGAATGTACTTGAACAAGCCTATAGAACTCAACCTGCACAAGCTCAAATTGAAAATGGCAAACCCTGTAAATGGAGTTACAGTTGGTGTTTAAGGGTTGGGATAGTTTGGATAGGTTGTATGGAAGGTGTTTGAACCAATTTGGGTAAAAACGCACGAGCAAAATGTGAGATAGAACTCAAGTTGCAGATGCTGCCCTGTTTTGCCAATGAGATGTAATTTTGTGCTATGGGAAGTTTTAGGGCTCAAAGGGTCGTGTTTCTGTCTCAAAGGGGTGTGAGAAAGATGTTTCAAAAGCTTGCACAAGTTAGTTTTACCTGATGTTCAAGTTTTTGTGTTTTGGATATCTTTCTTGTATATGAAGCAAAAGTGGACCAAATGTCAAGCAGGCCTGTACAGGCCATCTTATCACCTTGCATACTATCCTCTTGGCCCCTCTAATTTGTGGATTTGATTTGCTGCATAAGATATGGACCAATGCTCAAGGGATTCAGTTTTGACATAAAGCACATTTTGGCATAAATGGTAATGTTGCTTTTTCTATTTAGGGATTAGTCTAATGTGCAATGCTCTAATGACCAAAACAATGCCTTATACCAATGGTTTTGAACTTAATTATTGAGTGTGGAATGGTTTTGAGGCCTGTAATCTAGTGCAAAGCAAGCTGATTTGAATTTGCAACTTGTATCACAATGAACATGCCATGGATGAAAAGTGAGTTTTGTCCAACTTCAAGCCTTCGATTCTCCCTAACCACAAATGAGTTTGGAGATTTCTTGGACATTTTGGAAATCTTGAAACATGCTATACAATCCATATTTGAAATGAAATTTGAGATTCCAAGTGGAACTATGTGAAAAATGGCCCTGAAGATGGGTCAAAATCCTGCCTAAACTAGGGCAAAATTTCACTAAGTTAAAAGTTTTAGGGACCCTTGTTCCAAAAATCATAACTTGAGATCCAAGCTTCTTTTTGGAAAACTTTGTGAATCAAATTTATAGACTTTGTGGGGGACTATAACTTTCATGTTGGAAGTTTTGTTTGAATCCAATTGCATCATGGTGAAAATGTTGGGCAAAGTTAGGAAAAATTAATAAAATTTCATAACTTAGAAAAATTCTAAGTTATGAAATTTTTCAACTTTAAACCCTAATTTGCAAAAATGGGTTTCTTGATGAACAGGTTTCATGTTTTGACATATCTTGATGAAAAATGACCTTTGGCACTTGATTTTGACCCAAAAGTCAAAGTTTGACTTTTCAGTGTACAGTCAAATTTTGATCAGTTGACTGAAAAATTCATCTGTCAATCCAATGCAATTGAGATCTTTTGAACCTTGTGAATAGGTCAAGATGATTCCATTTAGTCCTTGAATCCATTCTTGAACTTAATTTGTCATTGGCTAGGTCAAAAATAAAAAATTCCCGTTGTGCAGTCAAAACCCTAAAAATGACCATTTTGCCCTTTTGGTGATCTGATCAAATTTCTTGTGGAATTGTGGTCCAAACTTGATCAAATGGTTCATATGAGTTCATAATGTTGATGTGGGTCAACATTTATGAGGTTTGACTGTAAATTGGCCACAATTGACTTTTTCTCCAATACAGCTGATTTCTAGGTCAACTGTCCAAATGACTGAGCAAAAATTTGATTCAAAGCTTGAAACTTGGTAGAGACAATCTTGTGAGTCCAACATGAAGTATGAAAGTCACTTTGAGCATTTTAAGTCAAAAAATCCATGTGCAACCTCAAACTCTAATTTAGGTCAACAATGCAAGGAGATGTCTTGAGCAGAGCAAACCCTAGCTTGATCTTGAGTTCAAAGAGCCTTGTGATGAGAAATGTTGATAAAATGAGAGGAAAACTTTTGGGGTACAACAGTTGCACCTGTTCAATCTTCTTGAACCTGAAGAGTTAGATTGGCGAATCTGCCTTTCGTGTCTCGAAGGTAAAAGAGGATTGGACACTAGAGTGCCCGTAAATTTGCACTCGTCAAAATGTAGCTGAGGGAATGGGCTTAAAGATGCCATTTGGAGATGGTAGAATCTTGCTGGAGATGGGCTTAAAAGATGCCATCCAAGAATTGTTTGTTGAAAATCAGGAGAATGAATGTCAGAATGGTGTCCGTGTCTAGAACGTATCTGAGTTGTATCTGGAGATTGGATCTGTATGAGCGAGGGAATGGAGTCCGTGTCTGGAGTGTATCCGAGCTGTAATTGTTATTTGATTCTTGAATGAATATCAGAATGACTGTCGTGTCTGGAGTGTATCTGTATTGTATCCGAAATCTGAAATCCAAATAAGCAACAGAAAGACATCCATGTCTGGAGTATCTCTGGGCTGAGGAATAGGTTTGAATGAGCGACAAAATGGCGACCATGTCTGGAGCATATCTGGACTGTATCCGTAGTTGAGATCTGTATGAGTAGCAGAATGACTTTCGTGTCTGGAGCGTATCCGTACTGTAACTGGGATATGGACAAGTGACAGAATGACTTCCATGTCTAGAGTGTATCTAAACTTGAAATTAATAGTTGAATTTGAATGAGAAATAGAATGGCTTCCGTGTCTGGAGTGTATCTGAACTTGAAATTGATTGTTGAATATGAATGAGAAATAGAATGGCTTCTGTGTCTGGAGCGTATCTAGTCTGTATCTGATTGTTGAAGTCTAAATGAGTAGTAGAATGATCGCCGTGTCTGGGGTGTATCCATACTGTATCTGAAATCTTTGAACATTTGTTAGAGGTAGCTTTTAATCTTATCCTGAAAAAGGTAAAATGTTAGCTAAAACACACAAATTTATGTTGCATGACATGTATGATGCAATAAGGTGTGTCCTATCAATGTTTATGATATATGGATGTAATGGATGCACATATAAGTCGATTAGCTGTCTTACTGAGGAAAATAAATCCTTGATAGCTGGAGACAATGAAATCTTTAACCGCTGTTGGAGAAAATAAACCTTTGACTGCTGCCGGGGATTCAAAACTTTGATCGTTGGGAATGAGAAATCCTGGGACCACTGCTGGGGATTGAAGATCCTTGGCGACTCGTGGGGATGAGAAATCCTGGGACCACTGCTGGGGATTGAAGATCCTTGGCGACTCGTGGGGATTAACAAGAACTTTGACAACTTCTGCGGGGACATGAGAATCCTTCATGACTTTCCTGGGGAATAAGGAAAACTCTGAAGATCTCTACTAGGGAATCAAAACCTAGGAGGCTTCAACTGGAGGAACGAGATTGAGAATCTTCGATCTGCAGGGAAATAACTCTGTGGGGAGAATACTTATCCTGTTAGAGAGTTTTCAAAAGCTTGGGTTGTATGCCAATCTATTGAGGAAGCAAGAATGAGAATATTCATTCATGCGTTTGGGTCAGGAGGTTGGGTGTATGCCAATCTTCTGGAGTTTTAAGAATGAGAATCTTCATTTTGTTAAGGGTATCAGGAGGTTGGGAGTATGCCAATCTTCTGAGGTTTTATCCTTGGTTAGGGATAGAACAAAAGTTAACTGTTATCTGGTGGATTTCCAGGTTTTAAGATAACTTGCTGGAGGATTTGGAGAAACCGGATGATCTCCACTGTGGTTTAGAGGTTAAAGTTTTGGACTCCGTTGGGGAAGAAAGTTTCATCTTCACTGGGGGTTTGTAGTTCAAAGTCTTCTGTTTCCGCTGGGGGATCAGAAGTTTAGAAACTTAGCTCTGATGGCGATTTTGAAACTTAACTCCGCTGGGGATATGTACTCCAAGGTTTTAGCTCTGTTGAGGATCTGAATGACATATTGCAGGGGATTTCTTCTGGAATGGCCTAAAGACATTTTACTATACTTTCAACCTGTCAGTAATTATCCTTTCTTATTTCATTTTATCTATAGGCAGTGATTATATTCAAATGCATATGTTCATTTAATAAATCATTGGACGTTTTCAAATAAAATATAAGTGTAAAAGGAAAGAAAAGGCAAACAAATTTCTGCACTTTGAAGTATCTTTATATTAACTTTGTGTAAGTATTTTGTACAAAGGAGACAGACATCCTAGTAAGAGAATGTTGTCATAAAAAATGAGAAATATTTATACAAAGAAAGATGGATATGTGTAACAATTCCATGGGGTTCCCATTCTGCTATAGTCTTCACAACTCTGAGTATCTTTTCCATTCGTTGCTTCGTTCGTAGATGATTGGATTGATCAGAAGCTTGGAGCTTGTCCGTGAAGAGATTGTCCTTAAAGTGATCCGACGAGACATATGCATACGCTTTAATTCCCTAACTTTTGCCTGGACCTCCCTTTCGGGTTTTCAGTCCACCAGGAAACCCTTTTTGCCCAACTCGCCCTTTTGGGTTTTCAACTTGCCGGGTGTACATATTTTTTTATTTATCCCTAATTTTTGCCTGAACCGCCCTTTCGGGTTTTCGATTCACCGGGATGCCCTTTTTTTGCCCAAGTCGCCTTTTCAGGTTTTCGACTTGTCGGGTCGTTTATGCATAGTATCTTTTGACTATGCCTGTGTTCACAGGGTGCGGCAGGTCGTCGCCGTCCATGGTGGTTAGAATCATAGCCCCACCAGAAAAGATGTTTTTGATCACAAATGGTCCTTCGTAAGTAGGAGTCCACTTTCCCCTGGGATCACTTTGCGGCAAGATGATCCGCTTGATTACAAGATCTCCGACTTGATATACCTGACGTCTGACTTTCTTGTTGAAAGCCTTGATCATCCGTTTTTGATACGTCTGACCATGACAAACAGTAGTAAGTCACTTCTCGTCTATTAAATTAAGTTGATCAAGCCGGGTCTGAATCCAATCATCTTCACTTAAACCAACATCCTTCATAATCCTCAAGGAAGGGATCTGAACTTCTATAGGTAAAACAGCTTCCATGCCATTTACCAAAGAAAAGGGGGTTGCCCCGGTTGAAGTACGCGCCGTAGTACGATATCTATGCAGAGCAAACGGTAACATCTCATGCCAGTCCTTGTAGGTGACCGTCATCTTTTGAATGATCTTCTTGATATTTTTGTTCGCAGCTTCAACAACACCGTTCATCTTTGGCCGATAGGGAGATGAATTGTGATGTTGAATCTTAAATTGTTCGCACAGAGCGGTGATCACAGTGTTATTCAGGTTTGTACCGTTGTCCGTGATGATACGGTCAGGGATACCGTACCGGCAAATGACGTTCTGCTTGATTAAACGGGCAACCACATTCTTTGTAACGGAGCCGAAGGAAGTTGCTTCGACCCACTTGGTAAAGTAATCAATAGCCACCAGGATGAAGCGGTGTCCATTGGATGCTGTAGGCTTGATTTCTCCAATCATGTTGATTCCCCACATTGCGAATGGCCAAGGAGCTGTTAGGACATTGAGAGGAACTGGAGGAGTATGTACCTTGTCAGCATAGACTTGGCATTTGTGACAAGTACGGGAATATTGATGACAGTCAGCTTCCATGGTAGACCAGTAGTAGCCTGCCCTTAGAATCTTCTTAGCCATCGTATGTCTGCTCAAATGGGTGCCAAATGTGCCACTATGCAGTTCAGTCATAATCTGCTTAGCTTCAACCTTGTCCATACAACGAAGCAGAACACAATCATGGCTGCGCTTATATAGGATACCATTGCTCAGGAAGAACTTGGCAGCAAATCTCCTTAAGAACTTATTGTCGTTGACTGAAGCTCCTTCAGGGTACTCTCGAGTCTTGAGATACCTTTTGATTTCATGAAACCAGGGTTGTTCCACTACTTCTTCGGTATTAATCTCATGACAGTGTGCAGGTTCGTCCATTCGCTCGATGGTGATTTGGGGAGCCTCATTATCCCAGTTGAGTTTAAACATGGAAGACATTGTAGCTAGAGCATCCGCCAGCTGATTTTCTTCTCGCGGGAAGTGCTCGAAGGTAATCTGCTCGAAATGAGGTAACAATGTCAGGACATGTTTTTTGTATTGGATAAGATTAGGATGTTTAGTGTCCCACTCTCCTTTAATTTGATTGATAACCAAAGCTGAGTCCCCAAACACAACCAACGATTTGATTCCTAGGTCAATCGCAGCCTTGAGACCAAAGATACAGGCTTCATACTCGGCCATGTTGTTGGTGCAGCTGAAGCAGAGTCTAGCAGTGAAAGGTGTATGGCAACCTTCTGGATAAATAAGTACCGCACCGATACCGTTGCCAAGTGCATTTGAAGCACCATCAAAGTATAGGGTCCATCGGGATCCTTGTTCAGGTCCGTCGTACGGTCCATTACCTTCAATGTTGTCCAATGTCATAATATCCTCGTCAGGGAAGTCGAACCTCATAGATTGGTAATCTTCGACGGCTTGATGAGCTAGATGGTCAGCTAGTACACTCCCCTTTATAGCTTTTTGGGTTGTGTACTGGATATCATACTCAATCAAGATCATCTGCCATCTAGCGATTCTTCTGGATAAAGAAGGCTTCTCGAAGATGTACTTGATCGGATCCATTTTGGAAATCAGCAAAGTGGTATGTGTCAACATATACTGCCTCAGCCGGCGAGTAGCGAGTGTCACAGTCGGTAAATTTTTTGCTAAGGTAATAAATGGCATGCTCTTTTTGGCCAGACTCGTCATGTTGGCCCAGTACGCACCCCATTAAATTATCCAAAACAGTCAGATACATGATTAAAGGTCTTCCTTCGACGGGTGGCATCAAGATAGGAGGTTCCAACAAATACTCCTTGATCTTATCAAACGCATCTTGACCATCATCGTTCCATTCAACCACCTGATCTTTCTTCAACAGCTTGAAGATTGGCTCACAGGTAGATGTTAGGTGAGAGATGAACCTTGCGATATAGTTTAGGCGTCCCAATAAACCTCTAACCTCCTTCTCAGTGCGGGGTGCAGGCATTTCTTGTATAGCTTTGACTTTGGCAGGATCAACCTCGATGCCTTTGTTACTGACGATAAATCCCAAAAGTTTACCGGACCTGACTCTGAAAGTGCACTTGCTAGGGTTCAGTCTGAGCTTGTATTCTTTTAACCTGACAAACAGCTTTTGCAGATGGTCGAGGTGTTCTTCTTCTGTCTGTGAACGGGCTATCATGTCGTCTACGTAGACTTCAATATCATGATGTATCATGTCATGAAACAAAGCTACCATGGCTCACTGATAGGTTGCCCCGGCATTCTTCAGTCCGAATGGAATCACTTTATAGAAGAAGGTACCCCACTGCGTAACAAAAGTAGTCTTCTCCATGTCTTCGGGGGCCATTTTGATCTGGTTGTACCCTGAAAATCCGTCCATGAAAGAGAATACCTTGTGTTGAGCTGTGTTGTCAACCAAGATGTCAATGTGTGGTAGTGGAAAATCATCTTTAGGGCTAGCTCTGTTTAAGTCTCTGTAGTCCACACACATTCTAACTTTGCTGTCCTTCTTAGGCACGGGCACAATGTTAGTAACCCATTATGCATAGGAAGTAACATCCAGAAAGCCAGCATTGAACTGCTTCATCACTTCAACTTTGATCTTTTCGGACATGTCGGGCCTCATCCGGCACACTTTCTGTTTGATTGGTGGACAATCTTCTCTTGTAGGGAGATGGTGAACCACGATATCTGTGTCGAGCCCCGGAATATCTTCATAGGACCAAGCGAAGATCTCAACAAATTCATTCAACAACTGAACTAGGCGCTCTTTGACACTTGGCTCCAGGTTGGCACCCACTTTAACCTCTTTTCTGTCTTTGGCAGTACCCAAAGTGATAGTCTCTAACAAATCTTCATGGGGCAGAATAGCCCTTTCTTCTTGTTGCAAAAGTCTAGACAACTCTCCAGGCATTTCACAGTCTTCATCACCTTCGTACTCGGCATGATTGACTAAATCTTCAGAGTGACTGAAGGCCAAAGGAGAATAGTCACCCATGGAATCCGGAGTGGACGGGTACCTGTATTTTTTGAGTGTGGGTGTGTGTAAGGGATAACCATCCTTAAACAAAATAAAATGTAAAAGGAAAGAAAATGAACACAAAAGTTTATAGATGAAAACGTCCATGATTCATTAAAAATGGCATATGAAAATGAAGAATCAAAACCCTTACAAATGGACCTATATGCCCCGGGTAAGGCATAAGGCAAAAAGAGTGTAAGAATTGTTTAATAATTATTACAGACCAAACAGGGAATGTTCAAAAGATAAATTACTGATTGATGAAAGTAATGGGAACGAAGTCTTTCGCCTCCCAGTTGTTCAGTCCCTCTTCAATGGTTGGAAAGATCCAATCTTCAAAATTTCTTTCTTCATCATTATCTTCTAAAGCATGAACTCCATGACGAGTGATCTTTAAGGGTGGTCCTCCATCCCGGGAGCGACGCACAACTTTCTGGCTAACAACAATGAAACCCAATCCGAACTTATCTGTCTTGTAAGGAAAATCTGGTAGTTGACCCCACATTGTACTTCCTCCTTCCTTGATTACAACCTCTGCATCTTTAAGGGATGACATCCGGGACACCGGCTTGGTAATTATGGGCACATCAGTCATTGTCTTGGCTACCGCAACTTCTGGAGAAACTTCTTCAAAGTGTTGGAAAGGAGTTTCTATGAATTCACCATCTAACTCCACGTAGCGGAAAGAGTTAAGGTGGCTTATCATATACTCCTCCTCACCATGAACTGTTATGATCTTACCCTGGACTGGGTATTTGAGCATTTGGTGTAGAGAAGAAGTGACTGCCCCAGCATTGTGTATCCATGACCTTCCCAACAAGCATGAGTATGAAGGACGGATGTCCATCACATAAAAAGTAGAGTTGAAAATTTTTGTTCCCACCTTAATTGGGATGTCCACTTCTTCGTGAACCATCCTCTTAGAACCGTCGAAGGCTCTAACAATGATATTACTGTGCTTTAAAGTCAAGCCTTCACAGTATAGCATGTCCAATGCTATCTTTGGTAGGACATTTAAAGATGGGCCGGTATCAACCAGAACATGAGCAAGTGTGGTCCCCCTGCACTCTTCCTTTAGACGTTAGATCGGCATCAGAAAAGCCCAAACCATTGTCGGCTGTAAGGCTGGCTACACACTCCTGAAACTAATCTGCAGAAGTTTCTTGAGGCACGTGCGTCGTCTTCAGGAATTTTATCAAGGCTTTGGCATGAGCCTCAGAACAGAGTAATAGAGCCAGCATAGAGATTTTTGAAGGGGTTTGCCCCAGCTGCTCTACGACATCATAGTCGCTCTTCTTAATTATATTTAAGATCTCCTCCATTTCCTTTTGGGTGGTCTCGGGGATAACCAAAGTCTGAGACCTTGTCCTGACGGGTGCTTCTTGGATCCCCTTACCTTTATCAACAGTAACAACAGAGGGTACAACTTTGGGAGTAACAATTTCTTCGATCACTGGACTTCGCACAGATATCTTGACAGGCACAGGAGCACTTGAGGGTCCGAAGACTTCCCTTGGAGGAGCAATCTCCGGAGAGAAGATTCTTCCGCTACGAGTTATCTTACTCGTCCCCACAATATTTCCTACATCAGGAGTTTCTTCCTCGGAATTCTCTTCGGCTGATTCGATCTGCTTGACACCATGGTAGAAGATCTCTCCTCCATAATTCCATGGTATCTGTGATACGGTGGAAGAACTGACTTGAGGTTTTGCGTTTGTTTTCGCAAATGTTTCGGTTGAGCAAGAGTCGCCACCGACTTTTTATTTTATCCTAAGGAAAGGTTAAAAAGCACAGCAAAAACCTTTGAGATGTTTTCTTAGGTTCGGGGAGTAGATTATAGAAAGGGAAGGTATTAGCACCCTTTCTACCCATGGTTATCCATGGGCTCTTAGTTACTTGCTTAGACCAACTTGCCTTGATTTTCAATTGTTTGAAATGGTGCTTTGTGTGTGGGTTTTGAAAATGTTTTGAAAAGAAGCCAATGTGGTGGCAACCTTTGTAATGATCCATGTTGGGATGTATACAAAGGTGTATGTCTTTTAAAAAGTTTTCAATGTTTTTGAAAGTGGTTTTGAAAGTGTGTTGTGATGTGGGGTTTTGAAAAATAGGCAAGTGTTTTTGTTTTGCAAGTTGGCAAGTAACAAAGATTTGTCTACTCCTAAATTTCTCAAAGATCTTTGCTATATTTTTAACCCTTTTAACAATTTTGTTCCACCATGGTATTTGGTGGACAATCTTGTGTTAGGATGTGAACGGGACGGGCGCGGGTCATCGTTTAGATCATGATTGCAATGGTGCCAAGTATCTTTGGGCAATTTTTCTTTAAGGGACTTGATCATTTTTAGGTAACTTTTGAAAGCGTCATCGAGGGACTATGATCATTTGAATTTGTTTTAGCCCAATGATACCTAACATGCAATATGGCCCATTATTGAAGGCAACAAGTGGAATACCCTAGGGGTGCAAGTGTGATTAGTGTTGTCCATTTTCATGCTTGTTTATCTTAAAGTTAGGTCAAATTATTTTGGTTAATTGATTGGCATACAAACCCTAATTCTAGCATGGCATATTTAGAAAGCTTTTAAATGCGAAAAATAAAAGGTCCTAAGTTATTACAACACAATATATGGGATGAGGGGTACAAATGTTCAAATGGGGATGTTTTAGCAAGAAATTAAACCCTAAACTATTACAATCCACATGGAATTTACAAGGTATTTAGTTGCACAATATTCAAATAAAATAAAATAAATATGCAAGATGCAAAAATGATTTTTATATGTATGTGAAAAAGTATTTTTTATGTGTCAAATAAACAAAAATAAAATTAATTAATTTTTGGGATTTTTATGCATTTAGGGCAAAACCCTAATTCTACTAAATAAAATATATTTATTATATAACATATGCAATATTTATTAGTTATGTACAAAAAAATAAATAAATAAAAGAAAGTATGTAAAGAAGGTAATTTTTAAGTTAAATATTAGTAAAAAATAAAATGTATTATTTTATTGTGTTTTTAACCTAAATGTATTAATAAATACATAAATATTTATAATATTCACTAAATACTAAATATATGTATAAAAATAATAATATTTAATATTTACAAAAAAATGTATTTTTTTATAAAAGTTTTTCAAAGGTAAAATAGAACAAAAGTCAGAAAATAAAAAGTATTTGTATTATTTTAGTATTTTAAATAAAAAAGTATTTATATGTTATTTATATGTACAAATATCAATTTAAACAAATAAATGCTTAATAAATACAAAAATGGTTTGAAAAATATTTTTTATATTTTTAATATTATAAGAAAAAATAAATAAGTCAGGAATAACAAAGAAAAGTCAAAAAATGTTTCAAATAAGCACAATGGGCCAAGGGGGTTCAAAAGTAAACACATGGTGTAAATAAGAAGTCAACTCAGGCCCAGTCCAAGAAGACTTTGTCTTCAACCTCTGAACCTGCTTGAACAACAACAACACGCGTTTTCCTATCTCCGGATTCCCTGATTTTTAGCACAAACTTACAACACAAGAAATGTAGAGCATCAAGCCACGATTCTGGACATATAAAGAAATCAATCTAACTCTCAGAAATGAGAGAGAATTTCTTCTCCCCCAATTCCTGACCTAGTTTTTATTCAATATTCAGACTCAAAATTCTCTAAGTACACATAACATAAATGAAAAGTAATGATATGGGCAGGTTCAGGGCCATGAATATGACATAATTTCTTCACAAATCTAAACCTAACTATGCCTGGATAGAGAGATAAGAGTTCATGAACTTACCTGTTCAGCTTGAATCGTATCTGGTAATGGAGGTGCTTTCAGTGCAAGGTGAGGATTGGTATAGCTTGCTTGAGGTCCAGGGATGCTATTCCCACCTTTAGTTTGCATTGAAACCAAGTGAATCGTGTTATGGCACTCCAACTGCAAAACAGAAAATATGAAAATGGTGATGTTTGTTAGGGGTGTTACAGGTCGTGTTTAGGGCTTGGAACAGTTTCAAGGGATGGTGTGGAATGTGTTTGAAGTGTTTTTGGCCAAGGTGCACGATGGAAATGAGCTAGCCAAGTCCAAGTGCAGAATACCCTGTTTTTGTGCAGTTTAATGGTGATTCTGTGTTTGATGATGTTTGGAACTTGGTTGGATTGTGTTTCAGGTCAGGGTTAGTGTTTGGAATGTGTATAACAACTTTTCTTAAGCTTGTTCTTGCTGGAATGAGAGTTGTCCTAAGTTATGCCAAGTTACTTCCCCTTTAAGCAACAAAATTCCAATCTCTTTTCTAGACTGATGGAGGCCCCTCTAATGTGCTGCTAAGCTTGCCCTTGATCAGTGGGATTAGCTCAATAACTTGTGCCAAAGAGATTTGCTTTGTACCTCTTGATTTGCAAATTGACATAAAGTTTCACTTTTCAAAAATGGATATAATGCTTTTTCTATTTTAGGACTAAACCTTCATGTAATGCTTAAACGCATAATGCAAGGCTTGAACACAAGGGGTTTGCATTAAATTTATGAGTGCAAATGGGATATAGGACCTGTAATCAAGGAATGCAAGCTGAGTTCAAGATTTCCTAAGTGTATGAACATGTAAATTGGCCATAAACAAAGTGACTTTTTCCCAATTTGCCAAATTCGATGCTCCCTAACCATGAGGCTGTTTGATGAGTTCTTGGACATTTTGGAAAGCTTGGAATGTGTACTACAATCCATCTTTGTAATGCAAATTTAAATTCCAAGTGGAAGCATGTGAAAAGTGGTCTTGAAGTTAGGCAAAAATCCTGCCTAAAATAGGTCAAAATTTCTCTAAGTTAAGAATGGTTTGGTACACTTGTTCCAAAAATTGTAACTTGAGCTACAAGCTTCTTTTGAGGAAACTTTGTGAATAAAAGTTGTAGATTTTGCAATGGACTACAACTTTCATGTTTTTACTTTTGTTTGAATCCACATGAATCTTGATGAGAAAGTGGGACAAAGTTAGGAAAAAAATTAGGGTTTTTCATAACTTAGAAAAATTCTAAGTTATGAAAAATCTTCATTTCAAACCCTAATTTGTGATTTTTGATTTCTTGATGAACAAGTTTCATGATTTGGCATGTTTTGATGAAAAATGAATCTTGACACTTGATTTTGACCAAAAAGTCAAAGTTTGACTTTTCAGTATATAGTCAAAAATTGATCAATTGACTGGAAAATTCAACTGTCAATCTTGTGCATTTGGGATCTTTTGAACTTGTTAGGTATGTCAAGACAATTCCATGGGGTCCTTGAGTCCATATGTGAGCTTGGTTTGCCATTGGCTAGGTCAAACAGTCAAAAATTGCCTTTGTGCAGTCAAAACCCTAAAAATGACCATTTTGCCCTTTTGGTGATCTGATCAAATTTCTTGTGGAATTGTGATCCAAACTTGATCAAATGGTCCATATGAGTTCATAATGTTGATGTGGGTCAATTTTCATGAGGTTTGACTGTCAATTGGCCACAGTTGACTTTTTCCCCAACACAGTTGATTTCTAGGTCAACTGTCCAATTGACTGGGCAAAGGTTGGAATCAAGGCTTGAAACTTGGTATGGATAAACTTGGGAGTCCAACATGAAGCATGAAAGTCATCTTAGGCATTTTAGGTCAAAATATCTTTGTGCAAACACAAACCCTAATTTGGGTCAGCAGTGCTAGGAGAAGTCTTGCAGAAGAAACCCTAACTGGATCTTGAGCTCCAAGGGCCTTGTGATGAGAAAATGTTGAGAAAATGGGAGGGCAAATTTTGGGGTACAACAGTATCGTCTTGTTGGACTTATATGGGATAGGCCCCGACATGGTAATCTTCAATGGTACAAACTTTGGATCAGGTGTAATCTTAACAAGCCTTTTTCAGGTCTTGGAAAGATTGTCAAAAATGGTGATTATAGCAATATCATTGATTGGAGTAACAGGAGTAACAGGAGTAACAGGAGTAACATGAGTAATAATATCAACAGGACTTTTTTTAAAGAGGATCTATTGAGTATCCATCAGGCGTTGGATGCCTAATTTCAACAGCAGACATTCGGATTGCAAGGTTGAACAAAAGTAACAATCTTTTTCACAGCCCGGGAAAATCCCGGCTTTCAACAGATTCATCTTGATCATTGGCAATGGAGTCATTAAGTCATCAACAGCGGTAACATGAAGATCTTCCATAATAGCATGGACATTATGACCATGTTTTGGCATAGGGGAAGATATCACATTAGGTTTTTCGGGAGCATCAAACTCTACCTCCTTGGCATCTATCAAATCTTGGATCTTGTTTTTAAGGGCCCAACAGTTGTTGGTGTCATGCCCCACACTGTCCGAATGATATGCACATTTTGCATTTGAATGATAATAGGGAGAAGAGGTATTTGGGTTTTTCGGCGCTTCTTTCAAGTTGGTAAGGTTTAACTTTAACAGATGATGGAGGACCTGAGCCGGTGTCATATTGATCCGAGTGAACTGCCGTTGTGGCCTTTCCCTCCTATTTTGGTTAGCTCTAGGTTGACTACTTCGAGGTTGATCGGCTGAAGAGTTCTGAATCATCACAGCTCCTACCGCTGGTCGGTGCTCCGTTCTTCCTTGATTTCTCTGGGAGTAAACAGCAGAAGCTTCTTTCTTGGCTGGGAAGGTCTTCTTGACAGCAGTGGAATCAGCTGCATCCTTCTGAATTTTACCACTCTTAATGCCATCTTCAACCCTTTCACCGGTCAGAATTAATTCGGTGAACCCTGTAGATGAGCTCCCGATCAAGTGATTAAAGAATGGGCCTGACAGGGTCCCCAAAAAAATATCAACCAACTCTCTATCTGACAATGGTGGCTGCACCCTTCCAGCCAAATCCCGCCACTTCTGGGCGTACTCCTTAAAGCCTTCATTAGAGACCATACTCATACTCTGTAGTTGAGCACGAGTAGGTGATAAATCTGCGTTATATTGGTATTGTCGATAGAAAGCAGCAGCTAAGTCTTCCTAGTTATGTACATCAGATCTCTCAAGTTTATAGAACCAGTCCAATTGCGTACCCGACAAACTATCTTGAAAAAAGTGGACCCACAAATCCTTATCAGAAGAGTGAGGTTGGATCTTTCTGACGTAGGACCGCAGATGCATCTTCGGACAGGACAAATTGTCGTATTTAGCAAATGTAGGCACTTTGAATTTGGGGGGAATGACGATCCCAGCAACCAACCCTAGTTCTTCGAAATCCAGCCCAGGTACCCTTTGTACCTCCATGGCTGCCAACCGATCCTCAAGATTCTTATATTTATCATCCACCGGAGGGTACTGCTGTTCGGAGTAATCTTCCTCCTCTTCTTCTTCTTTCTCTTCAGCTTCATACTCGGAGGGCATTGCAACTCCCTTACCTTTACCAACCCCTTTGTCAGACGTCGAGGGGAACTCGAGGACCCTTCTAGCCTGGTTCTCAAATCAGCATTCCAAAAACAGTCAGTTCTCTTCCAACCGATCACAGAACTGGCGACTCTGCTGGGGAACATAAATAAGTGGGGTGTACCTTAGGATTAGATCATTGTGTTTTCAATTGTATGCTTTGTATGATTTATATTTGTGGGCTTGTATCAGAGTTTCTATAGATCCTAACCCGGATCTAGGGATACCCTTTAGGTAAGTAGCAATAAACTGTGAGGGAACTGTACGGCATAGACCGATACGGTTGAAGCAGTAGCTACGTTGGTGTGGCACTTTAGATTGTACCGATATCCCTTGTGTTGGAATGAGGAGAATATGGGTCATCTAAGGGGTCATTAAGCACCAACTGACCTTAGAACCTTTAAATTGACCAACTTGGCCATAGAACAGTAGCAGTATGCTACACTCATTGAGACTAAACTCTCGCGATGATTCCGACCATAAGAAAAGGTTGCTAAACTGGAATTATGACCGATTGAGGGTAGTCAATGATATTGAGATCCTCTAGGACCCGGTTACTGTTTTTAGGACAGGTTTAAACCAACTGAACTAAAAGAGGGTAGTACCTAAGCTCCTTTCCAGCCTGAAACCTAAGGGCTCTCTGTGTGACTTGTGTGCCTTTAACATGTTTGCTTTTTGTGGATAATTGTGGTGTGCTTACTATCATGACATCATGACATCATGACATTGCATACATCTTGCATAAGACTAACCTATTTCAAAGACAGGAGGGTTTCATCTTTGCTCTATTTTGTAGGTCATCATGATGCCTATATGTAGAAATACCATCCGGATTAACTTTGTCCAGGTTCCCACCTTGCTTAAAGAGTTAGTTGCAAAGATGACTGATACTAATTCCTTCCTCAGGAGACATGGTTATCTTCTCAGCTTGGTCACCTCCAAATTGGACGAACAGATGATGAGTGTCCTGGTTCAGTTCTATGATCCGCTGTACCATTGCTTTACTTTCCAGGACTACCAGCTGGTTCCCACTTTGGAAGAATTCTCTGAGCTGCTCGATATCTCTGTTCTGGAGCAAACCCCGTTTACTGGTTGGGAGAAGATTCTTAGGCCCGAGGAGATTGCTGCAGCCCTTCATTTGACAAAAGAGGAGGTAATGGCTAATTGGAAGACTAGAAGTGGTGAAAAGGGCTTTTTGACTAAGTTCTTGGTTGGTAAGGCTAACTATTTTTGGGATAGCCTAGACTTCAAGGCATTCGAGGATATTCTGGCTCTTCTGATATATGGCTGGGCATTGTTTCCAAACTCTGACTCTTTTGTGGATGTGAATGCGATAAATATCTTCATCTCTCGGAATCCGGTACCCACTCTCTTGGGTGACATTCTTCATCAGCTCTATGCTCATACTACCCGTAAGAGGGGAACCTTGATGTGTTGTGCTCCGTTATTGGCAAGGTGGTTTATTTCGCACCTTCCCAAGTCAGTGCTGAAGAACAAAGAAGGCATGGGCTGGGCCTATAGGGTCATGTATCTCTCTCACAGTGATATCATTTGGACTCTTAAGAGTATGGACGAGGTGACCGTTATTGATCATTGTGGGGAGTACCCCAATGTTCCACTGTTAGGAACCCATGGAGGAATTTCTTACAACCCGTGCTTAGCCTTACGTCAGTTTGGAAGAGCCAGAAGAGAGGGACCTCATGAGCTGTTAATGCCTAGTATCATCTTTGATTTTCATGGGGATAGCGATGAGAAACGTCGCAGATTCATAAAGTCCTGGGATAGAGTTCACCAATCTGATCCACATGAGTTGGGCCCAAAGACTTCTCTTCCAATGGAGCCATATCTCAGATGGGTCTATATCTGTTCCCAAAATCTAGGTATGCCATATGAAGCCGTCCGTCCTGTCACTCTTGAAGTTGCTAATGAAGAAGGAGTTCTTCCAACCATTCTCCATCCTTATATGCCCACTGACATTGGGGCACTGAAGAGATCTTGGATGCAACTGAGGGAAGAGCGGGATTCTTACCGAGATAAGTTCAACGAGCAAGAGCAAAAGATCCAGAGGCTGACTAGGCAGTTGGAGAACTAGCGGATTCTTAACGACTATGTCCGTACTGAGAAGAAGAGACCATGGGAGCGTTGATTGGCCTTTGATGATTTCCTTTCCAGTTTTTATTTACTTTTCAGTATTTCTTTTCATGTAACGCCTTAAGGGCATCAATTGAACAATTTGAATTTCAAAGTTTAATCTAATAAAAGTGTGTTTCCTTTTTGCTTACAAATTTGAATCTCTCGATTGTCTTTGAAATCATGTCATACGCATTGCATCCCATGCACTTCATAACAGGTACCCCTTACAGGTCTCTTATCTTCTTCGCTGTTTATTTCAACACTCATCATGTCTGCTGAACCTTCAACTGAGCAAGCCATCAAGGCCCTCCAGGCCCAGAATGCCCAATTTCAAGAGTTGTTCATGAATCTAGCTAAGGGTCAGCAAGACCTGAAGACCCTGATTCTGAAAGAGAAGAAGAAGAAGAAGAAGAAGAAGAGGACAATCCTGTTCAACACGGGGCACAGGTTTGGAAACAGGATACAAAATGAAGTTGATTTGACCACCTCATCTGGAGGGAAAGATAGTCAAGAAGAAAGGAGGGCTACTAGCCCTGTGGTCTCCGACAACGAGACGAACTTCAATAAAGAACAGTATCCTCCAGCTGAGGATAGATACAAGCAACTGGAGGACCGGTTGAGTGCTATGGAAGTTCATAAGGTGCCTGGTATGGACTTTGGTGATCTGGGTCTATCATCTGGGGTGGTGATTCCCCACAAATTCAAGGCGCCAACCTTTGCTAAGTATGACGGAGTTTCTTGTCCAAAGCTTCACCTCCGGTCGTATGTAAGGAAGATTCAGCTTTACACCACTGATAAAAACCTATGGATCCATTTCTTTTAAGACAGTCTCTCAAGGACTCAGCTTGAGTGGTTCTATCAGTTAGACGGAGCTAGTATCCGCAGTTGGGAAGATTTGGCTACTGCTTTCTACAGGTAGTACCAGTACAACTCCGACCTTGCTCCTACGTGTATCCAACTCCAGGGTATGTCAATGGGAACGGGTGAAGGATTCAAATATTATGCTCAGAAGTGGAGGGACCTCACTGGAAGAGTACAACCACCATTGGCTGATCGGGAGCTTGTGGACATGTTTCTGGGGACCCTGTTTGGTCCATTTTTCAACCATCTGATTGGAAGCTCTTCGGCTGGGTTTACAGAACTTATTTTGACCGGTTAGAGGATTGAAGCTGCTATTAAGGCTAGGAAGATACAAAACGGCGCCTCAGCGAGCACCGAGAAGAAGTCGTTTAAGAAAGAGTCCAGTGTTGTCTACAGTTCAAGAAGACATAGTAGACCTGAACACCGCCAAGTTGTCAATGCGGTTGTTATTTCAAAACCTGCTGGTGCTCCGCAGCATAACAATCAACAGAAGGATGAGAGACCTTGCAGGCAATTCACCCGTCTCAGCATGACTTTGTCTCAGATTCTGCCACAGCTACTGAAGACCAATCTGGTGATTCTAAAGGAAGCCCCAAAGAATCTGAATACCACATCACCGAAGTACAACCCTAATGCCCGCTGTGCTTTTCACTCTGACAGCCTGGGGCATAATACAGATGATTGTTGGGTTTTAAAGAACAAGGTACAAGACTTGATCGATGCGAGAGAGATTGAGTTCGGAGCACTAGAAAAGCCTAAGCAAGAGGCAGGGGTGAAAGCTATCAGGGATAACGATGATGAAGAGTTCAATGTCGACAGTTGGATCTACCCGACTGCCAATGGTGGACTAAGAAACTGGACAGCGAAGGATTCTATGCCCGTTTCATTCATTACCCAGTAATGAAACTTTTTGTTTTGAATATGTAACAAACGATGTTTTAAACTATATGGCCCGGTGTCTTACCCGGGGCACTGTGGCTTCATTTGTGGGGGCTTTATGTGTGTCATTTTCATATATCATTAATAAAATCATTCGACGTTTCTTGCATTTCAAATTTTGCGCTCCTTGTTTTTCTTTTATTATATATTGCAAAACAGCTGTGTTACACACACTCACGTATCATGATCTACTGGATCCCACTGATAACGACTCTGCTACTTCCAGTTATGACTCCGAAAGTCCGATCAACTTAGCCAAAGACGAAGGTGTAGATGATTGCGAAGTGTCTGCTGAACTTGCAAGACTGCTACTCCAAGAAGACAGGGCCATACTACCTCCAAGCCATCAATTCTGATACCTCCAATTGCAGGAAGACCGATGATCTCATACTTAAAAAATGCTATATAATACAAAGAAGTATGTACTGGGGCAGCATAACGAGTCTGGCCGAAAAGAGCGCGCTATTTACTGCTTTAGCAAAAAGTTTACCGACCGTGAGACCCGATACTCACTGCTCGAGAGAACTTGCTACGCTTTGGCATGGTCTGCTCGCCGGCTGAGACAGTACATGTTGGCTCATACTACTCTTTTGATACCAAAAGATCGAAACATCTTAACGGCACTTTGGGCCTTTTGCAATGTGGGACATTGATATGATCAGCGAGATCAGACCTACAGCATCCAACGGGCATCGTTTCATCCTGGTAGCAATTGATTACTTTACGAAGTGGGTTGATGCAACTTCCTTTGCTACTGTAACCAAGAATGTCGTGGCACGGTTCATTCGACACAATCTGATTTATCGATATGGTGTACTAGAGAGGATCATTACGGACAATGGTACCAATCTCAACAACAAGATGATCACTGAGCTCTGCGAGCAATTCCAGATACAACATCACAACTCTTCCCCCTACCGGTCGAAGATGAATGGAGTTGTCGAAGCGGATAATAAGAATATTAAGAAGATTGTGCAGAAGATGATAATGACATACAAAGATTGGCATGAGATGTTACCATTTAATCTGCATGGGTACCGTACCTCAGCACGAACGTCAACAGGGGCAACACCCTATTCCTTGGTATATGGCATGGAGGCAGTCTTACCCATTGAAGTTCAGATACCCTCTCTTCGGATCATGAAGGATGCAGGTTTGAGCGAAAATGACTGGATTCAGACCCGACTTGATCAGCTGAACCTAATCGAGGAAAAAAGACTTACTGCTATTTGTCATGGTCAGACGTACCAAAAACGGATGATCAAGGCATTTAACAAAAAACTCAAACGACAAGAGTATCAAGTTGGGGACCTGGTAATCAAGCGTATTATCCTACCTCAAGGAGATCCCAGGGGCAAATGGACCCCTACTTATGAAGGGCCATTTGTGGTTAAGAACATTTTCTCAGGAGGAGCTATGATTCTAACCACCATGGATGGTGACGACCTTCCTCCCCCAGTCAATGCAGACATAGTGAAAAGATACTACGCATAATCAAAGACCCGCTAGGTTGACTGGCCTAGGAAAAAATAAGGGCTTCCCGGCGAACCAAAAGGGTTCGGGCAAAAATAAGGGATGAAAATGAAAAAAATATGTACACCCGGCAAGTCGAAAACCTGAAAAGGCGGCTTGGGTAAAAATGGGTATCCCGGTGGACTGAAAACCTGAAAGGGCAGTCCAGGCAAAAATTAGGGATCAAAGCGTAACACTATGTCTAATTGGATCACCTTGCATCCAGACTTCGGTATCGACTATCAAGCTCAGACGACACTAATCAATCTGATTCATATTCAACCAGTAGCAAAGTGATGAGATGCTCGAGGATATAAAGGCAATAGCAGAGTTGGAACCCACTGGGATCATTCACATAGCTGTTTTATTTTCTTTTCACAAACTGTGTAAATTCTATCTGTTCGGCGTCGTTCTCTTACTAGGACGTCAGCCTCTTGTACAAAAATGCCTATTTACACGCTAAACTTCAAAATCAATACAAATTCATTTTCAGACAAATTTCAAACTGTTTTTTCCTTTATCTGTTTTGTTTTGCAAAGAACGTCCAAAGTTCATTTTTGATATATGCATTTGACATTAATTGCTGCTCGTAAATATTTACATACGAAACAAAAGATGAATTACTGGTAACATCAGAAACAGGGGCAATAAGAATTGTCAAATCTGTGTAGTTGCTTTGTCCATCAGGTACAAAGGTAGATTCAGCTGAAGAATGAGACGAAGATACCTTCACTCCCCGCAGAGTAAGATAGTAATGGTAGTTCTTCCCCAGCTGAGACCTATAACCATGAACAAATCAGCAATACTCTCCCCAAGCAGAGTTGGTCTACCATTGGCACTAAAAAGATCTTAATATTCCCCAGCGGAGTATAAAGATATTCCCCAGCAAGTATAAGAGTATCCCCGACAGTCTTAATATTCCTTAACGGAGTATAAGAATGTTCCCTGGCAGAACACAAGGTACCCCAGTGGAGCCATTTCCCCAGTGCAGTCTAAAAAGGCTTCCCCAACAGAGTTGAAGCATCATCCCCAGTAGACTCTGGAAGTTTACCCCCAGCGGAGTACAAAATATATCTCCCCAGCCAAATTCAGAGGGTTATCCCCATAAGAGTCTAACAGGGTTACCCCTAGCAAGTTGCAACTGAAAGATCATCCCCAGCGAAGTCCTTTCCTTTCATAAGCAGGAATTTAATCCTCAACAGATTTAATATCACCAGCAACGGTAATCCATCCCCCAACAGAGTTTATCATTGAAATCCCGAGCGGAGCTTATCAGCGGAATCCCTAGCGGAGTTTATCGTTAAAATCTTCAGCAGAACATCTCTTCCCCACAGAGTAATTCCCCTCAGAGTGATCTCCTCATCAGTTTATTCCCCAACAGAGTTATCCTCTCTTACAAGTTTATCACCTTCGTTCATCATCCCCAGGGGAAACGAAGAATTCAAATCTACTCCCCAGCAGTTGTTCGGGATTTATTTTCCCCAACTAAAACATCACATTTCCATACATCATGATACATGCATAAATGAATCATATCACACAATCTCATTTATGTTGAGAACATCATTGCTTGATCCATATCATGCATTGCATATGACTGACCTTTACCTTTCAGGAAAGATGCAGTGAAATTCTCAACTATGTCAAAGGAGACAAAATCAGTTAAATCGATTCCTAAAGATTTTTCTGAGGCCAACCCGTCAATGGAGACAAAATCAGTTAAATCGATTCCTAAAGATTTTTTTGAGGCCACCCGTCAATTGAGACAAAATCAGTTAAATCGATTCCTAAAGATTTTTCTGAGGCCAATCAATGGAGACAAAATCAGTTAAATCGATTCCTAAAGATTTTTCTGAGGCCAACCCGTCAATGGAGACAAAATCAGTTAAATTGATTCCTAAAGATTTTTCTGAGGCCAGTCAATGGAGACAAAATCAGTTAAATCGATTCCTAAAGATTTTTCTAAGGCCATTCAATGGAGACAAAATCAGTTAAATCGATTCCTAAAGATTTTTCTGAGGCCAACCCGTCAATGGATACAAAACCAGTTAAATCGATTCCTAAAGAATTTTCTGATACGAATTCAGTCAATGGAGACAAAACCAGTTAAATCGATTCCTAAACATTTTTCTGATACAAATTCAGTCAATGGATACAAAAACAGTTAAATCGATTCCTAAAGATTTTTCTGATGAGAAGGCATGTCAATGGAGACAAAACCAGTTAAATCGATTCCTAAAGATTTTTCTGATTCGAACGCAGTCAAAGGAGACAACCCGTCAATGGAGACAACCCGTCAAAAGAGACAACTTGTCAATGAAGACAACCCGTCAAAGGAGACAACCCGTCAATGGAGACAACCCGTCAAAAGAGACAACCCGTCAAAGGAGACAACCCGTCAAAGGAGACAACCCGTCAAAAGAGACAACCCGTCAATGAAGATAACCCGTCAATGGAGATAACCTGTCAAAGGAGACAACCCGTCAATGGAGACAACCCGTCAATTGAGACAACCCGTCAAAGGAGACAACCCGTCAAAGGAGACAACCCGTCAATGGAGACAACCCGTCAATAGAGACAACCCGTCAATGGAGACAACCCGTTAATGGAGACAACCCGTCAATAGAGACAACCCGTCAATAGAGACAACTCGTCAAAGGAGACAACCCGTCAAAGGAGATAACCCGTCAATGGAAACAACCCGTCAAAGGAGACAACCCGTCAAAAGAGACAACCCGTCAAAGGAGACAACCCGTCAATGGAGACAACCCGTCAAAGGAGACAACCCGTCAAAGGAGACAACCCGTCAATGGAGACAACACGTCAATGGAGACAACCCGTCAAAGGAGACAACCCGTCAAAGAAGACAATCAAGTCAAAAGAGACAAAAACCCCTCTGGTCCAGTTAAATCAATTCCTAAATATTTTTCTGATGCCAATCCAGTCAAAGAAGACAAAACCACCTACCAACAATCACCAAATGGCATCTGTAAGCCCATTCCCGACATCACAATGCTGATACCACTTCATGCGAGTGAAAATTTCTTGGCACTCTAGTGTTCAATCATCTTCCACCTTCGGATCACGAAAGGCCCGAAAGCCAATCTACATCCTCAAGTTTAAGAAGATTGAACAGGGGCAACTGTTGTACCCCAAAATTTTCCCTCCCATATTTCTTAATACATGTCAAGAATAATCCCCAAGTTGCTCAAGATTGCTCAAGCGTTGGACAGTCAAATCATCTCCTAAGGTAGTCAATTCAAAATTAGGGTTTTGTGTTGCATCAAGGTCCTTATATCCAAAGGACCTAAAGTGCTCCCCAATGTCCTAATATGTTCTCAAGATCATCCATGTCAAATTTTAAGCCTTACAGAGGAAGTTTGGTCAGTCAATTGCTCAAGGGGTCTAAAAATCGACTATGCTAGGACAAAAGTCAACTGTGACCTACAAATAGTCACACCTCAATATTTTTTGTCAACATTCTCATTTTTAAGGATAATTCATCATTTGAACAAGGGTTGATCATGATTCATCAAGGATTGCTCAAATTCATCAAGATTCAAAAGTTGCTAAATTAGGGTTTTGTTGGAAAAGTCAACTCAACTTTGACCAAGCATAACTTTCTCATACTTTATGAGAAATGACCCATCCAAAGCTAATTTTTAAGAGGATGCAATTTACTACAATCCATATTCACACCCAAAGATCAATAATAGCACTCACAAGAAGTTACAAATTTGGACATTATAGGTCATTTTTGAAAGTCAACAAAAACACCTTTTTTGCCAAATCTTATAACTTGAGCATGGAATATCAAAATTCTATGAGACCAAATGGGTTGGTTAGAGGACATCTCAAGGTTTCTAAAAAGTCTAGGAACACTTCCAAAATTTTAAAATTGAAGAAGTTATGCATTGTTGAAGTTGGGAATTTTTTCAAAATTGCCAAAAGTCAACTGTCCCCAAAACATGAAATTTTGACAAATGGGCCCACTTTTTTCACTTGATTTGATCTTGTCACACGACACACGTGTCCTATCTTCAGTTTTATGTCCATTCATTAATTCAATTTTAATCAATTTAAATCCAAATAAAATCTAAATATTGATGAAATTAGATCTTTTTGATTGATACAGGTTTCAATTTTCATCTTGAACAAGATCAAATCTGAATCATGCCATGTTATGAACAAAATATTTGATTTGAGACAATTTTAGAAGCTTTTTAATGGTGATTCATATCAAAACTTCAAACATCAATGCTCATGGATTCAAGGCCCAAAATTAAACCTAATTCACTCTATTATACTCACACAATGCAAAGGCACAAAGAACACGACCTGGAGGTTGCACAAACTGCAATACCAAAACTTGAAAAAAGCTTGAAAAGTTGAAAATCGAAATCAGCCTTTGAGTCCAATTCAAGGCAAAAGCTCAACATAAACTTCTTGCCTGACATTCACTGAAGCTATTGCAATCAAAAGCCAAGCCAATCACCTCTTGAATCGCACTGTAAGTCTTCTGAAAATTCGCCCTGTACATGAAATCATAATCTCTTATTCTTGCATCCTTTTGCCAAAATCTTTGCACAATCATGCTAATCGATCCATTTAGAATATTTCTGCATTATTTGATTTTGTTTTCATAGCCTGTAACCCTGTACCCGAAACTAGGGTTTTGGTTCTTGTTTTTTAGGCGTTTGAGTTACAGGAAAAATTGGGACAAATAATGGGTATAGAGATGCTCAGGAAGGAGAGACGAAGCGAACCATGGCTTTGGATTGCATTTCTACAGCCTAGAATTAATTTTAGGACGAACCTAGGGATTTTGCTGCGGATAAAAATCCGCAGGTAAGGAAACTAGGTTTTGTTGAAGAAGATGAAGACGTGGCTCTCTTCATTGGCCCATTCATATATTCGCGCTATTTTTTTATTTCCAGGCATAATGGTTTGTTTTCTATATAATAATTATTGTCTATCCATTAACAATAAAGATGCAGTGGTTGAGTTGGTAAGTGAAGCTTGTCAAAGTCCAATGGGACCTGGGTTCGAATCCCAGGTCCCCAATATATTTGTTGCATTTTTCTTCCAGATACTCCAATACATGCCAAGGCCTAAGATCCACCATATACCATCACCCAATTAGGCGCCAGATGCCCTCCAGGCCAAATCTAAAGGCCAAGATTGAACGTGCATCATGTTCTCCAGTCAACCCAGGCATAGAGAATCTGGAAGGTCAACCAGGCTTGGACGTGAATGGGCCTCTGAATTGCTGAACAAACATCCAGGTTTGGGCCCAACACCCCTTTGGTTATTTCTATCCTTTTTATATTTTATTTATTTAATTGTTTTTGTATTATTATTTTTATTATTTAAACTAACCAATTAATTATTTTCCTCTTAAAATAAAAAAACACAAAAAATATTATTTTTATTTATTAAAATTAAATTCACCATTTTATTTTTGTAAATAAATATTAACCTAATTAATTTAGTTGTAAATAGATATAACTTTTAATATTTTTGCAATAATTAAAAATTAATGTAGAAAATTAGGTTTTTATTAATTTTGACCAGATTTATTTTATTTCCTTAAATATAAAAAATCCAAAAAAATATTTTCATTAATTAATTTAATTGTTAATTTAGATTTAAATTCCATTTAATTCAAAAAATAACAAAAATGCTTTCTTCAATAAAAAAGGGTCAAAACCCTAAAAAATGCGCCGTTTTAATTTTCCCGCACGCGGTCCATATTTATTCCAATATTGTAATTTCTTCCGGAATGTAATAGCTTTTAATTAGGACTTTAATTATTTATCGCTTTATTTTACTTTTTGCAATTTAAATTAAAGGGTTGCTTTTGGCGATGTAAATACCCGACGCCTTGTAATAGTTTAGATTTAATTTTCGCAATTTAAATTCCGCAACTATACACTGTTAGATGTTTGATAATAGGGAATGCATGACAAGATCAAATCTTTAACTTAAAATCAACATAGCTCACCCATGACATGTACAAAGATAAATAACTGAAAAACAATACACTCGCACATGCGCACTCTTAGGGTACACCTCACTTGGTTGCCTTCGAACGTGGTCATTGAGTATAGGAAGTTTTAGAGGTCACCCTCTTGTCCAAAGATCATAAGTTGCCTCGAAACAGTTGCCTCGGATAAAATGATCTAAGACATTAGGGTTACCGCTAAGGCGTCCTAACATTGCTTTAGTGACCACACGTCCCTTAATTGAATTAACCCTTAAACTCCGACGATGATGCTACCTACTCATCAATAGTGGGATAACATTGTCTAAAGGATATTTGTACAGATTAATTCCTTTTTCGAGTAGGTAGATGGTTCTTAAGTACTTGCTCCTTTCAAAACAAAATAAAACTTTTCGCACTTACACCTTTTCAAACAAAAACTCTTTTCAAACCCCCAAACACAAAGAAAAGCAAATTTTGAAAACACTTTGAGCAAGTACCTAAGAGCCCGTAGATAACCACAGATAGAAAGGGTGCTAACACCTTCCCTTTCTATAATCTACCTCCCGAACCCGGAGAAACATCTCGAAAAAGGAATTTTTCTGTGCTTTTTTCCTTTCCTTGTTGGATAAAATAAAAGATGGTGGCGACTCTTGCTTACGGCGATATTTTACGAAAACAAACGCAAAACGCAAACCAGCATTCCAAAAACAGTCAGTTCTCTTCCCACTGATCACACTAGGGTTTTAAGATTACACAAAGGCAACATTGAGAGGGTCATTTTTATCTTTAAACCAGAGGGTAGCCACTAAAGTCTCTCACGTTTCGAGAGTTGTGACTTTTTTTTGAAGGCAACCAAAGTAGGGATACCCTAGAGGTGTGTATATGAAAGTCTGTTGTATTCTGTTATTTTTTTGTCTTGTATTACGTTTTCTAGCGTTTGATTATTTATGTTCTTGTCATATAATCCTGTTAGTCATGCATCTAGACAGTTAATAGGGAACGGGGATTTAAAGTGCAGAAACGTAAAACCTAATTATTACAAGGCTTCGGGGAGGGGATTATTCACATGTCCAAAATGAGGGGGATAAAGCAGTAAATATCCTAGTTTAAATCTATTACATCCCATAAGAAAGTACAATAATATGAAAAATAGTAACGAAGCAATAAACACGCGCGAATTGAAAAAACGTCTAAACCCTAAGCATTATGAAATCTTTTTTGTTGTTGTTTTGTTTTATTTGGGAAAAGAATAAATTAAATTAAATCTAATTAATTAAAAAAGAAAAGAAAATTATTAATTAAAATTAATTCTAAAATAAACCTAATATTTTTAACATTTTTTATTTATGAAAAGAATTAAAATGATTAAATCCTAAGTCTATTGATTTTAAATTAAAGAAATATGTCAAAGTAATTAATTAAATTAAATTTTCAAAATTAAATTAAATAATAAAAAAACCTAAATCTAAGTTTTATGCTTTTTTTTCCTGATTTTATGATTAAAAAAATGATTTTGAAAACAAATAAATAATAAACTAAAAAAACAGAAATTATAATTAAAAGAGATGGGCCTGGTGTCAAAGAAAATGGGGATGCAACTTGGAATTTCACTAGTCCCAGAATACAACAAGCCCAACCCCTACGCGTTTCAATGTTTTTGACTCTTTGGAGGTCCATCACGGGGAAACGCTCTAGGAACGCTGGATCTGGATTCATTAAGATCTATTAGCTGGGATTTGAAGGTGCATGGTTGGCGCGCTAGAATTCAGTACACAGAATCTGCAAGAAAAAAATAACACGAAAACAAAATGCAAGAGGCAGGGGTCGAACCGTTGCCCTTGTATACGAACGCCTTATCACGCACTAGTCTTACCAACTGAGTTGGGACGTTTATCTTTTAACTCGAACATAAAACAATGATCATATGATAAACTGCAATAAAATATAGAATTAAAAGAAAATTAGTCATCGTGGGACCCAGGGGTGTGTAATAGCCAATCAGAAAAGCCCATAATTCCAGGTGGGAGTGAACGTCATTCAAAACCTTGACTCACCGGAGTAGCGCCGAAGCCCTAGCTTCGGTCGTCTTCTCCAACCAACTCTACCACCAGATCTCACCCAAACCCGCGAAATCAAATGCCAATGGGACCAAACCCTCCTAATTTGGGGGATGCAAATCTGTTGGGATCATTATTTTGGACTAAAGCACGCGGATTTGTGAGATATGGTTCAGTTAAGCATGAATCTTCAAGAATATGGTGATTTATGGTTCAGGCAGCATAGGGTTCATCTAACGGCTCAAACCTGCACATTTGGATCTCAACAACACATTAGTACGGGTGGTATGCACTGAAACCAAACAAAAATACAGATACAAATTCACATGATTGTTGGAAATGAAGATGCATATCCGTGTGTTTTTACCAGCTTTTTGCCTTCAATGAAAATCCATTCTTACCCTATGAACCTTCCAAAGATGATTGCAACACTTGGTTTGGACAGGAATGGCTTGAATCAGACTGTAAGTGCTTGCACTGATTTAAGAAAATTTGAAACAACTTCGGGGTTTTGTGGAGGTTGTAATTTGTGTCCTCTTCACTTATGAATGGTTGTGTCTATATGAGGGCGAGATTAGGTTAACAAATGGAGCAAGAATCCATGGCATTGAATGTGTAATTGGTTTCAAATATTTTTTTGAAAATATTTCCAATTTTGAACATTATTGCCCATTTTTCTTGAGGAATGCACCTAGACATGTTTTTGCACGAAATTATGGGCCCAAGGCTGACCCAACACACTAACCCATATGTCCAAAACATCGACCTATTATTTTATGCATTTTATTTTGTATTTATTTAATTTTAAATTAAATAAAAGTATAAATAAATGAAAATAAAATCAAAGCCATGCAAAAATGGACTTAGAGGTCCTTCATAAGGTCTTGACAGTGTTTGAACCCTAAAAAGTTAGGCCATTGACCTAAAATTTCAAAATTGCCCAATGCATATTTCTTGAAATTTCTCAAATTTTCTCAACTTGTGCAAGCCATAACTTGCTCAATTTTTATCCTTTGGAGATTATCTTTGACTTTTTGGAAATCCCAAGATATCCTATACAATCTATATGTTTACCATATTTTTATTTGGATAATTTATCTTGATGTAAATGCTCTTGGAAAAAAGTGTCTTTTGTTGACCTTTTGAAAATGACCTATACTGTATGAGCTTGTATCTTCCAAATGATGCATTTCTATAACTTGAGGGAAAAATAGAAGATGTGTGGAATTTGATTCTATTCAAAATCAGCTTTGGTTGGGGCAAAATGGATGAAGCATGTGAAAGCTAGGTCTGGTCAAAGTTCAGTTGAATTTCTCTAGGAAACCCTAATTTTACAATTCTTGACTTTTGATAAATTAAGAGCATTCCTTGAGGAATCATGATCAACCCTTGATAAAATGATGATTATCAATTCAAAATTTTGATGTTGACAAAAAATCTTGAAGTTTGACTGTATATTGGCCACAATTGACTTTTGACCTAGTATAGTTGATTTTCAAACACTTGAGCAGTTGACTGAGCAAACTTGCGGTGTAAGGCTTATAATTTGACATGGACAATATTTGAGACATGTTAGGGACCATGGAAATCATATGGAGCCTTTTTAACCAAAACATATTGGTGAAAAGTGAAACCCTAGTTGGAGGTTCATTGCTTAGGAGGAGAATTTGGCTGATCAATTCTTTGGTCAACCTTGAGTAAAATGGGAGGGCAAATTTTAGGGTAAAACATATGCATTTTAACACTATTAATGATTCAAACATATTTTATAATCATGTTTAACTCAAAATCACGTGGTAATTTGGTGATTAGAAGCCATAGTTTATATACTCGCTTCTGACTTCAAGTGAGTTTTTCAGTTTCAAAGCATCAACTTTACAACCATGGTGCAAACAGCTCAGGGACGTTTATGATGAAATATTGGATTCTTTAGAAATATGAATTATCAATCTTGAAAATGTGCTTTGAAATCTTCCATTTGGATACTTGAGCTGAAAGTTATGTGAGTTTGAATTTCTGAAAAACTAGCGAATATTTTGTACTTAGAAAAATTCTAAGTGTTGAACTCCAAAGTGACCTATAATCTCCTTCAAACTTACAGGGCCTTCCAATAAAAACTATCTCTTTATCCTTGAAGATGAAATAAAGTAAACTTCTTGAATTGAATTGTGGAATTGAGATCACTCAAAAATCATAAAAATTGAAAGAGTTATAGTCTTTGGAAGATGATGAACAAATTTGGGGAAATTCACAAAAGACCTATAATCTTTTCAATTCTTAAACAACTTTCCAAGCATTTTCAAGTCTTGCATATTGAACCAAAGTTGTAGTAGAAATACCAAAGATTATTTTGTAAAAAAAATGAGTTCAAGGAGATAAAACTTGACCAAGTTATGATTATTTGAAGTCAAACCCTAAGATTCAAAGGCTTTTGAAAGAGACTTGTAATCTTCTTCAAACTTAAATGTTTTTACATGCTAAATTAGCCTTTGATCCTTGAAGATAACTTGTTAAATATTCTTCAAAGAGAACTGATCATAAAAATAGAAAGTGTACTACTTTCATCGATGTAGTAATAATGGGATTTTCTCAAAGTATCGAACTCGAGGACTGTGTAGGAAATGCTGAGTTTTATTATTAATTCAATCAAACAAAAACAATAGTTTTGGTTTTGATTGGAATAAATCCTTGTGAAAGATTAAATGACTGAATGTAAAATGTGATTTTTTATGTTTGATTAAAAGATGCTAGGGGTGAGTGTATGATTTGCCATGAAATAACCTTCACTCTTTGATCTTTTCGACAAGTTCATCAACCTCAATTACCAATTATAAAGATTATCTTTTCCTAAGTACTTTAGTGAAAACCATTAACCTTTTACCCTAATTTCAATGTCCATTCAAATTAGTTTTGAAGTTAAGCATTCAATTATCAAGAATTATTCTGGTCATCATAGGATTGCCCTAGTCCTAGGTGAAATCATCTATAATATTTATAAAACCTTAACACGACCGTCCACTTCTAATGTGTTAATAACAGTGAAAACCTATGGTCCCATAGGGTAAAACTATAAATTCTTCTAAACAATAAAATTGATGCATAAAAATTGTTATGTTGAATGAAACAAAGAGATCAGTATTCTTAACATTGCAAATCAGGGACACCCCCTAGCATTGGAGGGTTTAGACTCTCATAGAATTCAAAAGTAAAATAACATAGATGTTAGATTTAGACATTACAATAAGTTTGGAATCTTCTACCTTCAATTGTTATCGCGCATGAAGAGTTCTCCGTTTCCAAAGCTCCTCTGGATCTCCAGTCTTCTATCGTGAAATTATTCAATCATTCAAAAAAAAGTCCTTTTTCCTTCTTCAAAATAGGTTTAAGTAGTTTGGTCCTTCCTAGGTGATGCAAAAAGTCCAAAGTAGCCTCCAGGGTTCAAAAAACACTAGAAATTCCAAAAATTAAGAATTATCAGCGCCTGAGCTGACACGGGTCGTGTCAGCAGACACGGGTACTAGTGTCAGCGTCTATGATCCTTCCTATGAACACTTATGCTTCAGCTGACTTGACATGGGCCGTGTCTTGTGACACGGGAACCCGTGTCACCTTCTGTCTTCACCTTCTTTTCCTTCTTCTCTTGACACGGCCCGTGTCAGGTGATACGGGTGACTGTATCAGGTCCCCTACAACTTCATGTTTTGCTCCGTGTCTGCACAAATCCTCTGGATATCTTTACGTGCACCTGAGATTACAAACACCTACCAAACCAAACCATCAAAAGCATCTAAGAGACATGAAATTCAAATAAAAGCAACATAAAGATTGATTTGCGAAAAGTAACATAACTTAAACAAAATCATCAAAATACAAACCCAAATGTTACAGATTTGATGAACTTATACCAAAAAAGTGACAAGAAAAAAGTAGAAATGGTGACCGATCAAGAACCATGGCTTTGGAATCAATCAAAAATCTTAAAAAATAAGCAATATATGATCCTTGTAAGTCAACAAACCCTAGCTCAGAGAGTGTCAAAATGACTTAAAACCCCTTTCAACTTTTGAAGATTTTTCTTGCATAATTGGATCTTGTCATGTGAAGAGAAGTTACTGTAGATGATGATAATAACCCATATCAAAAATAACTAACTTAAAATATTGAAAATTAAGAGAGTTATGCACTTATGATCACTGAATCAAGAACTTTCTCAATTAGGTCAAACTTGTTGAATCGACCTTGAATCTTTTGAACTCTCTTTGCAAAATAGAGCATGATAAATCACATTATCCCTTGAAATGATGTTGTATTGAAGAACATTGGAAGATGGATCTTAAGTCTCAATGAAGCTTGTTAAATAAGGCATGGAAATAAACACATGAGCCTATGAATCTTTCTTGATGAATACCACCACCATCCTTGTGGAAAACTTGACCTAAATAAAGTGAGAGTTATTTGAACCAAAAACTTTGATATCATAAACATAGCCTTGAAGCTTGAGCTCTTTCCATCCATTGAAGAACCATTTGACTGAGGACCAACCCTCAAATCCTAGGTTAGATGGTGAGATGTATGCAATTGTGTCATAACCTACAATATGAACATTCAAAGAAACATATATACATATTTTGATGTTAGTTAAAAGAACACATGCACAAGATACACACTTCAAGGTGCTTGGTGATCCCTCAAGAGCAAACTTAAAGATAGGATGAAGTAGAAAGAGAGAACCAACCCTAATGTGTGATCTTGATGTATTGATAAAAATGAGATAATAAGAGATCTTAGGGGGAAAAATTTGTGTATCACAGTTGCCCTTATTTAAGTGTCTTCTATCCAGAGATACGAAGGTTAAAATCTTTGTCTCGACGCGATTGAAGATACTTAAATAAAAAACAAATCCTAGTTTTGGCCCTAAGATGACTTGCAATGCTTATGATTATGAATGCAAATGGCCAACTCCATAGGTGACACAGAACACCACTGGAGAAGCAGAAAATAAAACCAATGGACCAAAAAGAGAGTTCGATAAGGAAAATAAATCGTTGGGGAACAACACGACTCCGGGGATGCCTATAAACAAGTAAAGCCAAAATCAAGATTAAAGAATCAAAATGCATAGTAAGATTTACACAACGGAAACTCTTAATAATGCAAGCACCAAACTATCAAGGAGGTAACCATTTAGAAAGGATTACCGGCTCGACTGGAGGAAAGAAACTCAACTCCATTAGAGGAAAATCAACTTTGTTGGGGAAAAGAAGACTCAACTCTATTGCGGTAAAGCCCAAAGAGGAGACAAAGTATTATCAACTCAATAAATGAGGAAAAATCAATGGATAATAATGGTCGATAGATAACTGTGAACTATTTACTCATAGAGGAGATACCAAAAATAGAGTAACATCAATTCAAAGGGGATTGGAAATTGCCAGCCTGAAAGACGCGAATAGAAATGGTAAGATAATACCGGTAAACACCTAATACTAAGGTAGGTAACGAATGATTGACATCAGTACTTATGATTGGAAATAAATGATTAAAATCAACAGTTATGGCTAGGAACAAAGGTTCACATCTACACTTATGGCTGGGAACAAAGGATGACATCATCACTTATGGATGGGAACAAAGGGTTTGACATCAGCACTTATGGTTGGGAACCACTTAACTCTATTAGGGTGAAGTCCAAAGAGGAGAAAGAGATAAATGCCGACTACGAATGGAAGTGAACTACCAACTCAAGGATGAAGGTAGAAAAAACATAAAACAATAACAATTTTCCCAAAATTATGGTATTCCTCCTAGAACTGGTCTCAACTTCTTCTTTAATAAAGATATCACTTGAAAAGGGTAAGAAATGTTGTAAGAATCTTTCAACCAACTGTCTTTATCATCAAAGTACAACCAAACTCAACAATAAACTATGTCTCGTAACATAGAGACTACCATTCATCAGAGTAAAAACATCTTCTTTGGCATTAACAGACTTACTGGGGAAGCACATGTTACTCAAATAAAGTGACTGCCAGTTGCTGTTATGAAAAGGATTACGATAACACTACTGGGAAATGAATCTTGATTTTGTGGGGAAATAATAACACATTCTTGTTGAAGGGATAAAGTCTTCACATGAAAAATAAATGCGCATTCTCAATCCAGGGCTCACAACATATAGGGATCAAAATAATTTTGTTGTCGGGACCAAAAACTAAAACTAGGAATAAAGTGGAGTAAAACAGTCAACCAAGACGCCATACAACGAGGAATAAACTCAAATGGGGATCAAATTCCATCTAGATAATGAGCTGGGTAGGAAGGCTAAAGAAACATTCTTCCACGAGGTTGACACTCTATTGGAGAGAGGATAACATAACTCTTCAAAGAGGATAATATGCCAACAAACACATCAATGAGTGCAAATGAACCATGAGTTTTGATTCAACTATGCATGATGTATGTATGGGTGTATGAATGTTATCATGTACATGCTGAACAAACAGACATACTACAGTGGGGATAACCAGACAAAACCAACTTTGGTAAGGACAACACTCGACTAAATCACATCCAGGAGGAAGATTCCATAAGAGAGTAAGAACCAACTGAGGAAACAAAGTCCTACTTCACGGCTTAACTTCACTGGGAAGAAATATGGTTTGAAAAATAATCAAAGCAAAATCTGATAGCAGTAAACCAATACAGTTGTAGGGATATAACACCCTCCTCCAGATTTCACCGAGGAATATCATATAGACTTCACTAGGGGAGACAATGCCACATAGTCTAGACTTCAACTAGGGATTTCGTATTGCCTTCATTAGGAAAGATGAAACCACGCATGCCGAGGGGCGTCCCAAATACATTCTTCAATATCAAGAGTAATGGTTCTGCAAAATTCTCTAGGGAAATCCTATAAAACTTCACAGGGCAA
Organism: Vicia faba; assembly: GCA_948472305.1. Classification (NCBI taxonomy): domain Eukaryota; kingdom Viridiplantae; phylum Streptophyta; class Magnoliopsida; order Fabales; family Fabaceae; genus Vicia; species Vicia faba. The sequence goes on from OX451735.1 coordinate 1,221,811,720, forward strand.
CAACTTTAGATGGAAGCATCATCTTAGACTCATCTGGGGAATTAAGAAGTTAACATCACAACAAGAAGTTAAAATTATAGGGATTTTAAATCAAAAATAACACTTGGCGATAGAAAACCCAAAAAGTTGACAACTGTCTCAACACTTCTTAGAAAACGATACTCCTTTTGTCTGGCTACTTGGGGAGCACATAACAACAACAATGTCATAACTGGAGAGAGCAATCCTATACAAGAGATTCTACATCAATCCTCAACACACAAAAGGGAGAAAGAGCCCAACAAATGAACAAAGGCTTCATAACTTTACAATCTCTACTTGATCACAACCCAGCTGAAGAAAGAATCACACCCAACTAGAGAAAATATGCCTCAAAACCTAACTGGGGAATATGGGATAGAGGTATCAAACCACCCAAACTCAAAATATTATAACAACTTGGAGAAAAACTGAATCAAGACTTAACTGGGGAAAATGGGATCACAAACCCAATACCACACCACATCTCAACTGGCATGAAATCTAACAAGCACAAGTGAACTATGCACATATCAGCAAGAGTAACCCCGAATACCTCTTGGGGAATCTTTTCAAAACTTAGGAGTTCGTCCATCCTTGGAATCACTATTTTGTCCCACTTGTATCATATAATTGAGGTAAAAAGTAATTTGCATATTCTTTTCAAAAACATGTTTTTATTAATAAGTCTTTTTGTTTTGAAAATTACTATCAATAATAAATGAAATTTTTATAAACAGAATACAATAATAACTATAAAGAATTGGATAAAGGCTCAAACTTTATTAATAGAATGGTAGTCCTCAAATGGCGTGACTCCATGGATGATTACAAAGTTTTGGAAAATGGTAAATACATGGAAAAGATACATTGAAATACAATGACCACTATTCTCCCTAACAACTTTGAACTCTTGAGCCTAGGCTTCAGTGAAGTATGATGAGAATCCGAGAAGATTGTTGCTTCAATCATCAAGTCTTGTCTGACGCAATTACTTTCCAGGAAATCCCCTAACTTTTTCCTAGGTTTCCCTTGTGGGTTTTCACCCTACCGGGAAAATTTATTCTGTTTATGTCTCTAACTTTTTCCTAGACACTCTTTTTTTCCTAAGACGCCCTTTCGGGTTTTCAACTCAGCGATTTGTTCTTTTAGTTATTTAGGCGAAGTATTTCTTGACTGCATCAGCATTCATAGGACGTGGGAACTCCTCACCATCCATAATTTCAAGAATTAATGCACCGTCAGAGAAAGCTTTCTTGACAACATATGGGGCCTTTATTATTGGGAGTCCACTTGCCCCTAGAATAAGCATTAAAAGACATGATCTTTCTGAGCACGAGGATGCCTTCTATGAATTCACAAGGCTTGACCTTCTTATCAAAAGCTTTATTCATTATTTTTTGATATAACTGACCATGACACAAGACTGTCATTCCTTTTCTTCAATTAAATTCAATTGGTCAAACCTGTTCTTGACCCATTCAGCCTCTGACAACTTGGTTTCCATTATTACACGCAAAGAGGGAATCTTAACATCAACTGGGAGCACTTCTTCCATACCATACACAAGAGAGAACGGGGTTCCCCTATTAAAGTAAGGACGGATGTACGATACCCATGCAAAGAAAAGGGAGCATATCATGCCAATCCTTATATGTAACAACCATCTTCTGGATGATCTTCTTAGTGTTTTTATTAGTAGCTTCAACAGTCTCATTCATCTTAGGCCTGTAAGGAGAGGAGTTGTGATGGACAATCTTGAATTCTTCACAAAGTTATATCATTATCTTATTATTCGAATTTGAGATGTTATCATTGATAATCCTACTTGTCACACCATACCGACATATAAGATTATTCTTGATAAGACGTATTAGCACCTGCTTGGTGACATTAGCATAGGAAGTTGCTTCCACCCACTTGTTAAAGTAGTCAATTACCACTAAGATGAAACGATGTCCATTCGACGCATTGGGTTTAATCATTCTAATCATATCAATACCCCACATAGAAAAAGGCCATGGGGAAGAAATAACATTGAGAAGCGTTGGAGGCACATGAATCTTGTCAGCATAAACCTGACACTTATGGCACTTCTTAGAAAATTTATAATACTCAGATTCCATTGTCAACAAATAGTAACCTCCCCTAAGCATCTTCTTTGCCATCGAATGTCCATTGGCATGGGTACCAAAGAAACATTCATGGATCTCATGCATCAACATGACTACTTTGTCCCTATCCATGCATCTGAGCAAGACCATGTCATAATTTTTCTTGTATAACACATCTTCATTGAGGAAAAATTTACCTGTCAACCTTCTCAATGTAATCCTATATTTGTTGGAAGCTCCAAGAGGGTATTCTTGAGTTTGAAGGAAGTGCTTGATATCATAATACCAAGGTTTTTCATATGACGTCCCCTCTGTTGAAAACAGATGAGCTGGTCTATCAAGACGTCAAACTGTAATCTGAGGTACATCATTCCAAGCATTCACTTGATACGTAGAAGCTAAAGTTGCCAAAGCATATGCCATTTGATTCTCATCTTTGGGAATATGATGGAATTCAACTTTATTGATGTAAGGTAATAATATTCTTGCACAATCTTTATAGGGAATCAAGCTAATGTGTCGAGTCTCCCGTTCTCCTTTGATCTGATTTATTACCAAAGCTGAATAACCATATACATCAAGAATTTTGATTCTTAGATCTATAGCCTCTTCAAGACCCATGATACAAACGTCATATTCTGCCATGCTATTAATACAATCAAATAACACCCTTGTAGTAAAAGGGATATGTGACCCATGGGGAGCGATAATCACGACACCAATTCCTTTTTCATAAGAATTTACAGCTCCATCAAACATCATATCCCACCAGGTTTCAGGATCATGACCTTCCTCAGGCAAAGGTTCATCACAATCTTTTACTTTCAAATACATCACATCCTCATCAGAGAAATCATACTTAACAGACTGGTAATTGTCAACCGGTTGGTGAGCGAGGTACTCCGCCAACACACTGCCTTTAATAGCCTTCTGAGAATGGTATTCAATATCATATTCAGACAACACCATCTGCCAACGGGCAATTCTTCCAGTAAGAGCAGGATTTTCAAAAATATACTTAACTGGATCCATTTTGGAAATCAACCAAGTAGTGTGATTTAACATATATTGCCGCAATCGCTTTGTCGCCCAGGCCAAAGTACAACATGTTTTTTCTAGCATAGAATAATGTGACTCACAGTTAGTGAACTTCTTACTCAAATAATAAATGGCATATACTTTTCTTTCTGTTTCATCTTGTTGTTCCAAAATATAGCCAATGGAGTTATCCAACACAGTCAGATACATAATCAATGGTCTTCCTTCAACCGGAGGGAGCAAGATAGGAGGTTCAAGAAGTTACTCTTTAATGCTTTCAAATGCCCTTTGGAAATCATATTTCCACACACAACCTTGATCTTTATTTAACATCTTGAAGATTAGTTCACATGTTACAGTCATATGGGAAATAAATCTGGAAATGTAATGCAAGTGTCCAAGGAAACCTCTAACTTGATTTTCAATCGTTGGTGTAGGCATTTCTTGAATTGCCTTAACTTTATCAGGATTAACTTCAATTCCTTTTTGGCTGACAATGAAAACTAGCAACTTTCCTGAACGAACACCAAAAGTACACTTGTTTGGATTCAAACAGAGACGATACTTCCTCAAACGCTGAAACAATTTCAACAAGTCTACTATATGCCCTTCCTCGGTCTGAGATTTGGAAATCATATTATTAACATATAATTCAATTTCCTTATGCATATGATCATGGAATAGGGTTGTCATAGCCCTCTAGTACGTTGCACCAGCGTTCTTCAACCCGAAAGGCATCACTCTGTAACAAAATGTTCCCCAGGGTGTGATAATTGTTGTTTTTACCTTGTCCTCAGGAGCCATCCTAATTTTATTATATCCAGAAAATCCATCCATGAATGAGAACACTTTTAATCTTGTTGTGCTATCAACCAACATATCAATATGAGATAATGGGAAATCATCTTTCAGACTTGCTTTATTTAAATCTCTATAATCAACGCACATGTGGACTTTTACATCTTTTTTTTGGTACTAGAACAATATTGGAAATCCAATGAGGGTACACCGATGTTGCAAGAAAATTAGCATCAATACTTCCATGTCAGGATGAGTTCTTTGCAGCTTCTGCTTGATTGGTGGACATTCTGGCTTTAATGGCAAATAATGTTACAGAATATTAGTGTCCAAACCAGGCATGTCTTGGTAAGACCAAGAAAAGATATCCACATACTCTTCGAGCAACTCAATCAACCTGCTCTTCACACCAGGATGAAGTAATGCCCCAATCTTGACTTCTTTCAGATCTTCCTCTGAACCCAAGTTAATTGTCTCCAACGACTCTTTATACGACTGAATGGTATTTTCCTCGCGCTCAAGCAACCGTGAAACCTCTATTGGGATTTAATCATATCCTTCTTCTTCAACCACATAGACAGGATATTAAAAGTTGTGACAAGGTGTAGGGTCATTGCATTTAACAAGTTTTTTAATTAATCTGCACATATGATTTATGATTAATTTTAGAAACTGACACATGTAACAAGTGATTATGCAGATTTATTTACAGTTATTATTTATTTTGAAATTTTTTTTCTGATTACCATTTTTCAAGAAAAAATAGAAAATAAAGACACAATTTATAAATCAAAAACAACTTTTATTAATGATCTTAAAAATCAAAACAATAGACATGCCCATACAACATCACTTTCACCTTGGGCAAAGTGAAAGACTTTTGAAAAGACAAACAAAAAAAAATTACTTTGAAATGTGAATGAAAGAAGGAACATCAACGGTGATCCAATTCTGGATTCTGACTCCATGTGTTACAAGGTTCAACATCTCTTGCTCTGACTCATCTTCGAGAATAGCGTTGATATTTGGATTAGTCGGATGGAGATATCCTGCACTATGAAAGATATATTGATATTTACTCAAAATGGACTTTGGCTTCACAACATCATTATTCATGGAGAAACCCAAACCAGTCCCATTCTTGTTCACATGTGGATTAATAACCTGTCCCACACCTTGCTAGGGCCCTTCTGCACTACCTGTTGCGCATCCTTAAATGAGGTGATAAAATCTTCATTCTTCCTTATATTATCAATAGACAAAGCTTGAAATTGAGTTCCAACAGTGGCTTAGTCAGATTCTACAATGCTAAAAAAAGACAAATGAGATATCAACAGAGCTTTCTCACCATTCACAATAACTACCTTTCTTTCATGGACAAATTTCAGCTTCTGATGCAAGGTTGAAGTAACAGCTCCTGCTTCACGGATCCAGAGTCGTCCCAATAAATAACTATAGGCTGGGACAATATCCATGACCTAAAAGGTGATTTGGAATAAGTGCAGACCTTTGTGAATAGGTGAATCCACCTCTCCAATGACATATTTTCTTGAACCATCAAAAGATTTTACTATAATTCCACTAGGGCGCATAGGAGTTCTCTAGTGCTTAAGCTTCATGAGAGTGATTATTGGCATGACATTTAAAGAAGATCCATTGTATATCATCACATTGGACAAAGATTCATTTTTATAATTCATAGATATATGTAGAGCCAAGTTATGGTTTCTCCCTTCATCAGGAAATTCGTCATCATAAAAACTCATATTGTTACAAGACGTAATATTCCCTACAACATTGTTGAACTGATCTAGAGACACATCCCTTTCAATAAAAGCCTGATCCAACACCCTCATCAGATATTCTCGATGATCAGAGGAGTTCATCAACAAGGCCAAAATGGAAATCTTAGATGGATTTTGCAAGGCAGCACCACTAGATTCTTCCACTACTTTCTTAGGTTCAAAATTCTCAACCACCTTCTTACCAGAATTAATATCTCTTCAAAAGGTAAGGGAAAAGACACGACCACTACGAGTTACTGGACTAGCTTCTACAATATTCTCAATATGGGACAAAGGTTAGATAGGAATTTCCATACCATCTTCCAAGATAGTCGCATTCTACTTATAAGGCATAACTTTATCTGATTCATATGAGATAGGACCAGGAAAATAAATAACTAGGGGAGCAATAGTAGGTTTGCTGCGATATGGAATTTCTACAACAGCAGGAAAACCAAAATATTGCAAAATGACATTCACCCCTGCTTCTTCAGAATACTCAGGAATCACAGAATTGTCATAAAACATATTTTCATCAAAGGAAAAGAATTCATCAGCAGAAATATATTCATCACCAGACATGGCCTCAACAGGGTAGTCTTCAATCACATTAACTCCATTATAATCATCTATGTTGCATGTGACTCTGATAGTACATTTTTCTAGCAACAATTTAACACCTCTTCTTACAACAGAACAACCACGGGAATCCTTACAGCAGACCTGACAGAACCTATAATGATGTTCCTCCTGGTGATCCATGTGACAAAATGTGGCGTGCAGTTGTACCAGATCATCATCCATATAGTTTACATAAAAAAAATGGAATTCTCTGGGACAACCATAAACCATATTCACCTCCTCTTCATATTTAGCCCTTGGCCTGATTATATGGATAAGACCTTCATTCATCATCTCTTGAAGATTAGCTCTCACTTTATCACATCCATGAACGTTCGTACTGTAAACACTACAAGCGGCATGGTCATGTGTGTAATAGTTGAACTCACAGAGATCAGCAAGCATCTTCACTAAATTACCTCTAACCAGGTTGATATCAAAAATCCTGAAATCCCCAGGACAACCAGCAACCATATTTCCAACACTTCCACCTCCATGTTTGGGTAGTGGATTATCCTTCACATTGGGACCAACATCTTTAAAAGACAATAGACTATATCTTACCATCTTTTGTACTCCATACTTTAATGGATAATAGTTTTCAATGTTCTGCCCAGGGGCTCCTTGACGAAAAGCACAAGTCTGATCCGCCTTACAATACCATGGAAAAGTTGAAGGTATAGTAGAGGGAGGCCTAGTATGCACCAATTGTTTTTAATCAAAGTAAAAAACAACTCTGCATAACTCATCACAATAGGATCAAAATCTTCTCTATTCTAACCTTGACCTTGGTTACTTTGTTGATGTGCTCTTTGATAAGAAACAACAGTTGGAGCCACATTAATAACCAGAGTAACAGAAGAAACTTGTTGTTGATGCTGATGACATCTTCTTGGAGGTCTAACCCTTCTATCTTCAGCAACAAAATTTGTTTCACTTTCTTTCTTCTTAGAAAAACCATATGATGATTTCTTTGTTCCACTAGAACCTTCATCTTTTGTCAATCATCCTTCCCTGAAAGCTTCCTCTAGATGGACACCATACTTACCATCTCAGTGAAATCACTCAGTGCCCTTGCAACCATTCTTTCATAGTAAAATGAACCAATGGTTTTTAGGAAGACCTTAGTCATTTATTGTTCTCCCATCGTGGGTACCACTTGGGAAGAAATCTCGTGCTAACGCTACACATACTCTTTAAAGGATTTCTTATATATCTGAGCCATTTCTCTCAATCGGTCACAGTCAGGTGCCATAAACATGTTGTACTTATACTATTTCACAAAAGCTTCACCCAAGTCATTGAATGTGCGAATGTTGTTACTTTACAATCCCATATACCAGTCCAAGGTAGCACCAGTTAAACTATCTTAGAAGAAATGAATAAGAAAGCATTGGTAATCAGTATGAGTGGACATCCTTCTGATATACATCACCAGGTGGTCACGGGGACACGAGTTTCCCTTGTACTTCTCAAATTATGGCACCTTAAACTTTACTGGAACTTTCACATTAGGAAATAAGCAGAGGTCATTGACATTCTGTCTGAATAACTCTTTCCCTCAAAGAGTCTTCACTTCTTTCTACATTTCATTAAATTGATCCTGAAAGTCATCCATTCGGTCATAAAAGCCTAAATTTTCACTTGGTCGAGGAGTAGGATGATAAACTTCATCATTAATAACAAGAATAGAATTCACCGCAGGAGGTGCAACATGATGAATCTCATTATTAGCAACAAGATTAGCGTGCACCACAGGAGGTGCAGAAGCAGCAGCAGTTGGAACAAATGGAGTAACTTGAGCAGCAGGATTGTAACCTTTTGGCATGAAATTCTCAAGCATTCCCTACAGGTAACCATGAGGCATATGGTTCTGAGTAGCATTAACTGGAGTAACATATATGACAACTGACATAACCTCTAAAATAATGGTCTTCTGTTGTGGTTGAGTAGCATGAGAAGACTGAGGAGGAGGATGAGGTGGTGGCTGATTATGAGTGTCCACTAACGATTCTACCAAAGCAGTCAGGTTGGCCATACCAGCTCTTAAAGCAGTAACTTCTTTGTGCAACTCACGGTTCTCTTATTCAACGTTTTCCATCTTCTTTTTAGAATTAGCCCGAGTATTGTAGCAATGAGATAGCTTGCCAATTAAACGAAGCAAAGAAACAAGTAAGACACTTGTGAAAGATAGGAATGCAAAAATATGTGCAAAATGATGCATGATATGCAATGCACGTGATTTATTTTGTTTATTCAAGGAACTTAAAGAATTATAAACAATTGCAAATATTGAGTAACTAACAAATTTGGAAATACTGAAAAATATCATTTTAATAATAACTTTGGAATGGATTACAACTTTTAGTACAAGTTTCAATAATCCTAAGTACAAGAGAATAAATATAGAATTTAAAAATCCTAAGGAGCCAAAGCTGATGAAGATCTCTCCACACACTGACGTTTTCCCATTAGTCTTGCAATCTGAGCCTTCAACTTCTTGTTCTCTTTTGCATACTTGTCGGTGATTTCTTTCTATCCACCAGAATCAGAAAATGGGTGACCGGGACCAGGCTGAACTCTAGAGGAAAATAAATCCTCTTGCTTCTACATCATCTCCACAACATGACTCCCAAGAATATCAATCAAGTCATCCTTCTCTTTCAATTATGTTAAGTAGGACACCTCTAAAGTGTGGTACTTATTCTTTCATGCTTCCTTCTCTTGTTTCATCCTTACTAACACAAGCTGAAGTTCTTCCACATCATCTAAGACAGGAGGAGTAATCCTCATAAACATATCAGATATAATTTCTTCAGGAGAATAAGGCATCTTCAACTGAATTTCCCTTGCTTGTACCCAACAGAGATGAGGCTCTAAGGAAACAGCTTCTCTTGGTCCTAAATCTTTTCTACCCTTCCTATGAATATGGCGTCAAGCCTTTTCAATTTCTTCCTTAGCTTCCTTGTGATCTTCTCCTTATTTGAGAAGGAAACTACTCAGATGAATGTTATTTGGCTTCTCTCTTATTGGATATCCAAGTTGGAGGCGTGCAAGAACATGATTATAGTTAATTCCTCCCTTTTGTACCAAGAAGACAGACATTAGGGAAACTATCACAATTATCAATAATATTCACATCATAATAAGCTTGATGATACCAATCAATGTCAGAATGAGTGAGAGCCATGATCTTTGGTGCCCAACGTGGTTCCTTCTTGATATCCCCAAAAGCAACAGAATAAGGTAAGTGAGAAATATACCATTGATATAACAATGGTGTGCAACAAATGATCATCCCTTCCTGGTAGAAATTCTGAAGATGGATGGAATAATAAGTATCTCCTATCAGCGTAGGGACTGGATTCCTGATCAGAAAGATCCTAATGGCATTAACATCCACAAATCTGTCGACATTAGGAAACAAGAACAACCCATAGGCAAGCAAAGTATAGATATCCTCGAAAGCAGTTGTACTCTTCATCTTGACGAAGGAACGAGCTTTCTCCAATAGAAACTGAGCATGTAAACTTATGATTCCTCCTTTGGTAGTCATGTTATCCTCAATCTCTAACTTCTCAAGTGAGTTATGGTTGAAATCTAATGATTGGGCTCTCCTTCTAAGTCGGTGAACAGAATACAATCAATAATAGGTAAACCAAGAATACTCTTCAATATCGGCATCGGCTAATAATCAGGAAAAGTAAAATACCGGTATGATAAATCATAGAACTGGACCAATGTAGAAGAATACTCTCCTTCACCTTGAGCTTCATAAGAGGCATAATGGCTCCATACTTCTTTCGTAAATCTGTAGAACTCTCAATCTCAGGAATCAAACTCCCCAGATCCTCTATCTTAGGATCCTTGAAACTGTACTTCCAAGTCTTTCTCCTTCAAAAATACATGGTCAAAAAAGTACCTGAGATATTTGCAAAAGTCAACCTTAAGTTCCTTGAAAAACTGCTTAAAGAATGCTCATGGGTGCAGGAATTCATGATGGTGCTACAATCACACACAAAATCACAAATATGGGGGTTCATAGGTTCAATGTCACGAGACTGAAGTCAAAGGTACTACCCACAAGGTAAGGACTAATGTTTTATCACCTGCCGAACAAGGTTCTAAAAATATCCCAAAGTCTACATTCTTCTTTCGGATATTACCAACGTCCCGGTTAGCTCAGTAATTAGCAATGTTCTTAGGAATAACTTGTCTGAGTGTAGCATCGTGTGACAACTACTTCCGGATTGCTTCGTCATAGTCTATATACTACACCTAAAAGGCCAAGATAGGTTAAGGGTTCTACGGTATCTCAGCTTCTCGGGATCTCAGGTCGAAAGCATCAATGTCTTCCTGATTGCTCGGTGTAGCGGTAGAAATGTTAAGACTAAGCCATTGAATTGACTTGCACATATCAAATAAAAATATCCATTGTGCTTTATTGTTTATAAAGGAATGGGAAGAGATAATAACCTAAAAAGAAGGGGGAGAGAATCTAGGTACGGGGGTTAGTTATGCAAAGGGAAGGTATTAACACCCTAAACATCTACGGTACTCTGCAGGAACCTCTTTGATAATTTATGTATTTTAGCTATATGTGATGTATACAAAAATAGATGGTGGAGATGAGAAAAGAAGTATTTTTTACTATTTTTTCACCCTCTGCAGTTTTGAAACTTTAATGCCTACATACCATCTTCCGTGCAATAGGGGATCAGGGTAATCATAGTTCACCTTTAAAATTTTGAAACATAAGTGTGTTGGTTAATTTTAAGAGACGAGACATCATCGTCATATCCGAGTAGAAAACATACTTACTACCCACTATCATGAGAAAGGAGAATTTGCATCATCTCAAAGTGGAGGATATGGCTTGGATTTTAAAATCAACAAATCCTCTCTCAACATCCAAGTGGAAAATATCTCCTTTCATTATACATCGTAGAACTATAATAGCTTGCATCACTATAAGAATTGACAAGAGTATAATATTTTGAGAAAACTTTTAAATTAAAAATCCAATGTGGCATAAATGGTTTAAGTGAGGTTGATTGACTTTTAGTCTTCTCACAAAAATGTCGAAGTGTGACTAAGTTGGTTAAATTTTTGTTAAGAAAATATTTGAAAATTCATGGACCTAAGTCCAAGTTTATTATGAAAGTGTTTTAAGTTAGAAAACAAGAAGAGTTTTGAAAAGGAGGGAGAATATTTTTGAAATTAAAGAAGACAGGAGGAGATGAAGGGACTATCCTAAAGCATAAGGTAAAATCTAGGGAAAAGAACCATCTAACCAACAAGAAGACAACACTTGACATAAAGAGTCAATGTAGAATTCCCATCCTTTGGATTGAAACCAAGCAAGCAAAGATACTAAACATCTTAAGAATACCAAGCTTCATATGCATTAAGTCTTCACAAAAATCTGGCAGAGTAACAACTGTATATAGAGGAATTCCCAATCACATACAAAGCATATAATCAGAATAACCTGCACACAAAGAAAATCAACCCAATGTCTTGTGGGTAAAACCCAAGAACTCCAGACAAAAAAGCATCATTATCAAAAGGCCCAAGGTTAATCAAGGTTTCTAATCCTAATTCTGAGGTCAACAACTCCATTATGCCAAGGATAGTAACCAAATAGTCCGAGTAAACTTAAGGCTTTTAATGTTCAAGTTGGTTATTAAGTGTATTCCAAAAGAAAATGAAAGCTCAAGTGAGCAAAGATGAAGAAATCATGAAATGTAAATGCTAAAATAAAGGGTGCATAAGAGTAAAGGCATAAAATAAAGGGTATAAAATAAAAGCACAAAGTAAAAGTGAATTGTTAGTGATTTAGAAGTACGAGGTTAGTTGAATGACCATCTTGAAAATTGCATTTGAAAACTCATTAGAAGATTGATAAAATCAAAGCTTCTCAACAACAAGTCTCACGCTTTTTGTCAGGAATATATCATTCATTTTAAGTTCTCGAGGCAAGCATATATGATCAACGATGTTTAAATGATTCACTTAGACCAGAGTTCATGAAAGTTCATTAGAGGATCGATAAGATCAAAGCCTCCTAACAATGAATCTCAAGGTTATTAAATCCAAGGTTTCAAATTAACATGCTTGGGCTTGCAAACATAAGTTTGGCCCATGAATGATCATTTCTCAAATCGGGACAAATTTAGCGTTATGTTAAACAATCGTAAATGGACTTATGTAGAAGTCACACCTATTTTAAGGTCGGTCAATAGAAATCTATGTACCACATGTTATAGAAATGATATGTTGATCATTCTCCAACAACATGTAGCACAAGTAATAAGAGGATCAGATGAAATTAGGGTTTCAAATATTGTCAACATCATTCATCCATTTTGGTGGATTTTGTTCTTCAACCTATCAACATCCAAGATCCAATGAAATTGAGGAATTTGTTCCAAAATAACACCTAAGTCAGTAGCATATGCCATACCAAAAAGTTTCCAAAAATTACGCACACAAGTTCTTAAATACAAACTTTTTGATCAAAGCAAAACCCTAACCATACTACTAAGTCAAAATTAGGTTTAAAATAGGAAAATGACTTATAAATTTATGTCAATTTAATTATAATTCCATTAAGACTCCTAAGATTCAGAAGCATAGTCAAAAGTTCCTGAAAAGAGGAGGAAATATGATTTTGAAACTCAATCGTCAAAACTAGTTGGCAAAATACTAAAACTAGGCATGCTTTACAAAATATTTTGAAGGAAATGGAAGATCATACTTTAAAAATTAGAAGAAAAAAAGGTTTAACTGATCTTGACTCATCCAGGAACTTTGAACATATTTTCTTTTATTTTTAGAAATGAGGGAAGTTACAGAATTGATTGTTTCTTTATGCTTAAGCAAGAAAAGACCTCAAAAACAACAATTAACTTCTAAATTTTGAAAAATAAGCAAACTGACATGTAAACCCAATTAAAAATCATAAAAAATTAGTTCAATATCTAAGAGTCATTGAGTATATTTTTCTTGAATTTTTTCTCAAAAGTAAGTGAAATTCTGGCTACAGATACTCAATGTCACGTCCAATGTTATGACACCGTATCTGACTTACTATATGACAGTAAATACAAAAGCAGTAAATAACACAGTCAATTGTTTACCCAGTTCAGTGTGCAACAACACCTACTCTGGGGGCTACCAAGCCAGGGAGAGAATCCACTATAAGAGATGTTAATTCAGGAATAAACCAACCAGTTTATCTCCTTCACTTAAGACCTACCCAATGCAATTCTAATCTAAGTACAACTTAAACCTGAGTTCCTACTCACTCCCCCTCAATCACAGCAGTGATACATAAACAAATTTGACTTGAGAATTGTTGAAGACACTCTTCAAAACACACACTTGATTAAGCTTCACAGCTTTTTAATCAAGTAACACAATCACTCGTGCTTCACAGCTTTGAGTGATGTACACAACTAACTTGACTCTGCTTCACAGCTTTAGTCAAGTAACATTCAAACACTCTTGCTTCAAAGCTTTGAGTGCTACACAACCCTTACAATTTAACCCTATTCCAAGACACTTATCACAATGATAATTGCTTGAAGTACAAATCTATACAGATTACAAACTTGATCTTCTAATCAATCAGCATGGATGGATTCAAAAACCGCAGCTCTGTTGAATATATAGCAGCTGCAACTTCAGTTAGGGTTTCCAAAAACCTAGGGTTGATTCCGTTTGACCTAAAGACCAGGTCACAGTACTTTGTTGATCAGGTTAGGATTGAGCTAGGTTACTCCTCAGAAAACGCAGGATTCTGTTTAGGAAGGACTGAGTTATTTCCTGAAAAAACTCAGACTTATCCAATCCTGTAATCCTGCTAGTTCAGAACAGGATGTCATAACATCTGTTATGACATCTGAGAAAACCTGTCTACTGATTAGCAAAATGTGATCATTTTGCAAACATGCTCAGATACACACTTATAAACATCAGTATTTGAGTTACAATATTTTTCTGCATATGTACCTAAAGAGTTAGTACAACCTGAACTAGAATGTTATGACATCAGTCATGACATTCACACATAAACTTGGAATTTACCAAAAATGCAAGCCAATACCTAAACACCTACAAACTCCCCCTTTGGCAGATTTTTGGCTAAAGTCCCTAAACAATCAGAGATAGATAGATAGCAGCAGAAATAAGTGACAGCAGAAAAATATAGTGTTAAGTACTAATTAAGCAGTACCAAAAATATTCTCCCCCACTTTAGCCACAAATGGGCCAAAGATTACATGTTTATAAAGTTATACAGTTATCCAAGACAAAATAATGAGATCAGCAGCAGACAACAGCAGAACATACTTCCAAACTCCACCAGTAACACCACCAAGCAGCAATCAACCTTCAAGCACTGTCATCAGATTCAGAGGAGCCAATTTCTTCAGTGTTGAACTGTCCTTCATCTTCTTCTTCCCTTCTGCTTTCTTCAGCTTCTTCCTTTTCTAGCCTGGCAATTAGAGCTTCTAGGGTCCTTTTTCTAGCATCCATATCTTTGCATGTTTCCTTTAAAACAGCTATGACATCTGATGTTTTGGACTGGCTCTTTGCAGACGATGTCTCAGCTGATGTTATAACAATGTCTGGAGCATGGGATCCCTGAAACAGTTTGTAGTGCAGGCCAAGGGCAGGGGCTCTTTTGCAGACTGTATCTCTTGCTACAAGGATGTCAGGGTATTGTGCAAGGATGATTCCACAAAGGAGGGAGGGAAAAGCAATTGGTCCTTTGACAGCATAACTGCCAGCATGCTTCAAGGTTTGTTCAAAGATGTACCTTCCATAGTCAAAGGCAGTCTTGGTTCCTACAGCATAGATGAATCTCCCCAATCCTGTGGAGATGGTTGATTTGTGATTTGTAGGCACCCAGTTTGCTGCACCTATTTTATGCAAGATGGCAAATTTCATGCTGAGTTTACTAGCATTCAACTTCCCTTTCAATGGCCAGCACTTTACTTGCTTGGCAGTGATGGTCAAGCATACTTCATTGTCAGTTGCCTCTACATCAGGACAGTCCTTATTTGTTCTTCCAAGAAACTTGTTAATTTCTGATGGAGAGAACTTGACTCTTCTTCCTCTAACAAACACACTCTCAAAGTCAGCTGACCTCCCATCAGCACAATCATTGGACAAGTTTACTACAAACTCTTTAACCAGATTTTCATAACATTTGCCAAACTTCATCACTGTCTTCATTAGACCAGCATTCCTGATCAGCTCCATGATGTCTTTGCACTCCAAAGCATCATTGTTGAGTTCTCTCTCCAAGGCTATTCTCTTCAAGCAGACATACTTCCACCTGTTTGCATTATCAGGATGATGAAAGGAGATGTTGTCAGTTAGCACTTCAGGCACTCTAGCAATCTTGCTGGAGGGGAGCTTCCTTCTGATGGGAGTATTGTCAATGTCAATCTCAAATTCTGATTCATCATCAGAGTCAGAAGTTTCAGGTTCTTTTCTTTTCTTGGAGATTGGTTGTCTAGCAGTCAGCACCTGTGCCTTCTTCCCTTTTGTCTGAATTTTTTCAGCCATCCCTTCAGCCTTGGACTTCTTAGGTTTAACAGTCTCACTACTTTTTCTTTTCATCAATCTCCTAGCAATGCTAGGGTTCACATTAGCAATCAGTTCATTATCTGAGTAATCTTCATCCACATCAATGATAGGTGGATCAGCAGCCTTTTCAGAGGGATTCTGAATGTTGTCTTTTGGTGTCACAACATCCTCAGTGACATCTATATTTTCAGAACCTTCCACATTTGGACTTTCAGATTGATTCAAAGGAATAGAAATCCCCGGTACAGATTGGTTGCCACTCAGAATGCTAGTAACCAGTCTAGCAATAGCTTGGTGTACTTGAACTGTTCCTTCTTTATTAGGTATATGAGATGAAGGAAGAGAAGAATTACCAGAGACTGTAGCTTGAGCTCTTCCTGCATGTCTGGTCCTGAGCTTCTTGACTTTGGCTGGGTTAGTTGCCATCTCCCTGAGAGGAGTGACCTCAAGTACTTCAGATTCTATGCATGTCGTGATTGCCCTAGAATCTTGATCAGATGACGATGATGATGAGTGAGACGAAGCCGCCATAGTGGAAGATGATGTCTGAGACATTGTGTTTAACGTTGAGTAGCAGTAGCAGTTTGAGAAAACTCTTTGATTGGGAGGAGAAAACAGGTTGCAAGGATGAGAGAGATAGGGAGTACAAGGGAGTCTTTTCAACTTCTGAAGGCTTTTGAAGGAATTGTGAATGAATATGATTAACCCACTAAATATAGACTTAATATAATTAATCCCTTCAACCCTTGTTTTCAGCAAAACTAATTGCTATAATTTCTCATGTTGGTGAATACCCAATCTGCCCCTCAAATTTTCAAGTTGATTTCCAACAAGCGCCTTGGTAGAAGAATCAGTTAGCTGAAGCTCAGAGAAACTATGTTTCAGTTCAAATGATTTCTTCTCTCCAAAGTCAATAGGATTTAAGGAAATGTTGAATGTTTTCAGATTATCACACCACAATGTCACAACATCTTGTGTAACATTGTCTTCAGGTAGCATCTGTGTTGACCAGAATTTTTGAGAACAGAATTTATGAGACTTGTTCTTTGCCACATCACATATATTATCAGCCTGTAGTTTAGGAGTTCTTCTGACATCTTCCATAGGAATAGCTCTTTTCATTCCTTCAAGTTTATGCTGCCACTGTTTCATATCTTTTTCTTCTTTGATGATTTGACTCAAAGTGGAGATATCAGTGTTCTCAGGCTGCCACACATAACAGTTATTTTTGGATTTTATTCCTCTCATTACAATATCTAGTTTTTCATTAAACACTAGACATTCAGATCTTGAGAAGTTGACCATGAATCCTAGATCACATAATTGACTGATGCTGATGAGATTAGTAGTCAACCCTTTTACCAGCAGTACCTTATTCAGACTTGGAACTCCAGGGTAGTCCAAATTACCAACTCCTTTGATTTCTCCTTTAGCACCATCTCCAAAGGTCACAAAACTGGTGGTGTGAGGCATAACATTATTGAGGAGATTTTTGAATCCAGTCATGTGTCTGGAACATCCACTGTCAAAGTACCAATCTTCCTTTGCTGAGATCTTCAGGGAAGTGTGTGCTATCAGTGCAGTAGCCTTTTTCTTCCATTGAGGAGCGTGTGGTACCTTTTTAGACTTAGGTTTGACATCTGATTTCTGATTAGGATATCCATGTAGTCTGAAGCAGAAGGGCTTTATGTGACCATATTTCCCACAATGATGACATCTCCATCTTTGGTACCTCTTCTTCATGTGTCTCTGTCCCTGATGTTGAGAGTAATGTTGAGACATCCGTTTTGACATTTGCTTCCTGGTAACAAATTTCTTTGTTTCCACAAATCCTAGGCCAGATTTATTTCCCATATTTTGTCCAGCCTGAAGAATCTCTTCCAATTTGTCTGTTCCATTGGTCAACATCTTGACTGATTTGGTCATTTGATTCAGTTGTGAGTTCAGCAGTTGAACTTCTCCTTCTAAATGACTTATAGTTTCAAGATTTGCTCTCTTTTCAGCCTCCAGCTTTACAATGAGTTTTGATTGTTTCTCATTTTGCACACAGACTTCACCACTTCTGATACACAATTTCTTGTAGGTATCAGCCAGTTCTTCAAATGTTACTTCTTCATCACTGGTGTCACTTTCAGAAGTACAAACACTAGTTAGGGCAGTAACTAGTTTGGCAGATTCTTCTTCAGAATTGCTTTCTGAATCATAGTCAGACCAAGTAACAGTCATTCCTTTCTTTTGCTTCTTAAGAAAGGTAGGACATTCAGCTCGAATATGTCCATATCCTTCACATCCATGGCATTGAATTCCTCTGCCTTGGTTTTCCTTATCTTCTGATCTTGGTCTTCTGTTGGAACTGTCAATGTCAGAAGGAATGTTATGAACATTTGACCTTGACTTTGGGTCCATTCTTTTGATGAGCCTGTTGAACTGTCTTCCAAGCATGGCAATGGCTTCTGATATGTTTTCTTCTTCATCCTTCTTGTGTTCAACATCAGTGTTGGTTACAAGTGCTATGCTTTTGTTCTTCTTGTCACCATTATCAGTGATCCCCATCTCAAAAGTCTGAAGAGACCCAATAAGTTCATCCACTTTTAACTTGCTAATGTCCTGGGCTTCCTCTATTGCAGTTACCTTCATTGCAAATCTTTTAGGCAAGGATCTGAGAATCTTCCTCACCAGTTTTTCTTCTGACATTATTTCTCCCAGTGCTCCTGAGGTGTTGGCAATCTCCAAGATGTTCATGTGAAATTCATGGATGGTTTCATCTTCCATCATTTTTAGATTCTCAAACTTAGTGGTCAACATCTGAAGCCTTGACATCTTTACTTTGGAAGTGCCCTCATGAGTAGTTTTGAGGGTGTCCCAAACTTCCTTGGCCAGTTCATATTGATGTACTAATCTGAAGATGTTTCTATCAATTCCATTGAACAAGGCATTTAAGGCTTTTGAATTTCCCAGAGCTAACTCATCTTCTTCTTTACTCCAATCTTCCTCAGGCTTCAGACTGATTGTCCCATATCTTTCAGTTATGGTGGGATGAATCCATCCTTTGTCAGCAGCTCTCCAAGCCTTTTTGTCCAGAGATTTTAGGAAGGCAATCATACGAGGTTTCCAGTAGTCATAATTAGTTCCATCCAGAATGGGTGGTCTATTTCCAAAAACTCCTTCTTTGTCCATAGTGCCAGAAAGTGATATCCCTAGATCTCACCCAGTAATACAGGCAGGGTGCCTGCTCTGATACCAATTGAAATTCTGGCTACAGATACTCAATGTCACGTCCAATGTTATGACACCGTATCTGACTTACTATATGACAGTAAATACAAAAGCAGTAAATAACACAGTCAATTGTTTACCCAGTTCAGTGTGCAACAACACCTACTCTGGGGGCTACCAAGCCAGGGAGAGAATCCACTATAAGAGATGTTAATTCAGGAATAAACCAACCAGTTTATCTCCTTCACTTAAGACCTACCCAATGAAATTCTAATCTAAGTACAACTTAAACCTGAGTTCCTACTCACTCCCCCTCAATCACAGCAGTGATACATAAACAAATTTGACTTGAGAATTGTTGAAGACACTCTTCAAAACACACACTTGATTAAGCTTCACAGCTTTTTAATCAAGTAACACAATCACTCGTGCTTCACAGCTTTGAGTGATGTACACAACTAACTTGACTCTGCTTCACAGCTTTAGTCAAGTAACATTCAAACACTCTTGCTTCAAAGCTTTGAGTGCTACACAACCCTTACAATTTAACCCTATTCCAAGACACTTATCACAATGATAATTGCTTGAAGTACAAATCTATACAGATTACAAACTTGATCTTCTAATCAATCAGCAGGGATGGATTCAAAAACCGCAGCTCTGTTGAATATATAGCAGCTGCAACTTCAGTTAGGGTTTCCAAAAACCTAGGGTTGATTCCGTTTGACCTAAAGACCAGGTCACAGTACTTTGTTGATCAGGTTAGGATTGAGCTAGGTTACTCCTCAGAAAACGCAGGATTCTGTTTAGGAAGGACTGAGTTATTTCCTGAAAAAACTCAGACTTATCCAATCCTGTAATCCTGCTAGTTCAGAACAGGATGTCATAACATCTGTTATGACATCTGAGAAAACCTGTCTACTGATTAGCAAAATGTGATCATTTTGCAAACATGCTCAGATACACACTTATAAACATCAGTATTTGAGTTACAATATTTTTCTGCATATGTACCTAAAGAGTTAGTACAACCTGAACTAGAATGTTATGACATCAGTCATGACATTCACACATACACTTGGAATTTACCAAAAATGCAAGCCAATACCTAAACACCTACAGTAAGAATTAAATAAAAATTATTTACACAAAATATCAAAAAAACAAAGAAAAAGTGATATAACCAATCCATTGATTTAATTTGCATCCCACAAATTTTGTAAAATTGGGCAGAACTTATTTTCGAGAAGTAGACTCAGAGGGCAACTCAAAACATTTTTTTATGGATTTTTTTAGATTAGTAAAATAATAAAATAAAATTCTAATACTTTAAATATAATTAAAACTCTAATTATTCTATATGAATTAATTAATTATGCAAAAATAATAAAATATGCAATAAAGTTCATAATCAGAAAATAGACTCAAAATAAAGTCTATAGTATTTTTTGATAATGTTTGAATCAAAGGAAATATTAAAACAAATGCAAAATACTCATTTTGGTCCCTTAACTATACCCTTGGGTTTACATTGGTCCCTTATTTTTTTTCCTGTGTAATTTTGGTCCCTTAACTTTCAAAAAGGTTCATTTTAGTGCTTTTTGTCTAATTAGCAACAAAAACACTTTGGAATTTGTCGCTAAATCTATCGCTAATTAGATAAAAATGACTAAAATGAAACGTTTTGAAAGGTAAGGGATCAAAATGACACGAAAAAAAGTTAAGGGACCAATGTGAACCCAAGGGTATAGTTAACGGACCAAAATGAGTATTTTGCCTAAAACAAAATTTAGCAAAAACAATTAAAAATGAATGAAATTCAAAAAATAAACAGATCTACTACATCTGTTATTTCAGAAAAGCGTTGTAAAAGTTTTAATGCATGCATGAATCAAAATGCGCCACCTCTTCATCCCTACCAAACATCAACCCTAACTTGTTTTTTTTCCAGTTTTGATACGTAATATTCAGACCATGATATCTCACTCGTTTCTCCATGAAAATCCAAAATGTAAACATTAAACTTCAATATTAAAATGTGTAGAACATAATGGGATCAAAAATTTCATGAAATGATGCACAAATCATAGAGAAATTAGGGCACGAAGGTTGTTGCATGAACAAGATTATGAGTTAAGCAATTCAATAAACATTTTTCATGTTCAAATATCTCACTCGATCCTTAACCATTTTACTCGATCCAAACATCAAAATTCATCTTACACGATCAAAACATCAAAATTCATCATAAAAATACAAGGAATATGAAGATGCTTATGAATTTCTAAAATGGTGCGAGATTAAGAAGAAATGTGAGCACGAAATCACTTCCACAAACATGATTTAAATGAATTTGAAGAGCATGAATTCATCATCAAAACACGCATGTATATACCTCAGATCTAAGATATGGCCAGCTAAACCATTATGAACTAGCTCTATGATGAAGACGCAAGCTGGAATCATGGATTGAAGTTCAAAGGAATTTACCTCAAGTGTGAAAAATAAATTCACAATGCCTCTGAGAAGTAGCACGAAACCCGTAGATTCTTCTCCTTCAAGCTTTAATGATGATGAATTGATGAAGAATTTGCAGTTGGAAGCAAGAGAATTCAGGGAGCTCAAAAAAATTGAGAGCAATGAGAATTCTGATTTTTTTCTTATGGTGAAGGATAGAGTGTATGTAAGAATGATGTAGCGGTAGAAATGTTGAGAGTAAGTCATTGGATTGACTTGACTCACACAAATCAAATAAAAATATCGCCACCGTGCTTTATTGTTTCCAAAGGAGTGGGAAAAGAGCGAATAACCCAAAAAGAGGGGGAGAGAATCTAAGTTCAGGGGTTAGTTATGCAAAGGGAAGATATTAGTACCCTAAAAATCTACGGTACTCCGCAGGAACCTATTTGAAAATTTGTGTATTTTGGTTATAAATTGTTTGTATAAAAATAGATTGTGGAGATGAGAAAAGAAGTATATTTTACAATTTTTGCACCCGCTGCGGTTGCGAACCTTTAGTGCCTACATACCACCTTCCATGCAATAGGGGATCATGGGATTCGTATTTCACCTTTAAAAAATTTTGAAACACAAGTGTGTTGGTTAATTTTAAGATATAAGACATCATCGTCGTATCTGAGTGGAAAACATACTTACTACCCACGATTATGAGAAAGGAGAATTTGCGTCATCTCAAAGTGGAGGATATGGCTTGGATTTTAAAATCAACAAAAGCCTCGCTTAACACCTAAGTGGAAAATATCTCACTTCACTATATATCGTAGAAGCATAGTAGCTCGCATCACTACAAATATTGACAAGAATCTAATATTTTGAGAAAAGTTTTAAGGTAAAAGGCCAAAGTAGAAAAATGGCTTGAATGATATTGATTGACTTTTAGTCTTCTCACAAAAAATGTCAAAGTATTATTAAATTGGTTAAAATTTGATTCAAATAATATCTTGAAAATACATGGACCTAACTCCAAGTTTATTGTGAAAGCGGTTCAAGTTTAAAAACAAGAAGAGATTTCTAAAGGAGGGAGAAGATTTTTGAAATTAAAGAAGATGGGATGAGATGAAGGGACTATCCTAAAGAATAAGGTAAAAGCTAGGGAAAAGTACCGTCTAACCAACAAGAAGCCAACACTTGACACAATGAGTCAATATAGAATTCTCATCCTTTGGATTTGAAACCAAAAAATGCATAGATAATAAACTTCTTAAGAAAACCAAGCTTCTATTAAATTAAGTCTTCACAAAAACTGGGCAGAGTAACGACTGTATACAGATGAATTCCATATCACAGACAAAGCATGTAATCAAAATAACCCGCACACAAAGAAAACAAACAACTTTTTGTACCCCAAAAGTTTCCCTCTCTTTTCTCAAGGCATTTCTCACAAAAGATCTCAAATGCTCATGGTTTCTCCAAGATTTAATCAGACAACTCATCTCCTAACACTGAGGCTACAAATTAGGGTTTTGGTTTTCTCAAGGACAATTGTACTTTTAATGCTTCAAGTTACTTTCATCGTTATTTATAGGTCTTCAAGAATTCTCATGTCAAGTTTCAAGTCTTGCATCTCAAAATTGCTCAGTCAATTGCTCAGATGACTGAAAATCAACTATATTGGTTAAAAGTCAGCTGCGGTCAAACTACAGTCAAAATTCAAGATTTTTGATCCACATCAATATTTTGAAGTCATATTCATCAATTCATAAAGGTCTCATCACAATTCCTCAAGAAAAAAAATAGTCAAATCATCAAAAGGGCAAAATGGTCAAAATTAGAGTTTTAACTAGAAATGACTGGTCAGTGACTTTTGACCTAGTACATAACCTAATGACTTGAAGCATGACCTCAAGGACTCAAACACAACATGATGACCCAATTTCATGGCTCAAAACATTTCTCAAGATCAATTGATTGATAGTTGAAATTCAGTCAACTGATGAAAAGTCAACTAATACACCAAAACTCAAACTTTGACTTTTTGGTCAACATTGAGTTTCAATTATCATAATTCATCAAGAAATTAAAAAATATGAAGCTTGATCATCAAGAAATCAAGAAAGTCAAAAGTCAATATAAAAAGTCAAACTTTTCAAGACTTAGAAATTTTTCTAAGTGTTTTGAATGTGATAATTTCACTACTTCATACCATTTTTTCACCAAGATGCAAGATGATTCAAAGAAAACTTTCAACATGAAATTTCTAGATCTTAATGAAATCTAAAACTTTGTATTTTATGGATCATGTCTAAAAAATGCTTAAATTTTGAGTTATAGGCCCATGAAGTCATGCACTTTTTCTTAAACACTTAGTGAAATTTTGACCTATTTTGGTCAGGATTTTGACCTATTTTGGTCAGGATTTTGACCTATCTTCTTGGCCTAATTTTCACATAGTTCCAATTTGATTTAGCAAAAGTGATTAAAAGAGGGTTTATAGATAATTCTACAAGCTTTCCAAAATGTCAAAGAACTTTAAGAGATAATGTTTGAGCTAGGAGATTCGAAGACATGACGTTGGGCATCAATTCTTGAATTATAGGTCATTTTGTGATGAACAAGAATTCAAATATTCATGCCATGTTGTATAATATTGCTTTGCAGGCCTCTATTCTTGCAAATCTATCCATAATCAGAAGATTTCCCATTTGTTTGAACCATTACCCAAGTGATTGAGCCATTGTCCAATTGACTTTTCCACTTATGGCACAAAGGTACCATTTCATTTTGATAAAGCATTGCTTTTGCAAAGTTCAACTCTCCTTTAGCTCCTAACTTGTTGTCTCTCCACATACACTTTGCAAAGACTAGAAGAAACATGTTTAAAGTGATTCAACCACTCTACATTGCTGGTACAAAACATTGAAACTTGATTTTCTCACTTTTCTTCAAAATCAAGCAACCTAGCCATAACCCTATAACTCAGAAATTTGTTGTGTAAAACATCGCCAACCTTTTTCATATAACTATACAAGTTATTTTCAAGCCAGGACACGAGCTCAAACACCCTAAAACCTCCCACAACTTCTGCAATCCAGAACTAGCAAAAAACTTGGAATTTTTGAGTTTCAAACAGCTATCTCCAAATCCAATAGTGCATATTGAGTTTTAATCATCCAAACACATTCCATACCACATATCAAAGTGATCCAAGTCCCTGTTTATTAACTGTAACTCCATTTCCATTATCCACTATTTTCAAAATTCAAGCTTGCAACTTCACTTGAGTAGAGAGTTTTAGCCATCCTCAAAGCAAAGTAAGAGTTAGAGTACACTCAAGGAGGTCCAGGAAAGCTAACAAGGTCATCCTTGCACCTTCAACGTTGCTCAAACTCCATACACGAATCTCACTTCAAGAGGTAAGTTTTCTGACTCTGATATCTTAATACAAGCATCTTTAGTACATACGTTCTGCAGTAAAAATGTAGATATCATTTCCCTAAAGCTAACCATGTTCTTAGTTTTCATTTTAATTGCTTGTGTATGAAGAATTTTATCTCTGACCAGTTAGGGCACGTTTTTGGTACCAACATAAATTAAACTTAACCTTTGATCTATAGCTTTTAAGAGTTATATGGTTGGATTCGTTGTGAAAAAAATACACAAGTTTCATGTTTACATATTTTAATTTCATTGAGAAATGAAGGAGATACAGAATTCCAAAATGGTGTTGTCATGGTTGGCGCGAGGAAGAAGATGAACGTGTCTTCAGGAATGAGTTTATAATATATACTTATGATTGTGTATAAGTTAACGAATGTATCACCACCCTAGTGGTTAAAGCATGGGAATTTAACTTTAGGGACCTGGGTTCGAGCCCCAGTGGTACCCTTTTGTTGTTTTTTTTCTTCATATTTTTCTATTTCAGGATCTAGTGCAAACAAAGCAAACACGCGCGGGATATATCCTTTCCATCTAGCCATCTGATCTTCATAAATACATATCCAACGCTTTTGGAAGTTTTCCATATGGTGAACCTCAAAGGGCCTCCCCCATTGAATCAGGAACAGGCTCTGGGCCCCTTGACATTGGGCCTGGCATTTTTATTGTTTCATACCCTCTCCTTTACTTTTACAGTTCTGGCCCAATTTATTTTTCTTCATCATTTTTATTTTCTTTTAAATCATTTTTATTTTATCAAATAAAATCATAAAATCATAAAAAATATAGAATTAGGTTTTTATTTATTAAATTAATTTTTGACATAAAAAATAATTTATTTTAATCACCACTTTATTTTATTCTGGTTAATTAATTTAAAACTAGGGTTTTTTATCATAACTTTTACACATTAAAAATACTTTCCCTAAACAAAACTCCAAAAATAAATTTTCTCTAAAATATTTAGATTATCTTAGTTTTTATTAATTAAATTATTTATTTTCATTATAATTAATTAATTATACCTTTCTTTAATTTTTATTTTGTAAACAAAAATAGAATTAGGTTTAATTTCTAATTACTTTTCATTTCAAATTTCAAACATCTTTTCTCAAACAAAAAACAAACAAAAAGATTTCTTTTTTTCAAAATACTTAAAAATACTATTTTTAGGGTTTCTAAATATCCCTTTCCATCTCTGCATATTTATTTACCTCTCATTATTATTTTACAATTGTGCACTTGTTGACAAAATTTGTAATAGTAATTTAGGATTTATTGCTTTCATCCTCCATTCATAAACTTGTACCCTCATCCCCTAAAGTGTTGTAATAGCGTAGGACATTTAAATTCTGCAAATTACCTCTTTCCATTATTGCTAGTAATTAGGGTTTGTATGGCAAGATAAATCAATCTTAGAAAACCCTAATCTCAAAGAAAAATGCATGCAATCAAAACACTTTTCACACTTGCACCTCTAGGGTATACCCCACTTGTTGCCTTCAAATAAGCAGTTATGTCCCTCGAACGTAGGATACTTTAGCAAAGACCCTCGATTAAAAGATCATAGTCCCTTAATGACCCTTCAATGTTGCCTTTGATAAATGATCTTAGACCCTTACGACAAATTGCTAAGGTGTCCTCCAATGTTGCTTTCTATGACTATACAATGACCCATGTCCGTCCCTTCACATCCAATGATAAGGATTCTCACCAATCAATGGTAAGATAGCAATATCTAAAGGAGGAGGAAAAGAACTAAGAATTTTTTAGTAGGTATAATGCTCGTAGTTGCTTGCTCACAAACTAAAACAATTTTCACACTCACACTTTCAAAACATCTTTCCAAAAACAAACATGTCTTTGAACTATTTTAAAAACAAACACTTTGTATACATTCTTATAGAGACGAGAATCATTACAATGTTTTCTGAAAAAAATGCGTTTTCAAAATATTTTCAAACATACACAAAACACAAAAATATTTACAAAGCATTTCAAAGTAAGCTAGCAATCAAGAGCCCGTAGATAACTATGGATGAAAAGGGTGCTAACACATTCCCTTTCCATAACCTACCCCCAAAACTCAAGAAAATTCTCAAAAGGTCTTTCCTGTTCTTTTCACCCTTTCCTTTATTAGATAAAAGAAAATTTGATGGTGACTCTTGCTATCCGCAAAAATAGCGATACAATGCAAAACACCTAAGTCAGTTCTCCCACTATATTACAGAACTGGCGACTCTGCTGGGGAAATAATTAAAATTGAGGTTACCTTAGAGACTAGATCACATTTAAATGCTTTCATTGTTTGACTTGTTTGCTTTACTCTTAAAAGGGTGTTTTGGTTTTGTATAGATCCTCTACCCGGATCTGGGAACATTATTAGGTATGTAGCAATAGATTGTGGAGATTGTACGGTGTAGATTGATATGATTGAAACAATGTGTTGTACCCCAAAATTTCCCCTCCCATTTTCACTCAAGACATGCTTCTAGAGGTCCTCAGTTGCTCAAGGTTGACCAAGAATTGATCAGACAAACTCCCCTCCTAAGCAATGAATCTCTAATTAGGGTTTCACTTTTCATCAAGATGTGCAAGCTCCAAAGGTCACAAATGTTTGCCATGGTCCTAATATGCCTTCAAGATTTTCCATGACAAATATCATGCATTCCACTACAAGTTTGCTCGGTCAATTGCTCAAATGCCTGAAAACCAACTATACTAGGTCAAAAGTCAAATATGGCCTATATACAGTCAAACTCCAAGGTTTTTGGTCAAACTCAACATTTTTAAGTAATATCCATCATTTGATCAAGGGTTGATCATGATTCCTCAAGAAATGATCCTAATTCATCAAATGTCAAGAATTGCTAATTATGGTTTCTATAGGAAAAGTCAACTGAAATTTGACCAACCATAACTTTCTGATACTTTATCATAAAGTTTTCCACCAAGGCTCATTTTAAAGAGAATTCAATTCCCTACAACTTCTCTTCATCCGTCAAGTTCAAGAAATGCAACATTGGAAAGATACAAGCTCATACATTACAGGTCACTTTCAGAAAGTCAACAAACGACACTTTTTTCCAAGACCATTTACATCAAGATAATTTCTCCAAATTCAAAAATGGTAAACATAGAGGTTGTAGGGGATATATTGAGATTTCTAAAAAGTCAAATATCATCTCAAAAAGATAAAAATTGAGCAAGTTATGGCTTGCACAAGTTGGGCAATTTTTGAGAAAGTGCATGAAATGCAAATTGAGAAATATTGAACTTGTGGACTAATTGGCCTAGGTTTTAAGGTTTGAACGTGTTTAAAACATGATTAAGAACCCATAAACCGATCCATGCATTATTTTAATTTTTATTTCATTTATTTTTTATTTTATTCATTTAAACTAAAATTAAATCAAATAAAATGCAAGATTAACGCACAAGGAATGTAAGGCTTAAGATTTGAATTTCTTGGGGTCGAAGTAGCTCATAGCAGGCTGTCAAAATCGTGACAACCAAGAAAATATCATTAAGATAAGATTTTCACAAGTTTGGAAAGTTTTTCAAATGAATTTTTGAAACAAATCATGCAATTAATGCCATGAGATTTCATCCATTATTTTTGACTTAAATTCCTCCTCTATATAAACATAAAACCCTCATACACTAGAGGAGACAAAATTGGCTGCCCAAGAACACTCTCTAAAAACCTCAAATTTTGTCAAAACTAGGGTAAAGTCAAAACCAAAGATCCGACCACTTTCAGTCCAAGCCATCAATTACAAATCATTCCTGAGGTATCTAAGGGTAAGAATAGGTCGAAATTCATGGCCATTGATGCTTGAAACAAGCATACTCATCTTCTTTGATTGCTTTTCTTTCAAACATTCATATAATTAATTTCATGCATTGCTAATGTTTATTGAGTGCCCAAATGAGTTCATGTTGTTACGTAGAACATGTTTAAATCACAAACAATAGCTTGGTTTGGTGGATGAGGCGCCTTATTGTGACCCAAGGGGCATGGGTTCAACACCCACCCCATGCATTTTTCACTTTTTTGACTATTTTCTTTTCTAACCTTTTTCATTTATTTATTTTTCACTTAATTTGTTTTCTATCATTAATTTAATTAACATATATAATCACAAAAAAATCATCAAAAATATTAGTTTTATGCTTTTATTAAATTAAAATAATTTTTGACATAAAAGTTGTTTTGATTTAATCAATATTTATTTTATTTAATAATTAACTTGTAAATTAATGAGAGTTAGGTTTTTAATTGTTAATTCATACTTTTATTATTTTCCAAACAAAAAATTCCAAAAATAATTTTCTAACACTTAGAATATTAGGTTTTAATTATTTTCTTAACATTTTTCTTATTTCTGTTCATTTTCTATTTATATTTATTAGACAAATTTTATAGGTCGCATAATAATTGTAATAGTCGTAGTTTAAATTCTCGCAGTTTCATTATTTATGTAACTACACCAATGCCCTGTAATAGCGTAGGAACTTTATTTCTCGCCTTTATATTTCTTGTAAACTTGTATATATTTAATTGCTAGTAATTAGACGTGTATGGCAAGATCTAAAAGAAACAGTAGAAAACCCTAATTTCAAGATAAATATAATTGAATTGAACACACTTCTCACACTTGTACCTCTAGGATAACCTCTCTCTTTGCCTCGGAAAACAATGGTCATGTCCCTCGAACATAGGGATACCATTAGAAAAGACCCTTGGTATAAATCATTATAAAAAATCACAGTCCCTCGATGTCCCTCAAAGTAGCCGACGGTATATGATCTTGTCCTTCGATATTGCCTACGAATATATGATGACGTCCCTTCAAATTGCTAAAGGTATCCCTACATGTTTCCTTCAATGACCATAAAGACGACCCTACGCTTGTCCCTTAAACATCCAACGATAGGGCTACCTACTCACTAATAGTATGATAGCACTGTCTAAAGGAAAAGAGGAAAAGAACAAACCTTTTCGAGTAGGTATATAGTTCTTAGATGCTTTCTCAAATAAAACAATTTTCCACACATACACTCTTTTCTAAAAAATATTTTCAAATACACTTTGTATACGTTCTCTACGACAAGAGAAACATTACAAAGTTTGCCACACAAAGGCATTTTCAAAAATACTTTTCAAAAACACACAAAGCACAAGCAATTTTTAAAACATCAGCTAAGCATCTAAGAGCCCGTAGAAAACTACAGATGGAAAGGGTGCTAACACCTTCCCTTTCCATAATCTATCCCCCTTACTCAGAAAATTCTTGAAAAAGTCTTTTTTTGTTTTTTCACCATTTCCTTAATTTGGATAAAACAAAAGTCAGTGGAGACTCTTGCTTACCGCAACATTTGTGAATACAAAATGCAAAACCAGTATAAACAGTCGGTTCTACCACCGTATCACTGGAATGGAGACTCTGCTGTGGACTTAATTAAAAAGTGGGGTTACCTTAGAGATAGTTTATTTATAAATTTCTTGGTGTGATTTGTATGCTTTATCTTTTGGGGATTGTTTGGGTTGTTACTATAGATCCTATACACGGATCTTGGGTACCTTTTAGGTAAGTAGCAATAGATCGTGGAGACTGTACAGGGTATACCAAAATGGTTGAAGTGATAGCTACGTTGATGTGAAACTTTGGTTGGTACCGGTAGCCCTTGAGTAGTCAAGGAGAATACGGGGCCGCTGTGTGGTGTCATGGAGCACCAACTGACCTTAGAACCTTTAATTGAACAACTCGGCCATTAGGAAGTAGTAAGATAGTTATCTTTGGTGTAGTCCTAAGTCGGTTGATACTCGATACTACACTTATTGATATTTGACTCCCGAGATTTGTTTGATGGTAAGTCAGTTATCGATCGGAACGAAACTTGTGGGAAAGATTAGAGATATTGAGATCCCTTAGAACCCGGTTACTATTTCTAGGACAGATTGAGCCAACTAAATTTCAAGAGGGTACTTACCTACAGACCCCAGGAAAGCCTAAACCTAAGGTTGCTTATGTGATTTGTTTGCTTTCAACTTGAGCTACTTGCAAGGTTTTTATCTAACAACATGATCTCCTTGCAGGATTTGTTTACAGTCATTATCCAGTAACCTGGACTTCTTAGACTCACTTGTCTTCATCACCTTACACTTTTGCTTAACGCATAACATACACATCATAACATCATGCCACAACATTTCCTAACAATATCAAGGATCTCAAGGGTTTATGATGCAGGTTATGATAAATCAGACGTCTAGCAAGGGGGAAAAGGATTTATATTCCTCTAGCCAATGTCGTCAAAAGACCAAAACACGATAGCTTGAGTCAGGGGCTATGGCCCACTTGATATGGTGAGCTTGACTCTCATAGAAGGACACTCAATGATAAGAAGTTCTTCAATCAAAGCTGCAAATTTCAACTTTTGACATTTTCTTGTTTACCCTGTGAGCAATGAGAATTCTGATTTTTTTCTTATGGTGAAGGATATAGTGTATGTAAGAATGATGTAGCGGTAGAAATGTTGAGAGTAAGTCATTGGATTGACTTGAATCACACAAATCAAATAAAAATATCGCCACCGTGCTTTATTGTTTCCAAAGGAGTGGGAAAAGAGCGAATAACCCAAAAAGAGGGGGAGAGAATCTAAGTTCAGGGGTTAGTTATGCAAAGGGAAGATATTAGCACCCTAAACCAATCCATGCATTATTTTCATTTTTATTTCATTTATTTTTGATTTTATTCATTTAAACTCAAATTAAATCAAATAAAATGCAAGATTAATGCACAAGGCATGTGAGGCTTAAGATTTGAATTTCTTGGGGTCCAAGTAGCTCATAGAAAGTTGTCAAAATTGTGACAACCAAGCAAATATCATTAAGACAAGATTTTCACAAGTTAGGAAATTTTTTCAAATGAATTTTGGAAAAAAATCATGCAATTGATGCCATGAGATTTCTTCCATTATTTTTGACATAAATTCTTCCTCTATATAAACACAACACCCTCATATACTAAAGGGAACAAAATTGGTTGCCCAAGAACACTCTCTAAAAACCTCAAATTTTGTTAAAACTAGGGCAAAGTCAAAACCAAAGATCCAGCCACTTTCAGTCAAAGCCATAAATTACAAATCATTCATGAGGTATCTAAAGGTAAGAATAGGTCGAAAGTCATGGCCATTGATGCTTAAAATAAGCATACTCATCTTCTCCAATTTTCTTTTCTTTCAAACATTCATATAATTAATTTCACGCATTGCTAATGTTTATTAACTGCCCAAATGAGTTCATGTTGTTACGTAGAACATGTTTGAATTACAAACAATAGCTTGGCTTGGTGGATGAGGCACCTGACTGTGACCCAAGGTGCATGGATTCAACACCCAACCCATGCATTTTTCACTTTTTTGACTATTTTCTTTTCTAACCCTTTTCATTTATTTATTTTTCACTTAATTTGTTTTCTATCATCAATTTAATTAACATATAAAATCACAAACAAAATCATTAAACATTATTTTTAGGCTTTTAATTAATTAAAATAATTTTTGACATAAAAATTGTTTTGATTTAATCAATATTGATTTTATTTAATAATTAACTTGTAAATTAATGAGAGTTAGGTTTTTAATTGTTAATTTACACTTTTATTATTTTCCAAACAAAAAATACAAAAAATATATTTTCTAACACTTAGAATCTTAGGTTTTAATTATTTTCTTAACATTTTTCTTATTTCTGTTCATTTTCTATTTATATTTATTAGACAAATTGTATAGGTCGCATAATAATTGTAATAGCCGTAGTTTAAATTCTCACAATTTCATTATTTATGTAACTACACCAAAGCCCTGTAATAGCGCAGGGACTTTATTTCTCGCCTTTCTATTTCTTGTAAACTTGTATATATTTAACTGTTAGTAATTAGGCATGTATGGCAATATCTAAAAAGAAACAGTAGAAAACCCTAATTTCAAGATAAATATAACTGAATTGAACACACTTCTCACACTTTCACCTCTAGGGTAACCTCTCTCGTTGCCTCAGAAAACAATGGTCATGTCCCTCGAACATAAGGATACTATTAG
The DNA here is from genome assembly GCA_948472305.1 of Vicia faba. NCBI lineage: Eukaryota > Viridiplantae > Streptophyta > Magnoliopsida > Fabales > Fabaceae > Vicia > Vicia faba. The sequence continues at coordinate 1,221,844,913 of OX451735.1, forward strand.
CAAAGACCCTCGGTATAAATCATCATAAAAGATCATAGTCCCTCGATGTCCCTCGAAGTTGCTTATGGTATATGATCTTGTTCTTCGATGTTGCCTACGAATATATGATGGCGTCCCTTCAAATTCCTAAAGGTATCCCTACATGTGGCCTTCAATAACCATAACGACGACCCTACGTCTGTCCCTCAAACATACAACGATTGGGCTACCTACTCACTAATAGTAGGATAGCATTTTTTAAACGAAAAGAGGAAAAGAACAAACCTTTTCAAGCAGATAGATAGTTCTTAGATGCTTGCTCAAATAAAACAATTTTCCACACATACACTCTTTTCTAAAAAATATTTTCAAATACACTTTGTATACGTTCTCTACGACACGAGAAACATTACAAAGTTTGCCACACAAAGGCATTTTCAAAAATAATTTTCAAAAACACACAAAGCACAAGCAATTTTCAAAACATAAGATAAGCATCTAAGAGCCCATAGAAAACTACGGATAAAAAGAGTGCTAACACCTTCCCTTTCCATAATCTACCCCCCTTACTTAGAAGATTCTCGAAAAGGTCTTTTTCTGTTCTTTTTAACCCTTTCATTAATTTTGACAAAAGAAAAGTCAGTGGCGACTCTTGCTTACCATAACATTTGCAAATACAAAACTCAAAACCAGTATAAATAGTCCGTTCTGCCACCGTATTACACAATGGCTACGTTTGTGTGACACATTTGTTGGTACCGATATCCTTTGTGTTGAATCAAGGAGAATATGGGACCGTTGTATGGTGTCATAAAGCACTAACTGACTTTAGAACCTTTAGTTGAACAACTTGGCCATTAGGAAGTAGTGAGATAGCCGACTTCGGTGGAAAGCTGAAGATTGGTTGATACTCGATACTACGCTCATTGAGATTGGACTTTCGGGATATTTCGTATGCAAGAAAAGATTGATTGTGCTGAGACAATGCCCGATGAAGAAAGATCAATGATATTGAAACTCCCTAGAACCCAGTTACTTTTTAAGACAGGCTGAATCAACTAAACTTCAAGAGGGTACTTACCTATAAAATCCATGCAAGCCTAAACCTAAGGACTTGTTTGATTTGCTTGTATATGATTATTTGTATATAACATCATGGAATCATACCATAGCATTTACACTAACCATTTCAAGGACCTTAGGATTTATCTTTGTTCTGTTTTGTAGGATATGGATTCCACTCACAGAAAAACCATCAGAATCGAATTTGTAAAGATGCCTCCTCAACTCAAAGAGTTAACGTCAAGGGTTCCTGAGAATTCTCTGTTCACCAAGAGATATGGTCGACTTCTCAACTTGGTTACCTCAAGCTTCAAAGAGAAAATGATGGGTGTGCTCTTTCAATTCTTTGACCCTAAACATCATTGCTTCACATTTCTTGATTACCAATTGGATCCCACCATGGAAGAATTCTCTTAACTTTTGGGAATACCTATTCTTGATCAAATACCCTTCACTAGTATTGAGAAGGATCCAAAACCCGAGGAGATCACATCAGCTTTACATTTGCAACGGTCTAACAATATGGATAATTAGGAGACAAGGACCGGAGTCAAGGGTTTCCTAGCCAAGTTTCTGATAGAAAAAGCTCAACAGTTTTGGGATGCCTTAGATTTGCAAGCTTTTTAAGAAGTTTTGGCTCTTCTAATCTATGGGTTGGTATTGTTCCTTAATTCGGACCAACTTATAGATGTGAATGCGGTCAAAAGTTTCCTCTCCCGTAACCCTGTACCTAATTTGATTGGAGACATTGTGCATTCTCTCCATACTCGTACCATGAAGAGAAGAGGGATCCTTATGTGTTGCATACCATTACTGTCTAGGTGGTTTACTTCGCACCTTCCTCAATCTGTTTTGAAGAACGAACAAGGTTTGGGTTGGTGTCAAAGGTTGATGTGGCTTTCACATTCAGATATTCATTGGTGTTCCCGATCCTTAGAGGATGTTACCATCATTGATCTCTGTGGGGAGTTCCCTAATGTTCCACTCTTGGTCATTAGGGGAGGTTTTACTTATAACCCTTCATTGGCTCTACGACAGTTTGGTTACGCTCAGAGGGATAGTCCTCATGATGCATTCATTCAAGGTATTATGTTTGACTATGACAACGATGTCCAAGGTGATCGTAAAAGGTTTCTACGGGCTTGGGGCATGGTAAACAAGGTTGATAGAAAGACTTTGGGGCATAAGAACTCTATTCCTTTGGAGCCATATCTCAAACGGTGCGAGCTCGCGCTCAAAATCTCATGATGCCATATCCCTCCATATTTCCAATAATTGTGGAGCCTACTATTGAAGGGGATGTTCCTTATACCATCTTTCATCTCGACATGCCTACTAATCTCGAGGAATTGCAAGGTTCATAGATTCAACTCAAAGGGGGAATGAGACACCTTTGAAGCCCAATTCTATGCAAGCGAGAGGAAAGTGTTGTAACTAATGAAGCAACTTCACAACGAGAAAAGCCTTAATGCCTACATCACACCAAGGAGGAAGGGTCCATGGGAGACCTAAGTCTTTTATTGTTTAAATCCATTTTTTGTGTTTCTTTCATTGTAAGCCCAAGAGGAAGTTTGTAACCTTTGAACTTATTAATACAATTGATGTTTTGTTTCCTTGTTTGTTTAAGAAAATTTAAATCTTGAAGGTCCTTGAAAACATTGCATCCGCATAACATGCTTCATATTATAAGCAGGTTTTCTGACACAGTTTTCCTCATCTCTTTACTATTTATTTCAGTATAAGATGGATCTCGAGCAAACTGTCAAGGACTTGCAGACTCAACACTCTCAATTTCAAGAGACTTTGCTCAACTTAGCAAAGGGTTAATAAGAAATGATGACGCTTCTCGTCACGAAGAGGAAGACCAAGAAGAAAGATGTGATCAACATGTGGAAGATATTCAAAGGCCCCGCCCGACAAGTTCAAATTGAAGAGGACTCCTCCGAGGATGATGATTACCGAGAAGAAGGTGCTAGGAGCACCCGTCCGAGGGGTGGAAACAATCATATCTCTAAATATGAGGATTATTCCAATGAGCAATACCCACTGGAGAGCGACAAATATAAGAAGTTAGAAGACATACTAAAGGTTGTAGAGATCCAAGATGTGTCTGGCTTGGACTTTGAAGACTTGGGTTTGGTTTCTGGGGTGGTCATTCCCCATAAATTCAAAATTCTTGTCTTTGCCAAGTACGAAGGAGTCTCCTGTCCAAAGCTTCATCTGAGATCATACGTCCATAAAATTCAGCCGCACATCGCTGATAGGAAACTATGGGTACACTTTTTTCAAGAGAGTCTATCTAGAACACAGTTAGAATGGTTTTACCAATTGGAAGGAACTAATATCCATACTTAGGAGAATTTGGCTGCTGTCTTTTACCTCCAATATCAATATAACATTGATCTTGCACCTACTCGGGTGCAATTACAAGGAATGACTATGGGTTCAAATGAAGGCTTCAAAGAATACGCTTAAAAGTGGAGAGACTTGGCTTGTAGGGTGCAACCACCTTTAACTAATAGAGAGTTAGTAGACATGTTTATGGGAACATTAACTGATCCATTTTTCAACTTACTGATTGGAAGTTCATCATCTAGATTTACTGAATTAATCTTAACTGGGGAGAGGGTTGAGAGCGGGATTAAGAGGGGGAAGATACCCATGACCTCCACCTCCAATGCTGTGAAAAAAAATTTATTGGTAAAAAAGAGACTAATTTGTGTATGGGTCAAGAAGTCATACTAAGAACGAATGTCATCATTTAGTGGGGAAAGTACTGATTTCCAATCCAACTCCAACTCAACGACCACGCCAACAAAGCAACCAACAAAGGCTGGATGCCCCGAGAAGATAATTTACTAGAATCAATATGCAATCATCTCAAGCTCTACAACACTTATTAAAAAATGATCTGGTGACATTACGAGACCCCCCTGCAAATCCTAACACAACTTCCCCGAAATATAACCCCAATGCAAAGTGTGCTTACCATTCAAATAGTCCCGAACATGATACTAATGACTTTTGGGCATTAAATAACAAAATCTAAGACTTGATAGACAATAAAACAATTGAATTCGACCCTCCACCAACTCCTAATGTAATCACTGCACCCATGCCTAGTCATGGTAAGGGTGTCAACGCTGTTGAAAATTCCTCTTGTGTTTCCTCCGTCAATGATTTAACTACTCCTTTGAAGGATGTTAAAAAGAATCTATTGAAAGTTGGTGTGTTCCCAGGATTACTTGAAGACTATCACCATTGTGCTGTACAAATTAATGGTTGTGAACGGCTGAAGAAATGTTTCCAACACCTGATGGATAGCCATGAAATCCTATTTGAAATAACACCACCTATGAAAAGTTTGACCGAAAGTGTGTCCCAAGTGTTTGAAGACATGTCCGTCATTACTATCTCCAATAATCCTATTAGGATCACCTCCAAAGGTCCTATTAGGATCCCCTCTGAGCCAAATATAGCTCCACTAATTATCACCACACCAGGGCCAGTCCCCTACTCTTATGATAAGACTGTGACCTAGAATTTTAGGGCGGAAGTTTATTGTGATGGTATCAAATAAGACTCATGGATTGATGAAGATGAAACTGCTGACAAGAAACTACGCCGACCAATTTGAAAACTATGTAGTGAGTTTGACTGCTGACAATGGTCTGAGATTTTCAGATGCAGATTTGAACCTGACAAGGAAGAATCACAATAAAGCTCTACATGTTTCCATCGAGTGTTAAGGTACCTCTTTAGCTCATGTGTTAGTGGATACGGGTTCTTCTCTCAACATTTTACCAAAAGGGGCTCTGGATAGATTGGACTGCGAAGGGCTAGTGCTGAAACCAAGTGACATTATGGTTAGAGATTTTGATGGGTCGAAAAGGATGGTCCATGGAGAAGTTGATCTCCCTATCAAGGTTAGGTCGCAAGTCTTCAACTCAACATTCTATGTGATGGATACCCGTCCTGGTTACTCTTGTTTACTTGGGCACCCATGGATTCATGGGGCGGGAGAAGTTACCTCCACATTGCACCAAAAGTTAAAATATCCGGTGGAAGGGAAAATCATCATAGTATCCGGAAAAGAAGAGTTTATGGTTAGCCATTTAAATTCTTTCAAATACGTTGAGATGGATGTGAGTTCGTTGAGACTCTTTGCTAGGATTTTGAAGTGGTTTCTCCCATGATTGTTACTGCCAAGACCACTCCTGACATTCCCAAAACTGCTAAAGATACACCAAGGATGGCCTCTCTCAAAGATGCTCGTGTTATTGTTGAAGAAGGAGGTTTCACCATTTGGGGAAAAATTCAAGATATCCCTTTCAAGTCATACAAATTTGGGTTGGGTTTCACTTCTAAGGCTCAAAAGGAGGTTCGGCGTGCTTGTGTAGGGAAACCACCTCTCCGCAATGGTAACCCTGAAATTAATGCTCTTGAAGACTATGATGTTGATTGTGACTTGGATGACTAGATCTACCCAACTTCTAGTAAAGGGCTCAACAACTGGAAGACCAAGGACTTCATCCCAATATCCTTCATCCAGGAGTAGTTGCCATTTACTATTTTTATTACTTTAAGAACTATGTATGTAATTTCCATTAAAACAATGACTTTAAGCCATGTGCCATTCTCGGGGCACAATGGTCTATTTGTTAAGGGTTTGTCATTTTCATATGCCATATGCTCATTTTAATGATAAACATTGGACTATTTTGCATTCAAATTTTGCGGTCTTTGTATTTCTTTTATTTTACTGCATTTTCAAAGTAGCCATGTAACCTTACATGCAGACACACATTTGCATATCCACACCCACCCAGGATCTCATTAACAACGATTCTGATATTGCCAGCTATGAATTTGAACATCCAATCTACCAAGCCGAAGACAAAGGTGAAGAAGATTGTGAAATACCCGGGGAACTCTCCAGACTCCTGATACAAGAGCAAAAGGCCATTAAACCACACGAAGAGTCAGTTGAAGTGATAAACTTGGGTACTGAGGAAGATAAGAAAGAGGTCAATATTGGCGCTAACTTGGAGGACAGTGTCAAGAGCAAATTGGTTCAGATGTTGCACGATTATGTTCAGGTATTTGCTTGGTCATATGAAGATATGCCGGAGCTTGATACCGACATTGTGGTTCACCGTTTTTCGATGAAAGAAGGTTGCGCTCCGATCAAACAAAAGGTTCATTGCATGAGGCCAGACATGTCTGCGAAAATCAAGGTTGAGGTAATGAAACAGTTAAATGCAGGTTTTCTGGCAGTAACATTGTATCCCCAATGGGTTGCAAATGTGTTCCTAGTGACAAAGAAATACGGAAAGGTCTGTATGGGCATAGACTACAGGGATTTGAATAGGGAAAGCCCCAAAGATGAGTTTCCTTTGCCACATATTGACATTTGGGTTGACAACACTGCTCAGTATAAGGTGTTTTCCTTCATGGATGGCTTCTCCGGTTACAACCAGATCAAAATGGCACCTGAGGATATAGAGAAAACTACATTTGTCACACAATGGGGTACCTTCTGCTATAAGGTCATGCCGTTTGGATTGAAGAACGTAGGAGCGACTTATCAATGAGCTATGGAATCTCTATTTCTTGACATGATTCATCATGAAATAGAATTTTATGTTGATGACATGATTGCAAGATCCCAAACTGAAGAAGAACACCTTGATCATTTGCAGAAACAGTTTGAAAGACTAAAGAAAAACAAGCTAAGGATGAACTCCAACAAATGCACCTTCGGGGTATGGTTTGGAAAACTCCTAGGCTTTATCGTCAGTGGAAAAGGTATTGAAGTTGACCCTGCAAAAGTAAAAGCAATCCAAGATATGCCATCTCCTCGTACTAAGAAGGAGGTCAGAGGTTTTCTAGGTCGACTCAACTATATTTCCTGATTCATATCTCACTTAACTGCTACTTGTGAGCCACTCTTTAAGCTATTGAAGAAAGGCTAAGTGGTAAGATGGAACGACGACTGCCAAATAGCTTTTGACAATATCAAGGAGTATTTGCAAGAACCCCTAATCCTGATGCCTCCAGTAGAAGGAAGACCTCTGATTATGTACATGATTGTATTATAGAATTCAATGGGGTGACTGACGGGCCAACATGACGAGTCTGGCTGAAAAGATCATGCAATATACTACCTTAGCAAAAAGTTTACCGATTGTGAAACAAGATATTCACTGCTCGAGAAAACTTGCTGCGTTTTGACATGGGCTTCTCGTCGACTAAGACAGTATATATTGACTCACACCACTCTATTGATTTCTAAGATGGATCCCATCAAGTAAATTTTCAAAAATCCAGCTCTCTCCGGAAGGATAGCAAGATGGAAAATGATTTTGACTGAATATGACATCCAGTATACTAAAAACCTATTAAAGGGAGTGTACTGGAGGAACATTTGGCACATCAAGCTGTTGATGATTACCAATCCATGAACTTTGAATTCCCAGACAAGAATATCATACTGATAACCGACTGTGAAAAGCTTGGATCGTATGAAGGACTTGAAAAAGGATCCTGATGGACTATGGTCTTTGACGGAGCCTCCAATGCATTGGGTAACGGAATTGGTGTTGTGATCATTTCTCCTGAAGGTTTTCATACACTTTTCACTGCTAGACTTTGCTTCAACTGTACAAACAACATGGCCGAGTATGAAGCGTGCATCTTGGGTCTTAAAGCTACTATTGACCTAAGAATCAAATTATTGAGCGTGTACAGAGACTTGGCTCTGGTAATCAGTTAAGTTAAAGGAGAGTGGGATACTAAACATCCAAATTTAATCCCCTACAAAGAGCTTGTACGAACCTTGATCCCATACTTTGAAGAGGTCACATTCGAACATATTCCAAGGGAAGAAAACCAGTTGGCTGACGCCTTAGCAACTATGTCGTCCATGTTCAAGGTCAATTGAGACAACGAATCTCCCAGAATTACTATAGAAAGGTTTGGTGAATGGGAAAACTGTTTAAATATTGACATTGACGAGGAGAAGCCTTGGTTTCATGAGGTTAAAATATATCTCGAAGCCCAAGAGTATCCCGAAGGCGCATCGATCAATGATAAGAAATTCCTGCATATGTTCTCAGCCAAGTTCTTCCTAAGTAATGGTATTTTGTACAAACGCAACCATGATTCAACTATGCTCTGTTGTGTAGATAATAAGGAGGCGGAATAGATCATGGAGGATATGTATGACGGTATCTTTGGAACTTACTCTATCGGACACATTATGGCCGAGAAAATTCTTAGGGCTGGTTATTATTGGTCAACAATGGAAATTGATTGTCACCACTATTCGAGGACTTGCCACAAGTGCTAGATCTATGCTGACAAGGTTCATGTGCCTCAAATACCTTTAAATGTCATGACTGCTTTGTGGCCATTTGCAATGTGAGGAATTGATATGATCGGGGAAATTATGCCCACTGCCTCCAATGGACATTTTTTTATCCTCTTCGCCATTGAATATTCCACCAAATGGGTCGAAGTATCTTCGTTTGCCTTGGTCACTAAGAATATTGTAGCCCGATTTATCAAGCATAACCTCATATGTCGGTACGGCATCCATGAAAGGATCATCACTGACAATGGAACCAACGTCAACAATGTTATAATTATTGAACTCTACATGCAGTTCAAGATCAAGCATCATAACTCTTCTCCATACAGACCTAAGATGAATGACATGGTGGATGGTGCCAACAAAAACATAAAGAAGATTATGCAAAATATGGTGGTGACCTATAAAGACTGGAATGAGATGCTACCATTTTCTCTACATGGCTATAGTACTCTGGCACGAACATCAACTGGGGCAACCCCCTTCTCTTTGGTATATGGCATGGAAGTCGTCCTTCCTGTTGAAGTTCAAATCACTTCTCTAAGAATTATGAAAGAAGTAGACTTAGACGAAGATAAGTGGATTCAGACTAGGTGGGATTAGTTGAATTTGATTGATGAAAAGAGGCTCGATGTTGTTTGTCATGGTCAGATGTATCAAAAGCGTATAATCAAGGCATTCAACAAAAATATCAAGCCTCGAGTATATCATATTGGCGACTTGGTAATAAAGCACATCATTTTACCATAAGGCAATCCCAGGGGCAAATGGACTCCTACTTACGAAGGACCATTTTTTGTTAAGAAAGTATTCTCTGGTGGAGCTATGATGTTAACCACTATGGATAGTGAATATTTTCCGCATCCTGTGAACGCGGACATAGTCAAAAAATACTACGCATAAGAACGACCCTCTAGGTTTACATACCTAGGAAAAAATAAGGGCATCCCGACAAACCTTAAAGTTTTGGGCAAAATTTAGTGATATAAACAAATTATTATACACCTGGTAAGTTGAAAACCTGAAAGGGCGGCTTGGGCAAAAAAAGGGTATCCTGGTGGACTCAAAACCCGAAAGGAAGGTCCAGGCAAAAGTTAAGGATCAAAGGGTACGACTATGATCTGTGGTATCACTACAACCCACTTTATTACCAAGGTTAAAAGTTCAAATAGTACAAGATCAGTTCAATCGACTTCCTCCGACAGCAAGGGATGATGTTCGAAGACATTGGGGAAATAGCAGAGTTGGAACCCAATGAGATCACTTCCACATGGCTATTATTTTTTATTTTCACTTTGTACTCTTTTCATTTCATGGTGATTTCCTCTTACTAGAATTTCCATCTCTTTGTACAAAAATGCCTGGTTATAGGCAAATTATCAATATAAATATACTTTGAAGTGCAAACTTTTTTGTTTTTTCATTTTGATTGCAAAAACATCCAATGACTAAAATTGAAATGAACATATGCATATGAGCGTAATTAACTGTTAACAAATGTATGCACAAGAACAATAATGAGCATTTACTTAAGGATTTGGGATATCTCCACAGAGTCGCTTCAATAAGATAATTCCCACAGAGTAAATTCATACAGAGTTCCAATCATCGTATCTCCTGGAAATTCTCTTCCCCGACCAAGTTTGGAAAAGAAACCTTACAAATGTTCTTGCACAAAAGAATTCATTTCCTCAATAAGATCACCAAAATACTTTCTTCATCAGGTTTTATTTCTCCAACGGATCATAATCTCCCTAGCTTGAGTCTATTCCTTAAACTATAATAAACCATTGATAAAACTTCTCTTCCCCAATAGAGTTGTCACTATCCCCAGAAAGTTGCTGCAAAGCCTGGATTTCGACCAGATACCAGTCAATTATCCTCTCCAGACAAGATAAAAGTTTAATCATCTCTTAGATTCCCCAGTATAGCAATGAACGACTATTTTTCCTAAACTATACTCCCAAAATAGAAATCAACATCCCCAACAGAGCTCCATTTAAATAACAAACAAGTATCCCCAGCGGAAGTATTCTTGACAAAATTGAAGACACAAATACTCTTCCTCTCTAGCTATATTCAGAGATTTGTTTTCTCAGACACAAATACATTTCAACAAAATTTCCCATCATAGAAAATGAATACGAAACACATACAGCACGATCTCATTTATTTTGAGAACATCATTACACAATGCATTTCATACATCATGATATCACATACAACTACCTCTTTGACTTTTCAGGAAAGATCAATCAAACAAACGAATATTATCAATACATGTCAGAGATTAATTCCTGAAACAAGCCGCGACAACTATCTCTACAACCAATAAAAAGCGGGTTCCAGATTAATACCTGAAACAAGATAGGACAACTTTTGGATAAACGGCCATATATTAATACCTGAAACAAGACAGGACAACTATCTGTTAACAACTGATTATAGATTCATACCTGAAACAAGATAGGACAACTATCTACATGAGCAGATTGAAGATTAACTCCCAAAACAAGACGTGGAAACCATCTCTCTCTGGTCAGATAAAGATCATATCTCAAAATAGGACGAGGCGAATATCTTTATCACCAATGGTATAAAATACCGAAACAAGATTGGTTTACCAACAAACTGATTGTAGATTAACACCTGAAACAAGACAGGACAACTATCTACATGACAAAAAATTCAAGGAATCTATTGGTTCAGTTTAAATCGACCAAATATTTATTCTGATTCTTTTTCGGTAGACACTTTCTTTGGTTTAGTTTAAGTCAATCAATGATTTATTCTGATTCATATCCAGTTAAAGACAATTTCAAGACCTCTGTTGGTTTAGTTTAAATCGACCAATGATTTACCCTGATTCTGTGCTGGCAGACATTTTCTCTAGTTCAGATAAATCGACCCTAAGATTTATTTTGACCCAGTCAAAGAGAAATACAGACATCTGTTATTTCAGTATAAATCGACCAAAGATTTATTTTGATACTATTTCCAATCTCTATCAACAGATACTTTGGATAGCATCTATAAGCCCATCTCCGACAAATTTCCATCATTTCTCGAAATGGCATCTTTAAGCCTATTCTCGATAACCAACCATCAACCCTACTTCGTGCACAAACAAGTGCAAATTTCTGGGCACTTTAGCGCTCAATCATCTTCTACCTTCAAGTCATGAATGGCGGACACACCAATCTAAATCTTCAGTTTTAAAAAGATTGAACAGGAGCAACTTTTGTATCCCAAAATTTACCCTCTCTTTTCTCAAGGCATTTCTCACAAAAGATCTCAAATGCTCAAGGTTTCTCCAAGATTTGATCAGTCAAACTCTTCTCCTAACACTGAGGCCACAAATTAGGGTTTTATTTTTCTCAAGGACAATTGTACTTTTAATTCCTCGAGTGACTTCCATGGTTCATTATAGGTCTTCAAGAATTCTCATGTCAAGTGTCAAGTCTTGCATCTCAAAATTGCTCAGTCAATTGCTCAGATGACTGAAAATCAACTGTATTGGGTAAAAGTAAACTACGTTCAAACTACAGTAAAAATTCAATATTTTTGATCCACATCAATATTTTGAAGTCATATTCATCAATTGATCAAGGTCTTATCATAATTCCTCAAGAAAAAAATAGTCAAATCATCAAAAGGGCAAAATGGTCAAAATTAGGGTTTTGACTAGAAATGACTGGTAAGTGACTTTTGACCTAGTACATAACCTAATGGATTGAAGCATGATCTCAAGGACTCAAACAAAACATGATGACCAAATTTCATGGCTAAAAACATTTCTCAAGATCAATTGATTGATAGTTGAAATTCAGTCAACTGATGAAAAGTCAACTGATATAACAAAAGTCAAACTTTGACTTTTTGGTCAACATTGAGTTTCAAATATCATAATTCATCAAGACATTCAAAAATGTGAAGCTTGATCATCAAGAAATCAAGAAAGTCAAAAATCAAGAAATTTTTCCAAGTGTTTTGAACATGATAATCTCACAACTTCATACCATTTTTTCACCAAGATGCAAGATGATTCAAAGAAAACTTTCAACATGAAAGTTGTAGATCTTGATGAAATATGCAACTTTGTATTTGAGGGATCATGTATAAAAAATGCTTAGATTTTGAGTTATAGGCCCATGAAGTCATACACTTTTTCTTAAACACTTAGTGAAATTTTGACCTAGTTTGGTCAGGATTTTGACCTAACTGCTTGGGCAATTTTCACATAGTTACAATTTGATAAAGCAAAAGGGATTAAAATAGGGGTTTTAGACAATGTTACAAGATTTCCAAAATGTCCAAGAACTTTAAGAGATCATGTTTGAGCTAGGAGATTCGAAGACATGAAGTTGGGCATCCATTCTTGAATTATAAGTCATTTTGTGATGAACAGGAATTCAAATCTTCATGCCATGTTGTATAATCTTGCTTTTCAGCCTCTAATCTTGCAAATCGATCCATAATCAGAAGTTTACACATTTTTCAACCATTACCCAAGTGTTTGAGCCATTGTCCAATTGACTTTTCCACTTATGGCACAAAGGTACCATTTCCATTTTGATAAAGCATTGTTTTTGCAAAGGTCAACTCTCCTTGAGCTCCTAACTTGTTGTCTCTGCACACACACACTTTTCAAAGAATATAAGAAACATGTTAAAGTGATTCAAACACTTTACGTTGCTGGTACAAAACATTGAAACTTCATTTTCTCACTTTTCTTCAAAATTAAGCAACCTAGCCATAACCCTATAACTCATAAATTTGTTGTGAAAAACATCACCAACCTTTTTCAGATAAATATACAAGTTATTTACAAGCTAGGACACAAGCTCAAGCACCCTCAAACCTCCCACACGTTCAGCAATCCAGAACTAGCCATAAACTTGACATTTTTGAGTTTCAAACAACTATCTCCAAATCCACTCATGCGTATTGAGTTTTAATCATCCAAACACATTTTATATCTCATATCAAAGTCATTCAGGTCCTTGTTTCTTAATTGTAACTCCATTTCAATTATCCACCATTTTCAAAATTCAAGCTTGCAACTAGACATGAGTAGAGAGTTTCATCCATCCTCAAAGCAAATTAAGAGTTGGAGTACACCCAAGGAGGTCCAGGAAATCAAACCAAGTCATCCTTGAACCTTCAAAGTTGCTCAAACTCCATACATGAATCTCACTTCAAGAGGTAAGTTTTCTGACTATGATATCTTGACACAAGCATCTTTAGTACATACATTCTGAAGTAAAAATATAGATATCATTGCCCTAAGGCTAACCTTGTTCTTAGTTTTCATTTTAATTGCTTGTGTATGAAGAATTTTATCTCTGACCAATTAGGGTACAATTTTGGTACCAACAGAAATTAAACTTAACCTTTGATCTATAGCTTTTAAGAGTTATATGGTTGGATTCATGGTGAAAAAATATACAAGTTTCATGTTTACTTTTTTTTTTAATTTCATTGAGAAATGAAGGAGATACATAATTCAAAAATGGTGTTGTCATGGTTGGCGCGAGGAAGAAGATGACCATGTATTAAGGAATGAGTTTATAATATATATATTTATTATTGTGCATAAGTTAACAGATGTATCACCACCCCGGTGGTTAAAGCGTGGGCATTTCACTTTAGGGACCTGGGTTCGAGCCCCAGTGGTACCCTTTTGTTGTTTTTTTTTCATATTTTTCTGTTTCAGGATCTAGTGCAAACAAAGCAAACATGCGCGGGATATATCCTTTCCATCTAGCCATCTGATCTTCATAAATACATATCCAACGCTTCTGGAAGTTGTCCATATGGTGAACCTCAAAGGGCCTCCCCCATTGAATCAGGAACAGGTGCTGGGCCCCTTTACATTGAGCCTGGCATTTTTATTGTTTCATACCCCCTCCTTTACTTTTACAGTTCTGGCCCAATTTATTTTTCTTCTTCATTTTTATTTTATCAAATAAAATCATAAAATCATAAAAAATATAGACTTAGGTTTTTATTTATTAAATTAATTTTGGACATAAAAAAAATTATTTTAATCACCACTTTATTTTATTCTGGTTAATTAATTTGTACATTAATTTACAACTAGGGTTTTTATCATAACTTTTACACATTAAAAATACTTTCCCTAAACAAAACTCCAAAAATAACTTTTCTTTAAAATATTTAGATTATCTGAGTTTTTATTAATTAAATTATTTATTTTCATAATAATTAAGTAATTAATTATACCTTTCTTTTATTTTTATTTTGTAAACAAAAATAGAATTAGGTTTAATTTCTAATTACTTTTCATTTCAAATTTCAAACATCTTTTCTTAAACAAAAAACAAACAAAAAGATTTCTTTTTTTCAAAATACTTAAAAATACTATTTTTAGGGTTTCTAAATATCCCTTTCCATCTCTACATATTTATTTACCTCTCATTATTATTTTACAATTGTGAACTTGTTGACAAAATTTATAATAGTAATTTAGGGTTTATTGCTTTCATCCCCCATTCATAAACTTGTACCCCCATCCCCTAAAGTGTTGTAATAGCGTAGGGCATTTAAATTCCTCAATTTACCGCTTTCCATTATTGCTAGTAATTAGGGTTTTTATGGAAAGATAAAATCAATCTTAGAAAACCCTAATCTCAAAGAATGCATGCAATCAAAACACTTTTCACACTTGCACCTCTAGGATATACCCCTCTTGTTGCCTTCAAATAAGCAGTTATGTCCCTCGAACGTAGGATACTTTAGCAAAGATCCTCGATTAAAAGATCATAGTCCCTAAATTACCCTTCAATGTAGCCTTCGGTAAATGATCTTAGACCCTTACGACAAATTTCTAAGGTATCCTATAATGTTGCTTTTTATGACTATACGATGACTCACGTCCGTCCCTTCATATCCAATGATAAGACTTATATCCAATCATTGGCAAGATAGCAATATCTAAAGGAGTAGGAAAAGAACTAAGACTTTTTGAGTAGGTAGAATGCTCGTAGTTGCTTGATCACAAACTAAAACCATTTTCACACTCACACTTTCAAAACATATTTGCAAAAACAAACATCTCTTTGAACTATTTTCAAAACCAACACTTTGTATACATTCTTATAGAGACGACAATCATTACAAAGTTTTCCGAAACAAAGGCATTTTCAAAATATTTTTAAACTTACACAAAACACAAAAACATTTACAAAGCATTTCAAAGTGAGCTAGCAATTAAGAGCCCGTAGATAACTACGAATGAAAAAGGTTCTAACACCTTCCCTTTTCATAACCTACCCCCCGAACTCAAGAAAATTCTCAAAAGATCTTTCATGTTCTTTTAACCTTTTCCTTTATTGGATAAAATAAAAGTCGGTGGTAACTCTTGCTATCCGCAACAATTGCGATAAAACGTAAAACACCCAAGTCAGTTCTCCCACCGTATTACACAACCCAATATCTTGGGGTAAACCCCAAGAGCTCCAGACAAAATAATAGATGAGGTCACAAGGTCTTAAGGTAGGTCAAAGTCTCTAATCCTAAATCCAAGAAGTCCATCACTCCATAATGCCAAGGATAGTAACTAAGTAGTCCAAGTAACATTAAATTTTTTTTTATGGTTCAAGTTGATTATTAAGTATCTTTAAAAAGAAATGAAACAACTCCATTGAGCAAAAATAAAAATAACACAAAAGTAAATGCTCAAGTGAGAAAAGATGAAAATAACATGAAATGTAAATGCTAAAATAAATGTGTTTAAAGTAAAAAGCATAAAGTAAAAGCACAAAATAAAGTCAATTGTTAGAAATTAGAGGTTAGTTGAATGATCATCTCGAAACTTGCATTTGAAACTCATTAGAGGATTGATAAAACCAAAGCCTCTCAATAACAAGTTTCATTTTCTTTTTGTCAAGTATATCATTCATTTAAAATTCTCATGGCAAACATAAATGATCAACGATGTTTAAGTGATTCAGATTGACCAAAGTTTATGAAAATTCATTAGAGGATTGATAAGACCAAAGCCTCCTAACAATGAATCTCAAAGTTATTGGATAAAAGGATTCAAATTAATATACACGGGCTTTCAAACATGGGTTTGGGCCATTAATGGTCATTTCTCGAATCGGGACAAAATTTAGCGCTATGTTAAGTAATCGTAAGTGGACTTATATAGAAGTCGCACCTATTTTGAGGTTGGTCAATAGCCATCTATGTACCATATGTTTTAGAGAAATGATATGTAAATCATTCTCCAATGACATTTAGTACAAGTAAGAATTAGATAAGATGAAGAGGGATGGGGTAAGAATCAAACCATATTGAACCAAAAATTTGATCAAACTATTATTAAAATCATTCATCCATTTTTTGTGGAGTTAAACTCAACACTATGGATCCAATGATATTAATAAATCTCATGATCAAAATCTCATAGTCCAAGATCAACCAGAACATATAAAAAATAAATTTGTATTTAAAAAAATAAAGAAAGAGATTTTTAAAATGTTTTTAAAATGAAAATAAAAGGGTAAAATAACAACTATATTTAAAACATCCAAGAAAAATTTAATGAGACCATAGAAAAATCAGAAATGAACTCAAATATTTTTATGATCTTTTTGATAATTTTTTAAAGTCGGAAACTATTTTTAAACTAATTAAAATTACTCAAATAAATAGAAAAAAGATCAAAAATATTAGAAGTCAGAATAAAATTATAAAAAAATTCAGAAGGACATAAATAAGAGAAAAGGTGTTGATGAATTTTTTCAGAATTTAAAAATGTGGCGGTAAGCAAGAGTCGCCACCGACTTTTCTTTTATCCAACAAAAGAAAGGGTGAGAAGAACAGAAAAAAACCTTTCGAGATTATTTGAGTAAGGGGGAGTAGATTATAGAAAGGGAAGGTGTTAGCACCTTTTCCATCCTTAGTTTTCTACGGGCTCTTAGATGCTTAGCTCATTTTGAAATACCTTGTGCATTGTGTATTTTGAAAAGTATTTTTGAAAGTGCCTTAGTGCGGCAAACTTTGTAATGTTTCTCGGAATGGTAGAGAACGTATACAAAGTGTTTGGAATTTTTTTTTGAAAAAAGTTTTGTGGAAGTGTAAAAATTGTTTGAGCGTAGCATCTAACAACTATCTTCTTTACTAGAAAGGTTATTCTTTTCCTCTTTTCATTTAGACAGTGTTATCCTACTATTAGTGAGTAGGTAGTCGTAGTCATTGGATGTTTGAGAGACATTCAAAGGGACATTTATACAGTCACAAAGGCAACTGGGCAAGAAACTTTAGTAACTACCCTAGGGTTTTAAGATCATTTTTACCGAGGCAACGTCGAGAGGGTCAATGAGGGACTTATGATATTTAAACTGGAGGATAGCCACTAAAATCTCTCACGTTTCGAGAATTGTGATTGTTTTTCCAAAGGAAACCAAAGTGGGATACTCTAGAGGTGTACATGTGCAATTGTATTGTATTCAGTTATTTTTGTTTTGTGTTAGGTTTGCTAGCGTTTGTTTGTTATTCTTTCCATACAATCCTATTAGGCATACATCTAACAACTAATAGTTTGTATAAATTAAAAGTGCAAAAATGTAAATCCTAAACTATTACAAGGCTTCGGGGAGAGGGATTAATTACATGTCCAAAAACTTGGGGGAAATAAAGCAGTAAAGTAAAGTCCTAGTTATAAAATCTATTACATCCCATAAGAAGATACATTAATATGAAAATGATAACGAAAGAAATAAATGCGCGAGAATTGAAAATAACGTTTAAATCCTAAGTGAAAGGAAATCTTTTTTTGTGTTTATTTTATTTTGGGAAAATGTTTAAGTAAGATTAACAAAAAAAGTGATCTAAAATGAAACTAAAAGGAAATAAAAATTTATATTTTTTTGGTATTTTTACTATGAAAAGAACATGAGTTAGTCTAAGTCTATTTAATTTTAAATTAAATAAAAAAGGTTAAAGTAATTAATTAATTAATTAACAAAATTAATTTTAATTGGAAAAAAATTTAAACCTAATTTTTTGTGATTTTTTAATTATCTTACTGATTAAATAAAAAACAATTAAAGGAAAATAAATAATAAAACAAAACAAAAAGAGTACATGGGCCAGGATAGCAAACAAAAACAAGGGGTGCAAATTGACATTCATTGGGCCCAAGTAAGATGAGCCCAGATCTGCAATTGGATCTAGTGAGGGAATCTGTTAAGGGTGCATGGTGAGTTGCGCGTCTGAGAGCACTGGATCTGATCAGATGGGATCTACTGGTGTTGACCACGTGGTGCGTGGTGTGCACGTTAGACCTGCAAGCATGGGATATGGAATACAATTGTTAGAAAAATAAAATGCATGACCTGGGTGTCGAACCCAGGTCATTCCCCTTAATTCGACCCCCCTAATTCGAACTCCCTGAGTCCGAATATGGGTTTAAAATTGGAAAAAGGTCCCCGTATCACATAGTTTAACCACCATTTCCAAATTGTGCCATAACAATGGCACCTTATGATTCCTGCGTTGAAACTCAAAAGAACATATCTTAAATAATCCAAATCATTGGTATGAGTATATATGGATGCTTAGAAATACTTCACAATGTTAGAAATTAAAGATCTAAGATCAAAATTCTATACCTGACCGAAGTAACGAGATCCACTGATTCTAGGGCTTTTCGCATGTTGAGGAGGCCTGGGATGAATCCTAGGAATCACAGGAACACGAATCTTGTGTTTGTTTGGGCTGAGGGAGCTTACCAAGCTGGTTTTGAATTTGACAACTCTTGTGAAGATTTTGCAATTTTGTAAATTTTGATATGGTTTTTCTGAAGCAGTGTATCGTGATTTGAGGTACTGTCTGCCTGTGGCTCTTTGAGGCAATTTGTGTGTGTGATTGGCTTGTAGGGGTGATGTATATATAGAGGAGATGGATTGGGGAAAATGGAAAGAATCCAAGGCATTAAGGTCATGTTTAAATCCATTATCCTCATTTTGAAAACTTGCCAAAACTTGAGATTTCATGCCATGTTGAGACTTGGATGTACCTGGACATTCTTTGTAGGAATTATGGGCCTCCAACTTGATGGAAACCAAAAGCTTACATGCCCTCGTAGATGAATTGGTTTCTTGTTGGTTCTTTCAACAAGCTCCCAAGTTTTGTTCTTCTCAATGGCTCTAATTTCTTATTTCCTGGCTTCACACAATTTCGAATTGCTCAAGGCTTCACCCAAGTCAATTGGTTCTGCTTCAGCCATTATCATGGCTTCTTCGACTAAGTCACCATCTGCATTGGTTGCTTGATCTGGAAAACTCTCATATCCAATCAGCCTAATCAAACTGTTCTTATTCTTGTGGATCTTTTTTCCTTCTGCACAAGTGGTTCTTCAATTCGACCAGTCGAAGTATCAACTTGTTCATTTTGACTTTTCGAAGCTTCGTTCTGTTCATCTTCTTTAAACACAGTTGTGACTGTGTCTGATTCTTGTCGAACTGAAATTCGACCAATCCCAACCTTTCCTTTCATCTACAAGAACATCTCTACTGATCACTAGTTTATCTTTAATTGGTGAATACAAATTATATGCACCAATCAAATGATAACCTATGAGCACCATGACTTCACTTCGACCATCCAACTTCTTTCTCAATTGTTCAGGTACATGTCTGAAACACATTGATCCAAAAAACTCTAAGATGACTTATATTTGGCTTCGAGCCTGTCCAAGACTCATGCAGTGTCATTTAGACCATCTTCTTCATTGGGCATCTATTCATAATGTATATTGTTGTCGAAGTTGCTTCGACCCAAAATCTCTTCGGCATATTTTTAGCTTTCAACTTACATCTCATCAAGTTCAGTACACTTCTATTCTTTCTTTCAGTTATGCCATTATGCTGAGGCGTATAGGGTGCAATAACCTCTTGTAATGTATGAGCTTGTTCCTTCCAAATTATGTATTTCATGAGCTTGAGGATAAAATAGAAGTTGTAGGGCATAAAACTTACCATGGACAAACTTGAAGACACAATAGGACCATGGAAAACATTTGAGACCTTTGGAGCTCACACATCTTGGAGAAAAGTGAAACTACTTGAAAGGCCATTGCTTAGGAGGAGAATTTGTCTGATCAATTTAT
Source organism: Vicia faba (assembly GCA_948472305.1). Taxonomy (NCBI): domain Eukaryota; kingdom Viridiplantae; phylum Streptophyta; class Magnoliopsida; order Fabales; family Fabaceae; genus Vicia; species Vicia faba. Next base: position 1,221,865,468 of record OX451735.1, read on the forward strand.
GGTCAACCTTGAGCAATTGAGGACCTTAATGAGCATGCCTTGAATAAAATGGGAGGGAAAATTTTCGGGTACAACAGTATAAGATGATAGAGGAATCTTAGGGGCAAAAATTGGGGTACAATAGCTGCCCTTATTTAAGTGTCTTCTATCCGGAGATGTGAAGGTTAAAATCTTCGTGTCGACGCGATTGAAGATACCTATATGTAAAACAAACCCTATTTTTGGCCCTAAGATGCCATGCAATGCTTATGATTATGAATGAAAATGAACAAATTCAATAAGAGACACAAGACACCAGTGGGGAGGTAGCAAATAAAAATAGGGATCAAAAGAAAAACCTGACCAGGAAAATAAATCATTGGTGAACAAGAGACCCGACTCTATTGGGGTAAAGCCCAAAGAGGAGATAAGGTGTCATCAACTCAAAGATTTAGGAGAGAAAATAAATGATGACAGTGATCGACAGATGACTGCAAACTATCCACTCACTGAGGAGATAGCAAAAAAGTAACATCGACCTACCAAGGAAAGAAGTGGTAAGATAATACCGGTAAATACCAATATTAGGGTAGGTAATAAATGATTAGCATCAGTACTTATAACGGGTAACAAATGAACTTCTTCAAAGTAATGTGAATCTCAACGACGAACTATCTCCCATAATGACAAGACTACCATCCATCAGAAAAAGATTTCAACAACGAACTACCTGTCCATAATGACAAGGCTACCATTCATTGGAGTAACATATCTCAACAATGAAATACCTTCCATAATGACAAGGCTACCATTCATTGGAGTAACATATTTCAGCAACGAACTACCTTCCATAATGACAAGGCTACCATTCATTGGAGTAACAAATCTAAACAAGGAACTACCTTCCATAATGACAAGGCTACCATTCATTGGATTAACAAATCTCAACAACGAACTACCTTCCATAATGACAAGGCTACCATTCATTGTTGTAACAAATCTCAACAACTAACTACCTTCTATAATGAAAAGGCTACCATTCATCAGAAAAAGATTTCAACAATGAACTACCTTCCAAAATGACAAGGCTACCATTCATTAGAGTAACAAATCTCAATAATGAACTAACTTCCATAATGACAAGGCTACCATTCATTAGAGTAACAAATCTCAATAATGAGCTACCTTCCATAATGACAAGGCTACCATTCATTGGAGTAACAAATCTGATTCTTCTCTAGGAACTGACAAACTTATTGGGTAGTACAGGTTACTTAAATAAAGAGACCTGCCACTTGCTGTTATGAGAAGGAATTATAATAATAATTTCCTGGGAAGTAATAGGACTTCTTGGGGAAATTCCAATATATTCCTGCTGAGGGGCTGAAGTCTTCACGCGGAAAAATAAATGCACATTCTCAAACCAGGGCACAAAGCTTGCAGAAATCAAAATAATAAAATTGTTAGGGACCATAGATTCAATCCAGAAATAAACCGGAATAAATCAGTCAACCAAAATAACACTTCATGAGAAATAAACTCAAGAGGGAACCACTTTCTATCCAGATAAAGAGCTGTACAGGAAGGCTAAAGCAAAAATCTTCCACGAGGGATAACTCAGTGGGGAAATTAAAAGAATATACACTTCCAGCTTAAGGTTGACATTCTATTGGAGGGAAGATAACATAACTCTGCAAATAGGGTAATATGCCAACAAAATAATAATGAATGCAAATGAGCAATGAATTGCTAAATTCAACTATGCAAGATGTATGTATTAATGTATGAATGTTATCATGTATATGCTGGAAAAAAAGACATATAACAGTGGGGATAACCAGACAAAACCAACTTGGGTAAAGTCAATACTCGGATAAATCACATCCAAGATGAAAATTTCTCAAGAAAGTAAGCACTAACCGAGGAAATAAATTCCTATATCTCGGCTTAACTCCACTGGGAAGGAACATAATCCAAAAATAATCAAATTATAACATTAAATCAGTATAGATACAGGGATATAACATCCTCCTCCAGGCTTCACTAGGGAATATCAAACAAACTTCAATGGGGAGGGAAACACCACATCGTCGAGGGTAAACCAAGATACATTCTTCAATATCGAGAGTGAGTATTGTACCAACTTCTCTAGGAAGAAATTATGAATCCTTATGGGGATAACGATTTTCGGAGAGACTCGTTACCTCAGCCTTTCTTGGGTATTTAAGAAGTCAAACCTTATAGAAATAAATCAATCTTATGGGGATTTTAAATCAAACCCAGCACTTGGCGAGAGAAAACCCAAAAAGTTGACAACTGCTTCAACACTTCTTAGAAAAGACATTGCCCCTGTCTGGTTGCCTGAGAAACAAACAACGGCAAAATTTCTAGTACTGTAAAAGGCGGTGTTTTGAAAATCAGTCCAACTCAACACTCAAAAGGGAAGAGACTTCCATCATGTGAGAAAAGACCTTATTGGGGAATCTGGGACAGAGACTTCATACCATGCAATCCTGGAATCAAAATGAACCAAGGCTTGACTGGGAAAAATGAGGTCACAAACCCAACACTGCACTGTATGCCCAATGGTTTCATCTTTAATTATCTAAGAAGCATAAGAAAATCATACTTATTCCAACAAAAGTGACCTGAGAGAGCCTTCCTGTGGAACACATACTTCCAAAACTTCAGAGTTCTTTCATCCTTGGAGTCACTATTTTTGTTCTCCTGGAGTCACAAAATTTAAAGCAAGAAGTAATTTGTAAATTCTTTTCAAAAGAATAATTTTTGTTATTTAATTTCTTTTTTTTTTTGCTTTGAAACTTAGTATCAATAATAAATGAAGTCTTTGTAAGCTGAATACAATAGAATTGCAAAGAATTGGATAAAAGCTCAAACTTTATTAATAGAATGGTAGTCTGCAAATGGCGAGACTCCATTGATAATTACAAAGTTTGTAAAATGGTAATATATTGGAAAAGATACCTTGAAATACAATGACCACTATTCTCCCTAACGACTTTGAATTCCTGAGCAGTGACTTCGGTCGAAGAGTGGTGAGGATCCAAGAAGATTGTTGCTTTAATGATCATGTCTTGTCTGATGTAGTTACTTGCCATGAAATCCCTAACTTTTGCCTAGATTGCCCTTACGGGCTTTCAATCTACCAGGAAAATTTATTCTGTTTATCTGGTCGTATCCAGGCTTCAGTGACTTGAACTATTATTTGGTCGTATCTAGGCTTCATAGTAATTGACATAATAAACTGCTATCTGGTCGGACTCCAGGATTTGCAGTAATTTGACAGAGTAAACTGCTATCTGGTCGTATTCCAGGCTTTGCAATAACTTATAATGTTATTTGGTCGGGTCCAGGTTTCACAGTAATTGGCAGAGTTAGACTGTTATCTGGTTGGATTCCGGGCTTCAGCAATAATATTGACTGCTATCTGGTCATATTTCAGGCTTTGCATTAACTTATACTGTTATCTGGTCGGTTCTAGGCTTCACAGTGTCTTGAATTATAGATTGACTGTTATCCGGTCGGATTTCGGGCTTCAGTAATGATGTTAACTGCTATCTGGCTGGGTCCAGGCTTCACAATGATTATAAACTTCTATCTGGTTGAATTCCAGGCTTCACAATAAATTGAATTTGATGTTAACTACTATCTGGTCAGAATCCAGGCTTTGTAGTGATTGATGAGTTGTTGCCTTAGATAGTTGCCTTGTCTTGTTTCAGTAATTAATCGGGAACTTATTGAAAATTGATGATGATATTTGTTTGTTGATCTTTCCTAAAAAGGTAAATAATTAGTTGTATGCAATGTCATGATGCATGACACATATTGTGTAATGATGTTCTAAAAATAAATGAGATTCTGTTATATGTATTTTGTATGCATGTTTGTAAAATGATGTATGAATGCATTGTATGAACTAATCAGTTCTTCTTTGCAGTGTCATTGAATTGAGGGAAAGTAAATCCTTGACTACTTCTGGGTGTGAAAAATGTAATTCTTCATTGTTTGTTGAAGTTGAATTGTTGGGAGATGGATTTCCGTGGCTAGAGAAATAAACTCTACTGGGAAAGAAACATTGTAAACTGCTTGGGGATTTTTATGAAACCCTGTTGGGGAACCCAAGAAGTTTATGAACCATGTTGTGGAATTCTTCAAGATGTTGGGGAGATGATTAGAGACTTCTTCTCTGCAGGGGATATCAGAACCTCAGACATCATTAAGCTTGTATGCTGAAGGTATGGTAGTGACTTCGCAGGAGGACGTCTTTGTCTCTGAATCTACTATAGGATGTATCTGTGGGGATTTGCATATGGCCTTTTTTAGACATTGTCCCATTTCTTAAAGCCATTAGTAAATGTATTTTTGTTTTTTATGTGTGTATTTGTAAACGGTAATCACATTCAAATGCACGTGTTCAAAAATAATTACTGGACGTTTTTGCAAACAAAACAGAAAAACAAAAGCAAATAGTTTTTCACTTTCAAAGAGATAGTTTTGTATTAATCTGAAGAATTCTTCCTATAACAGGTGTTTTTGTACAAAGAGATAAACATTCTAGTAAGAGAATGTCGTCGTAAGAATGAAAACTATACAAAAATAGTATACAAAGAAAAATAGCTATGTGAAACGATCCCATTGGGTTCCCATTATGCTATTGCCTTTATATCTTTGAGCTTCTCATCCCTTTGCTGCTTGTCCGAAGCTGACTGGATTGATTAGTACCATTTGAACTTGACACTTGTTACCGAAGTCTGTCTGTAAGGTGATCCGACGGGACATAGTTATACACTTTTAATCCCTGACTTTTTCCTGGACCGCCCTTTCGGGTTTTCAGTCCACCGGGATACCCTTTTTTGCCCAAACCGCCTTTTCAGGTTTTCGACTTGCCGGGTGTACATATTTTTCCTATATGTATCCCTAACTTTTGCCCGAACCCTTTTGGTTCGCCGGGGTGCACTTAATTTTTCCTAGGCCAGTCGACCTAGCGAGTCTTTCCTCATGCGTAGTATCTTTTAACTATCTCCGCGTTTACAGGGTGAGAAAGGTCATCACCATCCATAGTAGTTAAGATCATAGCTCCACCAGAAAATATTTTATTGATCACAAATGGCCCTTCGTATGTGAGAGTCAATTTTCCCCTGGGACCACCTTGCGGCAAGATAATGCGCTTGATTATTAGGTCACCTACCTGATATACCTGACGTCTGACCTTCTTGTTAAAAGCTTTAATCATACGTTTTTGGTACATCTGACCATGACAAACAACTGAGATCCTCGTCTCGCCAATCAGGTTCAATTGGTCAAGTCGAGTCTGGACCCGTTCTTCTTCATTCAAGCCTGCATCCTTCATGATTCTCAAGGAAGGGATCTGGACTTCGATGGGTAGGACAACTTCCATACTATATACCAGAGAGAAAGGAGTTTCCCCTGTTGACGTACTTACTGAGGTACGGTAACCATGAAGGGCAAATGGTAACATCTCATGCCAGTCTTTGTATGTCACCGTCATCTTCTGTATGATCTTCTTGATGTTTTTATTAGCAGCCTCTACAATGCCATTCATCTTCGGCCGGTAAGGAGAAGAGTTATGATGCTGAATTTTGAATTGCATACATAGTTTGGTGATCACAATATTATTGAGATTGGTACCATTATCCGTAATTATCATTTCTGGAATACCATACCGACAGATAAGGTTATGTCTGATGAATCGGGCCACAACGTTCTAGGTATCAGAAGCAAATGAGGCTGCCTCGACCCACTTTGTGAAGTAATCAATGCCAACCAGGATGAAGTGATGCTCATTAGAAGCGGTAGTTATAATTTCTTCGATCATATCAATGCCCCACATTGTAAAATTCCAAGGAGCGGTAAAGACGTTTCGAGGAACCAGAGGCACATGCACTTTATCAGCGTAGATCTGGCACTTGTGACAAGTTCGGGAATGCTAATAACAGTCTGCTTCCATAGTGGACCAGTAGTATCCTTCCCGTAGGATCTTTTTAGCCATTGTATTCCCGCTAGAATGGGTTCCAAAGGTACCTTCGTGTATTTCCTCTATTATCTTCTATGCTTCACTCTTATCCACACACCGAAGCAAAGTAGAATCGTGGTTGTGCTTGTAGAGAATTCTGTTACTGAGGAAAAACTTGGCAGAGAACCATCTTAGGAACTTCTTATCATTGACAGAAGCCCCCTCAGGATACTCTTGAGCTTTGAGGTATCTTTTTACTTCATGGAACCAAGGTTTGTCCACTGCTTCTCCAGTATCAATCTCATAACAATATGTCATTTCGTCCAATCTCTCAATAGTGATCTGAGGGTCTTCATTATCCCATCTGACTTTGAACATGGATGACATAGTAGCTAGCGCGTCTGCTAATTGATTTTCCTCTCGTGGAAAATTCTCAAAGGTAACCTCTTCAAAATATGGAATCAGTGTTAGCACATGCTCCCGGTACGGGATGAGATTAGGATGCTTCGTGTCCCATTCTCCTTTAATTTGACTGGTTACTAGGGCGGAGTCTCCATATAAGCTTAGGAATTTGATTCTCAAATCGATAGAAGCCTTGAGACCCATGATACATACTTCATATGCAGCCATATTGTTGGTACAATTGAAACACAACCTGGCAGTGAAGGGGGTATGGCAGACTTTGGGGGATTTGATCACAGCACCGATGCCATTCCTAAGTGCATTGGAAGCTCCATCAAAAATCATAGTCCATCGGGATCCTCTTTCAGGTCCTTCATGCCATCCAGGTTTTTCATAATCAATCACTAACATGATGTTCTCATCCGAGAATTCAAAATTCATGGATTGGTATTCATCCACAGCTTGATGAGCCAAATGATCAGTTAATACACTTCCCTTGATTGCTTTCTGGGTTGTGTACTAAATATCATATTCGGTCAGGACTATTTGCCATCTTGCTATTATTCCGGAGAGAGCGGGCTTCTCAATGATTTATTTGATAAGATTCATTTTAGATATCAGCAAGGTAGTGTGAGTCAACATATACTGTCTTAGTCGGAGAGCAGCCCATGGCAAAGCGCAACAAGTTTCTCGAGCAGTGAGTATCTTGTTTCATAGTCGGTAAACTTTTTGCTAAGGTAGTATATTGCATGCTTTTTTCGACCAGACTCGTCATGCTACCCCATCACACACCCCATTGATTTCTCTAATACTGTTAAGTACACGATCAAAAGTTTTCCTTCAACCAACGACATCAAAGTTAGAGGCTCTTGAAGATATTCCTTGATTTTGTCAGAGGCAGTCTAGAAGTCGTCATTCCACTTCACGACTTGATATTTCTTCAACAATTTAAAGATTGGCTCACAAGTAGCGGTTTGATGGGAAATGAATCTGGAAATGTAGTTTAGACGTCCCAAGAATCCCCTAACCTCCTTCTCAGTGCATGGAGTTGATATTTATTGTATATCTTTAACCTTTGCAGGATCTACTTCAATACCTTTGTCACTAACAACAAAGCCTAAGAGCTTACCAGATCTTACTCCAAAGGTGCACTTTTTCGGGTTCAGTCTCAGCTTATACTTCTTCAATCTTTCAAACAGCTTTGTAATTGTAAGCTTCTCAAGTCATATTTAAAGCATGTGTTTTGATGAAGACAACATGGACATCAAGTTTCAAAGGATGTGCAAAAGGCTTATCAACATCAAATTAAAGTCTTGAAGATTATTGAAGAATTTTTAAAGAAATCATCAAATGTCAATATGGTATAAATAATTCTTAAAACCTTGAATATAGATGTTCACAATATGCATTCATCAACATATACATATTCCATAACTTTAACATCAAGAAAAACTTTGTTTGAAATATCTTTCAAAATGTATTTTTGAAAATAAACCTTTAGGAACTGGTTCCTCCCTAACAGGGAACCGGGTTCCAGCTTTTCTCAAAAAACATGTCCCTGGTTTTTGTACCAGGAACCGGGTTGTACCAATAGGGGAACCGGTTCCTGCGTGATAAATTTGAATTCCAACTTATAACATTCACTAATAATCGGGTTCTGTCAGTGTCGGAACTGGTTCCTAGCGAACCAATGCAGCTTTTACTTTGTTTTTTGAACATTTTTCAAGTGGTATCTTTTCATGAATGCATTGCAACTTTTCATATGAATTGGCATGAATGAAGAGGTTCTTACAACTTTATAAAATGCAGATTTTCTTATTTTCAAACAATATTCAATACTTCAATTTTCAAATTAACAAATATACTTCTTCATTAACAATTTTCTCTTTTACTCACATTTGAATTTAAACTTTCATGTGTTCATAATTTTGTGAAACTTGCCATATACACTTTCATTATCATTTCAAGTTTCATACATACATTGTGAACATTTATATACATTGTTGAGAATTGTTTTATCTTGAAGAAGAAGATCAATTGAAGATTGATAAAGCTCTCCATATACTTCAAAATTAATCATTGTATTACTTAAAGTTTTTCCCTTACTATCCAGGATTGTTGGAAGTAAGTGTTGTGATTTGAAGAGGATTGTTCTTCATTCACATTAGTGTTTGTTTGGTCTTAAAGGTGTTAAGAACCTTTGATAACCCTATAGGTTAGATAGTAAGCATAGGCTGTACAATCATTCTAACTATAGTGAAATCTCTTTCGTGTTGGAAAGGGGACTGGAGTACTCTCGGATTGTGAGGGGAACCAGGATATATCACTGTGTTCTTTACTTTTCCGCATTTATCGCTTTCATCACCATAATTGAGAAAAGATAAAGATATAATCAAAACCTTCAAATACTTAACCAAAAATTACTACCAAGCATTCTCATAAAACCGAATAAATTTTTATAAGACGTAATTCACCCCCCCCCCCCCTCTTAGGAACTCTGAGACTTACAATTGGCATCAGAGCAAGTTATAGGTAACTTGTTCCTAAAGATCCAGAATGGCTTCCGCAAATCATCAACCAGACTTCAGAGATGGTGGTAGTAACAACAAGCCTCCTCTATTCTGTGGTGAATATTTTGACTTCTGGAAAATACGCATGAAGGCGCATTTAGAAGCACAAGGGGAGGAAGTATGGGATGCTGTTGAAAATGGTCCATTTATCCCAATATCAGTAATCAATGGCATTGGTTCTGTAAAACTCAAAACTGCATGGGACGACGATGATAAAAAGAAAGTTCTCTATGACAAAAAGGCAATAAACCTTCTTCAAGGTGCACTCAGTATGGACGAATTTTTCCGTGTCTCGAACTGCAAGACATCAAAAGAAATATGGGATACCCTTGTTCAAACTCATGAAGGAACGGCTGAAGTAAAAAGATCAAGGCTAAATACCTTGAGTCAAGAATATGAACTATTTCAAATGCATCCCGGAGAATCCATTCTTGACTTACAAAAGAGATTTGTGCATTTGACAAATCACTTAAATTCTCTTGGTAAAACCTTGACAAATGATGAACTCAACTTGAAAATCCTTAGATCATTAACTAGGGAATGGCAACCAAAGGTAACGACAATCTCGGAAAAGAAGAGTCTCTCCGCAATGACTTCCGCTACATTATTTGGCAAACTTCAAGAATATGAAACGGAACTCGGTAGACTTGAAAAACATGAAAATTTAGAGAAGAAATCCAAAGGCATTGCCTTGAAAGTTGATTCAAAGGAAAGTCAAGATAAAGATGCATCGGAGGAAGATAAAAACTTCTTGCTTCTTGTAAAAAGGTTAGGAAAATATTTTGGTCATAAAAATAATTTTCATAATGCTAACTTTGTCAAGAGGAAGAAATTTTATAATCATAAAGATAAAGAAGCCTCCACATCAACACAAGATGTCACATGTTATGAATGTGGAAAGAAAGGTCACATAAAGCCGAATTGTCCAAAACTCTCCAAGAAAAATGGATTCAAAGGCAAAAAGGAGTTCAAGAACAAAAAGGATTATGTTGCATGGGAAGATAATGAGATAAGTTCTTCATCCGATTCGGAAAGCGAGGAATGTGCAAATCTAGCATTAATGGCTTCACATCACTCCGACAATGAAGAAGAGGTTAGTAATGAATTTAATCTTTTTGATGATGATGTTCAAGATGCTATTGATGAACTCTTGAAAGAATGCAAAAGTTTATACAAAAAGGTGTCAAATCAAGAAAAAGAACTTCTAAGTTGTTTAAAAAAAATTGACACCATGACTAAAGATTTTGATCTTCAAAAACAGAATTTTATTAAAGAAAAAGAAAACTTTGCATGCTCCAAGTGTGAATCAAATGTCTTCCAAATTGTTCAATTAAAAAGAGTCATTGAACGATATGAAAAAGGACAAATAGGATTGGAAGGATTACTAAGCCAACAACGTTATCCAAATGATAAAAGGGGTCTTGGTTATGTGAATTCTAAGAAACCAAGTAACAATCCCACTGTTTTTGTAAAGGCTAGTAATAGTTCCAATCCCAAGAAAGTAGAAAAGAAGCAAGTTGTTCATAATCATCAAAAGAAAAAGGCTAATGTATCGAAAAAGAAAACATTTCCTAAGAAGAAATCTTATCCTTCTAGATATAGAAGCAACTTTGAACCTACTTGTTTTTATTGTGGTATTAAAGGCCATACACCTAATGCTTGCTATGTTAGAAACTTTAGTATAGCAAGTGGGCATTATGTGTGGGTGAAAAAGGGAACTAAATACGAAGGACCCAAGGCAACTTGGGTACCTAACAAAGAATAATTTGTTTGTGTAGGTATGCTTGAAATCCACATCAAATGTTTGGTATCTTGATAGTGGATGTTCAAAGCATATGACAGGAGATGTACACCAATTTTCATATCTAGTACATAAAGCCAAAGGGTATGTCACCTATGGAGACAACACCAAAGGAAAGATTCTTGGCGTTGGAATAGTTGGCACACTTCCATCCATTCAAATTGAGGATGTTCTCTATGTTGAAGGATTAAAGCACAATCTTCTTAGCATAAGTCAACTTTGCGATAGAGGGTTCAAGATCAAATTCAACAAAGATGAATGTCTCATTATGGATGAGGCAACCAATGAGGTAAAACTCAAAGGTATAAGAACTAACAATATTTTTATGATTACTTTAGATGATTTGTCTCTGAAGGTACAATGTCTTATGGTAAACAACAATGACGCTTGGTTATGGCACAAGAGGATCGCTCACATTCACATGGAGCACTTGAACAAATTGGTTAAGCATGACTTAGTTATTGGTCTACCAAAGATGAAGTTCATCAAGGACAAATTATGTAATGCATGCCAAAAGGGCAAACAGACCAAAACAACTTTCAAATCTAAGAATGTGGTGTCTACTACAAGACCACTACAATTGTTACACATGGATCTCTTTGGTCCATCAAGAACAAAAAGCTTCGGAGGTAATGTATACGCTTTAGACATTATTGATGATTTTTCTAGATATTCTTGGACTTTGTTTCTTGTGCAGAAAAGTGATGCTTTCAAAGCCTTTAAGAAGTATGCTAAGCAAATCCAAAATGAAAAATCACTAAAGATTGTATCCATAAGAAGTGATCATGGTGGAGAATTCCAAAATGCTCAATTTGAAGAATTTTGTGAAGAACATGGTATCTCTCATAATTTTTCAGCACCAAGAACTCCACAACAAAATGGAGTAGTTGAAAGAAAGAATAGGTTTCTAGTGGAACTTGCAAGAACAATGCTTAGTGATGCAAATCTTCCTAAATATTTTTGGGCGGATGCGGTTAGTACGGCATGTTATGTTGGAAATCGAGTTATCATTAGACCTATAATAAAGAAGACTCCATATGAACTCTTCAAAGGAAGAAAGCCAAATATTGCTCACTTTCACATTTTTGGATGCAAGTGCTTTGTTCTTAACAATGACAAGGATAATCTCGGTAAGTTTGACGAGAAATCCGACGAAGGTATATTTCTTGGTTATTCGCTTTCTAGTAAAGCATATAGAATTTATAATAAAAGAACTTTAACTATTGAAGAATCTATGCAAGTATCTTAAGAGAAACATTAGATATCACCTTCATCCAAAATACCAAGTTCTCTTTGGATTTTGAAGAAAGGTTCTCGAGCAAGCGGTTTAGTGAAGATATCCGCGAGTTGCTTATGAGTATCCACAAAAGTGACTTCGACATCTCCTTTAAGTACATGATCACGGAGAAAATGATGTCGAATATCTATATGTTTGGTTCTTGAATGCATGACCGGATTCTTTGTAATATTGATAGCACTTGTATTGTCTCATCGAAGAGGAATGCATCCGAGATGAAGTCCGTAATCACGGAGTTGTTGCTTGAGCCAAAGAATTTGTGCATAACAACTACCTGCTGCTATGTATTCTGCTTCGGTCGTGCTAAGAGCAACACATGCTTGCTTTTTACAAGCCCATGATACTAATGCATTTCCAATAATGTGACAAGTACCACTTGTGCTTTTATGATCAGTTTTACAACCTGCATAATCTGCATCAGAATAACCAATTAAAGTGCAAGTACTACCTTTTGGATACCATAGGCCGACATTGATTGTTCCTTTAAGATACTTCATGATCCTTTTAACTGCCATGAGGTGTGATTCCTTTGGATTTGCTTGAAAGCGAGCGCAAAGACAAACACTAAACATGATGTCAGGACGGCTTGCCGTCAAGTACAATAGAGAACCAATCATACCTATGTACTTTGTAATATCAATTGGAGTACCGGATTCATCTTGATCAACATATGTACCGGAGCCCATTGGAGTATTCATTGCTTTACAATTGTCCATATCAAACTTTTTCAATAATTCTTTGCAATACTTAGATTGATTGATGAAGATTCCATCTTCTAGTTGCTTGATTTGTAGTCCAAGAAAGTAGTTCATCTTTCCCATCATAGACATCTCGAATTCTCCTTGCATCATCAATGAGAATTCCTCACACATTTCTTTGTTAGTCGATCTAAAAATGATATCATCAACATAGACTTGAACCAATAAAGTGTTACTTTGGATTCTCTTAATGAACAAGGTTTTATCAACCTTACCCTTTTCGAAACCTTTTTCACACAAAAAATTGCTAAGTCTATCATACCATGCTCTTGGTGCTTGCTTTAAGCCATAAAGAGCCTTTCTCAACTTAAAGACATGTGAAGGATGTTTGAAGTCTTCAAATCCCGGGGGTTGTTTGACATAGACTTCTTCATTGATGTATCCATTCAAGAATGCGCTTTTGACGTCCATTTGAAAAAGCTGAAAATTTAATGAACAAGCATAAGCAAGTAAAAGACGTATAGCTTCTAACCTTGCAACCGGAGCAAATGTTTCTTCAAAGTCGATTCCTTCCTCTTGATTGTAACCTTGGGCAACCAACCTTGCTTTGTTTCGAACAATTAGACCATTCTCATCAAGTTTGTTCTTAAACACCCATCGGGTACCTATGATGTGTTTACCACTTGGTCTAGGAACAAGTTCCCAAACTTGATTTCTCTCGAATTGATTTAATTCTTCTTGCATAGCAATAATCCATTGATCATCTCCTAAGGCTTCATCAACTTTGGTAGGTTCAATTTTAGAAACAAACACCATGTTTAAGCAAGCATCTTTTAGATTCAATCTTGTTGATACTCCTTGGCTAATGTCACCAATAATTTTGTCAATAGGATGGTCTCTATGAGTTCTCCATTCTTTTGGTAGATCATTGGTGTTTGAATCTTGTTGTACAATGTTTTCTTGATTTTCCGGTGATTTCTTAATTTGATCAATTGAAAGATCTTCTGGGGGTAAATCTATAGGATCATCATCATCACAAACAACTACTTCCTCCTTAGAGGGGTTAGTTTCATCAAAAGACACAACCATAAATTTTCAAGTTTTTGGCAATTTTTGCATGTGGAACCCGGTTCCCATAATGGTAGGAACCGGTTCCTGGTTCATTTTCCAGAAACGCTATTTTTTCAAAAACCAGGAACCGGGTTCACTATAGTGCAGAACCGGTTCCCAGCATGCAGACCGGCTACACGCCCTTTCATGTGCTTAAGTGCTTTTTAAATGAGTTTTATGTCATAGTCAACATTCATCTCTCAAAACCCTTCCACCTCCATTGACACACCTCATAAAAGCTCCAACATCTCTTTGTCTTCACCAACATATTAATACCCACTACTACAAATCTCTATAAAACCACTTCTCCTTCCATATTTCATACTCAAATATCCCAATCTCTCACCTATTCCGAAAATCCCAAATTCAAACCCCAACTTTCAGATCTATCACAAATCTCCATGGGTCCTAAGAGAGCTACCAGATCCAGCAAGGGAAAGGCACAGGTTGAAGAAGAAACTTCCAACATTCATCCTCAGACCATCAAATCCAGAAGGCTCACTTTCAAATCTCGCAATCGGAAGGTTCTTAAAGCTAAGTTTTGTAGACTTCATACATTTCTTGTTCATAGCTTTTTATTTCCTGCTCAGTTGGCCTCTGCTGGGGTTGCTAGGTTTGTAGGTAACAATGGTGAAGTGTTTCCTGACCTTGTTAGAGAATTTTATCACAACTTAAAACTTGTACCTGGTGAATTTGGTGATATTACTCTAACCTCTCATGTTCTGTCAAAGAGTATCTGTTTAACTGTTGAGGAATTTGGTACATTGTTGGGTGTTCCGCATGAAGGTTTGGTTCTGGTTAATGGTGTTATTCCACATGATTGGCTACCTTTCAATAAGGCAGAAATTTTTATTAACATGTGTAGGCCAAATTAACAGAATACTCGCGTCAACAACTTCTATCATCATCAAATTTGTTTGGCTCGAATCTTTCAGTAAGTGACAGAATGCTCCATCTCATTATTGCATATATCCTCTTTCTGAAGAATTCTAACCATTCGCGTATAAATGAGTTTGAATTAATGGTACTTTATGCTTTGAGACGCCGTTGTTCGGTAAATTGGGCACTTTCCATTATGTACCATATGCAGCTAATGGAATCTCTTGATGGTGGGTTACCATATGCTCGAGCCATCTCTCACATTTTGGAAAATGCACATGTTAACCTTCAACGAGAAGTGACAAGGATTCAAGGAGATAAAGAGGCAATTACAGATGCAACCGCACTTAAAAATACAGGGATCATTCTAGATGCAAGAGGTCACTTTCACTATAAAGAAGACTTCGAACCAACTGTCCAATATGTGGCCCAACCTCCCGAAGGCGGATACACCTTAGACATGTTGTTCAATCAGATGACAATCTTCCAGAGACATGTGGATGATCGCTTCGATGTGCTCCAACAAGAAAATGCATCAGCACGACGACAACTCCGAAATGTCCAAATAACTCAAAAGGTTATGCTTGATCACTTTGACAGAAAAGGAGTTCTAGAGGAAGAGGTATCTGGAAGTGGTAGTGGAAGTGATGAAGATGATGATGAGATGAATGAAGATGATGATTAAAAGACAAAATTTTTTTATGTCATTTCTTTTTTTAAATGTATTTTTCTTTGTAACTTTTAGACAATGTTCTATTTTTATGCTTCGTGATGTCTAGACAATTATTGTTTTATTGTTATGTAATCGTACAATTCGTTGTTCGTATTATAGTATGTTTGAAATCATACAATGTGTTTTGTTCGTACTTTAAATGTATGGTTGTGTTTTATACTTGTCTTAATTTTTAAATGTATCTATTTCACTCTTTTTTCCCCATCCTTTTTGATGTTAACAAAGGGGAAGAAGAGTATGCATGTATGTTGTTTTGTTTCAAAGAAATTGCAGGCCCAAATAACTATCAAACTCACTCCAAAATTCAAGGAATCATGGACTTAGGGGGAGCATACAATTTAGGGGGAGCCTTGCATTTGCTCAACATGTTCGCTACACAAAACAACATGAACATTTCAAGAAATCGTTTTCAAGACTTGGTTGTCATCATCAAAAAGGGGGAGAATGTAATTGCAAGCTTCTCAAGTCATATTTAAAGCATGTGTTTTGATGAAGACAACATGGACATCAAGTTTCAAAGGATGTGCAAAAAGCTTATCAACATCAAATTAAAGTCTTGAAGATTATTGAAGAATTTTTAAAGAAATCATCAAATGTCAATATGGTATAAATAATTCTTAAAACCTTGAATATAGATGTTCACAATATGCATTCATCAACATATACATATTCCATAACTTTAACATCAAGAAAAACTTTGTTTGAAATATCTTTCAAAATGTATTTTTGAAAATAAACCTTTAGGAACCGGTTCCTCCCTAACAGGGAACCGGGTTCCAGCTTTTCTCAAAAAACATGTCCCTGGTTTTTGTACCAGGAACCGGGTTGTACCAATAGGGGAACCGATTCCTGCGTGATAAATTTGAATTCCAACTTATAACGTTCACTAAGAACCGGGTTCTGTCAGTGTCGGAACCGGTTCCTAGCGAACCAATGTAGCTTTTAATTTGTTTTTTGAACATTTTTCAAGTGGTATCTTTTCATGAATGCATTGCAACTTTTCATATGAATTGGCATGAATGAAGAGGTTCTTACAACTTTATAAAATGCAGATTTTCTTATTTTCAAACAATATTCAATACTTCAATTTTCAAATTAACAAATATACTTCTTCATTAACAATTTTCTCTTTTACTCACATTTGAATTTAAACTTTCATGTGTTCATAATTTTGTGAAACTTGCCATATACACTTTCATTATCATTTCAAGTTTCATACATACATTGTGAACATTTATATACATTGTTGAGAATTGTTTTATCTTGAAGAAGAAGATGAATTGAAGATTGATAAAGCTCTCCATATACTTCAAAATTAATCATTGTATTACTTAAAGTTTTTCCCTTACTATCCAGGATTGTTGGAAGTAAGTGTTGTGATTTGAAGAGTATTGTTCTTCATTCACATTAGTGTTTGTTTGGTCTTAAAGGTGTTAAGAACCTTCGATCACCCTATAGGTTAGATAGTAAGCATAGGCTGTACAATCATTCTAACTATAGTGAAATCTCTTTCGTGTTGGAAAGGGGACTGGAGTACTCTCGGATTGTGAGGGGAACCAGGATATATCACCGTGTTCTTTACTTTTCCGCATTTATCGCTTTCATAACCATAATCGAGAAAAGATAAAGATATAATCAAAACCTTCAAATACTTAACCAAAAATTACTACCAAGCATTCTCATAAAACCGAATAAATTTTTATAAGACCTAATTCACCCCCCCCCCCTCTTAGGCACTCTGAGACTTACAAGCTTTTGCAGGTGATCAAGGTGCTCTTCTTCAGTCTGAGACCTGGCTATCATATCGTCGACATAGACCTCTATCTCGTGATGGATCATATCATGAAACAAAGCTACCATAGCACGCTGATAGGTTGCCCCGGCATTCTTCAATCCAAATGGCATGAATTTATAATAGAAGGTACCCCACTGTATAATGAAGGTTGTTTTCTCCATATCTTCAGGTGCCATTTTAATCTGATTATACCCAGAGAAACCATCCATGAAGGAGAATACCTTATGTTGCACGGTGTTGTAAACCAGAACATCAATATGGGGAAGCGGGAAGTCATCCTTGGGGCTTGCCCTATTCAAGTCTTTGTAATCCACACACATACGTATCTTACCGTCTTTCTTAGGTACCAGAACAATGTTAGAAACCCATTATGGATAAGAGGTAACAGCTAAGAAATCAGCATTGAACTGTTTCATAACTTCAGCCTTGATCTTTTATGACATCTCAGGATGCATACGACGAACCTTTTGCTTCATTGGAGGACAGTCTTCTTTTGTTGGCAAATGTTGAACCACAATATCAGTGTCTAGCCCCAAAATGTCTTCTTATGACCAGGAAAATATCTCAATATGGTCATGTAACATCTGAATTAACCGTTCTTTGACACTATGCTCCAAGTTGGCACCTATCCTGAATTCCTTTTTATCCTTTTCAGTACCCAAGTTTACTGTCTCAATCGGCTCTTCATGAGGCTGTATTCCCCTTTCCTCCTGTTGTAACAGTCTGGCAAGTTCTCCTGGTACTTCGCAATCTTCCTCACCTTCGTCCTTGGCTTGGTAGATCATATTTTCAAAGTCATAATTGGCAATAGCAGAACTGTTATCAATGGGATCCAGAGTGGATGTGGATCTGCAGTTTGATGTGTAGGTGTGTGTAAGAGAGCATATCTATTTAAAATAAAAGCAGAAAAGAAAGACAGAGAGCGTAAAATTTGTATGCAAAATGTCAAATGCTTTATTAATGACATATGAATATGAAGAAATAACCCTCACAAATAGACCATTGTGCCTCGGGTAAAGCACAAGGATTTAGAGTTTAAATTTCTCAAATATTACATATTCCAAAAACAAAAAGACAATTACTCCTGGATAAAAGTAATAAGAACAAAATCCTTGGCCTCCCAATTGTTGAGTCCACCGTTGATAGTTGGGAATATCCATTTGTCCATGTCACAGTCACTATCATTGTCCTCCAAAGCATTGATTCCATGATTGTTGATGCGTAGCGGTGGTCCTCCGGCACGAGCACGACGAACAGCTCTTTGGGCTCCTGAAGTAAAACCCAATCCAAACTTGTCAAATTTGTAGGGGATATCAGGGAGTTGGCCCAAAATGGTACACCCACCTTCTTCGACTATTGCTTTGGCATCCTTTAGAGAAGCCATCTTCAATGGAGGTCTGGTAATCTTTGGGACATCGATAGCAGTCTTGGTTGAAGCAATTGTCTGAGGAACCTATTCAAAATTTTGGAAGGGGGGTCTTAATGAACTCGTCGTCCATCTCAACATGCCTAAAATAGTTCAGGTGGCTCACCATTTATTCTTCCTTGCCATGGATTGTAACAATCTTTCCATTAACTGGGTACTTCAGCATTTGATGCAGAGTAGAAGTAATAGCACCGGCCCCATGGATCCAAGGGTGACCCAAAAAACAGGAGTAAGACGGGCGGATGTCCATTACGTAAAAGGTGGAGTCAAATGTCTAAGAACCAACTTTAATAGGGATGTCCACCTCCTCGTGTACCATTATTTTAGAACCATCAAAAGCCCCCACCACAATATTACTGGGCTTCAAATTCAGTCCTTCACAGTCCAATTTGTGCAAAGCATTCTTAGGTAAGACATTCAATGATGAACCTGTATCCACCAGAACATGTGCTAGTGTAGTGCCCATGCACTCAATAGAGACATGCAGGGCATTATTGTGCTTTCTTCCTCTAGACATTAAATCAGCATCAGAGAAACCAAGTCCATTGTCAACTGTCAAACTAGAAATGCAGTTCTCGAATTGGTCGGCAGAAGTCTCTTGAAGCACATGAGCAGACTTCAGGAAATTTACCAAAGCCTTAGCATGGGCTTTAGAGCATAGAAGTAAGGCCAGCATTGAAATATTTTATGGGGTTTGCCCCAATTGTTCAACAACATTGTAGTCACTTTTCCGTATGATTTTCAGAATCTCCTCCATTTCTTTTTTAGAGGCCTCAGGAATGGTTTCTTTAGGTGCCTCTGTCCGGGAAGGATGAACCAGTACTTATTTTCCTCGAGTATCAGCTGACTCAATAGCAGGAATGAAAGTAGGAATAGAAATAGGAGTAATAGAAGGAGTACCAACAGGAGTAGTAGCAGGAGTGGAAACAGGAATAACCAAAGGAGTGGCAACAGTCTTCGTAGAAATTTCCGGAGATAAAATCCTTCTGCTTCTGGTAATTTTACTGGTCCCAACAATTTTGTCGATGTTAGGATCATTATCTTCAGTATCTTCATTCTTAATGTCCAGTAAGTCTTGTTTGACGCCATGGTAGTAAATGTCAGCCCCATAATTCCAAGGAACAAGTTTATCGGAGGAATATGGTATCGGCCCAGGAAAAGTGATAATTAAAGGAGCAACCTTAGGAACGGATGTAATCCTAACGGGTCTTTTGGAGGATACCCTGGGAGGATTGTCGGAAATGGAAATTATTGATATATCTTCACACAGACTTATTGTAGAGGGATTCTTTTTAAACAAAATTTATTTTTTGTTCATCAAGCATTGGACACCTATCTTCAACAACAAACAACCATTGGGTAGAGACGTACACAAGTGGCAACCTTCATCACAGCCCAGAAATAAACCGGGTTGCAAGAGATTCTTTTTAACAATCGGAAGAGGAGTAGCTAGTTCATCAACAAAAGAAACAAATAGGTCGTCATCAACAACATTAAAACCCTGGCCATGCTTGGGCATTGGTGCAGTTATTACATTGGGTGTTGCTGGAGGGTCAAATTCAATCTCCTTTGCCTCAATTAGATCTTGCACTTTGTTTTTTCAGAGCCCAACAATCGTTTGTATCATGCCCCAGACTGACGGAATGGTAGGCACATCGAGTATTTGGATTATATTGGGGAGATGTAGTATTTGGATTTTTAGGAGCCTCCCTTAGAGTAACTAGATTAGACTTTAACGGGTGTGGAAAAACCTGAGATAAGGACATGTTAATCCGGGTGAACTATATTCTGAGCACATCCTGTTTGCGTTGATTATTTTGTTGTTGATTTGGTGTAGGTTTGGAAATCATCACAGCTCCTACCATTGGACCATGTTCATCTTTGCTTGGATTCCTCTGACTGTAGGCAACACTTACTTCCTTCTTCCCCATGAAAGGCTTCTTCACTGTACTCGAACAGGCATCCCTTTGAATCTTACCTCTCTTGATATAAACTTCTACTCTTTCACCAGTCAATATCAGCTCAGTGAACCTAGCTGAAGAGCTTTCGATCAAATGGTTGAAAAACGGTCTGGACAAAGTACCCAAGAACATATCTACCAGCTCTCTATCAGACAGGGGAGGCTGGACTCTTCCCGCAAGATCTCTCCACTTCTGGGCATAATCTTTGAAGCCCTCGCTAGAACCCATAAACTTACTTTGAAGTTGTGTACGGGTTAGAGTGAGGTCAGCATTGTATTGATACTGCCTGTAGAAAGCAGCATCCAAATTCTCCCAATTACGAATGTTGGTTCCCTCCAGCTGATAGAACCATTTAAATTGATTCCTTGGTAATATTTCCTGGAAGAAATGCACCCACAAATTCCTATCAGTAGTGTGAGGCTGGATCTTCCTGACATAAGATCTTAGATGAAGCTCAGGACATGAAACACTTTCATATTTTGAAAAAGTGGGAACTTTGATTTTTTGTGGGATAACCACTCTAGAAACTATCCCTAATTCTTCAAAATCCATACCAGGTACCCTCTGAATTTCCATTGCATTGAGACGATCCTCCAATTGTTTGTATTTGTCATCAGCAGGGGGATATTTTTCCTCAAAGTAAACAACTTCTTCTTCATTAGTCCTCGGGTTGTTGTCTTCTTCTTTTGGCTTCTCTTCCTGATTGTCTCCCTCATTTGACGGAGTTGCAAAATCTATAGCTCACTTTGCTGGTCCTCTGAATCTCCTTCCGACATTCAGGACACCCACTGGTTTCTTTGTCTTCTTCTTCTTGTCTTTGAGAATCAGAGCCTTCAGGTCTTCTTGTCCCTTAGCTAGAGTCAAAAACATATGTTGGAATTGAGCATTTTGTGCTTGAAGATCCTTAACTGTTTGTTCAAGAGCCATTTCTTTTTGCTGAAATAAACAGCGAAAAGATAAGAAACTTGTCTTGAAATATCTGCTTTTGTGATGATATGTATGATATGCTTATGTAATTTTTTCATGGACCTCGTAGGATTTAAAATCTTTTAATCAAAATAGAAGCAAAGACTTTTTTATATATAAGTTCAAATGAAATCAAAGTTTACAAAGAAATAACAATTAAAACTTCTAAAACTTCTAAGTTTCCCATGGACACTTTCTTTTGGTGCTGATGTAGGCATTGAGATTCTTCTCTTCGTGAAGCTGCTTCGTCAGTTCCAATACTTTCTTCTCACTGGAATAGAATTGGGTTTCAAAGATATCTCGTTCTTCCTTGAGCTGGAACCAAGACTTTTGCAATTCTTTGAAGTTTGTCGGCATATCAGGATGAAAAATGATGCGAGACTCGTCCCCTTGAACAATAGGCTCTGAAATCACTGGTAGGATAGCAGCATATGGCATCATAAGACTTTGAACCTCTAACGATAACCTTGCAGATCATTTGAATAGTCAAACACAATACCCTGGATGAGCATATCATGAGGACCATCTCTCTGGGCATAGCCAAACTGACGTAGGAATAAAAAGGGGTTGTAGGTGATGCCTCCTCTAATGCCAAGGAGCGGCACATTGGGAAATTCTCTGCAGCGATAAATGAAAGAGATCTCTTCTTGAGAGCGAGGGCACCAATAGATATCAGAGTGAGAAAGAGACATTATCCTTTGGTTCTACCTTAAGCCTAACTCATTCTTCATTACTGAACAAGGAAGGTGAGAAATAAACACCCTATAGAGCAAAGGAATACAACACATGAGAGTTCCTCGCTTCTTCATAGTACGAGTATGGAGTGAATGCAGAATATCTCCGAGAAATGTAGGCACTGGATTATGAGCAAGGAAGATGTTGATGGAACTAACATCTACAATCTGGTCTAAATTGGGGAACAGAACCAACCCATAGATCAAGAGAGCTAAGACATCTTCAAAGGCATGGTAACTCATAGCGTCTAGGAATACCTGAGCTTTCTTCATTAAAAAATTTGCAAGGAGGCCCTTAACTCCACTTCTTCTTTCCCAATTGGACTCAGTGTTAGATGATTTCAAATGCAAGGCTATGGCAAATTTCTCAGAAGTTGGATCTTGTTCTAAACCGGTGAAAGGTACCTGCTCCAATATAGGCAAACCAAGTATCTTGGAGAATTCTTCCAGCCTAGGCACCAATTGATAATCTGGAAATATGAAGCAATGGTGTTGAGGACCGAAGAACTGGAATATGACACTCATCAAACCTTTGTCAAAACCAGTAGTAACCAAACCAATACAGTGACCATATCTCTTGTTAAATTATGATCTCTCAGGAACTTTTAAGACCATTTCCTTGAGTTTGGGAGGGATCTCTACAAAATTGATTCATATGGTTTTTCTCCGAGCTGAATCCATGACCTACAAAACAGAGAAGAGATAAATCCACAGGCCCTTGAAATGGTTAGTGTACATGCCATGTTATGATGTTTATGATGTTATGATTATGCTTTAAAATCACAGATATATCAAACACAAACAAGTCACACAAAGACCTTAGGTTTAAAGGCTTGCATGAGTTTTAAAAGTAAGTACCCTCTTGAAGTTTCAGTTGGATCAACTTGTCCTAGTAATAGTAACTGGGTTCTATGGAGTCTCATATCACTGGCCTTTATTTTAGGCATTGTTTTAGCTCAAGCACCGAACTATTGCGGCCAAAATATCCAAAAAGTCTAATCTCAATGAGTGTAGCATAGAGTATCAACTAATCATCGGTCAGAACCAAATCCATCCATATCACTACTTTCTAATGGCTTAGGATGAGTCAATTAAAGGTTCTAAAGGTCATTTAGCGCTTAATGACATTATAAGGAAGCCTAATGTTATCCTTGACTGACTCAAGGAACATTAGTACAAGCCAGAGTATCATGCTAACGTAGCTATAACTTCGTCCATATTGGTCTACATCGTACAACCTCCATGATCTATTGCTGCTTACCTAAAAAGGTGCCTCAGGTCCGGGTATAGGATCTTTAAGAGTAACCCAAGCAATCCCTTTAAAAATAAAGCATACAAAAC
Source organism: Vicia faba (assembly GCA_948472305.1). Taxonomy (NCBI): domain Eukaryota; kingdom Viridiplantae; phylum Streptophyta; class Magnoliopsida; order Fabales; family Fabaceae; genus Vicia; species Vicia faba. The sequence goes on from OX451735.1 coordinate 1,221,889,155, forward strand.
ATACAAGGAAAGCAATTTAAAATGATCTAACTCTAAGGTAACCCCACTTTTTATAAGTTTCCCCAGCAGAATTTCTAGTTATGTAATACGGTGGGAGAACTGACTGTTATACTGGTTTTGGGTTTGTATTAGCAAATGTTGCGGTAAGCAAGAGTCTCCATCGAATTTTCTTTTATCCAACAAAGTAAAGGGTGAAAAGAACAGAAAAAGACCTTTCGAAATTATTTCTGAGTATGGAAAGGGTAGATTATGGAAATGGGAGGTATTAGCACCCTTTTCATCCGTAGTTTTCTACGGGCTCTTATATGCTTAGCTCATTTTGAAATACCTTATGCTTTGTGTGTTTTGAAAAGTATTTTTGAAAGTGTCTTAGTGCGGCAAACTTTGTAATGTTTCTCGGAATGGTAGAGAACGTATACAAAGTGTTTGAAAATGTTTTTTGAAAGAATTTTTGTGGAAGTGTAAAAATTGTTTGAGCGTAGCATCTAACAACTATCTTCTTTACTTGAAAGGTTATTCTTTTCCTCTTTCCCTTTAGACAGTGCTATCCTACTATTAGTGAGTAGGTAGCCCTATTCGTTGGATGTTTGAGAGACATTCGAAGGGACGTTTATACAGTCACAAAGGCAACTGGGAAAGAAACTTTAGTAACTACACTAGGGTTTTAAGATCATTTTTACCGAGGCAACGTCAAGAGGGTCATCGAGGGACTTATGATTTTTAAACCGGAGGGTAGCCACTAAAATCTCTCATGTTTCGAGAATTGTGACTGTTTTTCCGAAGACAACCAAAGTGGGATACCCTAGAGGTGTACATGTGCAATTGTGTTGTATTCAGTTATTTTTGTTTTGTGTTAGGTTTGCTAGCGCTTGTTTGTTATTCTTGCCATACAATCCTATTAGGCATACATATAACAGTTAATAGTTTGCAGAAATTAAAAGTGCGGAAATGTAAATCCTAAACTATTACAAGGCTTCGAGGAGGGGGATTAATTACATTTCCAAAAACTTTGGAGAAATAAAGTAGTAAAGTAAAGTCCTAGTTATAAAATCTAGTACATACCATAAGCAGATACATTAATTGAAAATGATAATGAAAGAAATAAATGCGCGGGAATTGAAAATAACGTCTAAATCCTAAGTGAAAGGTAATATTTTTGTGTTTTATTTTATTTTGGGAAAATGTTTAAGTGTGATTAATAAAAAAAAGTGATCTAAAATGAAACTAAAAGGAAATAAAAATTCATATTTTTTTGGTATTTTTACTATGAAAAGAACATGAGTTAGTCTAAGTCTATTTAATTTTAAATTAAATACAAAAAGGTTAAAGTAATTAATTAATTAATTAACAAAATTAATTTTAATTGAAAAAAAAATCTAAACCTAATTTTTTTGATTTTTTAATTATCTTACTGATTAAATAAAAAAATAATTAAAGGAAAATGAATAATAAAACAAAACAAAAAGAGTAAATGGGCCAGGATAGCAAACAGAAACAGGGGGTGCAAATTGACATTCATTGGGCCTAAGTAAGATGAGCCCAGATCTGCAATTGGATCCTATGAGGGAATCCATTGAGGGTGCATGGTGAGCTATGCGTCTGGGAGCGCTGGATCTGATCAGATGGGATCTACTGGTGTTGACCACGTGGTGGATGGTGTGCATTTTATACCTGCAGGCATGGGATATGGAATATAATTGTTAGAAAAACAAAATGCATGACCTGGGTGTTGAACCCAAGTCATTCCCCTTAACTCACCCCCCTAATTCGAACCCCTTGAGTCCGAATCTGGGTTTAAAATTGGAAAAAGGTCCTTGTATCACACAGTTTAACCACCATTTCCAAATCGTGCCGTAACAATGGCACCTTATGCTTCCTACGTTGAAACTCAAAAGAACATATCTTAGATCATCCCAAGAATTAGTATGAGTATATATGGATTCTTAGAAACAATTTACAATGTGAGAAATTAAAGATCCAAGATCAAAATTATGTACCTAACCAGAGTAACGTGATCCACGGATTCTAGGGCTTTTCGCGTGTGGAGGAGGCCTGGGCTGAATCCTGGGAATCTCAAGAACACAAATTTAGTGGTTGATTGGACTGAGGGAGCTTGCCAAGCTGGTTTTGAATTTGACAGCTCTTGTGAAGATTTTGCAATTTTTGTGAATTTTGATATGGTTTTTCTGAGGCAGTGTGTTCTGATTTGAGGTAATGTCTGCCTGTGGCTCTTTGAGGCAATTTGTGTGTGTGATTAGCTTGCAGGAGTGATGTATATATAAAGGAGATGGAGTGGGGAAAATGGAAAGAATCCAAGGCATTAAGGTCATGTTTAAAGCCATTATCCTCATTTTTAAAACTTGCCAAAACTTGATATTTCATGCCATGTCGAGACTTGGATGTACTTGGACATTCTTTGCACGAATTATGGGCCTCCAACTTTATGGAAACCAAAAACTTACATGCCCTTGTAGGTCAATTCGTTTCTTGTTGGTTCTTTCAAAAAGCTCCCAAGTTTTGTTCTTCTCAATGGCTTTAAGTTCTTCTTTCATGGCTTCACACCACTTTGAATTGCTCAAGGCTTCACCCAAGTCAATTAGTTCTGCTTCAGCCATCATCACGGCTTCTTCGACTAAGTCACCATCTGCATTGGTTTCTTGATCTGGAAAACTCTCATATCCAATTATCCTAGTCGAACAGTTCTTGTTCTTGTGGATCTTCTTTCCTTTTGCACATGCGATTCTTCAATTTGACCAGTCGAAGTATCAACTTGTTCATTTTGACTTGTCGAAGGTTCATTCTGTTCATCTCCTTCAAACACAGTTGTGATTGTCTCTGATTCTTATCAAACTGAACTTCGACTCCAATCCCACCCTTTGCTTTCATCAGTTCTTGTCGAAGCTTCGTTTTGTTCATCTTCTTTGAACACAGATGTGATTGTGTCTGATTCTTGTCGAATTGAAATTCGACTCCAATCTCAACCTTTGCTTTCTTCTACAAGAACATTTCTACTGATCACTAGTTTATCTTTAATTAGTGAATACAAATTGTATACACCAATCGAATGATAACCTATGAGCACCATGACTTCACTTCGACCATCAAGCTTATTTCTCAATTGTTCAGGTGCATGTCTGAAACACATTGATCTAAAAAACTCTAAGATGACTTATATTTGGCTTTGACCCTGTCCAAGCCTCATGCAGTGTCTTTTTGACCATCTTCTTTGTTTGGCATCTATTCAGAATGTATATTGCTGTCGAAGTTGCTTCGACCCAAAATATCTTAGGCATATTTTTAGCTTTCAACTTACATCTCGTCAAGTTCAGTACACTTCTATTCTTTCTTTCAGTTATGCAATTATGATGAGGCGTATAGGGTGAGATAACCTCTTGTAACGTATGAGCTTGTACCTTCCAAATGATGCATTTCTTGAGCTTGAGGATAAAAGAGAAGTTATAGGGCATGAAACTTGGCATGGACAAACTTGAAGATATATTAGGACCATGGAAAACATTTGCGACCTTTAGAGCTCACACATCTTGGTAAAAAGTGAAACTAGTTTAAAGGCCATTGCTTAGGAGGAGAATTTTTCTGATCAATTCTTGGTCAACCTTGAGAAATTGAGGACCTTAATAAGCATGCCTTGAATAAAATGGGAGGGAAAATTTTGGGGTACAACAGTATGAGATGATAGAGGAATCTTAGGGGGGAAATTTGGGGTACAACATCTGCCCTTATTTAAGTGTCTTCTATCCGGAGATGCGAAGGTTAAAATCTTCGTATCGACGCGATTGAAGATACTTATATATAAAACAAGCCCTATTTTTGGCCCTAAGATGCCATGCAATTATTATGATTATGAATGCATATGAATAAATTCAAAGAGAGACATAAGACACCACTGGGGAGGAAGGAAATCAAATCAGGGATCAAAAGAAAAACCCGACCATGAAAGTAAATCACTGGTGAACAAGAGACTCGACTTTATTGGGGTAAATCCCAAAGAGGAGATAAGGTGTCATCAACTTAAAGATTTAGGAGATAAAGTAAATGATAACAGTGATCGACAGGTGACTACGAACTATCCACTAACTGAGGAGATAGCACAAAAGTAACATCGACCTACCGAGGAAAGAAGTGGTAAGATAATACCGGTAAATACTAATATTAAGGTAGGCAATAAATGATTAGCATTAGTACTTATGACCAGGAAATAATGAACTTCTTCAGAGTAATGTGAATCTCAACGACAAACTATCTGCCATAATGAAGAGACTACCATCCGTCGGAAAAAGATTTCAACAACTAACTACCTGTAGCACCTGGATTTTCAATCAGAGCCACCACTATTAGTTTTTATCCTAGGGAAGGGAATCTAACAGAAAACCCTAATTCACAGACAGAGATTCTAGGTTTCAGACTCTTATCAGACGAAAGGAAGGTGTTAGGAACCTTTCATCTACCTTGTTCACAAGGATACTAAGCTCTAGGTTTAGGTTGGGTAAAAATGGATTTTAAGTTTTAATTAGAAAGACTCGCCACGATTTTTGATCGTATGCCTACGTATCCTCTTATGAGGAATCAGAGTCCCGATTCGTAGTTCGTATGGGGTTGGTGTTTTTTAGGGGTTTGTAAACATATTTTGAATCACCTCGCACTCGGTCAGGGTGGTGATTGCAAAGATTTTGGCTGAGTGCGCAGTAAGTCAAAACTAGTTTGAAACCCTTTTGCAAAAAACATTGATTAGTTTAGTTTATTGCGAAAACATAGTTTGATGATTTGTTTGTGTTTTTTAATCGTATTATTTGCGAAGATCTTGATTAATGTATGATTAAAAGATTTAATGCAAATAATATATAAAATAATGTATGCAATTTTTAAATAAAATAGATTTGTTTGATAATATAATAATATTTAAATAATAAATATATTAATAATAATATTAACATAAAAAGGGATCATAAATAATAAGCTATAATTATAATAATAATAAAAAAAAATTAAGTAACTACAACAATATATAATAATAATATAAAAATATAATAATAATAAATAAAAAATCACTATTTGATAATAATAATATTTATTATAAATAAATAATATATATGTATAATTATAAAAAATAGAAAAAATAATTGAGTTATAAAAGAAAATAAATAAAATTAACTAAATTCAGGGGGGTGTAAATCTAGTTGTGTAGTAAAATAGAGGGTGTGAAAAACAGCCTCGTTTGGCCCAACGCACAGGGGGTGTGAGTGGTTTATTGGTTTAGTAATATGGCAGAAGGGGGTGCAAAAATTAATGGACTTGGCCCATTAAGTAAATTGAGACGGGTCCGGATTATTGCGTAGGCGAGGGCGTACGTTAGCTATCATGCATACTTGGCCTCTGGTCGTCTGATGGAAATCACACGGAGGATAATGATGGACCATGATAATTACAGTAGGTGCGGTGCATGCCATAGAAACAAATTTTTTTTTACTTCATCTTTTTTGTTTTTTTGTTTACATCATCATTTGCAGTCTCTCTCTCTCTCTCTCTCTCTCTCTCTCTCTCTCTCTCTCTCTCTCTCTCTCTCTCTCTCTCTCTCTCTCTCTCTCTCTCTCTCTCTCTCTCTCGCGCGCGATAACACAAGCCCCTTTCCCCTTCTCCTTCCTTGCCTAGCCCTAACTTCAACACCACGGAGGCGCTACAAATCGCATCGGTTCTTCCTCAACCCAACCATCAACCCAAACAACAACACAAAAAAAGTTAAGAATTTTACCCTTTTTGCGATTCTGTTTGATTTTCCGAGCTTCCTAGATTCGGTACTAATCATCTTCTTCCCTCTTCTTAGCAGGATATGGTGGCAGTGGAGCTTGAGATGGTGGTGGACGCGGTTGTTAGCGACGGGAACGGCAAGACCGATTAGGGTTTCGGAGATCGAAACCTCAATCAGTACAGCAAATTGGGTTCTCTCATCCTCACGCTTTCTTCGTCTTCAAAGTCCTCCCCATTTCTCGTTCTGATTCGTCCTCTGTATATTTCCCTCGTCTCTGTCTTCCTTATGTAAATCCCCCCGCCTCCCCTGTATATCTCTTTTATTTGTATATATATAGTTTTCTATATTTAGGGTTTGTGAGATTGCTGTTACAAATTATTAGAAAAGATTTAGAGATTGATTCTGTATTTTGCTGTAAAGAAAGATTTTATTCTATAAATTTGATTTGGATTGTATAGACTTTCCAGATTTTATTTAGTTTTTGGATTTGATTGTTCTGCTATCAAATTATTGCGATAAAGCTTAAAATTTGATATGTTAATGATTTTCTGGTTTTAAGATTGATTCCATAATTAATTGTTTGATTTTGATTTCTACAGTATACGAAATTGGCCAAAACATGCGTTTGCTTTTGGTTTAATTGGTACATTTGCTGTTTTTGGTTCAGGGTTGTTAATTTGTTTCATACAGTGAAATCAGTTTTTTAATCCAATTGGGCCAACATTTTTAACGAAAAATTGGGCCTTTAATTATATTACTATTTTTCCATTGAAACAAAAATAGTAAAATAATAACGAGCTTTCTTAAAACTTAATAGGCCTTGCGTTTATTATTATTTTTTCCATTGAAACAAAGAATAGTAAAGTTAATAACCAGCTTTCTTAAAACTTAATGGGCCTTGCGTTTATCTTTTTTCATTGAAACATTAAACAGTAAATTTAATAAGAATGCCTCTTTTCCTTTTTTAATCATTGGATGGGCAATTTTAATTTATAATGATAAACACACCCCTCTCTTAAAAACAATAAAAAACCATTGTTGGGCCTTATATAAAAAATAATAAAACAAAAGTTCAATAAGAATGTCAAAGAACTTTAATGGACTTTTAATACCAATACCCCTCTTTGTCTATCCACGAAAAATAAAAATGGGTCAAACGTAATTGCCTTACATATTGTAAATTCAACTTTTTATTACCAACAACAATTAACAAATTAAGGACTTAATTATTATTATTTTAAAGTAATTTTCCATTTCCGAATCACATGGGCCATTGGCCAACATGTTATGCGAATGTGTTCATGGATACACGAGTCTTTCTGGTTTAGAAAGCCCCGCCTTCCTGAATTTAAGGTACACCCCCTAGTCTTGGATAAAGATGGACCATCAGATACTGATGTACCATCCTTAATTGAATATTTCTTCAATTTTAATCTCGAAAAATAAAAATCATTGAGGTAGGACAAATTTAGGGCATGACAGTTGCCCCTATTTAATTACCTTCCAGTCGAATAGCGTGAGAAAACTCGAGTCTTGCGCATTCTGATTGGAAGTTTATTGAATACTTGAAGTATCCCAAAATTTCTCCGACAAACATAAGGTTACGTTGATATAGCGTACCCTTAAGAGTCTCAAGGAAGTAAGCAAAGCTGATGATGTATCTCTTACCAGGGTTTGATAACAAGGAAGATGGTTTTAAGAGTGTGCAATCTTGTAGTCTTGGTTTGGTTTTGATCATTCACCCATTTGGAAGATGAATACAACAATGATTAATGATGCATAGCTGCTTGAAGACTGAGGCCATGGATTATGTTTGTGAATCGCTGCGTGACGTCTGAGGCGATCAGCTAGAGTTTTGTTTTCTTTTAAGCATTGCACCATGAAGTCGGAGTTGATGATCAGTGTCTATGGAATAACGAAACGTATTGTTGCATCAAGTCTGATGCAATAGGTTAAAGTGTTTTTCTTCTGAGCATCACAAAATGAAGTCTGAGGCGATGATCAGTGTTTACGGAATAAAGGAACCGTATAGCTTCCTGAAGTCTGATGCAATGGGTTACATTTGCAAATTGTTGTGCGAAGTCTGAGAAGATAAGCTAGATTTAGTTTTCGGACATTGCTGCATGAAGTCTGAGGCGATGGTTTGTGTTACGGAGTAAAGAAATGTACATTGTTGCATGAAGTCTGAGGCAATGAGTTTGGTTTGCAAATCGCTGTGTGAAGTCTGATGTGATAAGCTAAACTTAGTTGTCAAACATTACTACATGAAATCTGAGGCGACAATTTGTATTGTGGAATAGAAGAAACACATTGCTGCATGAAGTCTGAGGAAATGGGTTAAGTTTGCAAATCGCTGCGTGAAGTCTAAGGCGATAAGATAAATTTGTTATTTCGAACATCACTGCATGAAGTCTAAGACGATGATCTGGAACTTGGCATAACGAAACACATTGCTGCATGAAAAATGAGGCAATCGATTAGGTTCGCAAATCACTACATGAAGTCTGATGTGATAAGCTAAATTTGTTGTTTCGAACATCGTTGCATGAAGTCTGAGATGATGGTCTGGTGTTTGGAACACATTGTTACATGAAGCCTGAAGAAATGGGTTAGGTTCTCAAATCACTGCGTGAAGTCTGATGTGATAAGATAAATTTATTGTTTCGAAAATTGCTCCATAAAGTCTGAGACGATAATTAGGAACTTGGCGAAACACATTGCTGCATGAAGGCTGAGGCAATGGGTTAGGTTTGCAAATCACTGTGTGAAGTCTGATGTGATAAGCTAAACTTGGTTGTCTAACATTGTTGCATGAAGTTTGAGGCGATAATCTCTATTGTTGAATAAAAGAGACACATTGCTGCATGAAGTCTGAGGCAATGGGTTAAGTTCGCAAATCGCTGCGTGAAGTCTGAGGCGATAAGCTAAATTTGGTTTCGAGCATCGCTACATGAAGTCTGAGGCGATGGTCTAGGTTTTACGGATACATTACGACTTAGAGGAAATGTAATGAGTTCGGATAATAAATTGCGGCTTAGAGGAATGGGTTTCGAGAATACATTGCGGCTTAGAGGCAACATACTAAGTTTTGAGAATACATTGCGGCTTAGAGGAAATGTGTTGAGTTTGGGTAATGCATTGCGGCTTAGAGGCAATGTGTTGAGTTTTGAGGATACATTGCATCTTATAGGCTATGTGTTGAGTTTGGATAATACATTGCGGCTTAGAGGAAACATACTAGGGTTGTAAGGAACTCATCACTGCGGGAAGACTTAGGTGATGGGTTGAACGTGTCACGGCATGAAGACTGAGGTGATGGGTTGAATCATAGGAGGAGTATTGTGTTGGTCGACCCTTAGATAGTTGAATCGAGGGTGAGATTATTTGTCTGTTTTCTATGTGATACATGTCTATGAACGCGTATTGAATGTTGCATGTATGCGACATGTATGATGTTTGACATTGATATGGAACTCTGAGTGTACTGAATGTTGAAATGTATAGGGTATGTATGCTTTAGATATGCAAAATGTATGTGTGAAATGTGTGTAAGATGCGTATATGCCTTCAAATGTTATGAAGACCATTTCTGGAATTCTCTCCTTTAAATCATTGGCTTAGAGTTAGAAATTCCTGTTGTTGTATGTTGCGTTGGTGTAGCATTGTTGAACTTGAATGTTTGCAAAATTTGAACATTTATTTTGTATTGTGAACGCGGGCGTAGACATAGACGTATACGTAGGTAATGGCCTATGCGTAGATTTGTATTGGTATATGTGTGGCCTTTGTGTTGTAAGCACATGCGTAAGCATAGACATATGTAGATTCGTATGTTGTGAGTGCAGGCGTAAGCGTATACGTATGTATAGAATTGGCAGGAGTACGCATGTGCGTAGATGCGTGCGAACGTAGACTTCGTATTGCAAGTGTAGGCATAAGCGCTGATGTAGACTTTATGTACGGGCACATAGATGTAGGAGTAGATATGTGCATAGACTTTGTATTTTTGAATGCTAGCATATGCGCAGGTGCAGACGTAGTCCTTTTGCGTCGTGAGCATAGACATAGGCGTAGACATGTGTATAGACTTTTGTATTATAGACGTAGGAGTAGGCATAGCCATGTGCATGGATGCAGACGTGGATTTTCTTTCAATATTTTTCTAACCAAAATGATTTTTCAATGTTTGGTCAAATGCTTTTATTTTGTTAATCCCTTGAAATGATTTCAAGACAATATTCACAAGTAATGATCGTAGTATTTTGTAAACAAGTCTGAGAAAAGAAAAAACGCAATTTGAAAGATGCAAAGAAAACAACTATTTTATTGATATGCCTTTGAATATGCGATAGTACACGGTGCAATTCCTAGAAAGATGTAATTACAGAACTATAAATGGCAATGAAAAATGATAATTGCCACTGTTGTTCCCCAATATCCTTTTAATGATCTTATCTCCTTTTCTTATGAGTTGAATGATTCAGATCTATCTCTCCCTTCATGGTTCATAGTTGCAACTCTTAGATCGCAGTCTTTTTGTTCTTTATTTCTTTGTATGAAATCCCTAAATTTTGCCTGGATTGCCCTTTCGGGTTTTCAATCCACCTGGATAATTTTTTGTTTATATGCCCCTAATATTTTCCTGGATCGCCCTTTAGGATTTTCGATCCACCGGGACGCTCCTTTTTGCCTAAGTCGCCTGTTTAAGGTTTGAGCTTAGTGAGATTTTTATACATAGTATTTTTTACTATGCCTGAACTTGTCGGGTGCGGTAGTTTTTCCCCATCCATTGTTCTGGAGACAAAATTACCACCGTAGAATTTCGTTTTGACTGCGTATGGACCTTCGTAATTGGATGTCCATTTACCACGTGATTCGAGGCGAGGTAGCAGAATCTTCTTGAGTACTAGACCATGTCGTGGTTCCTCTTGTATAGTATACCGTTACTCAGAAGGAATTTTGAGGCTAATTTTTGTAGAGTTTATCGGTCGATGCTGGAGGCATTTTCTGGATGTTCTTGTTTTTTAAGGCCTTTCTTGGTGTCGTGAAACCAAGGCTTGTCATCCAGTCTTTCTTGGATAACAAGACAAAGTGCGGGCTCTTGATTGCGTGATGCGCGATTCGTGGTTTCACCAAGTTACTTTGAACATAGTTGATATAGTTGCAGGGCGTCTGTCATTTGATATATTTTTCGTGGGATGTGGCTGGAAGTGATCTTTGCGAATTCCGCAGTCAATTTAAAAAACATGATCCCGATATGGAACCAGTTTTGGATGTTTAGTATCCCATTCACCGTTGACTTGGTATATGGCTTGTAAGCATTCTTTGGAGAAGTCAGTACTGCTCCTATATCGTGCCCTGGTGCATTTGAAGCCTCGTCGAACGTGGATACCCAACGTGCCCCTGGCTCGGGTTCTTCGTCAGATCTTGGTATTTCGTAGTTGCTTATTTTTTACAGCACTGTCTGTATTTGACCTTGGCCTGTTTCCGTTGATATGCGCAATAACTTGATCAGCTTTTTTGTGGCTCCACTCTAACATTGCCCCTTAGCTTGGTTTCCTCCGGGTCTTCCCATGTGCTCAGATTAATGGTCTTAATATCCTCTTGATATGGTTGCATATTGTTAGCTTTTATTTTTATTTCCCTCGCCATTTTCTCAGAGTGTTCAATATCTTTATCATCTTTCTCTTTAGCTTGGTCGATAGGAGCATCAAAATCATATCGGATTGCAGTAGTAGCATTATCGGTGGTTTTGGGTATGAATTTGCACCTTTATCATGTTTTGGTGCATATTTAGTATATGAATAGTTGAAAATGCATGTGCAGAGAAAATATTGCCATTTTTAAATTTAATATATAAATGCAAGAGAAAGACAGGGATGTTGATTGAAAACAAAACATAACTTTTATTAATCATAAATATTGTCTGAAACACAACAGGGAAACTCTTACAAGCAACCCATATGCCTCGGGCTAGACATATGTTCTTTCAAAAACAAGAAAAATTAATTAGGGAAGAAAAAGATCTCAGGAATCTCCATGGTCGTCCATCTTTTGAGTTTTTTCTCCTAGAGCGTGTTCTTGGATGAATTCAGTTGCCCCTTTGGTATTGGCTTTGTTGAATATTTTTCCCCATGTCTTTCATGCACTACTCCATTGTTGACAAAAGTCTCTTGGATCGGAGGAAAATGTGCTTCGCCCTTCAGAGTAGCTTTATATTTTTCTTCAAGGTATTGTCCGAACTGGACTATCCCCTGGTCTCCTAGCCTTTGTAGATCTCTTTCGAAAGCTTCAATGTGTTCTAGCGGGAGTCCATATTCCAACAGATATTCTTTCAGCGAGTTCATCGGGTTTTTTTGCTTGTCTGCTTACCCCAGAGTCAGTGACTACTTCAATTACATTTATTTTTAGCCCATCATGCAACGGCGTAGGGTCTGATGTGATGTCGGGCTTCTCTAAAGTGATGTCTTGAGAATTCAACAAATCCTGCACCTTGTGTTTGAAAGGCCAACACTGTTCTATGGTATGTCCAGGAGAATTAGCATGATACTCGCATTTGGCGTTGGCATCGTATCTTCATGGGAGTGGCCCGACTGGAGGATCTAGAGGCTTGAGCTCCACTAAGGATTCCTTAACTAACTGTTTTAATAACTGGCTAGGTGGCATAGGGAGTGGATCAAATTTGTGGGTGGCCTTCTGCCTTGCTGCTTCCCTAGTGGGATCACTAATGGTTGTTGTACCCTGGGTTGTGACGCTACAACATTAATTTCTCCCTCTTTTCCTTTGGGGAGGTTTGAAGCAGACCTCTATGAATTGTAGGGATCTTTTGATGGTCCCTCTAATATCTTCCCACTTTTTATCCCAGTCTCGATTCTTTCTTCAATGGTTACTAGGTCTGAGAACCCCGAAGAGATACTTCCAATCATCATCTCATAATACATCCCATGCAAAGTTCCTATGAACATGTCTACTAACTCCTTCTCTAACAGTGGTGGTTTCACACGTGATGCCAACTCCCTCCATCTCTGAGCATACTTCTTGAAGGACTCTTCTTTCTTCTGGGACAAATTCTGGAGTTGCATGCGGGTAGGATCCATGTCCAGGTTATATTTGTAATGCTTTAGGAAAGCATTAGCAAGATCTTCCCAGGTTCGAATATGCGTTCGCTCCAATTGCATATAACAGTCTAAAGATACCCCACTCAGGCTATCTTGAAAATAGTGAATCATCAGCTTCTGATCGTGGGCATGGGCATGCATCCTCCTGCAATACATACGAAGATGATTTACTGGACAAGTGAGCCCCTTGTATTTTTCAAAATCAGGTACTTTGAACTTTGGTGGGATCACCACATCAGGAACTAGGCCCATTTCAAGAGTATCTACTTCGAAAGCTTCAAAACCCTCCACATCTTTTAGTCTTTCCTCCAAAGCTTTATGCTGATTCATCACTAGTGGATTATCAATAGCATGAGTACCAGTCGTCTTTGAGGGCGCTTGGTTGGCATCCTCTGGGTCGTGGTCTCCGTATTACAGGTCCAAGTAGTTGTCTGCATTATTGGTTGAAATCTGTAGGGTATGAGATGCCCCTGCTTTTGATGGTTGTGGGATGAACCCTTCGGTTTCAACCTCTTGTTGGGCCATGGAGGACTTTTGGGGTCCTTCTTCCGGCTCTTTCCTTGGTTGGTGACCGCTCAATGCACCAATGGTTTGGGATACCTCTTCAAAAGCTACCCTGGGAATTTAGTCCTGGCTGTCAATAATATTCTTTAAAGTTAGAAGAACTTGACTCAAATCTCTTTTCATTGAGCTTACATCGCCCTTTACTTGGTCAAGATCCTCTTTGAACACAACTTGAGTCTCCTCGATTTGTTCCATTTTTTTTGTTGATGGGCCCTCGTTTGATATGGAGGCCAGGGAGGTGGAGACCTTCTTCTACCAATGATTCAACTGGAGAGATGTTTTTTGAAAAATATGTTTTGACATGATGTGCGGGTGTCCGTGAATGCATGCGTGTGAATGAATATGTATGAATATGAAATGGTTACTTGTTTTGAATGTCTTATTCACTTGGGTATGTATTTGTCTTTTGCTTATTATTTTACTTAGCGACTATCTTTAAAGTAGATACGCAAATGCGACGTGGAAAAAAATTCCTTTATTGAAGGTAACATAATTCAGATATTGAAAAATATTACAATATTAAACCAAAACTTTATTTGCGTGAAATCAAGTGAAAAGGAAATAAGTCTTCTAGGTGCGCCTGCAGATATCTGCTCTTGAAACCATCCACTGTTGCTGGACAAAACTTGAGAAAGTCTTCAGCACGTTATTTCCCTTTTGTGGCCTTGGTTTCAGGAATGTTTAGCGTGTTGACATGGGCAAGTTGTTTCCTTTGGTATCCATTTTAAAAGACAGTCACCGAGATCTTGAGTTTATTATTATCTTTTATACCCCCTGTGAATAATACAAATGTAGGGTGACAAATATATGAAATGCATGAATGCGTGGGTGTAAGGTTGGTTGACAGGATTTTAAGATAAGTGCTCCTAGAAAGTAGGTTCCTTAATTTTGACCTACGGTTGGTTTACCCTCCCAAAAGGTGGCTTCCTTAAGGGTGTCATGAATAACACCAGAGGGAAAAGGCATAAGGGCCTCCCTTAGGTGAAGCCTCTTTACGGACCGAAACTTTCGTCTCAAAGTCGTGAAGGGTCTCGTCATGAGATCTTAGGTTAAGGTCGTTACAAAGAGTCATGGGTGACTGTGATATAGTGGCAGAGCCGACTGTTATACTGGTTTGCGTTTTTTGTTTGCAAATGTCGCGGTAAGCAAAAGTCCCCAGTGACTTTTCTTTTATCCAACAAAGGAAAGGGTGAAAAGAACAGAAAAAGACCTTTTTCGAGATTTTCTGAGTAAGGGGGATAGATTATGGAAAGGGAAGGTGTTCGCATCCTTTCCATCCATGGTTTTCCACGGGCTCTTAGGTACTTGCTCATTTTTTAAAACTGTTTGTGTTTGTGTGTTTTGAAAGGTTTTTGTTTGCTTTATGGTAACTCTCGTATCAGTCCTCGAGAGTTTGATAAAGCGTTTTTAAAACTTTGTTTGAAAAGTGTTTGAAAGTGTGGTGTGTAAAAATTTGTTCTTGAGCAAGTACTTAAGAATTATCTACCTACTCGAAAAAAGATTGTTCTTTTCCTCATATCCTTTAGACAGTGTTATCCTACTATTAGTGAGTAGATAGCCCTAGTCTCCAGATGTTGAGGGACTATCGAAAGGGACATACGGTCACTAAAGGCAATTGGGAAAAAGCTCTTAGTAACTGTCCTAAAGCCCTAAGATCACTTTTTTAACCGAGGCAATAGTTGAGAGGGTCATCGAGGGACTAGTGATCTCTTAGACTCAAGGACAGCCACTAAGGATTCTCACATTTCGAGAATTGTGACCGTATTCGAACTCAACCAAAGTGGGAGATACCCTAGGGGTGAGCATGTGCAAGTTTGCTTGATTCTGTTCATTTATCTTGCGCATTTAGGATTATCTATGTTCAATTAACTAGTATCTTTCCATACAATCCTATTAGCATACATCTAAGCAGTTTATCATACGGAAAGTAAATTGCGGAAAAAATAAAGTTCCTAACTATTACAGGGCCTTGGGGTAGTTACATAATCATAAACAGGAATTTAAATCTAACTTAATCATTACAAACCAGGAACAATTACATAATTGGAAAATAATACGAAAAAAATAATAAATATGTGAAACGTCTAAACCCTAAAGCGCGCATAAGTTAAAAGAAAAGTATTTTTTATTATTTTCTTATTTGAAAAAAAGTTAAATGATGAAAAAGTAATTAATTGGACAAATTATGAATTAAAAAAAAATTAAATCTGAATAAAAAATATTTTTTGATTTTTTTTAAAGAAAAAGATTTAAAATTTAAACCTAGATTCTAATTAATTTTATTTTAAAGAAAAAAGTTAAAATTTTAATTAAATTAATTTGTAAAAATTAATTTTATTAAGAAAATTCTAAATCCTATTTTTTGTGGTTTTTTTATTTTTATGATTTTGAAAAATAAATAATCAAAAAATATAAACAAAATAAATAAAAAAGAATAGAGAAATTAGAAAAAATGGGCCTGGGGGTGAGAAAGCCAATTGAAGGGTGTATTGCTGAAATTCCCAAAGCCCAGATCTTATGCCAGCCCAATTGCCCTTGCGTGTGATTCAGTGTGGAGAATGCTTGGAGGTCCACCATGTACGTTTGAAGCTGGAGCATTTGATCTGGTGTTGATTGATCTGAGGGTGATGAATTTGAGGCATATGGTATGCGCGTTGGGCAAGCAGCACATTGGATCTGGAAACAAACTGTTAGAAAAATAATATGCAGGAGGAAGGGGTCGAACCCCTGACCTCCTACACACGTGCACCTTAAGTCGTTCACCTTTGCCATCTGAGCCAGCTTGTCATTCGCTTATATAAACAACAACGAAATAATATAATCCAAAATCAACAATTAAAATTATATTTAAGAAAAAAATGCGTGTTGCATTCAAATGGCCCAACCAGGTCATGCCACACCATCGTCTTCTTCAGTGGCTGTCGTTTTAGCCCAGGAACTTTTACCTACGGACAAAACCATCAATAAAGGACCTGCAAATTTCCAAAACTCACAATAGGCAATATAAATTTAATGTAAAGGCATGGATCAATTGGGTTTGACCCCCTGAGCACAATGGTATCTTTTATTAGGCCTGATTTCGCTTATACCTAAAAACCCCAAAACGAAACTCAAAACCCTAACAATGGTAGTTGGTCATATATGCATCGAAACTGGAAATTAATCATTCTAGCATATTCTAAATGCTCATACAAACATGAATGTGTTGTACCCCAAAATTTTCCCTCCCATATTCTTCAAGATTTGCCAAGATCAAGGTTCAAAATCTCTCAAGGGTTGCACAGTCCAATTGCCTTCTAACACAGTCAAAATTAGGGTTTTGATTCTTGCAAAGAAATTGAAGTTTTCAAGGGTCTAATCAAGTCCCATATACCCATAAACATTGTCAAGCATCCATATGCCAAGTTTTAAGACTCACAGCATCAAATTGCACAGTCAAAAACCCTAATTGCTCCACAGTCAACTACAGGGGCAAAATGGTCATTTGACAGTCAAAAGTAAAAAAATTTGGTCAACATCTTATTTTGAAGCCACAAACATCATTTGATCAATTCTTGATCATGATTCTCAAAACATGGCTCAAAAAGTCTCAAAATGCAAAAGTTTCTATTTCTGGACAGTTGAAAAAGTCAACTGCAAATTGACCAGGGCATAACATCCTCATGGTTTATCAGAAAAATCCCATCCAATTCTCATTTTTAAGGGGATGACATTTCCTACAACTCATCTTCACACTTCAAGTCCAAGAAATGCTCTCACAAAAAGTTATCAATTTCAACATTATAGGTCATTTTCAAAAGTCAACAAAAAGGCACTTTAAGTCAAAGACCATAACTTGAGATTGGTAAATCAAAATGACATGGGACAAAAGGCATTGGTTAGAGGACTTCAAGACCTTTCCAAAATGTCAAAGAACATGATCATAGCTTCAAAATTGAGCAAGATATGCCTTGTAGAAGTTGGGAAATTTTTGGGAATTTTGAAAAGTCAACTTTGCTTCAAAAGCTTCAAAAATGCTAATGGGCCTCAATTTCTTTCATGAATCATTACCCAAAGGCTATGCACGACCCATTGACCTCAAAGGGATTTATTTTCTTATTTTTAATTAATTAATTGAGTTTTTATTATTATTAATTCATTTAATTAGTTTTAAATATGAGAAAAATATCAAATCATGTTTTAAATCTTTTTTGTGCAGCAAATATCTTCCACATATGCAAAAGATTTCGTGCATTATCTCAAGGGGACAAGATCATCCCTATTTGGCAAGTTTCCCATGGCAAAAAGATTGAAAAAAGATGTGGAAAAATCAAAGATTGGAATCATAAATTCATGGACTATGGGCTTGGTTTTTTGACCTAATTTCACTCAAATACTTATACACAAGCTAACCCTATTCCAATACACACGAAAGATGCTCAGAAAACATAGAACCAATTTGCAATTTTTCACTAAAAACTTGAACACTGAAATCATAGTTACAAGGCGATTCAAGGTCTAAAAGCTTGTCCATTACGTTCCTGACATTGCTAGGAATCGATTGCAACCCTTTTCCAGTCTCCATACTCCAAGAATTGGTAGAACAGAATCGTCTTCTTCACAAACATGTCCATTATCATTTTTTAATTCTCATGCATTATCCATGTGTTTTACTTGTTGATTTATACTAACAATGATGTTCTGAAGCTGTTGGTACCATTCAATTGAACTATAGTTGCCTAAATCAGAATCCACCATTGTTGAAACCTAGGGTTTCAGAAGCTCCAAAATAGGGCTTTCTGTATATGGAAAAATTGGATCTTAAGACTTGTGCCATTGAACTCAGGAGCTCCATACGAACACAACGATGACCTCGCGCCCTTTTTATGTTACAGCATGCTCTAATCGCTATTTTCATAGTTTGCAGTTTGTGGGGGTTTAAAACCCCCGCTATGTGTCTTATATTTGCAGAAAAAATAAGGAAGACGAAGGACGTGGCCTGATGCTATAGGGTGATTCAAATACTGGCGCGTGATTTTTGTTCATACCACTAACGCTTATTTTTTTATATAATAACCATGTTTCATTATGTTAACAAAGAAACGCATTAGCCTGGTTGGTTGTTGAGGTGTCCTGCAGGTACTGGGACCTGGGTTCGATTCCCAGGTCCCCCTCATACGTTTAATAATTTTTGTTGCAAGGTATTCCAACGTAGCACATCCTCAAAGGCCTACCATGCATCCTCACATGCTAGCTTGCCACATACTCATGAAGATCAATCTGAAGGCTACAAAAGGAGTCCTACCATGTACGTCAGTCAATGCACATGCACACAAGCTGGAAAGTCAACGAAGGCCTTGTGTTCTGATGGACCAAATTGCTCCAATTCACCTCCTAAATGGGCCTGATACCCCCATGGTTTGCATCATTTTTATTTTTTATTTGATTTTCTTTTAATTATTTTTAATTGTTTTTAATTATTTCTTTTAATTCCATAAAATAACTTTTCATAATATAAAATACAGAAAAATCAAAAAAAAATGTTTATTTTTATTAATATTAATTTCACCATTATTATTTTTGTAAATAAACTTTAACAATTAATTTAGTTAATTTAAGTTTCAATTTTAACATTTTTCTTAATAAATAAAATAAGTAGAATTAGGGTTTTTTACCTTTTCATTTTTTTAATAAATAATTTTCTCATCATTATTATTATTATTAATTACTAAATATTTTGTAAATAAATATGTAAATAATTAATTAGCATAAATTAGGTTAAACTTTAATGTTTTCTTTAACAATTAAAAATAATTTAGAACTAGGGTTTCATTTAACTTCTAATTAATTTTATTTATTTTCATTAAATACCAAAAACATAAAAAACATTTCTTTTCTTTAATTTAATAATCAATTAACTTTTAATTCAATTTAATTTCAAAAGGGTCCAACGCCCTCGAACGTTTTATTTTTATTCTTTCGCGTTATTTTATTTTCTTTTCAAATATTATGTAACTGCTCAAGCCTTGTAACAGTAATTAGGAAATTTATTTACTTTCCGCATTTTTATTCAAACGGGTCTTTGTAATTTGGCGATGTATAGACCCGCGCCTTGTAATAGCGTAGGATTTTACTTTCCGCATTTAAATTTCCGCACTCTTAAACTGCTAACTTGCATGAAAGAATGAATGACTAATTAAAAACAATGCGTAGCTCACCATGCCATGATCAAAAGATAAATGCTAAACTGAAAACAACACACAAATTCACACACCACTCTTAGGGAACGCCTCACTGTTGCCTTACCTTCGAAACGTGGTCGTCGAGTATAGGACGTTTTAGTAAGTCCTTATGTCCATGATCAATGGCATAAGGGTAGCTTCTAAGGTGTCCTACTGTTGCTCTTGTGACCACACTGTCCCTATAAACGAATTGACCCGAACACCTCCAACGGTGGTGCTACCTACCTCTCAATGGTGGGATGGCACTACCTTAAGGACATTTACACAGCCTAATTCCTTAGGGTAGGTAGATGACTCGTAGATACTTGCTCTATTTCAAAAACAAATCAAAAACTCTTTTCACACTGACACTTTTCAAAAAGCTTTCAAAACAATTTTTCAAACACTCTTGAGGACTGATACAAGAGTCATTCTGAAATCTTTAAACGAAACTTTTTCAAACCCACTCACAATTGAAAAGCAAACACTTTTGAAAGCACAAATGAGCAAGTATCTAAGAGCCCATTGATAACCATGGATAAAAAGGGTGCTAACACCTTCCCTTTCTATAAATCTACCTCCCGAACCGAGAAACTATCTCATAAGGAATTTTGCTGTGCTTTTGTCCTGTCCATGTTGGAGAAAATAAAAGACGGTGGCGTCTCTTGCTTCCGCGACATTTCGCGAACCAGCGTTAAACAGTCAGTTCTAAATCCACCGATCACAGAACTGGCGACTCTGCTGGGGATATCTTATAAAGTGAGGTGTACCTTAGGACTAAGATCACTTGTGTTTTCAATTGTATGAACTATTTTCTTTATTATTGTGGGCCTGTCTCGGGAGTTCTATAGATCCTAACCCGGATCTGGGGGATACCTTCTTAGAAAGTAGCAACAAGGCTGTGAGGGAACTGTGCGGGGTATACCGACATGGTTGAAGCAGTCTGCTACGTTGATGTGGCACTTTGGTGAGTACCGGTAACCCTTGAGTCCAGTCAAGGAGAGTACGGGGCCGCTGCGTGGTGTCGTGAAGCATCAACCGACCTTAGGAACCTTAATTGAACCATCTTGGCCTCTTTAGGGTAGTGAGATAACTGACTTTGATGCAGTCCGAGGTTGGTTGATACTCGATACTACACTCAATTGAGGGTTGTTTTCTTGGAATATTTCGATCGCCAGTTCAGTGGCTAAATCGAAACGATGAACAATGAAAGCAATCCAATGATATTGGGACCCTTAGAACCCGGTTACTTCTGATAGGACAGGTTGAGCCCACCAACTTCAAGAGGGTAATACCCAGACCCCATGCTGGCCTAAACTCTAAGGGCTGTGGTGTGACTTGTGTGCCTTATCATGTTTGCGTCTTGTGAATATTTGTGGTGTGTTTTATCATAGCATCATGACATCATACAATATCATATACATTGACTAACCATTTCAGGGGTTCGAATCTTCATCTTTGTTCTTGTTTTGTAGGACATGGAAACTATTCGCAGAAAGACAATTCAGATCAGCCTTGTAAGGATCCCTTCTCAGCTTAAGGAGCTTATATCCAGGATTCCCGAGAGTTCTTCTTTCAGTGAGAGGCATGGAAGACTCATCAGCTTGGTCAACACCAACATTGAGGAAGATATGATAAAGGTCCTGTTCCAGTTCTTTGACCCTCTGCACCATTGCTTTACTTTCCTGGATTATCAACTGGTACCTACATTGGAAGAGTTCTCCCGGCTTCTGAAGATCCCTATCCTTGGTCAACTACCCTACAACGGTACGGAAAAGGAACCCAAGCTTGAAGAGATTGCCAAAGCCTTACACCTACAACCCTCTGACATCAAGGGACATTGGGAAGTTAGAAGTGGTATCAAAGGGTTCTTGGCCATGTTTCTGTTTGAGAAGGCCCAAGAATGTTGTAACTCCCTTGACCTACAAGCCTTTGAAGAAGTTATGGCCCTCCTTGTCTATGGTTTGGTGTTGTTCCCAAATCCCGATCAGCTTATAGACATCAATGCTGTCCAGATCTTCATGTCCAGGAATCCTATACCTACGTTGCTTGGGGACATCCTTCACTCATGTTACACTCGAACCATGAGAAAAAGAGGTGTTCTTATATGCTGCACTCCTATCCTGGGAAGGTGGTTTATTTCGCACCTTCCACAATCAGTTTTGAGGAACGAGCGGGGTTTGAGATGGTCACAACGATTGATGACTCTTACACATGCTGATATACATTGGTGTTCTCGGTCCAGAGAAGACGTCACTATCATTGATTGTTGTGGGGAGTTTCCTAATGTTCCTTTACTTGGAATCAGAGGAGGTATTACTTACAACCCGTGTCTGGCTTGGAGACAGTTTGGTTATGCTCGGAGGGACGGCCCTCATGACATGTTAATTCCTGACATAGTTTTTGACTTCGACAACGATGCGCAAGGACTTCGCCAGAGATTTATCAGAGCTTGGAGGATGCCCAACAAGATAGACAGTAAGACACTGGGGCATAAGAACTCCATCCCGTTGGAACCTTATCTCAAGTGGGTACGAGCCTGCTCCCAGAAGCTAGTGATGCCATATCCTCATGTTCTCCCTGTGATCAAAGAGCCAGTTTTGGAGGGAGAGGTGTCCTACACCATTCAACATCCTGACATGCCTACATCCTGGGAAGAAATGCAGAAGAGCTGGATCCAGCTTAAGGAAGAACGGAATTCTCTTGAGACCAGTCTACATGCTAGTGAGAAGAAGGTCTTGGAGCTCACCCGCCTACTGCACGAGGAAAAGACTCTCAACACTTACATAGCTCCAAAGAGGATGCGTAGTGTCTTTTGGGATTGATTTGCTTTTGTAATATTTTGCCCATGAGGCTTTGATGTACTGAATAATGATTTCTTAATGATAACGTGTGTTCTTTTTGTCTACAACGAATTTGAACTTTCGAACCCTTAAATGTATTGCATAAACACATATCATGCATCATGTGCATCACAGGTACTCTTCTTTTCAGGTTGCTTAATGTTCTTCACTGTTTATTTCAGCATCATGAACCCTGAATCATCTACCGAGCAGTCCATCAAGGCCCTTCAGGCTCAGAACGCCCAATTCCAAGAGCTGATTATGAGTTTGGCCCAAGGTCAGGAGGAGCTGAAGGCTCTGCTGGTCAAGAAGAAGAAGAAGAAGAGAACTGTACTATTCAACACTGGCCAGAGGTTTGGTAACACACTGCAGAATGAAGTTGATCAAGCTGGTTCTTCTGTAGGCAAAGGCAGTCCCCAGGGGGGAAGGGTTCCTAGTCCGGTAGTCTCTGACAATGAGACTGATTTTAATGAGGAGCAGTATCCTCCAGCTGAAGACAGGTACAAGCAGTTGGAAGATCGTCTGAATGCCATGGAAATTCAACAAGTGCCTGGTTTGGATTTCGGAGACTTGGGTTTATCTTCTGGTGTGGTGATCCCACACAAGTTCAAAGCACCATCTTTCGCAAAGTATGACGGGGCGTCCTGCCCTAAGCTACATCTCAGATCTTATGTGCGAAAGATTCAGCCGTATACTGTGGATAAGAACTTGCAGATCCACTTCTTCCAGGAGAGTCTTTCAGGGACTCATCTCGAATGGTTCTATCAGCTGGATGGAACCAAGGTTCGTAACTGGGAGGAGTTGGCTACTGCTTTTTACAAGCAGTATCAGTATAATGCCGACCTCGCTCCTACACGTACCCAACTCCAGGGTATGTCGCTAGGATCGGGAGAAGGTTTTAAAGAGTATGCGCAGAAGTGGAGGGACCTGGCTGGCAGGGTGCAGCCACCATTAACAGACCGTGAACTGGTATATATGTTCTTGGGGACCCTATTCGGGCCGTTCTTTAATCATCTCATTGGCAATTCATCTGTAGGGTTCACAGACCTCATTCTGACTGGGGAAAGAATAGAAGCTGGCATGAAATCAGGAAAGATACAGAAGGGTGCGTCCTCAAGTTCTGAGAAAAAGCCTTTCGAGAAGGAAGCCAGTGCTGTGTATGGGCCTAGAAGGCAAAACAAACCAGAACGCCGCCAGGCTGTCAACGCGGTGGTGATTACAAAGCCTGCTGCCGCTCCTCGGCAACCCAACCAACCAAGGGGCGAGAGACCCAGAAGAGAATACACTCGGCTGAGTATGACCTTGTCACAAATCTTGCCGCAACTGCTATCGACCAACTTGGTAACCGTCAGAGAGGCTCCGAAAGTGGTGAACATAACCTCTCCGAAGTATAATCCAAATGCCCGCTGTGCTTATCACTCCGACAGCCCGGGGCATTCTACTGATGATTGTTGGACCCTGAGAAATAAGGTTCAAGACCTTATTGATGCGAACGAAATACAGTTTGAGGCACCTGAGAGGCCCAACGTTGTGACTGCTCATATGCCCCAGCATGGAGTAAATGCTATTGAGGAAGACTTGTATGTCGTTTCTGTGGATGATGTTGCTACCCCTTTGTTGACTGTTAAGAGGAACCTATTGCTGGCCGGTTTATTTCTGGGTTGTAGCAAGGGTTGCCTTCTGTGTGCCGTTTCCCCTGCTGGTTGTTCGTTGCTGAAGTCAGGCATCCAAAGCCTGATGGACAGCAAAGAAATTTTGTTCAAGAAGACCGCTGTTCCTTTTGTTCCTGTTGAAGAAGTATCTGTCGTCACAATTTTCAACAATCCTACCAAGGCTCCCCCGAGGAAGCCAGTCAAAATCATGTCCGTTGCACCTATAACCATTACTGTTCCGGGGCTAATCCCCTACAAGTCTGATAAGGCTGTCCCATGGCACTATGGGGCAGATGTGTATGTACTTGGAGTGAAGCAGGAGTTCAACACCAGTACCGATATCAGTAACATCACTGGTCCAGCTAAAGTAACTCGCAGTGGCAGGCTCTTCTCGCCTGACATTGCGCCACCAGTTATCCGAAGACCTCTTATAATTACGCCTGCAAGTGCGCCTGTTCCCCCTTCTGATCAAGTTTCTACCCCTGCTGCCGAGTCATCTGACACTCGGGGCAAAGGGATTGATGTTGAGCCTGCCCGGATGGAGGCACCGAAGATTGTCAATGTTGAAGCCTCTCAGCAGGAGATGGAGGAAATTCTTAAGATAATCAAGAAGAGTGACTTCAACGTCGTTGAACAGCTGGGGCATACCCCCTCTAAGATCTCCATGCTATCATTATTGTTATGTTCAGAGGCCCATGCCAAGGCCCTGATCTCATTTCTGAAGACGGCCCATGTGCCACAAGAGACATCTGCGGATCAATTCACTGACTGGGTGGCCAATTTGACAGCTGACAATGGTTTGGGTTTCTCGGATGCTGATCTTACTGCTAAGGGAAAGAACCACAATGATGCCCTGCATGTCTCCATTGAATGCAGGGGCACTACTCTCGCACACGTATTGGTGGACACCGGTTCTTCCTTGAATGTATTGCCCAAGAAGGCCCTGGACAGATTGGATTGTGAGGGTCTGGAGCTGAAGCCTAGTAACATTATTGTCCGAGCCTTTGACGGGTCGAAGAGGATGGTGCATGGTGAAGTGGACATTCTGATTCGGGTTGGTTCCCAAGTCTTCGATTCAACATTCTATGTGATGGATATCCGTCCATCTTATTCCTGTTTGCTGGGTCGACCTTGGATTCACAAGGCTGGGGCTGTGACCTCCACTCTACACCAGAAGCTCAAGTACCCTGTCAGAGGGAAGATTGTTACTGTGCAGGGGGAGGAAGAATACATGGTTAGTCATCTGAATTCCTTCCGGTATATTGAGATGGACGGGGAGTTTATTTAAACCCCCTTTCAACATTTTGAAGAGGTACCTCCAACATTGGCGTCAGCTGAGACAGTAACTGAAGAAGACTTTCCTTTAAAGATGGCTTCCTTGAATGACGCCCGGGCTGTAATTGAGAAAGAGGCTCAGAGGGCTGTACGCAAAACAAGGATCGGAAGACCTCCCGTGATCATCACCAACCCGGGAGTGAATGCTATAGAAGGCGATGTGGAGGAATCAGAGTTCGATAGCTGGATCTACCCGACGACCAACGGTGGACCGAACAATTGGACTGCAAAAGACCACATACCTATTACTTTTGTTACGCAGTAATGAATTCCTTTGTTTTTAATTTTGTAATGAACAATAAATTGAAACTTTATGGCCCGGTGGCTTACCCGGGGCACAGTGGCTTCATTTGTGAGGGCTTATTACTTGTCATTTCCATATATCATGAATAAAGACATTGGACGTTTTTCGCATTTCAAATCTTGTGCTCCCTTTCTTTCTTTCTTTCTTTATATATTGCAAAACAGCTATATTTACACACACTCACCCATACAGGTTTCAATCCACTCTGGATCTCACTGGTAACGACTCTGCTACTGCCAGTTATGACTTCGGAAATCCGATCAACTTAGCCAAAGACGAAGGTGGAGATGATTGCGAAGTGCCTGGTGAGCTTGCAAGACTGTTACTCCAGGAAGAGAGGGCCATTCAGCCACATGAAGAGCCAGTGGAAACAGTAAATTTGGGTACTGAGACAGACAGAAAGGAAGTTAAGATTGGTGCCAATCTGGAACTCAGCGTGAAACAACGGTTGGTTCAGATGTTACATGATTATGTGGAAATCTTCGCCTGGTCTTACGAAGACATGCCTGGGTTGGATACCGACATTGTGGTCCATCACTTGCCTACCAAGGAAGACTTCCCTCCGGTTAAACAAAAGGTCTGCTGTATGCGTCTAGAGATGTCCGAGAAGATCAAAGTTGAGGTTATGAAACAATTTGATGCCGGTTTTCTTTCAGTGACTTCTTACCCTCAGTGGGTTGCCAACGTGGTTCCGGTGCCGAAGAAAGATGGTAAGGTCAGAATGTATGTTGATTACAGGGATTTGAACAGGGCCAGCCCCAAGGATGACTTCCCTCTACCTCACATTGATGTTCTGGTTGACAATACTGCTCAACACAAGGTGTTCTCCTTCATGGATGGTTTTTCAGGTTATAATCAGATCAAGATGGCTCCTGAAGATATGGAAAAGACTACCTTTGTTACTCAGTGGGGCACCTTC
This sequence comes from Vicia faba, assembly GCA_948472305.1. Taxonomy (NCBI): domain Eukaryota; kingdom Viridiplantae; phylum Streptophyta; class Magnoliopsida; order Fabales; family Fabaceae; genus Vicia; species Vicia faba. Next base: position 1,221,915,854 of record OX451735.1, read on the forward strand.
TGCTACAAGGTCATGCCATTCGGGTTGAAAAATGATGGGGCAACCTACCAACGTGCCATGGTTGCTTTATTTCATGACATGATCCACCATGAGATTGAAGTGTACGTCGACGATATGATTTCAAGGTCCCAAACTGAGGAGGAACACCTTGATCATCTGCAGAAGCTGTTTGACCGTCTGAAGTTTTACAAGCTGAGGTTGAACCCAAACAAGTGCACCTTTGGGGTAAGATCTGGAAAGTTGCTAGGCTTCGTCGTAAGTGACAAAGGTATTCAAGTGGACCCTGCCAAAGTTAAAGCCATACAAGAGATGCCAGTTCCCAAGACAGAGAAAGAGGTCAGAGGCTTTCTAGGACGTCTGAATTACATTGCTTGATTCATCTCGCACCTAACTGCTACTTGTGAACCAATCTTCAAGCTGCTGAAGAAAGATCAGGTAGTACGTTGGAATGATGAATGCCAAGCCGCCTTCGACAGAATCAAAGAGTATCTCCAAGAACCACCCATTCTTATGCCACCGGTTGAAGGGAGACCTCTAATACTGTACCTGACAGTACTTGACAACTCAATGGGGTGTGTGCTGGGGCAGCATGACGAGTCTGGCCGAAAAGAGCACGCCATTTATTACCTTAGCAAAAAGTTTACCGACTGTGAGACCCAATACTCACTGCTCGAGAAAACTTGCTGCGCTTTGGTATGGGATGCTCGCCGGCTGAGACAGTATATGCTGACTCACACTACTCTGTTGATTTCAAAAATGGATCCGATCAAGTACATATTTGAAAAGCCTGCTCTGTCTGGGAGAATAGCAAGATGGCAAATGATCTTGACAGAATACGACATCCAGTACACGACTCAGAAAGCCATCAAAGGAAGTGTATTGGCAGACCACTTGGCACACCAGGCAGTAGACGACTACCAGTCAATGAACTTCGATTTTCCAGACGAGAGCATCATGGCAATGACTGATTGTGAAGTACCTGGACCGGATGAAGGACCTGAGGAAGGATCCCGATGGTCTATGCACTTTGACGGATCCTCCAACGCTTTGGGCAATGGTATCGGTGCTGTGATCATATCCCCTCAAGGCACTCATACTCCACTCACTGCCCGACTATGTTTCAACTGCACCAATAACATGGCGGAGTATGAGGCATGCATCATGGGTCTTCAAGCTGCGATTGACTTAAGGATCAAGTTTCTAAGTGTCTTTGGAGATTCCGCTCTCGTGATCAATCAGATCAAAGGCGAGTGGGATACGAAACGTCTGAATCTTATTCCTTACAAAGAATGTGTGTTGACATTGATCCCCCATTTCACAGAGATAACTTTTGAACATTTCCCAAGAGAGGAGAATCAGTTGGCGGACGCGTTGGCTACGATGTCTTCCATGTTCAAAGTCAAGTGGGACAATGAGGCTCCCCGGATCATTATCTGGAAACTGGACGAACCTGCATATTATTGTGATCTTGAGGTTGAAACAGTGACTGAGAAACCCTGGTATCATGAGGTGAAGAGGTATCTGGAAGCTCAAGAATACCCTGAAGGTGCATCCATCAATGATAAGAAGTTTCTGAGAAGGTTCGCAGCGAAGTTCTTCCTCAGCAATGGCATTCTATACAAGCGAAACCATGATTCAACCTTACTGCGTTGTATGGATAAGACTGAAGCAGAAAGGATCATGGCAGAGCTGCATGAAGGTACCTTCGGAACACATTCCAGTGGACACACCATGGCAAAGAAAATCCTTCGGGCAGGATATTTCTGGTCCACAATGGAAGCCGACTGTTACCAACATTCTCGGACATGTCATAAGTGCCAGATTTATGCAGATAAGGTGCACGTGCCTCCAGTCCCTCTGAATATCTTGACTGCACCTTGGCCGTTTGCAATGTGGGGTATTGATATGATCGGAGAAATTAAACATACGGCGTCCAACGGGCATCGCTTCATCCTGGTAGCAATTGACTACTTTACAAAGTGGGTTGAAGAAGCTTCCTACGCTACGGTAACCAAGAACGTTGTGGCACGTTTCATTCGGCATGACCTGATCTGTCGATACGGCGTCCCTGAAAGGATCATCACGGACAACGGTACCAATCTTAATAACAAAATGATCACTGAGCTCTGCGAGCAATTCAAGATACAGCACCACAACTCTTCTCCTTACCGGCCAAAGATGAATGGGGCTGTAGAAGCAGCTAATAAGAACATTAAGAAGATTGTGCAGAAGATGACAGTGACCTATAAAGATCGAGATGTTACCGTTTGCTCTTCACGGGTACCGTACCTCAGCAAGAACGTCAACCGGGGAAACTCCTTTTTCCTTGGTCTACGGCATGGAGGCAGTCTTACCGATTGAAGTGCAGATACCCTCTCTCCGGATAATGAAGGATGCAGACCTGAGCGAAGATGACTGGATCCAGACCCGACTTGATCAGTTAAACCTAATAGACGAAAAGAGACTCACTGCTATCTGTCATGGTCAAACGTATCAAAAACGGATGATCAGGGCATTTAACAAGAAAGTCAGACCACAAGAGTATCAAGTTGGGGACCTGGTAATCAAGCGCATCATCCTTCCTCAAAGTGATCCCAGGGGCAAATGGACCCCCTACGTACGAAGGGCCATTTGTGGTTAAACATGTGTTCTCAGGAGGAGCCATGATCTTAACTACCATGGATGGTGACGACCTTCCTCACCCCGCCAATGCAGACATAGTAAAAAGATACTACGCATGATAAAAGACCCGCTAGGTTGACATACCTAGGCAAAAATTAGGGCTTCCCGGCGAACCAAAAGGGTTCGGTCAAAATGAGGGATGAAATGAAAAAAATATGTACACCCGGCAAGTCGAAAACCTGAAAAGGCGGCTTGGGCAAAAATGAGTATCCCGATGGACTGAAAACCCGAAAGGGAGGTCCAGGCAAAAGTTAGGGATTAAAGCGTAATACTATGTCTCATTGGATCACCTTGCATCCAGAATCCGGTATCAATATCAAGTTCAGACGGAATCGATCAGTCAGCTTCATCTTCAACCAAGTAGCCGGGTGATGAGACGCTCGAAGATATAAAGGCGATAGCAGAGTTGGAACCCAGTGGGATTATTCTTCTTCACACAGCTGTTTTGTTTTCCCTTTTTCACAAAATTGTATAAACTCTTTTGTTCGGCGGCGTTCTCTTACTAGGACGTCAGCCTCTTGTACATAAACGTCTATTTATAGGCAAATTCAAAAAAAAATCAATACAAATTCACTTTTCAGATCAATTACCAATTGTTTTCCCTTTTTCTGTTTTGTTTTGTGAAGAACGTCCAATGTTCAATTTTTGATATATGCATTTGACACTAATTGCTAACTCATAAATATCTGCATACGAAACAAAGGATTAATTACAGGTAACATTAGAAACAGAAGCGATAATGAGTTGTCTAAGAGATCTAATTGCTCTGTCCACCAAGGTACCAAGGTAAGTTCGGCTGAAGAATGCAACCGAGATACCTTAATTCCCTAGAGAGTGAGCCAAGATTCAACAATTCTCCCAAGCAGTTGGTCTCCCATCAGCCCTAACAAGGCACAGTATCGCCAGCAAGTCAGCCATACTCTCCCCAAGCAGAGTTAGCCCACTGGCAGCCTTAAGGAAATTGGGTATCCCCAGTAGATCTCAACATTCCTCAGTGGAGTATTCAAACATTCTTAACAAGTATCCCCGGCAGTCTTGATCTAAGATTGTTCCCCGGCGGTTTACCAAACACTCCAGCGGAGCCACTTCCCCAGTACAATTCAAAATTTCCCCAGGAGAGTCCAGTCCAATCTGAAAAGTTTCCCCAGGAAAGTGGAATCCATCTCCCCAGCAGGAAGCTTATCCCCAGTAGATTCTGGAAGCTTATCCCCTGCAGAGCACGAACGCGTCTCCCGGACTTTTTACTCAAAGGTTGTTTCCCCACCAGGATATAACTGGGTTATCCTCAGCCATTTTCCACGGAAAGATCGTCCCCGACGAAGTCTCCCTATCCCCCAGCAAAGTTCATCAAACCTTCCAACACAACACAATAATGGTATCCCCAGCGGAGTTATCATCAGCATCTCAGCAAAGTATTTCTTCCCCACAGAGTCCACTCCCCGCAGAGTAATCCATTCGCCAAGTTTATTCCCCAACGGAGTCATCTTCTCCTACCGGTATTCTTGCAACCATCATCCCCAACGGAAACAAAGCTCTACTCTTCCACATCATCCCAGGATTCAATCTCCCGACAGTCGTCAAGGATCTATTTTCCTAAACAAAAACACATTCATAAACATCACATCTTCATACATTATAGCATGCACATATGCATCATAAACATATAATTGCATTTATTCTGAGAACATCACGCATGTCATACATCATGACATCGCATACGACTAACGTTTTGTCTTTTCAGGACAAAGGTTAATACAAAGATAATTGCTATCAACTGTCACAACTAAAGATCCGATTCATGTATCTTGCCAGGGTGTATCTGTTGACGACTAATTCCAGACTCGATTCCTGTATCTTGTCAGGGCACGTCTGAAGAGTTTGAAGATTCGATTCCTGTATCTTGCCAGGGTGTATCTGTTGACGACTAATTCCAGACTCGATTCCTGTATCTTGCCAGGGCACGTCTGAAGAGTTCGAAGATCCGATTCCTGTATCTTGCCAGGGTGTATCTGTTGACGACATTACCAGACTCGATTCTTGTATCTTGCCAGGGCACGTCTGAAGAGTTCGAAGATCTGATTCCTGTATCTTGCCAGGGTGTATCTGTTGACGACTAATTCCAGACTCGATTCCTGTATCCTGACAGGGCACGTCTGAAGAGTTCGAAGATCCGATTCCTGTATCTTGCCAGGGTGTATCTGTTGACGACTATATTCTCCGGACTCGATTCCTGTATCCTGCCAGGGCACGTCTGAAGAGTTTAAAGATTCGATTCCTGTATCCAGCCAGGGCACATCTACATGAAGAGTTTGAAGGTCAACTCCTGTAACATGCCATATAATTATTTTTCTTTCTCAGGTACGCAAGTTCTCGCTAAGGAAACTCTTACGCGATCGACACTTAGATGGCATCTATAAGCCCATCCACATACCGACGATCTCCAAATGGCATCTATAAGCCCATTCCCGACAAGGTTTTGTCACATTTTCAGATGGCATCTATAAGCCCATCCCCCTATCTGTCAGCCTCCAAATGGCATTTGTAAGCCCATTCTCTGCATCATACTGCTAACATTCTACTATGTGAGTGCAAATTTCTGGGCACTCTAGTGTTCAATCATCTTCCACCTTCAGATTACGAAAGGCACGCCAGCCAATCTACATCCTCAAGTCTAAGAAGATTGAACAGGGGCAACTGTTGTACCCCAAAATTTTCCCTCCCATATTCTTCAAGATTTGCCAAGATCAAGGTTCAAAATCTCTCAAGGGTTGCACAGTCCAATTGCCTCCTAACACAGTCAAAATTAGGGTTTTGGTTCTTGCAAAGAAATTGAAGTTTTCAAGGGTCCAATCAAGTCCCGTATACCCATAAACATTGTCAAGCATCCATATGCCAAGTTTTAAGACTCACAACATCAAATTGCACAGTCAAAAACCCTAATTGCTCCACAGTCAACTGCAGGGGCAAAATGGTCATTTGACAGTCAAAAGTCAAAAATTTAGGTCAACATCTTATTTTGAAGCCACAAACATCATTTGATCAATTCTTGATCATGATTCTCAAAACATGGCTCAAAAAGTCTCAAAATGCAAAAGTTTCTATTTCTGGACAGTTGAAAAAGTCAACTGCAAATTGACCAGGGCATAACATCCTCATGGTTTATCAGAAAAATCCCATCCAATTCTCATTTTGAAGGGGATGACATTTCCTACAACTCATCTTCACACTTCAAGTCCAAGAAATGCTCTCACAAAAAGTTATCAATTTCAACATTATAGGTCATTTTCAAAAGTCAACAAAAAGGCACCTTAAGTCAAAGACCATAACTTGAGATTGGTAAATCAAAATGACATGGGACAAAAGGCATTGGTTAGAGGACTTCAAGACCTTTCCAAAATGTCCAAGAACATGATCATAGCTTCAAAATTGAGCAAGATATGCCTTGTAGAAGTTGGGAAATTTTTGGGAATTTTGAAAAGTCAACTTTGCTTCAAAAGCTTCAAAAATGCTAATGGGCCTCAATTTCTTTCATGAATCATTACCCAAAGGCTATGCACGACCCATTGACCTCAAAGGGATTTATTTTATTATTTTTAATTAATTAATTGATTTTTTATTATTATTAATTCATTTAATTAGTTTTAAATATGAGAAAAATATCAAATCATGTTTTAAATCTTTTTTGTGCAGCAAATATCTTCCACATGTGCAAAAGATTTTGTGCATTATCTCAAGGGGATAAGATCATACCTATTTGGAAAGTTTTCCATGGCAAAAAGATTGAAAAAAGATGTGGAAAAATCAAAGATTCGAATCATAAATTCATGGACTATGGGCTTGGTTTTTTGACCTAATTTCACTCAAATACTTATACACAAGCTAACCCTATTCCAATACACACGAAAGCTGCTCAGAAAACATAGAACCAATTTGCAATTTTTCACTAAAAACTTGAACACTGAAATCATAGTTATAAGACGATTCAAGGTCTAAAAGCTTGTCCATTACGTTCCTGACATTGCTAGGAATCGATTGCAACCCTTTTCCATTCTCCATACTCCAAGAATTGGTAGAACAGAATCGTCTTCTTCACAAACATGTCCATTATTGTTTTTTAATTCTCATGCATTATCCATGTGTTTTACTTGTTGATTTATACTAACAATGATGTTCTGAAGCTGTTGGTACCATTCAATTGAACTATAGCTGCCTAAATCAGAATCCACCATTGTTGAAACCTAGGGTTTCAGAAGCTCCAAAATAGGGCTTTCTGTGTATATGGAAAAATTGGATCTTAAGACTTGTGCCATTGAACTCAGGAGCTCCATACGAACACAACGATGACCTCGCGCCCTTTTTATGTTACAGCATGCTCTAATAGCTATTTTCATAGTTTGCAGTTTGTGGGGGTTTAAAACCCCCGCTATGTGTCTTCTATTTGCAGGAAAAATAAGGAAGACGAAGGACGTGGCCTGATGCTATATGGTGATTCAAATACTGGCGCGTGATTTTTGTTCATACCACTAACGCTTATTTTTTTTTATATAATAACCATGTTTCATTATGTTAACAAAGAAACGCATTAGCCTGGTTGGTTGTTGAGGTGTCCTGCAGGTACTGGGACCTGGGTTCGATTCCCAGGTCCCCCTCATACGTTTAATAATTTTTGTTGCAAGGTATTCCAACGTAGCACATCCTCAAAGGCCTACCATGCATCCTCACATGCTAGCTTGCCACATACTCATGAAGATCAATCTGAAGGCTACAAAAGGAGTCCTACCATGTACGTCAGTCAATGCACATGCACACAAGCTGGAAAGTCAACGAAGGCCTTGTGTTCTGATGGGCCAAATTGCTCCAATTCACCTCCTAAATGGGCCTGATACCCCCATGGTTTGCATCATTTTTATTTTTTATTTGATTTTCTTTTAATTCTTTTTAATTCTTTTTAATTATTTCTTTTAATTCCATAAAATAACCTTTCATAATATAAAATACAGAAAAATCAAAAAAAATGTTTATTTTTATTAATATTAATTTCACCATTATTATTTTTGTAAATAAACTTTAACAATTAATTTAGTTAATTTAAGTTTCAATTTTAACATTTTTCTTAATAAATAAAATAAGTAGAATTAGGGTTTTTTACCTTTTCATTTTTTTAATAAATAATTTTCTCATCATTATTATTATTATTAATTACTAAATATTTTGTAAATAAATATGTAAATAATTAATTAGCATAAATTAGGTTAAACTTTAATGTTTTCTTTAACAATTAAAATAATTTAGAACTAGGGTTTCATTTAACTTCTAATTAATTTTCTTTATTTTCATTAAATACCAAAAACATAAAAAACATTTCTTTTCTTTAATTTAATAATCAATTAACTTTTAATTCAATTAAATTTCAAAAGGGTCCAACGCCCTCGAACGTTTTATTTTTATTCTTTCGCGTTATTTTATTTTCTTTTCAAATATTATGTAACTGCTCAAGCCTTGTAATAGTAATTAGGAAATTTATTTACTTTCCGCATTTTTATTCAAACGGGTCTTTGTAATTTGGCGATGTATAGACCGCGCCTTGTAATAGCGTAGGATTTTACTTTTCGCATTTAAATTTACGCACTCTTAAACTGCTAACTTGCATGAAAGAATGAATGACTAATTAAAAACAATGCGTAGCTCACCATGCCTTGATCAAAAGATAAATGCTAAACTGAAAACAACACGCAAATTCACACACCACTTTTAGGGTACGCCTCACTGTTGCCTTACCTTCGAAACGTGGTCGTCGAGTATAGGACGTTTTAGTATGTCCTTATGTCCATGATCAATGGCATAAGGGTAGCTTCTAAGGTGTCCTACTATTGCTCTGGTGACCACACTGTCCCTATAAACGAATTGACCCGAACACCTCCAACGGTGGTGCTACCTACCTCTCAATGGTGGGATGGCACTACCTTAAGGACATTTACACAGCCTAATTCCATAGGGTAGGTAGATGAGTCGTAGATACTTGCTCTATTTCAAAAACAAATCAAAAACTCTTTTCACACTGACACTTTTCAAAAAGCTTTCAAAACAATTTTTCAAACAATCTTGAGGACTGATACAAGAGTCATTCTGAAATCTTTAAACGAAACTTTTTCAAACCCACTCACAATTGAAAAGCAAACACTTTTGAAAACACAAATGAGCAAGTATCTAAGAGCCCATGGATAACCATGGATAGAAAGGGTGCTAACACCTTCCCTTTCAATAAATCTACCTCCCAAACCGAGAAACTATCTCATAAAGAATTTTGCTGTGCTTTTGTCCTGTCCTTGTTGGAGAAAATAAAAGACGGTGGCGACTCTTGCTTCCGCGACATTTCGCGAACCAGCGTTAAACAGTCAGTTCTAAATCCACCGATCACAGAATGCATACTCAAAACTTATTTATAACGCGTGTATGATCAAAATCGAATTCAAAATATCATGAACAAACCGTGATGATGTAAATGATGGTTCTGGATGCTTTGACGCGTGAGAATGATGTGGTTAGCTTCAGAAAGTCCCCAGGAATGGATTGCAAACGTCCAGTTTCTTTAAATCCTTCTTCAAATGTCAAACTGATTGCCACTTTTTGTCAAAAATCTTGAGCTTCTTGTGTGTATTTTATGCGGCCAACCCTTGTTTTTTTTTATCAGGATAGGTTATCAATATATAATAGAATGTATTAGATCAATAAAACTGGATGCAATCTTGAAGATTTGTGAGAAAAAGATTTGATTTGCAATTTGTATTTTAAGTTTCCAAAGTTGGCCAAAACATGCTCTTTTCATTCCAATCAGTCCTTGCACGAAATCTTCACTTGCTCATCAGATCTTAGACTCATTATATGGCCCTAAAACAAATCTTTGGATTTTATTTCATTATTTCAATATTTTATTTGATTTATTTTGATTTAAATGAATAAAAAATCAAAATAAATAATAAAAACAATGAAATAATGTACGAGTGAGCTCATGGATCGTGGGCCATGTTAAGAACAAGTTTCAAGCATGGAAACATGGGCGCATTTGGAAAAAAAAATCAAGTTTGGTCAATATTGGCTTCATGCACCTTTCCAAAAATTGGTCAACTTTAGAAATGCATATCTTTCTCAATTTTAACCCTAAGAGGGTGTTCTTGGACTTTTTAGAGAGCTTATGATGTCCTCTAAACAAACATTTCGGTTTCACCTCAATTATATCTCCAATGTTCATGTAAGGAGCTTTGACCCAAAAGGTGTTTTTGTTGACTTTTTGAAAGAACATATAATGTCTAAGCTTGTATCTTTTGATTGAGGCTTTTATTGGACTTGAGGGCTGAATAGAATTTGTAGGGAATTGTATTCTCTTCAAAATGAGCATTGGAATAAATTTTTTTAATAGAGTATGAGAAAGTTATGCCTTGTCAAAGTTTGGTTGACTTTTCCTATAGAAACCCTAATTTGCCATTTTTGACTTTTTATTAGTTAGGAGAATTTATTGAGGAATCATGATCAACCCTTGATCAAATGATGGATAATACTTCAAAATATTGATGTTGACCAAAAATCTTTAATTTTGACTGTATTTGGGCCACATTTACTTTTGACCTAGTAGAGTTGATTTACAGGCATTTGAGCAGTTGATTGAGCAAACTTATTGCTCAAGGCATGAAATTTGGCATGGATGATCTTGAGGGAATATTAAGACAATGGAGAACATTTGGGATCCTTTAGACTCATATATCTTGCTTGAAATTGAAACCCTAATTTGAGGTTTATTGCCTTGGAAGGAGAATTTGTCTGGTCAATTCTCGGTCATCCTTGAGCAATTCAGGACCTAGAGGCATGTCTTGAGTGAAAATGGGAGGGCAAATTTTGGGGTACAATAGCTGCCCCTGTTGAATCTTTTTAAACCTGAGGATGTAGATTGGCTGGTGTCATACGGTGGGAGAGAACTGACTGTTTTTGGAATGCTGGTTCGCGTTTTGCATTTGATTTCGCAAAATGTCGCGGTAAGCAAGATTCGCCATCGTCTTTTATTTTATCCAACAAGGAAAGGAAAAAAGCTCAGGAAAATTCCTTTTTTCGAGATGTTTCTCGGGTCTGGGGGGTAGATTATAGAAAGGGAAGGTGTTAGCACCCTTTCTATCAGTGGTTATCCACAGGCTCTTAGGTACTTGCTCAAAGTGTTTTCAAAATTTCCTTTTCTTTGTGTTTGTGGGTTTGAAAAGAGTTTTTGTTTGAAAGGTGTAAGTGCGAAAAGTTTTATTTTGTTTTGAAAGAGCAAGTAATTAAGAACCATCTACCTACTCGAAAAAGGAATCAATTTGTGCTAATGTCCTTTAGACAATGCTATCCCACTATGAATTAGTAGGTAGCACTGTCGTTGGAGTTTAAGGGTCAATTCGATTAAGAGACGTACGGTCACTAAAGCAATGTTAGGACGCCTTAGCAGCAACCCTAATTTCTTAGATCATTTTTCCGAGGCAACCGTTTCGAGGCAACTATGATCTTTGGACAAGAGGGCAACCTCTAAAACTTCTTATACTCAATGACCACTTTCGAAGGCAACCAAGTGAGTTGTACCCTAAGAGTGCGCATGTGCGAGTGTGTTGTTCCGGTTAATTTATCTTTTGTACATGTCATGGGTGAGCTATGTTGATTTTAAGTTCATACATTCGATCTTGTCATGCATTCCCTATTATCAAACATCTAACAGTTTATAGATTGCGGAATTTAAATTGCGGAAATTAAATCTAACTATTACAAGGCGTCGGGTATTTACATCGCCAAAAGCAACCCTTTAATTTGAAATGCGGAAAATAAAATAAAGCGATAATTAAGGTCCTAATTAAAAAAACTATTAAATTCCTGGAAACAATTACATCAATGGTAAAATGAATCGCGTGCACGAAATTAAATCGGATGCAGAAATTTTTTAGGGCTTTGACCCTTTTTTGAAAGAAAGCATTTTTTGGTTTATTTTTGAATTAAATGGAATTAAATCTAAGTTAATTATTAAATTAATTAATTAATTAATTAAAAAAGTATTTTCGGATTTTTGGATGTGTAAAGAAATAAAATAAATCGATTTAAAGTTAGTAAAACCTAATTATCTACAGTGATTTTAAATATTGCAAAAAATATTAAAAGTTAAACCTAATTAATATTAAATTAATTAAATTAATTTATTTACAAAAATAAAGTCATGAATTTAATTTTAATAAATAAAATATATTTTTTGGTTTTTGATTTTATGAGGAAAAAATTTAATTGGTTAGTGATAATAAAAATAATAATTAACAAAACAAATAAATAAATAAAAAGAAGAAAGAAATAACCAAGGGGTGTTGGGCCTGATTTGGGGGTGAAATCAGTATTTTTGAGGCCCAAACGTGTTCAAGCCTGGCTGAATTTGGCAATTCCACGTGTGCCTGTTGACTTGGGAGTATGGTGAGCATCTCCTTTGGACCATCAGATTTGGCCTGGAGGCCATCTGGCAGATGATATTTGAAGGAGTATGATGGACCACACTTGCTGAAGCGCATTGGATTTCCTGGAGAAAAATAACAATATGCAAATATGGTGGACCTGGGATTCGAACCCAGGTCCTGTTGGTTCTCACGCTAATGCCTTCGCAACTGAGCCAATGTGCTTCTTTTGTTATTGGATTAGGTAACAATTATAATATGGGAAAACAACTATTATGCCTGAAATAAAAAAAATAAGCGCGAAATATTTGAACCAACGAATGGGGAGGGGCACATAATCATCTTCTTCGCCCAGACCTGGTTATTTACCTGCGGATTTTTATCCGCAGCTAAATCCATGGGTTCATCCTAAAACGAGCCATAAGCCATAAAAATGCAAACCAAGACCATAGTCATGATCGTCTCTTCCTCCGGATTTCATATATGTCCATTGTTTTCCCTGATTTTACAGCGCGATTTAGGAGGTGAACGGCCTTGCTTTTGATTGCTACAGACTCAATGAATGTCCAGCAAGAGGATAACGTTGAGATATGGCTTTGAATCGACCTCTAAGAGTGATTTCGATTCCACACTTTTTCAAGTTTTTCTCAAGTTTGGTTTTGGTGATTATGCAGCCTCTAGGTCCTGATTCTCATGCCTTTGCATTGTACAAGTAATATGGAATGAATTAGGTCAAGTTTTGGGCTTTGAATCCTTATGCATTGATGATTTAGGATTTGATATGATCCTCAATGAAAAAGCTTCCAAATTTGCCCAAAAAACAAAATTTTTGCATGATATGGCTTCATACGAGTTTGACCATGTCCATAATGATAATTAAGACCTGTATCAATCAAAAACATTCCAAGTGATCAAGATTTGGATTTTATTTGGATTTAAATTGATTAAAAATGAATTAATTCAATAAAAATCAAATAAAATAGAAAAATTAATGATTGGACATAAGAATGAAGATAGAACACGTGTGTAGTGTGAAAAGATCAAATCAAGTGGAAAAAAGTGGGCCTCTTTGACAAAATTTGAAGTTTTGGGGATAGTTGACTTTTGGCAATTTTGGAAAAATGCCCAACTTCAACAATGCATAACTTCTTCAATTTTGAACTTTTGGAAGTGTTATTAGACTTTTTAGAAACCTTGAGATGTCCTCTAACCAACCATTTTTGTCTCATCGTAGTTTTATATTCCATGCTAAATATATAAGCCTTGGCAAAAAAGGTGTTTTTGTTGACTTTCAAAAATGACCTATAATGTCCAAATCTGTAACTTTTTGTGAGTGCATTTCTTGATCTTGGGGTGTGAAGATGGATTGTAGGAAATTGCATCCTCTTCAAAATGGGATTTGGATGGGTCATTTATAATAAAGTATGAGAAAGTTATGCTTGGTCAAAGTTTAGTTGACTTTTCCTACAAAACCCTAATTTAGCAACTTTTGAATCTTGATGAATCTTGAGCAATCCTTGATGAATCATGATCAACCCTTGATAAAATGATGAATTAGCCTTCAAAATGAGAATGTTGACAAAAAATCTTGAGGTTTGACTGTTTGTAGGTTACAGTTGACTTTTGCCCTAGAACAGTCGATTTTTGGGCCTCTTGAGCAATTGAGTGACCAAACTTCCTCTGCAAGGCTTGAAATTTGACATGGATGACCTTGTGAACATATTAAGACATTGGGGAGAACTTGAGGTCATTTGGATGTAAGGACCTTGATGCAACTTTAAAACCCTAATTTGAGGTTGACTGCCTTAGGAGATGATTTGACTGTCCAACTCTTGAGCAATCTTGAGCAACTTGGAGATTCTTCTTGCAATGTCTTGAGAAATATGTGAGGGAAAATTTTGGGGTACAACATCTGACCCTGTTTAATTTTCTTAAACCTGAGGATATAGATTGGCTTTCGGGCCTTTCGTGATCCGAAGGTGGAAGATGATTGAACACTAGAGTGCCCAGAAATTTGCACTCGCATGAAGTGGTATCAGCCTGGTGATGATGGGAATGGGCTTACAGATGCCATTTGGAGATTGTTGGTAGGTGGTCTGAACTTCAACTGGAATACGAATCAGGGAGATCTTATCGGCGATCTGACTGAACTAGAGGAGGTCTTGGATTGACTTTGACTGGGTCGGTGTTAGAAAAATCTTTAGGAGTCGATTTAACTGGACCAGACAAGGTCTTGTCTTCTTTGACTGGATTGGTATCAGAAAAATCTTTAGGAATCGAATTAACTGGACCAGAGGAGGTTTTGTCTTCTTTAACTGGATTGGCATCAGAAAAATCTTTAGGAATCGATTTAACTGGACCAGAGGAGGTTTTGTCTTCTTTGACTGGATTGGCATCATAAAAATCTTTAGGAATCGATTTAACTGGACCAGAGGAGGTTTTGTCTTCTTTGACTAGATTGGCATCAGAAAAATCTTTAGGAATCGATTTAACTGGACCAGAGGAGATTTTGTCTTCTTTGACTGGATTGGCATCAGAAAAATCTTTAGGAATCCATTTAACTGGACCAGAGGAGGTTTTGTCTTCTTTGACTGGATTGGCATCATAAAAATCTTTAGGAATCGATTTAACTGGACCAGAGGAGGTTTTGTCTTCTTTGACTGGATTGGCACCAGAAAAATCTTTCGGAATCGATTTAACTGGACCAGACAAGGCCTTTGACTGGATTGGCATCAGAAAAATCTTTAGGAATCGATTTAACTGGACCAGGCAAGGTCTTGGAATAACTTCAACTGGATAGACATCATGAAAATCTTTAGGAATCGATTTAATTGGACCAGAGAAGGCCTTTGACTGGATTGGCATCAGAAAAATCTTTAGGAATCGATTTAGCTGGACCAGGCAAGGTCTTGGAATAACTTCAACTAGATCGACATCAGAAAAATCATTAGGAATCGACTTTACTGGACCAGAGAAGGCCTTTGACTGGATCGGCATCAGAAAAATCTTTAGGAATCAATTTAACTGGATCGGACAAGGTCTTAGAATAACTTCAACTGGATCGGCATCAGAAAAATCTTTAGGAATCGATTTAACTGGACCAGATGAGGTTTTGGAATCTTCAATTGGATCGACATCAGGAAAATCTTTAGGAATCGATTTAACTGGACCAGAGAAGGCCTTTGACATAGCTGAGAATTTAACTGCATCTTTCCTGAAAGGTAAAGGTCAGTCATATGCAATGCATGATATGGATCAAGCAATGATGTTCTCAACATAAATGAGATTGTATGGTATGATGTGTATATGCATGTATCATGATGTATGGAAATGTAATGTTTTAGCTGGGGAAAATAAATCCCAGAGCTGCTGGAGAATAGAGTTGAATTCTACGTTTCTGCTGGGGATGACGAACGGAGATGAATAAACCTGCAGGAGAGGATGACTCCATTGGGGAATAAACTGATGAGGAGATTACTCTGTGGGGGAAGAGATGCTCTACTGAAGATTCCGCTGATAAACTTCGCTGGGGATGGATTACCGTTGCTGGTGATGTTGAATTTGTTGAGGCTTGAATTCCTGTTTGTGAAAGGAAAGAACTTCGCTGGGGATGAACTTTCAGTTGCAAATTGCTGGGGCTAACCCAGTTAGACTTTTGTGGGGATAATCCTTTGAGTTCTGCTGAGAATGATCTTTTGAACTTGGCTGGGGAGATTTATTTGGTACTCCGCTGGGGATAAACTTCCAGAGTCTACTGGGGATGATGCTTCAACTCTGTTGGGGAAGCTTTTTCAGACCGTGCTGGGGAAATATTGACTCCACTGGGGGTATCTTGTATTCTGCCAGGGAACATTTTTATACTCTGCTAGGGAATATTAAGACTACCAGGGGTATCAAGCCTGTTTAGTGCTTGATGGTAGATCAACTCTGCTTGGGGAGAGTATTGCTGATTCGTTCATAGTTGCAAGTCTCAGTTGGGGAGAGTTATCGTTACTTCCTTACTCTGCGGGGAGTGAATGCCTTAGCCATATTCTTCAGCTGAATCTACCTTTGTACCTGGTGGATAAAGCAATTGTACAGTTCGGACAATTCGTATTACCCCTGTTTATGATGTTACCCGTAATTCGTCTTTCATTTCGCATGTAATCATTTATGAGCAGCAATTAATGTCAAATGCATATATCAAAAATGAACATTAGACGTTCTTTGCAAATCAAAACAGACAAAGGAAAAACAGTTTGAAATTTCTTTGAAAATGAATTGTATTGATTTTGAAGTTTGGCCTGTAAATAGGCGTTTTTGTACAAGAGGCTGACGTCCTAGTAAGAGAACGCCGCCGAATAATAGAATTTACACAATTTGTGAAAAACTAAACACAACAGCTATGTGAATAATCCCACTAGGTTCCAACTCTGCTATTGCCCTTATGTCTTCGAGCATCTTATCACTTTGAAGGTGAATCAGATTGATTAGTGTCATCCGAGTTTGATAGTCGATGCCGAAGTCTGAATGCAAGGTGATCCAATGAGACATAGTGTTACGCTTATCCATAATTTTTGCCTGGACCTCCCTTTCGGGTTTTTAGTCCACCGGGATACCCTTTTTTGCCCAAGCCGCCTTTTTAGGTTTTCGACTTGTCGGGTGTACAGATTTTTTCATTTTTCAT
Organism: Vicia faba; assembly: GCA_948472305.1. NCBI lineage: Eukaryota > Viridiplantae > Streptophyta > Magnoliopsida > Fabales > Fabaceae > Vicia > Vicia faba. The sequence goes on from OX451735.1 coordinate 1,221,932,648, forward strand.
CCCTTATTTTTTCCCGGACCCTTTTGGTTCGCCGGGAAGCCCTTATTTTTGCCTAGGCCAGTCAACCTAGCGGGTCTTTCATTATGCGTAGTATCTTTTCACTATGTGTGCATTTACTGGGTGAGGAAGGTCGTCACCATCCATGGTGGTTAGAATCATAGCTCCTCTTGAGAAAATGTTCCTAACCATAAATGGCCCTTCGTAAGTAGGGGTCCATTTTCCCCTAGGATCACCTTGAGGTAGAATAATGCGCTTGATTACCAGATCCCCAACTTGATACTCTTGTCGTCTGACCTTCTTGTTAAATGCCTTGATCATCCGTTTTTGGTATGTCTGACCATGACAAATAGCAGTAAGTCTCTTTTCGTCGATTAAATTCAGTTGATCAAGCCGGGTCTGAATCCAGTCATCTTCACTCAAACCTGCATCCTTCATGATCTGAAGAAAGGGTATCTGAACTTCAATAGGCAAGACTGCCTCCATGCCATAAACCAAAGAATAGGGTGTTACCCCTGTTGACGTCCGTGCTGAGGTACGGTACCCATGAAGAGCAAATGGTAACATCTCGTGCCAGTCTTTGTATGTCACTGTCATCTTCTGCACAATCTTCTTAACGTTCTTATTAGCTGCTTCGACAGCCCCATTCATCTTCGGCCGGTAGGGATAAGAGTTATGATGATGTATCTTGAATTGCTCGTAGAGCTCGGTGATCATCTTGTTGTTGAGATTGGTACCATTGTCCGTAATGATCCTCTCTGGTACACCGTATCGACAGATCAGATTGTGCTAAATGAACCGTGCCATGACATTCTTGGTTACTGTAGCAAAGGAAGCTGCTTCAACCCATTTCGTAAAGTAATCAATAGCTACCAGGATGAAACGATGCCCGTTGGATGCCATAGGTTTGATCTCGCCGATCATATCAATGCCCCACATTGCAAAAGGCCAAGGTGTCGTCAAGACGTTCACATCTTTTGGTATCAGAAGAGTAGTATGAGCCAGCATGTACTCTCTCGGCCGGCGAGCAACCCATGCCAAAGCGCAACAAGTTCTCTTGAGCAGTGAGTAGTGGGTCTCACAGTCGGTAAACTTTTTGCTAAAGCAGTAAATAGCATGCTCTTTTCGGCCAGACTCGTCATGCTGACCCAACACACACCTCTTTGTATTATCCAGCACTTTTTAAGTATGAGATCAACGGTCTTCCTGCAGTTGGAGGTATCAGAATTGAAGGCTTGGAGGTAGTATGACCCTCTCTTCTTGAAGCAGCAGTCTAACAAACTCAGCAGACACTTCGCAATCATCTTTACCTTCGTCTTCGGCTAAGTTGATCGGACTTTTGAAGTCATAACTGGTAGTAGAAGAGTCGTTATCAGTGGGATCCAGAGTGGATGTAGATCATGATACGTGAGTGTGTGTAAAATAGTTGTTTTGCAATATATAATAAAGAAAAACAAGGAGCGCAAAATTCGAAATGCAAAAAACGTCCAATGATTTTATTAATGATATATGAAAATGACACACATAAAGCCCTCACAAATGAAGCCACAGTGCCCCGGGTAAGACACCGGGCCGTAAAGTTTTAAGCATTGTTTGTTACATATTCAAAACAAAAAGCTTTATTACTGGGTAACAAAAGTAATAGGGATGAAGTCCTTTGCTGTCTAGTTTCTTGGTCCACCGTCAATCGTAGGATAGATCCAGCTGTCGAATTCAGACTCCTCTACATCGTCTTCAATGGCATTCACTCCTGAGTTACTGATGAACACAGGAGGTCTTCCGATCCGTGCATTCCGAACAACCCTTTGAGCTTCTGCAGTGAAACCCAAACCAAACTTGTTAGTCTTCTATGTAAAATCAGGGAGTCGGCCCCAATTTGCACACCTACCTTTCACAACAACAGCCCGGGAATCCTTAAAGGAGGCCATCTTCATAGGAGAATCTTCAAAAACAGTTTCAGCTGACGCCAATGTCTGGGGAACCTCCTTAAAATGCTGAAATGGGGTCTCAATGAACTCCCCATCCATCTCTACATATCGGAAAGAGTTGAGGTGGCTAACCATGTACTCTTCCTCTCCTTGTACTGTCACAATCTTCCCTTTGACCGGGTACTTCAGCTTCTGGTGGAGCGTTGAGGTTACGGCCCCAGCTTTGTGGGTCCATGGACGACCCAGCAAACAAGAATAAGATGGCCGAATGTCCATCACATAGAATGTAGAGTTGAAAACCTGAGAACCAACCTTGATCGGAATATCAACTTCTCCATGCACCATCCTCTTAGACCCATCAAAGGCCCTGACAACGATGTTGCTTGGTTTCAGCTCCAACCCTTCACAGTCCAACTGGTCCAGAGCTTTCTTCGGAAAAACGTTTAACGAGGAACCAGTATCCACCAATACATGTGCAAGAGTAGTGCCCCTGAATTCAATGGAGACATGCAGGGCATCATTGTGAATCTTCCCTTTAGTAGTCAAGTCGGCGTCAGAGAAACCCAACCCATTATCAGCAGTCAAATTGGCCATGCAATCTGTAAATTGATCAGCTAATGTCTCTTGTGGTATGTGGGCAGTCTTCAAAAAGGTAATAAGAGCCTTGGCATGGGCCTCTGAGCATAACAACAATGACAACATAGAAATCTTGGATGGGGTTTTCCCCAGCTGCTCAACTACATTGTAGTCACTCTTTTTAATGATCTCCAGGATCTCTTCCATCTCTTGCTTAGAAGCTTAAATAGTAATTGCCTTCGGTGCCTCCATCTGGGCAGGCGCATCAGTGGTGATCCCTTTTCCCCGAGTGTCAGATGACTCGGCGACAGGGGTAAGAGTAGGAACTTGAACAGGAATGGTAGCAGGTACACTGGAAAGTGTAATAACAACAGGTCTTCGGGCAGTGGGTGGAGAGATATCAGGCGAGAAAAGTCTTTTGTTGCGGGTGACTTTAGCAGGTCCAACAATAATGCTGACGTCAGTATCAGCATCCAACTCTTTCTTAACTCCATGAAAATAAACATCATCCCCATAGTGCCAAGGGACAGCTTTATCAGAGGTGTAGGGGATGGGCCCCGGAGCAGTGATGATCACAGGTGCGATTCTTGGAACATATATAATTCTAACAGGCTTCCTCGAGAGAGCCTTGGAAGAATTGTCGAAAATGGTGATAATGGCAACTTCTTCAGTAGGAACTGAGGGAATAACAATCTTCTCGAATAGAATTTCTTTACTATCCATCAGGCGCTGGACACCTGACTTCAAGAGATGGCAACCGGTAGGTCGGACAGAACACATACGGCAACCTTCGTCACAGCCAGGAAATAAACCGGCTAGCAAAAGGTTCTTCTTTATAGTCAATAGAGGGGTAACAATATCATTCACAAAAATCACAAACGAGTCTTCGTCTATAGCATTCACTCCATGCTTGGGCATAGGAGCTGTCACAACATTAGGCCTTTCGGGCGCCTCGAACTCAATCTCCTTCGCATCGATCAAGTCTTGTATCTTATTCTTCAAAGTCCAACAATCATATGTATTATGCCCCGGGCTATCAGAGTGGTAAGAACAGCGGGCATTAGGGTTATACCTTGGTGATGTTGTATTTGGATTCTTCGGAGCTTCCTTTGGTATCACCAGATTGGTCTTCAGCAATTATGGCAGAATCTGAGATAAGGTCATGTTGAGACGGGTGAATTGCCTTCGAGTTCTCTCATCCTTTTGTTGATTATTGTGTTGAGGAGCACCAATAGGTTTTGAAATTACAACCGCATTAACAGTTTGGCGGCGTTCAGGTCTACTCTGGCTTCTCGAACTGTAGACAGCACTGGACTCTTTCTTAAATGGCTTCTTCTTGGTTCTTGATGAGGCACCCTTTTGTATCTTACCAGCCTTAATACCTGCTTCAATCCTCTCACCGGTCATAATTAGCTCTGTAAACCCAGACGAAGAGCTTCCAATCAAGTGGTTGAAAAATGGACCAGACAGGGTCCCCAGAAACATATCAACTAGCTCCCGATCAACCAAGGGTGGTTGTACTCTTCCGGAGAGGTCTCTCCACTTCTGAGCATAATCTTTGAATCCTTCACCCGTTCCCATTGACATACCCTGGAGTTGGGTACGCGTGGGATCAAGGTCAGAGTTGTATTGATACTACCTGTAGAAAGCAGTAGCCAAATCTTCCCAACTGCGGATACTTGTTCCGTCCAACTGGTAGAACCACTCAAGCTGAGTCCCTGAGAGACTGTCTTGAAAGAAATGGATCCATAGGTTCTTATAAGCTGTGTACGGCTGAATCTTCCTCACATATGACCGGAGGTGCAGCTTCGGACAAGAAACTCCGTCATACTTAGCAAAGGCTGGTGCCTTGAATTTGTGGGGAATTACCACCCCAGATGATAGACCTAGATCACCAAAGTCTATACCAGGCACCTTCTGAACTTTCATAACGCTCAACCGGTCTTCTAATTTCTTGTATCCATCCTCGGCCGGAGGATACTGTTCTTCATCGAAGTCCATCTCGTTATCGGAGACCGCAGGTCTAGGAGCCCTCCTTTCCTCTTGACTGTCTTTCCCTCCAGATGAGGTGGTCAAATCAACTTCATTCTGTAGCCTGTTTCCAAACTTGTGCCCTGTGTTAAACAGGATTGTCCTCTTCTTCTTCTTCTTCTTCTTCTCTTTCATAATCAGGGTCTTCAGGTCTTGCTGACCCTTAGCTAGATTCATGAACAACTCTTGAAATTGGGCATTCTGGGCCTGGAGGGCCTTGATGGCTTGCTCAGTTGAAGGTTCAGCAAACATGATGCTGAAATAAACAGCGAAGAAGATAAGAGACATGTAACGGGTACCTGTTATGAAGTGCATGGGATGAAATGCGTATGATTATGATTTCAAAGACAATCGGGAGATTCAAATTTGTAAACAAGAAAGGAAACACACTTTATTAGATAAACTTTGGAATTAAAATTGTTCAACCGATGCCCTCAGGGCGTTACAAGAATGGAAATACTGAAAAGTAAATAAAAACTGGAAAGGAAATAATCCAAGGACAATCAGTGCTCCCATGGCCTCTTCTTATAAGTGAGGACATAGTCGTTGAGAATTCGCTCGTTCTCCAGTTGCCTAGTCAACCTCTGGATCTTCTGCTCTTGCTCGTTGAACTTCTCTCAGTAAGAATCCCGTTCTTCCCTCAGTTACATCCAAGACCTTTTCAGTGCCCCAATGTCAGTGGGCATGTAAGGATGGAGGATGGTAGGAAGAACCCCCTCTTCATTAGCAACTTCAACAGTGACAGGCCGGATGGCTTCATATGGCATACCCAGCTTTTAGGCACGGATACGTACCCATCTGAGACATGGCTCCATTGGAAGAGAAGTCTTTGGACCCAGCTCATGTGGATCAGATTGGTGAACTCTATCCCAAGCCCTTATGAATCGGCGACGTTGCTCGTCGCTATCCCCCTGAAAATTAAAGATGATACTAGGCATTAGCAGCTCATGTGGTCCTTCTCTTCTGGCTCTCCCGAACTGACGTAAGGCCAAGCATGGGTTGTAAGAAATTCCTCCATGGGTTCCTATCAGTGGAACATTGGGATACTCCCCACAACGGTCAATAATAGCCACCTCGTCCATACCCTTGAGAGTCCAAATGATGTCATTATGCGAGAGAGACATAACCCTATAGGCCCAGCCCATGCCTTCTTTGTTCTTCAGCACTGACTTGGGAAGGTGCAAAATAAACCACCTTGCCAATAACGGAGCACAACACATCAAGGTTCCCCGCTTTCGGGCAGTACGAGCATAGAGCTGATGAAGAATGTCACCCAAGAGAGTGCATACCGGATTCCAAGAGATGAAGATCTTTATCGCATTCACATCAACAAAGGAGTCAGAGTTCGGAAACAATACCAAGCCGTATATAAGAAGAGCCAGAATATCCTCGAATGCCTTGAAGTCTAGACTATCCAGAAATAGTTAGCCTTACCAACCAAGAACTTAGTCAGAAAGCCCTTTGCTCCACTTCTAGTCTCCCAATTAGCCATTACCTCCTCTTTTGTCATATGAAGGGCTGCAGCAATCTCCTCTGGCCTAAGGGTCTTCTCCTAACCAGTAAACGGGATCTGCTCCAGAACAGAGATATCGAGCAGATCAGAAAACTCCTCTAGGGTGGGAACCAACTGGTAGTCTTGAAAAGTAAAGCAATGGTACATCGGATTATAGAATTGGACCAAAACACTCATCATCTGCTCGTCCAATTTGGAGGTGACCAAACTGAGAACATAACCATGTCTCCTGAGGAAGGAAGTAGTATCAGGCATCTTTGCAATCAACTCTTTAAGCATAGTGGGAACTTGGACAAAGTTGATCTGAATGGTATTCCTACGCATGGGCATCATAATGACCTACAAAACAGAACAAAGATGAATCCCTCCTGTCTTTGAAATAGGTTAGTCCAATGCAAGATGTATGCAATGTTATGATGTTATAATGTCATGATAGTAAGCACACCACAAGTATCCATAAATAGAAAACATGGTAAAGGCACACAAGTCACATAGAGAGCCCTTAGATTTCAGGCTGGCAAGGAGCTTAGGTACTACCCTCTTTCAGTTCAGTTGGTTTAAACCTGTCCTAAAAATAGTAACCGGGTTCTAGAGGATCTCAATATCACTGACTACCCTCAATCGGTCATAATTCCAATTTAGCAACCTTTTCTTGCAGCCGGAATCATCGCGAGAGTTTAGTCTCAATGAGTGTAGCATACTGCTACTGTTATATGGCCAAGTTGGTCAATTTAAAGGTTCTAAGCTCAGTTGGTTCTTAATGACCCCTTAGATGACCCATATTCTCCTCGTTCCAACACAAGGGATATCAGTACAATCTAAAGTGCCATACCAACGTAGCTACTACTTCAACCATATTGGTCTACACCGTACAGTTCCCTCACAGTTTATTGCTACTTACCTAAAGGGTATCCCCAGATCCGGGTTAGGATCTATAGTAACTCTGATACAACCCACAAATATAAATCATACAAAGCATACAATTGAAAACACAATGATCTAATCCTAAGGTACACCTCACTTATAGATCTCCCCAACAGAGTCGCCAGTTCTGTGATATGGTGGGATAGAACTGACTGTTTTTGGAATGTTGGTTCGTGTTTTGCGTTTGATTTTGCAAAATGTCGCGGTAAGCAAGAGTCGCCACTGTCTTTTATTTTATCCAACAAGGAAAGGAAAAAAGCACAGAAAAATTCCTTTTTTTGATATGTTTCTCGGGTCCGGGGGGTAGATTATAGAAAGGGAAGGTGTTAGCGCCCTTTCTATCTGTGGTTATCTACGGGATCTTAGGTACTTGCTCAAAGTGTTTTCAAAATTTGCTTTTCTTTGTATTTGTGGGTTTGAAAAGAGTTTTTGTTTGAAAGGTGTAAGTGCGAAAAGTTTTGTTTTGTTTTGAAAGAGAAAGTACTTAAGAACCATCTACCTACTCGAAAAAGGAATCAATCTGTGCTAATGTCCTTTAGACAATGCTATCCCACTATGAATGAGTAGGTAGCATCGTTGTTGGAGTTTAAGGGTCAATTCGATTAAGGGACGTGCGGTCACTAAAGCAATGTTAGGACGCCTTAGCGGTAACCCTAATATCTTATATCATTTTTCCGAGGCAACCGTTTCGAGGCAACTATGATCTTTGGACAAGAGGGCGACCTCTAAAACTTCCTATACTCAATGACCACGTTCGAAGGCAACCAAGTGAGGTGTACCCTAAGAGTGCGCATGTGCGAGTGTGTTCTTTCGGTTAATTTATCTTTTGTACATGTCATGGGTGAGCTATGTTGATTTTAAGTTCATACATTCGATCTTGTCATGCATTCCCTATTATCAAACATCTAACAGTTTATAGATTGCGGAATTTAAATTGCGGAAATTAAATCTAACTATTACAAGGTGTCGGGTATTTACATCGCCAAAAGCAACACTTTAATTTGAAATGCGGAAAATAAAATAAAGTGATAATTAAGGTCCTAATTAAAAAAACTATTACATTCCGGGAAACAATTACATCAACGGTAAAATGAATCGCGTGCACGAAATTAAATCGGATGCGGAAATTTTTTAGGGTTTTGACCCTCTTTTGAAAGAAGCATTTTTTGGTTTATTTTTGAATTAAATGGAATTAAATCTAAGTTAATTATTAAATTAATTAATTAATTAATTAAAAAAGTATTTTTGGATGTGTAAAGAAATAAAATAAATCGATTTAAAGTTAGTAAAACCTAATTATCTACATTGATTTTAAATATTGCAAAAAATATTAAAAGTTAAACCTAATTAACACTAAATTAATTAAATTAATTTATTTACAAAAATAAAGTCATGAATTTAATTTTAATAAATAAAATATATTTTTTGGTTTTTGATTTTATGAGGAAAAAATTTAATTGGTTAGTGATAATAAAAATAATAATTAACAAAACAAATAAATAAATAAAAAGAAGAAAGAAATAACCAAGGGGTGTTGGGCCTGATTTGGGGGTGAAATCAGCATTTTTGAGGCCCAAACGTGTTCAAGCCTGGCTGACTTTGGAAATTCCACGTGTTCCTGTTGACTTGGGAGTATGGTGAGCATCTCCTTTGGACCATCAGATTTGGCCTGGAGGCCATCTGGCAGATGATATTTGAAGGAGTATGATGGACCACACTTGCTGAAGCGCATTGGATTTCCTGGAGAAAAATAACAATATGCAAATATGGTGGACTTGGGATTCGAACCCAGGTCCTGTTGGTTCTCACGCTAATGCCTTCGCCACTGAGCCAATGTGCTTCTTTTGTTATTGGATTAAGTAACAATTACAATATGGGAAAACAAATATTATGCCTGAAATATAAAAAAATATGCGCGAAATATTTGAACCAACGAATGGGGAGGGGGCACGTAATCATCTTCTTCGCCCAGCCCTGGTTATTTACCTGCGGATTTTTATCCGCAGCTAAATCCATGGGTTCATCCTAAAACGAGCTCTAAGCCATAAAAATGCAAACCAAGACCATAGTCATGATCGTCTCTTCCTCCTGATTTCATCTATGTCCATTGTTTTCCCTGACTTTACAGCACGATTTAGGAGGTGAACGGCCTTGCTTTTGATTTCTACAGACTCAATGAATGTCCAGCAAGAGGATAGCGTTGAGATTTGGCTTTGAATCGGCCTCTAAGAGTGATTTCGATTCCATACTTTTTCAAGTTTTTCTTAAGTTTAGTTTTGGTGATTATGCAGCCTCTAGGTCCTGATTCTCGTGCCTTTGCATTGTACAAGTAATATGGAATGAATTAGGTCAAGTTTTGGGCTTTGAATCCTTATGCATTGATGATTTAGGATTTGATATGATCCTCCATGAAAAAACTTCCAAATTTGCCTAAAAAACAATATTTTGTGCATGATATGGCTTGATACGAGTTTGACCATGTCCATAATGATAATTAAGTCCTGTATCAATAAAAAAGATTCCAAGTGATCAAGATTTGGATTTTATTTGGATTTAAATTGATTAAAAATGAATTAATTCAATAAAAATCAAATAAAATAGAAAAATTAATAATTGGACATAAGACTGAAGATAGGACACGTGTGTAGTGTGACAAGATCAAATCAAGTGGAAAAAAGTGGGCCTCTTTGAAAAAATTTGAAGTTTTGGGGATAGTTGACTTTTGGCAATTTTGGAAAAATGCCCAACTTCAAAAATGCATAACATCTTCAATTTTGAACTTTCGGATGTGTTCTTGGACTTTTTAGAAACCTTGAGATGTCCTATAACCAACCCTTTTGGTCTCATCTCATTTTGATATTCCATGCTCAAGTTATAAGCCTTGCAAAAAAAGGTGTTTTTGGTGACTTTCAAAAATGACCTATAATGTCCAAATTTGTAACTTTTTGTGAGTGCATTTATTTATGTTGGAGGGTGAAGATGGATTGTATTAAATTGTATCCTATTCAAAATGAGATTTGGATGGGTCATTTCTCCTAAAGTATGAGAAAGTTATGCTTGGTCAAAGTTGAGTTGACTTTTCCTGCAAAACCCTAATTTAGCAACTTTTGAATCTTGATGAATCTTGAGCAATCCTTGATGAATGATGATCAAACCTTGATCAAATGATTAATTATCCTTAAAAATGATAATGTTGATAAACAATCTTGAGGTTTGACTGTTTGTAGGTCACAGTTGACTTTTGCCCTAGCACAATCGATTTTTGGGCCTCTTGAGCAATTGACTGACCAAACTTCCTCTGCAAGGCTTGAAATTTGACATGGATGACCTTGTGAACATATTAAGACATTGGGGAGCACTTGAGGTCATTTGGATGTAAGGACCTTGATGCAACTTCAAAACCCTAATTTGAGGTTGATTGTCTTAGGAGATGGTTTGAATGTCCAACTCTTGAGCAATCTTGAGCAACTTGGAGATTCTTCTTGGAATGTCTTGAGAAATATGGGAGGGGAGATTTTGGGTTACAACAGCTGGTTTGCCTTTCGTGATCTGAAGGTGGAAGATGATTGAACATTAGAGTGCCCAGAAATTTGCACTTGTCTGAAATGATACTTGACTGTGTAGGATATATCGGGAATGGGCTTACAGATGCCACTTAGAGAAGGTGACGGGATATCGTAGGAGATGGGCTTAAAGATGTCATCAAGAGCAATGTTGATTTCATGAGATATTCCTTTGTGGGAATTCCTATTCCTGTTATTGAGGTGGACTCCGCTGAGGAATGTTAGTCTCCGCTTGGGAAATAAAATTTAGGAGCATCAGTTGTCCATTACTCTACTGGGGGGGTCATCTCTTAATTGAAGAGGCGGAAGTGAACTGCTATCTGGTCAGGATCCAGGCTTCACAATGACTTGCTGGGGATAATAAGGCTAATTGTTATCCGATCGTATTCCCAGCGACTTAATGAGGGAATGAGATTAAGCTGTTATATGGTCGTGCTCCAGGCTTTGCAGTTTCTTTAACTGGAATGACAATCAGAAGAATCTTAGGATCGATTCAACTGAACCAGACAAAAGTCTTGGGTCAATATTCAACTGAAATAATAATCAGGGAGATCTTAGTGGCGATCTGACTGAACCAGAGAAGGTCTTTAATCAACTTTGACTGGAACGAAAATCAAAAGAATCTTAGGATCGATTCAACTGAACCAGAAAAAAGTCTTGGGTCAATCTTCAACTGGAATAAGAATCAAGGAGATATTAGTGGTGATCTGACTGAACTAGAGAAGGTCTTTAATCAAATTTGACTGGAATGGCAATCAGAAGAATCTTAGGATCGATTTAACTGAACCAGAAAAAAATTCTTGGGTCAATCTTCAACTGGAATAAGAATCAGGGAGATCTTAGTGGCGATCTGACTGAACCAGAGAAGGTCTTTAATCAACTTTAACTGGAACGGCAATCAGAAGAATCTTAGGATCGATTCAACTGAACCAGACAAAAGTCTTGGGTTAATCTTTAACTAGAATAAGAATTAGGGAGATCTTAGTGGCGATCTGACTGAACCAGAGAAGGTCTTTAATCAACTTTGACTGGAACGGTAATCAAAAGAATCTTAGGATCGATTCAACTGAACCAGACAAAAGTCTTGGGTCAATCTTCAACTGGAATAAGAATCAGGGAGATCTTAGTGGCGATCTGACTGAACCAGAGAAGGTCTTTAATCAACTTTGACTGGAACGGTAATTAGAAGAATCTTAGGATCGATTCAACTGAACCAGACAAAAGTCTTGGGTCAATCTTTAACTAGAATAAGAATCAGGGAGATCTTAGTGGCGATCTGACTGAACCAGAGAAGGTCTTTAATCAACTTTGACTGGAACGACAATCAGAAGAATCTTAGGATTGATTCAACTGAACCAGACAAAATTCTTGGGTCAATCTTCAACTGGAATAAGAATTAGGGAGATCTTAGTGGCGATCTGACTGAACCAGAGAAGGTCTTCTGAGAACGTTGTTCTGAGGAAGATGATGAAATAACCTTTCATCAGGCGTAGATTTTTAGAAAACTACCAGGTCACATAAGTGGCTGACAGTGTTTATTGCTTTGATCTTTTCCCTGGAAAAGGAAAAGAGTTAGTCACATGCAATGTCATGATGTATGAAAGGCATTGGCGATGTTCTCAAAATAAATGAGATTATGATGTATGCAATATGTATGTGCATGCCATAATGTATGAATATGGAATGCTATTGTGATGTTTCTTAGTCTGGGAAAGTAAATCCCGGACTACTGCTGAAGAGTATAAGGAGGCTGAATCCTTCGTTTCCGCTAGGGATGGAGTGTGGATATGATTTTCCGGGGTTTTCCTCTTCCTGTTTGAGGATGTTCTGTCGGGGACTGACTCTGCTTGAGAATAACTCTATGGAGGGAGATACTTTATCGAAATATTTTACCGTTGTAGAGAAATAAACTCTATTGGGGAATGAACTTTCGTAGCTAGAGAAATGAACTTTACCTGGGAGGAGATTTTATAACTGTTTGAAATTATAAAACTCGGCTGGGGACTACAGGTTGCAGCTGGAGAAGGAACTTTGCTGGAGGAGATAATTCCTGCTTGGCGAAGAAGAGATCCAAACTTTGGTTATTTCTACTCTGTGGGGAACGTAGACGTCATGGGGTCATATGTAATGGTGACTTCATCTCAAAATTGTCTATGCCCCTGTACCTGTTGGAAGGAGTAACTATCGGGACTAAAATGGTTTTTTAAACTTTGCCCCATTCCTTAAAGTCACAAGTAACTGTCTTTCGGTTTTTTATGTAAATATTTATGAATAGTAATCATGTTCAAATGCATATGTCAAGAATAAGTCATTCGACGTTTTTGCAAAACAAAACAGAAAAAAGAAAAACAAACAGTTTTGTACTTTCAAAGAAATGATTTGTATTGATTTTTTTGAAGTTTGCCTATAACAGGCATTTTGTATAAAGAGGATGACATTCTAGTAGGAGAACGCTGTTGTGAGAGTGAAAACTATACAATATAGTGTACAAAGAGAAGAAAACAACTATGTGTAATAATCCCATTGAGTTTTAATTCTGATATTGGCCTTATGTCTTCGAGCGTCTCATCACTTTGCTACTTGTCCGAAGCTGACTGGATTGATCGGTACCATTTGAGCTTGATAGTTGATACTCAAGTCTGGTCGCAAGGTGATCCAATGAGACATAGTGATATGCTTCAAATCCCTAATGTTTTTCCTGGATCTCCCTTTTGGGTTTTCAGTCCACCGGAATACCCTTTTTTGCCCAAGCCGCCTTTTCAGGTTTTCGACTTGCCGGGTGTACATATTTTTTGGTTTTTATCCCTAAATTTTGCCCGAACCCTTTTGGTTCGTCGAGATGCCCTTATTTTTTCCTAGGCCAGTGAACCTAGCGGGTCTTTATTCATGTGTAGTATCTTTTCACTATGTCCGCATTAACAGGGTGAGGAAGGTCGTCACCATCCATGATGGTCAGAATCATGGCTCCACCGGAAAATATGCTTTTGATCACAAGTGGCCCTTCATACGTGGGAGTCCATTTTCCCCTTGCAGCAGTATGATGCGCTTGATCACTAGATCACCGGCTTGATATAATTGACATCTGACCTTTTTGTTGAAAGCCTTGATCATTTGTTTTTGATACATTTGACCATGACAGGCAGCAGTAAGCCTTTTCTCATCAATCAGATTCCGTTGATCAAATCGAGTTTGGATCCAATCATCTTCGTTCAAACCCGCATCCTTCATGATTCTCAAAGAAGGGATCTGGACCTTAATAGGCAGGACAACCTCCATACCATATACCAGAGAGTAGGGTGTATCTCCTGTCGGCGTTCATGATGAGGTGTCGTAACCATGAAAAGAAAATGGTAACATCTCATGCCAGTCTTTGTATGTAACTGTCATCTTCTGTGTGATTTTCTTGATATTCTTGTTAGGAACCTCCACAACGCCATTCATCTTCGGCCGGTAAGGGGAAGAATTCTGATGCTGGATCGTGAATTTTTTACAGAGTTCGGTGATCATTGTATTATTGATATTTGTACCATTGTCCGTAATGATTATTTCTGGCACACCATACCGACAAATCAGGTTATGCTTGATAAATCGTGCCACAACATTCTTGGTCACGGTAGCAAAAGAGAAAGCCTCAACCCACTTCATGAAGTAATTAATGGCCACTAGGATAAAGCGATGCCCATTGGAAGCGATAGGTCTAATCTCTCTGATCATATCAATGCCCCACATTGAAAAGGGCCAGGGATTCGTCAGGATGTTCAAGGGAACCGGAGGTACATGCACTTTATCAGCGTAGATTTGGAATTTGTGACAAGTTTAGGAATGCTGATAGCAGTCTGCTTCCATAGTGGACCAATAGTATCCTGCTCGTAGGATCTTTTTAGCCATGGTATGTCAACTAGAATGGGTTCCAAAGGTACTTTCGTGTAAATCTGCCATAATCCTCTCTACTTCGCTCTTGTCTACGCACCGAAGTAAAGTAGAGTCATGGTTGCGCTTGTAGAGGATTCCATTACTGAGGAAGAACTTTGCGATGAACCTTCTCAGAAACTTCTTATCATTGACAGATGCCCCCTCAGGATATTCTTGAGCCTCGAGTTACCTTTTCACTTCATCAAACCAAGGTTTGTCTGCTACTTCCTCAGTGTCAATCTCGTAGCAGTATGCTGGTCCATCAAACCTCTCAATAGTGATTCAGGGAGCATCGTTGTCGCACTTGACCTTGAACATATATGACATGGTAGCTAGCGCGTCCGCTAACTGATTCTCTTCTCGTGGAAAATGTTCAAAGGTGACCTCTTTAAAGTGTGGAAGCAATGTCAGCATGTGTTCTTTGTAAGGGATGAGGTTCGGGTGCTTTGTATCCAAACCTCCTTTGATCTGACTTATTACCAAGGTTGAATCCCCGAATACGCTCAAGAGCTTGATCGTCAGGTCAATAGCAACTTTGAGACCCATGATGCATGCTTCATACTCCACCATGTTGTTGGTACAGTTGAAACATAATCTGGTGGTGAAAGGAGTATGACAGCCCTCGGGGGATATAATTACAGCACCAATTCCATTACCGAGTGCGTTCGAGGATCCGTCAAAAACCATAGTCCATCAGGATCCTTCTTCAAATCCTTCATCCGGTCTAGGTTCTTCATAGTCAGTTAGTAACATAATATTCTCATCCAGGAATTTAAAGTTCATGGACTGGTAGTCATCCACGGCCTAATGAGCCAAATGATCAGCTAATACACTTCCCTTGATTGCTTTCTGGGTCGTGTATTACATATCATATTCGGTTAAGATCATCTGCCATCTTGCTATTCTTTCGGAGAGAGCGGGCTTCTAGAAGATGTACTTGATTGGATCCATCTTAGATATCAACAAAGTAGTGTGGGTCAACATATACTGTATCAGTCGGCAAGTAGCCCATGCCAAAGCGCAACAAGTTTTCTTGAGCAGTGAGTATCTTGTTTCATAGTCGGTAAACTTTTTGCTAAGGTAGTATATTGCATGCTCTTTTCGACCAGACTCGTCATGCGTCCCTAGCACACACCCCATTGAATTATCTAGCACTGTTAAGTACATTATCAAAGGTTTTCCTTCAATCGGAGGCATCAGAATTGGTGGTTCTTAAAGGTATTCCTTGATTCTTTAGAAGGTCGTCTGGAATTCGTCATTCCACTTTACCACTTGATATTTCTTCAGGAGTTTGAAGATCGGCTCACAAGTAGCAATTAAATGGGAAATGAACCTGGAAATGTAATTTAGTCGTCCCAAAAATCCTCTGACCTCCTTCTCAGTGCGAGGAGCCGGCATCTCTTGTATAGCCTTTACTTTTGCAGGGTCTACCTGAATGCCCTTGTCACTGACAATGAAACCTAACAGTTTACCAGACTTTACCCCGAAGGTGCACTTATTTGGATTCAACCTCAACTTGTACGTCTTCAACCTCTCAAACAACTTTTGTAGAAGATCAAGGTTTTCTTCCTCGGTTTGAGATCTGGCTATCATGTCATCAACATAGACCTCTATCTCATGGTGAATCATGTCATGAAACAAGGCTACCATGGCTCGCTGATAGATTTCCCCAGCATTCTATAATCCAAACGGCATCACTTTGTAGCATAAAGTGCCCCATTGCGTAACGAAGGTTGTCTTCTCCATGTCTTCGGGTGCCATCTTGATCTGATTGTAACCAGAGAAACCATCCATGAAGGAAAAGATCTTGTGTTGCACGGTGTTGTCAACCAGAACATCGATGTGGGGGAGCATAAAGTCATCTTTAGGGCTTGCCCTGTTCAAATCTCTGTAGCCCACACACATCCGTACCTTATCGTCCTTTTTAGGCACCAGAACTACGTTGGCAACCCATTAGAGATAAGAGCTGACAGCTAGGAACCCAGCGTTGAACTTCTTCATAACCTCTGCTTTGATCTTCTCTGACATTTCAGGGCGCGTACGAAGGACCTTCTTCTTTACCGGGGGGGGATCTTCTTTAGTTGGCAGACGGTGAACCACAATAGACGTATCTAGTCTTGGCATGTTTTCATATAAAAAGGAAAAGATCTCAACATAATCATGAAACATCTGTATCAACCGCTATTTGACATTAAGCCCCAAATTTGCGCCGATCTTGACTTCTTTTCTGTCTTCCTCTGTGCCCAAGTTTATTGTCTCAACTAGCTCTTCATGAGGCCGTATAGCCCTCTCTTCCTGCTGTAACAGCCTAGAAAGTTCTCCAGGTACCTCACAATCTTCCTCACCTTCGTCCTCGGCTTGGTTGATCGGACTTTCAAAGCCATAACTAGCAATAGCAGAACTTTTATCAATGAGATCCAGAGTGGATATGGATCTACAGTCGATACGTGAGTGTGTGTAAGAGCATAGCTATATAGACCAGGTAAAAGTAGAAAAGAAAAACAGGGAGCGCAAAATTTATTTGCATAAACGTCCAATACTTTATTAATGCCATGTGAAAGTGAAACGTGATAACTCTCACAAATAAACCAATGTTCCCGGGTAAGACACATGGCCATAAAGTTATATTGTTTATTACATATAAAAAAAAACGAGAAAAACAATTACTTCTGAACAAAAGTAATCAGTACAAAATCTTTTTCCGTCCAGTTGTCGGGTCCACCGTTGGTGGTAGGGAAGATCCATATGTCCATTTCATTGTCATTGTCATCGTCTTCTAAAGCGTTGACCCCATGATTGTTGATGCGTAGGGGATGTCTTCCAACACGAGCATGTCGAACAGCCCTCTGAGCCCCTGAAGAGAAACCCAAACCAAATTTATCAGACTTGTATGGAATATTAGGGAGCTAACCCCAGATGGTAGACCCACCTTCTTCGATAACCGCTTTTGCATCCTTGAGAGAAGCCATCTTCAAGGGAGGTCTGGTGATCTTCGGCATATTGGTGACCGTTTCAGTTGCAGCCAGAGTCTGAGGTACCTCTTCGAAATTATGGCACAGAGTCTCGATGAACTCACCATCCATTTGCATATATCTGAAGGAATTCAGGTGACTAACCAAGTATTATTCTTCCCCGTGTACAGTGACAATTCTTCCTTTGACCAGGTATTTAATCATTTGATGCAAAGTAGACGTAACAGCTCCCGCCCCATGAATCCAAGGGCGACCCAATAAACAAGAATAGATGGTCTGATATCCATCACGTAGAAGGTAGACTTGAAAGTTTGAGAACCAAACTTGATGGGGACATCCACCTCCCCGTGCACCATTCTCTTTGAACCGTCAAAAACCCTCACTACAATATTGTTGGGCTTCAAGGTCAAACCTTCATAGTCTAGTCTATCCAGAACGTTCTTAGGCAACACATTCAATAATGAACCAGTATCTACTAGGACATGGGCCAAAGTAGTTCCCTTGCATTCGATAGAGACATGCAACGCATCTTTGTGTTTCCTCCCTCTAGGAGTTAGATCAGCATCAGAAAAGCACAAACCATTATCAGCCGTCAAACTGGTCACACAATCTTTAAATTGGTCAGCAGAGGTTTCCTGTGGCACATGGACAGTTTTAAGAAATTTTACTAGAGCCTTCGCATGAGCTTAGGAGCACAACAATAAGGCTAGCATAGAGATCTTTGAAGGGGTCTGCCCCAGCTGTTCGACCATATTGTAGTCGCTTTTCTTGATAATTTTCAAAATTTATTCCATCTCTTTCTTGGAAGCCTCTGGGATAGATACTGAATACTCCTTCGTCTGGACAAGCTCAATCATTATGTCTTCTACCCGAGACTCGGTCTAATCGGTGATAGGGGTGTTAGTAGGGGTAATCATAGGAATTGTAGTAGTAGTATCAGCAGGAAAAAAATTAGGAATGATCACAGGACCAGTAACAGCTTTCGGAGGAGAAATCTCAGGGGATAACACTCTTCCACTTCTGGTTATTTTGTTGGTTCCAACAATGTCGACAATGTCGGGATCATCACTCTCAAAAACCTAGTCTTCAATAGTCAGCAGATCTTGCTTGACACCGTGGTAGTATATGTCACCCCCATAGTTCCAGGGAACAGTTTTGTCCGAGGAGTATGGGATTGACCCTAGCATAGAAATTATTAATGTTGTCACCTTCGGAACAAATGTAATCCTGACGGGTATTTTGGTGGAGACCCTGGGAGGATTGGCGGAAATGGTTATTATTGAAATATCTTTATACGGAATGGTTGGAATCAGAGTCTTCTCAAACAAAATCTCTTTATCATCCATCAGGCGATGAACACATGCCTTCAAAAAATGGCAACTTGTTGGTAGAGATAAATAGAAGTGGCAACCTTCTCCACAACCCGGAAATAAATCGGCCTTCAATAAGTTCTACTTAACGGTCATAAGAGGAGTAACAAGCTCTTCAACAGTAGTGACAAACACATCGTCTTAAATAGCATTAACAGCACAACCGTGCTTGGGTATAGGAGCAGTGATAACATTTGGAATCTATGGGGCGTCAAATTCAATTTCCTTCGCCTCGAGAAGGTCTCGTACCTTGTTTTTCAAAGCCCAACAGTTGTTTGTATCATGACCTAGACTTTCCGAATGGTATGCACAGCGGCATTCGGATTGTAGCGGGGAGAGGCAGTGTTGGGATTCTTCGGAACTTCCTTCAAAGTTACCAGATTAGACTTTAGTAAATGTGGCAATACTTGAGACATAGTCATTTTTATCCGGGTATACTGTCTTACCAGCCTTTCTGCTCTAGATTGATTGTTCCTTTGTTGAACATGTGTAGGTTTAGAGATCATAACAGCCCCTTCCGCCGGATGACATTCAGTTATGTCCTGATTCCTTTGATTGTACACAGCACTAACCTCTTTCATCCCAGCAAACAACCTCTTTACTACACTGGAGGATGCATCCTTCTGGATTTTACCACTCCTAATTCAAGCTTCCACTCTTTCCATTGTCAAGATTAATTCAATAAAGCCGGATGAGGAGCTTCCAATCAGGTGATTAAATAATGGACCAGATAGGGTACCCAGAAACATATTCAATAGCTCCCTATCTAACAGGGGAGGATGGACTCTTCCTGCTAAGTCCCTCCACTTCTGAGCGTAGTCTTTAAAGCCCTCGCTCGAACCCATAGCCATACTTTGGAGTTGAGTACGGGTGGGAGCAAGGTCTGTATTGTATTGATACTACTTATAGAAAGCAGCGGCCAGGTCTTCCCAATTATGAATGTTGGTCCTTTCCAGCTGGTAGAACCATTCCAACTGAGTTCCGGATAGACTATCCTGAAAGAAGTGAACCCATAAGTCCTTATCGGCAGTGTGAGGCTGGATCTTCCTTACATAAGATCGGAGGTGCATTTTGGGACATGAAACCCCATCATATTTACCAAACACTGGAACCTCGAACTTTGACGAGATAACAACCCCATACTTCAAACCCAGCTCTTCAAAGTCTAGCCCAAGCACTTTCTGAATCTCCATCTCACCCAGACGTTCTTCCAGTTGTTTGTACTTTTCATCGGCCGAAGGATAGTGCTCTTCATTGTAATCAGTCTCGTTGTCAGATTCCCTCAGACTAGGGTCTTCCTCTCTTGTCTCACCCTCTTGGTTATCTCCTTATTTTGATGAAGATTTCATCTCAACCGCTTGCCTTAGAGTTCCTTTGAATCTCCTTCCCAGATTTACCACACCAACTGTCCTCCTTGGCTTCTTGGTCTTGTCTTTAACAATCAGGGCTTTCAGTTCCTCTTGCCCCTTGGCCAGAGCCATAATCATCTGTTGAAATTGTGCATTCTGAGTCTGTAAGTCCTTCACTGTTTGTTCTAGAGCCATTGTTGAAATAAACAACAAAGAGGATGAGAAACCTGCTTTGAAACATATTTATGCAATGATATGTATGATATATGTATGCAATGTTTTCATGGATTTCTAAGACTTAAATTTGCTTAAACAGAAAGAGAACAAACATTAATTGTATTAAAATGTTTTGTTGATCACAATAATACCTTTTGGGCTCACAAGGGAACAAAGTAAAATAAAACCATCCAAACTAAAGAAAATTCAAGCTTCCCACAGATGTATCCTCTTTGGTGCAATGTAGGCATTTATACTCCTCTCCTCGTGAAGTAACCGGCTGAGCTCTAGAACCTTCTTCTCACTGGCGTAGAATTGGGTTTCGAAAGTGTCCCGTTCTTCTTTGAGTTGGATCCAAGACCTCTGTAACTCATCAAGATCAGTTGGCATGTCAGGATGAAGAACGACGTAAGGAGTGTCTCCCTCTACAACTGGCTCCATAATCATAGGTAAGATGGAGGGGTAAGGCATCATAAGACATTGAGCATGAGCTCGCACCCATTTGAGGTAAGGATCAAGAGGGATGGAATTCTTGTGCCCCAGTGTCTTGCTATCAACTCGGTTTATCATGCCCCAAGCTTCAATGAACCTCTTGCGATAACCCTGGGCAATATTCTCATAGTCAAATGTGATTCCTTGGACAAGTGTGTCGTGAGGACCATCCCTTCTAGCGTCACCAAATTGTCGTAACGCCAAATAAGGGTTATAAGTGATTCATCCCATGATGCCTAAGAGGGGGACATTAGGGAATTCCCCACAGCGATCAATGACGGTAACATTCTCTGAGGATCGTGAACACCAATGAATATCTGAATGTGTAAGGGACATCAGCCTACGAGACCATCTCATACCTTGCTCATTCTTTAAGATAGACCGGGGTAGGTGCAAAATAAACCACCTATCCAATAGAGGAGTGCAACACAAAAGGTTCCCTCTTCTCTTTAGAGTGCAAGTATGCAGAGAGTGTAGAATATCCCCAAGTAAGGTAGGCACCGGATTATGTGACAGAAAAACCTTAACCATATTCACATCTACGAGTTGGTCCGTGTTAGGGAATATTACCATCCCATAGATGAGAAGGGCCAACATCTCCTCAAAATCTTGCAAATCCAGGCTATCCCAAAATAGTGGGCTCTCTCAAATAGAAACTTAGCTGGAAATCCTTGGATACTTTTTCTGGTTTCCCAATTTGCCACTATATCAGACCGTTGTAAAGATAGAGCTTGAGCAATCTCTCCAGGATTTGGGTCTCTTTCTGTACCATTGAATGGTATCTGATTAAGGATAGGTACTCCCAATAACTGAGAAAATTCCTCCATAGTAGGCACTAACTGGTAATCAGGAAAAGTGAAGCAGTGGTGCAACGGGTCAAAAAACTGAAAGAGCACCTTTAGCATTTCTTCATCAGGGGTGGAAGTGACCAAGTTGAGAAGTCTACCATGTTTTCTAATGAAGGGAGAGCTTTTAGGAATCCTTTATGATAAGTCTTTGAGTTGAGGAGGTACTTTCACAAGGTTGATTTGGATAGTGTTCCTGCGAACGGATGTCACGTCCTACAAAACAAGACAAAGATAAGCCCTAGAAAATCCTTGAAATGGTTAGTATGATATGCTATGCTATGATGTCATGATTATTCTAAGAAATCACATATATAGCAAGCACAAGCAAATCACACAAAAGACCTTAGGTTTAAGGCTTGCATGGGTTTTAAGGTCATACCCTTTTGAAGTTCGATTGGTTCAACCTGTCCTATAATAGTACTAGGTTCTAAGGGATCTCAATATCACTGACCTTTCCCACAAGCTTCGTTCGATAGGCGACTAACTCGTAACCAAACAAAACTCAGGAGTCGAGTCTCAATGAGTGTAGCATCGAGTATCTACCGACTTTGGGAATACGCCAAAGATAACCACCTCACTACGTCCTAATGGCCAAGTTGTACATTTAAAGGTTCTAAGGTCAGTTGATACTTTATGACACCACGCAGTGGCCCGGTATTCTCCTTGATTAACTCAAGGGCTATCGATACCAACTGTGATACGGTGGAAGAACTGACTTAGGTGTTTTACGTTTGATCGCAAATGTTGCGATTAGCAAGAGTCGCCACCGACTTTTCTTTTATCCAAAAGGAAAGGTGAAAAAGCACAGAAAGACCTTTGAGATTGTTTCTTGAGTACGGGGGGGGGGGGGGGGGGAGATTATGAAAAGGGAAGGTATTAGCAAGAGTCGCCACCGACTTTTCTTTTATCCAAAAGGAAAGGTGAAAAAGCACAGGAAAGACCTTTGAGATTGTTTCTTGAGTACGGGGGGTAGATTATGAAAAGGGAAGGTATTATCACCCTCTTCATCCATGTTTTTCCATGGGCTCTTAGGTACTTGCTAGATCACTCGCTTTTGTTTGAAATTATGCTTTGTGTGGTTTTTTGAAAGTATTTTGTAAAGAGGCCATTGTTTAGGCAATCTTTGTAATGATTATTGTTTGTAATAATGTATACAAAGATGTTGATCTTTTGAAAATGTTTTCAAGTTTTGTAAGATGTTTTGAAAGTGTAGGTGTTTGTTTTTTTTAAAATATAAAGGATGTTTGTTTTAAAATGGAGCAAGTAATTAGGAGCAATCTACCTACTCAAATGTCTTTCTTGTTCATTTTCTTTTCCTTTGACATTGTTGTCTTTGCAAGATATCTTAGCATTTTTTTTGAGGGACTAAGATCATTTGTAAGGCAACTTAGATAGCGTCATCGAGGGACTATGATCTTATACTTTTTGCTTGTTTTTTGCTAAGATGCCTCACATGTGTAATATGGCCATTTTGTATAAGGCAACCAAGTGGGTTTACCCTAAGGGTGTATGTGTGCAAATGTGTTGATTTACATGCATTGATTTGTCTTTGATTAGGGTTTGCTATTTGGTTGGTTTTAATCTTTCCAATACAAACCCTAATTACTAGCAATTGTATATAAAGCGATAAATTGCGGAAATTAAAATATACTAAGCTATTACATCATTAGGGGAGGGGGTGTACAAATTTACAAATGGGGATTTTGCAAGAAAATTAAATCTAATTAACTATTACAACCATATTGAATAAATGTACAATAATTGAATAAAAATGCACAAATGCAAATGGAAAAGAAATGATTTTTATTTGGTTTTCATGAAAAGGTTTTAACCTAAATCTAATTAAGAAAAATGATTAATTAAAATTAATTAAGTTAATTAAGAAAGAAATTAAATTTAAAAAAGTATTTTTAGGGTTTTTTATGAAAAGGTTTTAAATTAATAAAATAATATGGAAATTGATTAATTAAAAAGCCTAAGTTCTAAATTAATTTTATTTACAAGAAAATAATATAATATTTAAACCTAAACCTAAATATTAATTATTAAAAAAAGAAATTAATTTTTTAAAAGAAAATGTTTTTGGCCTTTTTGTTTTATAAGAAAAATAAAATAAATATGAATGCAAAAGATAATAAAATAAATATTTTTTTGGATTTTTTTGTTAATAATAATAAAAGTAATGTTATAGTAATAATAAAAATAATAAAAGCAAATATGAAAATAAAATAAAATATATAAAAAAAATGAAATAAAGAAATAATGGGTCAGGGGGGTGCTGAAGTAAAGCAGGGATTAAGAGTCAGCAAAAAAACACAAGGCCCACTTATTGGAAGCCCAGGCGCCTAGTTGAACAAAAATGAGAAAAATGCTAAAAATTAATGGCAAAAGATAGCGTTGGGTATTGAACCCATGACCTTCCATACACACGCGCACTACCTTTGCCACTAGGGTGGTTGTACATCCGTTAATACAAATGAAACAATAAATACATAAGGTAAAACGTCTCTATGACCTGTACTTCGTCTCAAACCTTCAGCCAGCCAGACCACCTGTATCTCATTCATTTCTCAACAAAAATGGAAAATGAAAACATGAAAGTTGTGCTATTTTTCCTCACGAATCTAATCATATAACTTATGTAAGCTAAAAGTCAAAGATGAAGATTAATTTTGCTGGCCCTAAATTGAAACCTAATTTTTTCAGAAAGTTCAAATCTAAAATTCTCTACATACAATCAATATAAATGAATACTACGAACATGGTCAGTTTTAGAGCAATGATATCTACATTTTATCTTCACAAATCCGAAAAAAATGATGCTTGTATGAAGAGATGGAAGTTTGAAAACTTACCTCTTGCAGTTGGAGTCGTGAATGGAGTTTGAGAAACTTTGGAGATGGCCTGATGATTTGTTTAGCTTTCCTGGACCTCCTTGAGTGTATTCCAACTATTACTTTGCTTTGAAAGTCCCTGAATCTCCCTACTCAAGTCAACCTGCAAGCTTGATATTTGAAAATGGTGGATAGTGATGGAGGGGTTACAGTATTTAAACAGGGTCCTAGATCACTTGTGTAGGATGTATGTAAGGTGTTTGAATGATTAAGAATCAAAACGCACGAGTGGAAATGGAGATGGAGATTTTTGGCTCAAAACTGTCAAGTTGAGCAGTCTTGTGTAGCAAGGGTGTTTGGGAGAGTTTTTGGATGCTTGAAATTGTGCCTTAGCTTGCAATAAACTTGTTAATATGTATGGAAAATATTAGAGCACAAAATCACTCCAGGTTTCTGAGTTATAGGGATATGGCTCTATAACTTGCTTTTGAAGAAAAGTGAAATGACAAATCTCAAATGTTGTACAAGCATGTCCTGAGCTTCTTCAGGCCTTAGACACCTTGATTTTGGATTATAGGGGTTGTGTGTGTGCAGAAAGAACAATTTAGAAGCTCAAGACAAGTTGACTTTGTGATTAAAGCAACTTTTCAAGAGTGGAATGGTAACTTTCTTCCAAAAATGGTAAATTGGCTTGGACAATGCTTGGAACACTTGGATAATAGCTCAAAAGCAAGTGTAATCTTATGATTATGGAGAGATCTTGAGGTTTAGAAGCCTGCAAAACAAGATTGTGCAGCATAGGTTTGAAATTGGATTTTTGTTCATCACAAAATGCCTTGTAATTCAAGTGACAAAACACCAACTTCATCTCTTCGATTCTCCCTACTCAAGAATGATCTAAAGGAGTTCTTTGACATTTTGGAAAGCTTGCAATGTGTTCTATAACCGATATTTGAATTTCTTTTGAAGATTCCCCTTGGAACTATGTGAAAAATTTCCATGAAGTTAAGTCAAAACATCTGCCTAACTAGGGCAAAATTTCAGTAAGTCTTTTTTAGTTCATGAGCATGTATTCATAAAATTATAACTTGAGATCCAAACACTTTTGGAAGAATTTGTGTGGAGAAAAGTTGTAGATTTCATGGATATCTACAACTTTCATGTTGGAAGTTTCCCTTGAATCATCTTGCATCATAATGAAAAAATTGCTCAAAGTTATGAAAAAATAAGAAATTTTTTACACTTAGAAATATTTCTAAGTTTAGAAATTTTGACTTTTCAAAATGAAATCTTGATTTCTTGATTTCTTGATTTCTTGATGAATAAGTTTCATATTTTTACATGTTTTGATGAATTGTAATCTTTGATACTTGATTTTGACCAAAAAGTCAAAGTTTGACTTTTCAGTGTACAGTTGACTTTTGATCAGTTGACTACAAAATTCATCTGTCAATCCAATGAATTTGCAACGTTTTGAATCATGTCATTAGGTAAAAGTGATGCAATTGGACTCTTGAGACCATTCCTTAAACCAATTGACCATTTGCTAGGTAAAATATCAGAAATTGCCCTTTCCCAGTCCAAACCCTAATTTTGACCATTTTGCCCTTTTGGAGATTTGATCAAATTTCTTGAGGAATTGTGGTCCAAACTTGATCAAATAATACATATGAGTTTAAAATGTTGATGTGGGTCAAAAATTATAGGGTTTGACTGTAAATTGGCCATGGTTGACTTTTTCCCCAATACAACTGATTTTTAGGTCAATTGTTCAATTGATTGAACAAAAGAGTGATCTAAGGCTTGAAACTTGGCATGAGTAGTCTTGAGGGTCCATAATGATCCATGAAATTAATATGGGGCATTACAAGTTCAATTATCCTTGTGCAATCTCAAACCCTAATTTTCAGTCATCAGTGCTTGAGGAGGTGTCTTGAGTTGATCAATCCTAGTGCAGTCTTGAGCTCAAGGAGATATTATGAGCAAAATCTTGATAAATTAGAGTGCAAATTTTGGGGTACAACACCAACAAAAGTTTCGCATCAATGTAGCCATCGATTCAACCGTTTCGGTATACACCGCACTGTTTCCACGATCTATTGCTACTTACCTAAAAGGTTTCCCCAGATCTGGGTGTAGGATCTATAATACCCAAACAGATACCCTTAAAGTAAAGCAATCAAACAGTTAAAGAATCAAGTTTAAAATCATCTAGACCCTAAGGTAAACCCCATTTTTATTTCTTATCCCCAGCAGAGTTTCCAGTTCTGTGATACGGTGGCAGAATCGGCTGTTATACTGGTTTGCGTTTTTTGTTTGCAAATGTCACGGTAAGCAAGAGTCGCCACCGACTTTTATTTTATCCAACAAAGGAAAGGGTCAAAAGAACAGAAAAAGACCTTTTTCGAGATTTTCTGAGTAAGGGGGTAGATTATGGAAAGGTAAGGTGTTAGCATCCTTTCCATCCGTGGTTTTCCACGGGCTCTTAGGTACTTGCTCATTTTTTAAAATTGTTTGTTTTTGTGTGTTTTGAAAGGTGTTTATTTGCTTTATAGTAACTCTCGTATCAGTCCTCGAGAGTGTGATAAAGCATTTTGAAAATTTGGTTGAAAAGTGTTTGAAAGTGTGGTGTGTAAAAAAAATTTCTGGGGCAAGTACTTAAGAATTATCTACCTACTCGAAAAAAGTTTGTTCTTTTCCTCCTATACTTTAGACAATGCTATCCTACTATTAGTGAGTAGGTAGCCCTAGTCTTCGAATGTTGAGGGAATATCGAAAGGGGTGTACGGTCACTAAAGGCAACTGGACAAAAACTCTTAGTAACTGTCCTAAAGCCCTAGGATCACTTTTTTAACTGAGGCAACAGTCGAGAGGGTCATCGAGGGACTAGTGAACTCTTAGACTTAAGGACAGACACTAAGGATTCTCACATTTCGAGAATTGTGACTGTATTCGAAGGCAACCAAAGTGGGAGATTCCCTAGGGGTGAGCATGTGTAAGTGTGCTTGATTTTGTTCATTTATCTTGCGCATTTAGGATTATCTATGTTCAATTAACTATTATCTTTCCATACAATCCTATTAGCATACATCTAAGAAGTTTATCGTACGGAAAGTAAATTGCGGAAAAAATAAAGTTCCTAACTATTACAGGGCCTTGGGGCAGTTACATAATCATAGACAGGAATTTAAATCTAACTTAATTATTACAAACCGGGAACAACTACATAATTAGAAAATAATACGGAAAAAATAATAAATACGCGAAGCGTCTAAACCCTAAAGAGGGCATAAGTTAAAAGAAAAGTATTTTTTATTGTTTTTTTATTTGAAAAAAATTTTAATGGTGAAAAAGTAATTAATTGGACAAATTATGAATTAAAAAAAATTAAATCTAAATAAAAAATATTTTTTGATTTTTTTTTAAGAAAAAGATTTGAAATTTAAACCTCCGTGTCTGGAGCGTATCTGAACTGTATCTGGGAGTTGAATTTGAGTGAGTATCAGAATGGAATCTGTGTCTGGAGCGTATCTGAACTTTATCTGAGAGTTGAATCTGAATGAGTATCAGAATGGCATCCGTGTATGGAGCGTATCTGAACTTTATCTGAGAGTTGAATCTGAATGAATATCAGAATGACATTCGTGTCTGGACCGTATCTGAATTGTATCTGAGAGTTGAATTTGAATGAGTATCAGAATGGCATCCGTGTCTGAAACGTATCTGAACTGTATTTGAGAGTTGAATCTGAATGAGTATCAGAATGGCATCCGTGTCTGGAGCGTATCTGAACTGTATCTGAGAGTTGAATCTGAATGAGTATCAGAATGGCATTCGTGTATGGAACGTATCTGAATTGTATCTAAGAGTTGAATTTGAATGAGTATCAGAATGGCATCCGTGTCTGGAGCGTATCTGAACTGTATCTGAAAACTCTGAAATTTGTTAATAATAGCTGTTAATCTTATCCTGAAAAGGGTAAAATGTTAGCTAAAATGCAAGGTCATGTTGTATGAAATGTATGATATAATGCATTCGTTTTATCGATGTTTATGATATATGGATGCGATGTATGCGCATGCGAGCTAATCTGCCACACTGTTGTTGGATTGGGGAAAATAAATCCTTGACTGCTGCTGAGGATATGGAGAGTAAGTCTTCATGTTGTGGAGTTGAAGTGTTGATGAATTTCCGCTTAGAGAAACAAACTCTGTTGTAAGGGAAATGTCGTGTACTGCTTGTAAAATCCTGTCGGGAAATCCTGAGAATTTGAACGACTTCTACTGGGGATTGATAATTGGAAGCTTATTCCACTGGGTATTAAACTGCAAATTGTGGGGGATTTATGGAAATATCTTAGAGAGATTTCCCTACCTCTTAAAGCCATCAGTGATTGTCTTTTTATTTTGTTTATTTGTAAACAGTAATTATATTCAAATGTATATGTTCAACAATGAATCATTGGACGTTTTTGTAAACAAAACACAAGAGTAAAGAAAAACAGATAGTTTTGCACTTTCAAAGGAATATCTTTGTATTGACTTTGAGTAAGTATTTTTGTACAGTGAGACAAACATTCTAGTAGGAGAACGTCGTCGTAAGAAAAAATGAAAATTTTAATACAAAGAAAAGATAGCTATGTGCAATAATCCCATGGGGTTCCCATTCTGCTATGGCCTTGGTATCACTGAGCATCTTGTCTATTTGTTGCCTCATCCGAAGATGATTGAATTGATCAAAACCTCTGATTTTGCAGGTTGTCCGTAAGGTGATCCAACGGGACATAGTCATACGCTTTAATTCCCTAACTTTTTCCTGGACCGACCTTTCAAGTTTTCAGTCCACCGGGATACCCTTTTTTTTCCCAAGTTGCCCTTTCGGGTTTTCAACTTACCGGTTGTACATATTTTTTTGTTTTGTCCCTAATTTTTGCCCGAACATTTTTGGTTCACCGGGATGCCCTTGTTTTGCCTAGGTATGTCAACCTAGCGGGTCTCTTATGCGTAGTATCTTTTGACTATGTCCGCATTTGCAGGATGCGGTACATCGTCGCCATCCATGGTAGTCAAGATCATTGCTCCACCAGAGAAAATGTTTTTGTTTACAAATGGTCCTTCATAGGTAGGAGTCCATTTGCCCCTGGGATCACCTTGTGGCAGTATGATGCATTTGATCACTAAATTCCCAACTTGATACACTTGGTTTTGTACCCCAAAATTTTCCCTCTCATATTTCTCAAAACATTGCAAGAAAAGTCTCTAAGTTGCTCAAGTTTGCTCAAGAGTTGGACAGACAAGCTATCTCCTAAGGCAGTCTACCCCAAATTAGGGTTTTGTGTTGCATAAATATCCTTGAGTCCAAATGACCTCAAGTGCTCACCAATTTCCTAATATGCTCTCAATATTATCCATGTCAAATTTCAAGCCTTGCAGAGGAAGTTTGCTCAGTCAATTGCTCAAAGGTCCAAAAATCGACTATGCTAAGGCAAAAGTCAACTGTGACTTATAAACAGTCAAACTTCAAGATTTTTTGTTAACATTCTCATTTTGAAGGATATTTCAACATTTTATAAAGGGTTGATCATAATTCATCAAGGATTTCTCAAAATTCATCAAGACTCAAAAGTTGCTAAATTAGGGTTTTGTAGGAAAAGTCAACTCAACTTTGACCAAGCATAACTTTCTCATATTTTATGAGAAATGACCCATACAAAGTTCATTTTGAAGAGGATGAAATTTCCTACAATCCATCTTCATATATCAAGATCAAAAAATGCACTTACAAGAAGTTATAAATTTGGACATTATAGGTCATTTTTGAAAGTCAACAAAAACACATTTTTTCCAAAGCTTATAACTTGAGCATGGAATATAAAAATGATATGAGACAAAAAGGGTTGGTTAGAGGACATCTCAAGCTTTCTAAAAAGTCCAAGAACACTTAAAAAAGTTCAAAGTTGAAGAAGTTATGCATTGTTGAAGTTGGACTTTTTTGCAAAATTGCCAAAAGTCAACTATCCCCAAAACTTCAAATTTTTTCAAATGGGCCCATTCGTTTCCACTTGATTTTAGCTTGCATAGTTGCCCACGTGTCCTAGCTTCAGCCATGAGCTCATATTTCATTTTTATTATTTAATTTGATTTTTTATTGAATTTATTCATTTCAAATCAAATAAAATCATAAGAAATCCAAATAATTAATAACTCTTGATTTTTTGATTGTTTTAGGCTTTGTTCACAACTAGCATCACCATCAAATTCGTATCAAGCCAAATCATGGGCAAAAAGATTGAATGGAATCAAATTTGGAAAGGTTTAAAGTAGAGATCAAATCAAATTCATATGCATTGATATGGAAAGATTTAGTCCATATTTGTTACCCTAATACACTGAGCATTACATAAGCAAGCATAAGGGACGAAAATCAGGGTTGGCAAGTGCAGAGAGAGGCAGAACAAAGAGGGAAAAAATCACAAAAAAGTGAGAAGTCGAAATCCAGGTTAGAGGCATTTTCAGAGGCCAAGACTTATCCTAATCGCTTCCTGGGCATTCACTCAAGCTACCTGGATCAAAACCAAGCATCTTCAGACTCCATAACGCGCTATGGCCAAAGGCCAAATCTGAGGGTCCAAAGCTGAAGGTCCACCATAGGCCAAGTCCAAGCGTGCATACTGGATCCCAAAAAGTCAAAGAAGGTCAGCAATGTTGGGCTTCAGAATTGCTACTCACACCACAAATTCAGGCCCAATACCTCTCCCTTCTATTTATTTATTTTGTTTTATTATTTGTTTTATTATTTTTGTTTAATTACTAACCAATCAAAATTCTGTTTTATTAAAATAAAATCACCAAAAAATATTTTTTTATTTCAAATCAAATTTTAAACTTTTATTTTTTCTTATAAAATTATTAATTAATTAGGTTTTAATTAGAAAAACTTTAATTTCTTTTGTAAAATAAATAAAATTAATTAGACTTAATTAGTTTTAACCATTAATTTAATTATTTTTTTCTTTCCTAAATAATCAAAAATTCCAAAAATAATTTATTTTTCATTTAATTAATTCATTAATTTAATTTAGTAATTAATTTAGGTTTAATTTCTTTCCCTTAAATAAAAACAACAAAAAACCTAAAAAAGATTTCTTCTTTATCCAAAAGGGTCAAAACCCTAGTCATGCGTCCGATTTAATTTTGCGCCGCGATTTACTTATTTTTATCCAATAATATACTTGCTTCCGGATTGTAATAGTAAATAGGACTTTTAATTATTTTTATTACTTTATTATATTTTTTAAAGGGTTTGTCTTTGGCGATGTAAATACCCGACGCCTTGTAATTTAAATTCCGCATTTTATTTCGGCAAATTATAATTGTTAGATGTTTGATAATAGGGTTTTCATGACAAGACTGAATGTTAATCTTAAAATCAAATTAGATCACTCTTAACATGTACAAAGATGAAAATAACCGAAAATGACACACTCGCACATGCGCACTCTTAGGGTACACCCCACTTGGTTGCCTTCGTACACGGTTGTTAAGTACAGGTCGTTTTAGAGGTCGCCCTCTTGTCTAAAAGATCATAGTCGCCTCGAAACGGTTGCCTCGGATATTGTTGCCTCAAAACAAATGATCTAAGACATTAGGGTTACCGCTAAGGCATCCTAACATTGCTTTGGTGACCGTAAGTCCCTAATTCGAATTGACCCTTAAACTCCAACATGGTGCTACCTACTCATCAATAGTAGGATAGCATTATCTAAAGGAAATTAGCATAAAACGATTCCTTTTTCGAGTAGGTAGATGGTTCTTAGATACTTGCTCTTTCAAAAACAAAAAAATTGTTCACACTTACACTCCTTTTCGAACAAAGTTTTCAAAACACTTCATACGCTCTTGAGGACAGAAGCAAGAGTTAAATCGAAGTTTCAAAACAAAAACTTTTTCAAACCCACAAGCACAAAGAAAATTTTTTTGAAAACAATTGAGCAAGTACCTAAGAGCCCGTGGATAACCACGGATAGAAAGGGTGCTAATACCTTCCCTTTCTATAATCTACCCCCCGAACTCGAGAAATATCTCAAAAAAGGAATTTTTCTGTGCTTTTTTCCTTTCCTTGTTGGATAAAATAAAAGTCGGTGGCGACTCTTGCTTACCGCGACATTTTGCGAAAACAAACGCAAAACACAAAACAACATTCCAAAAAACAGTCAGTTCTTCCCACCGTATCACAGAACTGGCGACTCTGCTGGGGACGCTTAATAAGTGAGGTATACCTTAGGAATAGTTCATATTGTTTTCAATTGCTTGACTTGTATGCTTTATATTTGTGGGCTTGTATCGGAGTTACTATAGATCCTAACCTGGATCTGGGGGATACCCTTTAGGTAAGTAGCAATAAACTGTGAGGGAATTGTACGGTGTAGACCGATACGGTTGAAGTAGTAGCTACGTTGGTGTGACACTTTAGTATGTACCGATATCCCTTATGGCGCAACGAGGAGAATATGGGTCTGTTAAGGGGTCATTAAGCACCAACTGACCTTAGAACCTTTAAATTGACCAACTTGGCCATAGAATAGTAGCAGTATGCTACACTCATTGAGACCAAACTCTCGCGATGATTTCGGTTGCAAGAAAAGGTTTCTAAACTGGAATTATGACCGATCGAGGGTGGTCAGTGATATTGAGATCCTCTAGAACCCGGTTACTATTTTTAGGATAGGTTTGAACCAACTGAACTGAAAGAGGCTAGTACCTAAGCTCCTTGACGGCCTGAAATCTAAGGGATATCTGTGTGACTTGTGTGCCCTTACCATGTTTGCTATTTGTGGATACTTGTGGTGTGTTTTCTATCATAACATCATGCATCATGACATTGCATGCATCTTGCATTGGACTAACCCATTTCAAAGACAGAGTGGATTCATCTTTGTTCTGTTTTGTAGGTCATGGCACCCATGCGTAGAAACACTATTCGGATCAATTTTGTCTAGATTCCCACTCAGCTTAAGGAATTGGTTGCAAAAGTTTCAGATAATACCTCCTTTATCAGAAGACATGGGCACCTCCTTGGTTTGGTCACTGCTAAGATGGATGAACAGATGATGAGTGTCCTAGTCTAGTTCTTTGATCCACTGTACCACTGTTTTACTTTTCCGGACTACCAGTTGGTCCCCACCTTGGAAGAGTTCTCTGATCTGCTTGGTATCTCTATTCTGGAGTAAACCCCGTTCATCGGTTAAGAGAAAGTCCTTAGGCCTGAAGAGATCGCTTCAGCCCTCCATCTGACAAAGGCTGAGGTAATATCTAATTGGGAGACTAGAAGTGGGACAAAAGGCTTCTTGACTAAGTTTTTGGTTGGTAAGGCTAATCAGTTTTGGGACAGTCTAGACTTTCAGGAATTCAAGGACATTCTGGCTCTTCTCATATATGGTTTGGTGTTGTTTCCTAACTCGGATTCTTTCGTCGACGTGAATGCAGTGAAGATTTTCATGTCCGGTAACCCTTTGCCCACTCTCTTGGGTGACATCCTGCACTCTCTTTATGCATGTACTGCTCGAAAATGGGGTACCCTTATGTTCTGTGCGCCATTGCTGGCGAGGTGGTTTATTTCTCACCTCCCCAAATCAGTTTTGAAGAACAAGGAAGGCATGGGTTGGGCCTATAGGATTATGTCTCTCTCTCATAATGACATCATTTGGACTATCAAGGGCATGGAAGATGTGGCTATTATTGATCTCTATAGGGAATACCCCAATGTCCCACTTATAGGAACCAATGGAGGGATTACTTATAATCCGTGTTTGGCCTTACGCCAATTTGGACGAGCTAGAAGGGAAGGACCTCATGAGTTACTGATGTCGAGTATTGTCTTTGATTTCCAAGGGGATAGTGATGAGCAACGCTGAAGGTTCATAAGAGCTTGGGATAGAGTACACATGTATGATCCGCACGAGCTGGGTGCAAAGACTTCTCTTTCGATGGAGCCATATCTCCGATTGGTTCGAATCTGTGCCCAAAAGCTGAGAATGCCGTACGAAGCCGTTTTTCCTATAATTGTTGAGGTTCCTGATGAAGAAGGGGTTCCTCCTACCATCCTCCATCCATACATGCCTACTAACATAGGGGAATTAAAGAGATCGTGGATGCAGTTGAGAGAAGAGCGGGATACTTACAGAGAAAAGTATCACGAGCAAGAGCAGAAGATTCAGAAGTTGACAAGGCAGCTGGAGAACGAGCGGATCCTCAATGACTATGTCCGCACCAACAGGAAACGACCATGGGAGCACTGATTATCTTTTTTGATTATTTCTAGTTTTGATTTACTTTTCAGTTTTTCTTTCTTGTAACGCCTTAAGGGAATTTGTTGAACAATTGAATTCAAATTTTATCTAGTAAAAGTGTGTTTTATTTTGGTTTACAAATTTGAATCTCTCGACTTCTTTGAAATCATATCATACGCATTTCATTCCATGCACCTCATAACAGGTACCCTTACAGGTTTTCTCATCTTCTTCGCTGTTTATTTCAGCATCATATCTTCTGAACCATCAACTGAACAAGCAATCAAGGCTCTGCAAGCTCAAAACGCCCAGTTCCAGGAATTGTTCATGAATTTGGCTAAGGGTCAGCAAGATCTAAAGATCCTTATCCTGAAAGAGAAGAAGAATAAGAAGAAGAAGAAGAAGAAGACAGTCCTATTTAACATGGGTCGCAGGTTTGGAAACAGGCTACGAGATAAAGTTGATTTGTCCCACTCATCTGGAGGGGGAGAAAACCAAGAAGAAAGGAGGGCTCCTAGCCCTGTGGTTTCAGACAACGAGACTGACTTTGACGAAGACCAGTATCCTCCGGCTGAGGATAGATATAAACAAGTGGAAGACCGGTTGAGCGCGATGGAAGTTCAGAAAGTGCCTGGTCTAGACTTTGGTGATTTGGGTTTGTCATCTGGGGTGGTAATTCCCACAAGTTTAAAACACCGATCTTTGCTAAATACGATGGGGTTTCTTGCCCAAAATTGCACCTCCATTCGTATGTTAGGAAGATTCAGCCATACATCGCTGACAAGAACCTCTGGATCAACTTCTTTCAAGACAGTCTCTCAGGGACTCAGCTTGAATGGTTTTACCAGCTGGAAGGATCTAGTATCCGTAATTGGGAAGACTTGGCTGCTGCTTTCTACAAGAAGTACCAATAAAATGCCGACCTCGCTCCCACGCATACCCAACTTCAGGGTATGTCTATGGGTGCGGGCGAAGGTTTCAAAGATTATGCTCAGAAGTGGAGGGACCTCACTGGAAGAGTGCAACCACCCTTGGCTGATAGGGAGCTAGTGGATATGTTTCTGGGGACCTTGTCTGGTCCGTATTTCAACCATCTGATTGGAAGTTCATCATTCGGGTTTACATAGTTGATTATGACTTGGGAAAGGCTTGAGGCTGGTATCAAATCCGGTAAGATACAGAAGGGTGCTTCGTCAAGTACCGAGAAGAAGCCTTTTAAGAAGGAGTCCAGTGCTATTTACAGTTCAAAAAATCATAATAAACCTGAACACCGCCAAGCTGTTAATGCGGTGGTTATATCAATACCTGCTGGTGCTCTTTAGTGCAGCAATCAGCCAAGGGCCGAGAGACCTCGAAGACAATTCACTCAGCTCAACATGACTTTATCCCAAATTCTGCCGCAGTTATTGAAGACCAACTTGGTGATTCCGAAGGAGGCCCCAAAGAGTCCCAACACAACATCACTGATGTACGATCCGAATGCCCGCTGTGCTTTTCACTCTGATAGCCCATGGCATGATACAGATAACTGTTGGGTCTTGAAGAACAAGGTACAGGACTTGATTGATGCGAAGGAAATTGAATTCGAAGCACCTGAAAGACCTAATGTTGTGACTGCTCCTATGCCCAAGCATGGAGTGAATGCTGTAGATGAAGACTCGTTTGTGGTTTATGTGAAAGACATTGTTACTCCGTTGATGACTGTGAAGAAGAACCTTATATCAGCCAGTTTATTTTCGGGTTGTGGCGAAGGTTGCCATCTGTGTGCCGTATTGCCTATCGGCTGCCATCTTTTGAAGTCAGGTTTCCAACGCCTGATGGATAATAAAGAAATTATGTTTGAGAAGACTGTTGTTCCTTTGGTTTCTACTGAAGAAGTTGTTATAATCACCATTTTCGACAATTCTTCCAAGGCTTCCACGAGAAAGCCTGTTAGAATTACATCTGTTCCAAGAATCGCATCATTGATCATCACCATTCCTGGGCCTATCCCCTATACATCCAATAAAGTTGTCCCGTGGCATTATGGGGCTGACGTATATTATCATGGAGTTAAAAAAGACTTGAGTGCTGAAGAGGCTGATACTGACGTCAGCAATATTGTTGGACCTGCTAAAGTAACCCGCAGCAGAAGGCTTTTCTCCCCTGAGATCTCTCCACCAACTGTTCGGAAGCCTGTTGTTATCACACCTACCAATGCATTCAAGTTCCCGTACTTACCCTTGTTGCCGAATTATCTGTCACTCGGGGCAAAGAGATCTCCAGTGAGCCTTCCCAGACAGAGGCACCGAAGACGATTACTGTTGAAGCCTCTAGACAAGAGATGGAGGAAATTCTGAAGATCACCAAAAAGAGAGACTACAATGTAGTCGAGCAGCTGGGGCAGACCCCATCCAAAATCTCTATGTTGTCTCTGTTAATTTGCTCAGAAGCCCATGCCAAGGCTCTGATTACTTTCCTGAAGACTGCACACGTGCCGCAGGAGACGTCAGCTGATCAGTTTAAAGATTGTGTGGCTTGTCTGACAGCGGATAATGGGTTGGCTTTCTCCGATGCCGACTTGACTGTTAAGGGGAAGAATCACAATGACGCCCTGCATGTCTCCATTGAATGCAGGGGCACTACTCTTGCTCACGTGTTGGTAGATACTGGATCTTTGTTGAATGTGTTACCCAAGAAAGCACTAGATCGGTTAGACTGTGAAGGGTTGGAGTTGAAGCCGAGTAACATTGTAGTCAGGGATTTTGATGGGTCCAAGAGAATGGTACACGGAGAAGTGGATATTCTAATTAAGGTTGGTTCTCAGGTTTTCGCATCTACATTCTATGTGATGGACATTCGGCCATCTTATTCTTGTTTGCTGGGTCGCCCGTGGATCCATAAAGCTGGGGCAGTAACCTCAACGCTCCACCAGAAGCTAAAGTACCCAGCGAAAGGGAAAATTGTGACAGTACAAGGAGAGGAGGAGTACATGGTGAGCCACCTCAACTCTTTCCGATATGTAGAGATGGATGGGGAGTTCATTGAGACCCCGTTTTAACATTTTGAGGAAGTTCCCCAGAAGCTAGCATCAACTGAAACTGTTGTTGAAGATCCCCCAATGAAGATGGCTTCCTTCAAGGATGCCCGAGATGTTGTTGAGAAAGGTGGGTGTGAAAATTGGGGACAACTTCCTGATTTTGCACATAAGACTAATAAGTTTGGTTTGGGTTTCACTGCAGAAGCTCAAAGGACTGTTCGGAGTGCACGGATCAGAAGACCTCCCCTATTTATCAGCAATTCAGGAGTAAATTCCATTGAAGACGATGCTGAAGAATCTGAGTTCGACAGTTGGATCTATCCTACTACTGATGGTGGACTAAGAAACTGGACCGCAAAAGACTTCGTCCCAATTTATTTTATTGCCCAGTAATGAGACTTTTTATTTTGAATTTGTAACAGACAATGTTTTAAACTTTACGGCCCGGTGTCTTACCCGGGGCACCGGGGCTTTGTTTGTGAGGGCTTTATGTGTGTCATCTACATATATCATTAATAAAAGCATTGGACGTTTCTTGCATTTCAAATTTTGCGCTCCCTGTTATTCTTTTATTATATATTGCAAAACAACTATTTTACACACACTCACATATACAGGTCTACATCCACTCTCGATCCCACTGATAACGACTCTGCTACTGCCAGTTATGACTTCGAAAGTCTGATCAACTTAGCCGAAGACGAAGGTGAAGATGATTGCGAAGTGCCTGGTGAACTTGCTAGACTGCTACTTCGGGAAGAAAGGGCCATACAGCCGCATGAAGAGTCGGTGGAATCAGTAAATCTGGGTACAGAGGTAGACAAGAAAGAGGTCAAGATCGGTGCAAATCTGGAACCTAGTGTCAAGTGTGATCGGTGGAAATAGAACTGACTGTTTTTAGCTGGATCGCGTATGTCGCGGTAAGCAAGAGTCGCCACCGTCTTTTATGTTCTCCAACATGGAAAGGACAAAAGCACAGCAAAATTCCTTATTGAGAATGTCTCTCGGTTCGAGAGGTAGATTTATAGAAAGGGAAGGTGTTAGCACCCTTTCTATCCATGGTTATCCATGGGCTCTTAGGTACTTGCTCTTATGTTTTCAAAATGTTTGCTTTTCAAAATGTGAGTGGGTTTGAAAAAAAAGTTTCGTTCGAAAAATTTCTGAGTGACTCTTGTATCTGTCCTCAAGAGTGTTTGAAAAATTTGTTTTGAAAACTTTTGAAAGTGTAGGTGTGAAAAGTATTTTTTTGTTTGTTTTTTAGAGAGCAAGTACCCATGAGTCAACTACCTACCCTAAGGAATTAGGCTGTGTAAAAGTCCTTAAGGTAGTTTCATCCCACCATTGAGAGGTAGGTAGCACCACCGTTGGAGGTGTTCGGGTCAATTCAATTGTAGGGACATTGTGGTCACCGAAGCAATAGTAGGACACCTTAGAAGTAACCCTAATGTCCTAGATCCTTTTTAATCCGAGGCAACCATTTCAAGGTAACTGGATCTTAGACATAAGGGCGACCGCTAAAACACCCTATACTTGACGACCACTTTCGAGGCAACGAGTGAGGCGTACCCTAGAAGTGGCATGTGCATTGTGTGTTGTTTTCATGTTAACATTTATCTTGGATCATGCAATTGTGAGCTACGAGTTGTTTTTACTTATCATGCATTCTTTCATGCAATTTAGCAGTTAGGAGTGCGGAAAATAAAATACGGAAAGGTAAAAGCTACGCTATTACAAGGCGCGGGTCTATACATCGCCAAAAAACAAAGACCCGTTTTTGATAAAGATGCGGAAAGTAAAAAAAGCAATAAACCTAATTACTATTACATCCTTGGAAGCAGTTACATAATGATCAAAATATATGAAAAATAACGTGCGAAAGAAATTAAACTGGAACGTCCGAGGGTTTTGGACCCTTTTGAGAAATTAAGAGTTTTTTTTTGTCCTTTGCTTGAAATTAAATTAAAATTAAACCTAATACTAATTTAATTAATTATTTACAAGAAATATGTTTTTTATGTTTTTTTGTATTTAATGAAAATAAAGAAATTTAAAATCAAAAGAAAACCCTAGTTCTAAGTTTATTTTAATTATTAAGAAAATGTTAAAGTTACCCTAATTTAAGCTAATTAATTAATTTACATTTTTTATGTACAAAAATAATAATTAATAAATAGTAATAATGATGATTAATAAAATAATTTTAAAAAAAAAAGTCAAAACCTAATTCTATGCAATTTTTATTTATTAAGAAAAGGATTAAAATTAAAACCTAAATTAAACTAAGTTAATTGTTAGTTATTTATTTACAAAAATAGGTTAATGGTAAATTTAATAAATAATAAAATATATTTACAATTTTATGATTTCTGATTTTTTATGTTATGAAAAATTAATTTGTTATGAATAAATAATAATTATTAAAACAATTAAAAGAATTGAAAGAAAAGAAAATAAATTTAAAAAAAGGCAAACCAAAGGGGGTGTGATGGCCCATGTGGAGGTAAAATTCTGGAATTCAGGCCCAAGAAGCACAATGCCTAGTTGACTTTTCCTGATCACGTGCATGTTGTTTGACTGGGACACACCATGGACTCCATCTCTTGGCCACTGGATTGATGCTGAGAGACACATGGCAAGCTATTGTTGGGCGTGCATGGTAGAACATTGGATGACTGCTGCATTGGAATGGGTTAAGAAAAATATCAAGAATTATGTAGGGGACCTGGGTATTGAACCCAGGTCCCAGTGTTTGCCAGTCACGTCTGCCACCATCTGAGCCATGAAGCGCGTTTGTAATATGAGTGTATGATGAATATTATATAAAAAAACAACGTTATGTCATGAAAACAAAAAATAACGTGCGCTGAGTTTGAACTACCCAGTCACGCGTTGCCACCTATTGTCTTCTTCGTTTTTACCTGTAAACACAAACAAGATAGTGGGGGATTTAAACCCCCACAAAACAAAAGTGTCAATAATAGCGATTAGAGCCATGGATCATATAAAAAGAGCGCGAGGGTTCCATTCAATTCGTCTTGTTGCAACGAATCCAGTCATATGCATCACTAGTCCTAATTGTTCTGGGTTTAGAAAGCCCCAAATTTGAAACTGAAGAACCCTAGAACTTGTTCATGGTGATTTTGGATTCAGCGTGTTTCAGTTCAATTAAACTGTTTTACTAGCTTCAGAAGGTCCCTAACAACACAAACCAATCAAAAAAATGGATTAAAAGGGCATGAAATATGATATGCAGATTTGAAAAATAAGGCAAACCGAGTGACTCGTGTTCTTTGATTCTGATGGTGTTAGGGCTCGTTCTTGATGGCAATAGACTCCTAGAGACTTAGGCAAGGTGTTTGAATCTTTTTCAGGCTTTGAATCGTGCTGTAAATAAGAATTCAGTTTCACACTTTTCTTCAATTTTTGCAAATTGGTTATGTGGTTTCAGCAGCAATTTCGTGTGTCCAAGCATAGGGTTTGCTTCAGCATATGTATGTGAAGAGAATTAGGTTAAGATTAAGCCCAACAATCCATTGCATTCAAGTTTGCATATGTGATTGGAAATCAAATCTTTTTTCAATCTTTTCTTTCATGAAACCTTGCCAATCATGGATATTTTGCCTTGTTGATTGAGAAACGAGTTTGCCAGCTTGCCCTGATCTGATTTTCTTCACAAAAAGATTTAAAAAGCATATCTTTTGAATTTTCCTACAATTAAAACCAATTAAATGAATTAATATTAATATAAATTCAATTAATTAATTAAAAATAAGAAAATAAATCATTTTAAGTTCAATGGGTCGTGCATAGGCTTTGGGTAAAGATTCAAGAAGGAATTTGAGGCCCATTAGCCAAAATGAAGAGTTTTAGGCAAAGTTGACTTTTGAAAGTTCCCAAAAATTTCCCAACTTCTTCAATGCATATCTTGCTCAATTTTGAAGCTATGAACATGTTCTTCGACATTTTGGAAAGGTCTTGAAGTTCTTTAACCAATGCCTTTGTTCCCATGTCATTTTGATTTACCAATATCAAGTTATGGTCTTTGACTTAAAGTGCCTTTTTGTTGACTTTTGAAATTGACCTATAATGTAGAAATTGATAACTTTTTGTGAGAGCATTTCTTGGACTTGGAATGTGAAGATGAGTTGTGGGAAATGTCATCCTCTTCAAAATGAGCATTGGATGGGATTTTTCTGATGAACCATGAAAAAGTTATGCCCTGGTCAAATTATAGTTGACTTTTCAACTGTCCCAAAATAGAAACTTTTGACACCTTGATGATTTTTGAGCCATTCTTGTGATATCATGATCAAGACTTGATCAAATGATGATTGTGGCTTCAAAATAAGATGTTGACCAAAAATTTTGACTTTTGACTGTCAAATGACCATTTTGCCCCTGCAGTTGACTGTGAAGCAATTAGGGCTTTTGATTGTGCAACTTGATGCTATGAATCTTGAAACTTGACATATGGATGCTTGACAATGTATATAGGCATGTGGGACATGATTGGACCCTTGAAAACCTCAATTTCTTTGCAAGAACCAAAACCCTAATTTTGACTTTGTTAGGAGACAATTGGACTGTGCAACCCTTGAGAGATTTTGAATCATTTGGAGATTGACCTTGACAAATCTTGAAGAATATGGGAGGGAAAATTTTGGGGTACA
Source organism: Vicia faba (assembly GCA_948472305.1). Taxonomy (NCBI): domain Eukaryota; kingdom Viridiplantae; phylum Streptophyta; class Magnoliopsida; order Fabales; family Fabaceae; genus Vicia; species Vicia faba. The sequence goes on from OX451735.1 coordinate 1,221,975,150, forward strand.
ACAGTTGCCCCTGTTCAATCTTCTTATACCTGAGGATGTAGATTGGTTGGCGTGCCTTTCATGATCCGAAGGTGGAAGATGATTGAACACTAGAGTGCCCAGAAATTTGCACTCGCATAGTAGAATATCAGCAGTGTGATGTAGGGAATGGGCTTACAGATGCCATTTAGAGAGATGATGGATAGGAGGATGGGCTTATAGATGCCATCTAGAGCTGTAACAGAATCTTGTCGGGAATGGGCTTATGGATGCCATTTGGAGACTGTCGGTATGTGGATGGGCTTATAGATGCCATCTAGGTGTCGATCGCGTAAGAGATTCCTTAGCGAGAATTTACGTACCTGAGAAAGAAAGATAATTACCTGGCCTGTTACAGGGGTTGATCTTCAAACTCTTTATGTAGATATGCCCTGGCTGGATACAGGTATCGAATCTCTAAACTCTTCATGTAGATATGCCCTGGCTGGATATAGGTATCGAGTCTACAATCAGCTACTCACAGATGTGCCCTGGCTAGATACAGGAATCGAATCTGGAATTAGTCATCAACAGATATTCCCTGGCTGGATACAGGAATCGAATCTTCAAACTCTTCAGACGTGCCCTGGCTGGATACAGGAATCGAGTCCGGAATTAGTCGTCATTAGATATGCCCTGGCTGGATACAGGAATCGAATCTTCAAACTCTTCAGACGTGCCCTGGCTGGATATAGGAATCGAGTCCGGAATTAGTCGTCAACAGATATGCCCAGGCTGGATACAGGAATCGAATCTTCAAACTCTTCAGACGTGCCCTGGCTGGATACAGGAATCGAGTCTGGAATTAGTCGTCAACAGATATGCCCTGGTTGGATACAAGAATCAAGTCCGGAATTAGTCGTCAACAGATATGTCCTGGCTGGATACAGGAATCGAATCTTCAAACTCTTCAGACGTACCCTGGCTAGATACAGGAATCGAGTCCGGAATTAGTCGTGAACAGATATGCCCTGGCTGGATACAGGAATCGAATCTTCAAACTCTTCAGACGTGCCCTAGCTGGATACAGGAATCGAGTCTGGAATTAGTCATCAACAGATATGCCCTGGCTGGATACAGGAATTGAATCTTCAAACTCTTCATACGTGCCCTGGCTGGATAAAGGAATCGAGTCCGAAATTAGTCGTCAACAGATATGCCCTGGATGGATACAGGAATCGAATCTTCAAACTCTTCAGACGTGCCCTGGCTGGATACAGGAATCGAATCTGGAATTAGTCGTCAACAGATATGCCCTGGCTGGTTACAGGAATCGAATCTTCAAACTCTTCAGACGTGCCCTGGCTGGATACAGGAATCGAATCTGGAATTACGAAAGTTGATAGTAATCATCTTTATATTGACCTTTGTCCTGAAAAGACAAAACGTTAGTTGTATGCAATGTCATGATGTATGAAATGCATGGTGTCATGATATTCTCAAAATAAATGAGATTGCATGTTCATGATGCGTATATTCATGCTATAATGTATGAAGATGTGATGTTTATGAATGTATTTTTGTCTAGGAAAATAAATCCTTGACGAATTCCGGGAGTTTGTTGAATCCTGGGCTGATGATGTAGTGTCTGGTTGAAATCTTCGTCTCCGCTGGGGATAGGTTGCAAGAATAAACTGGTAGGAGAGGATGACTCCGTTGGGGAACAAACTTGTTGGAGAGATTACTCTGCGGGGAATATACTCTGTGGGGAAGAGAGGTACTTTGCTGAGATTTGATGGTAACTCCGCTGGGGATACCGTTGATAAGTTATGTTGAAGGATTTGATGAACTCCGCTGGGGGATAGGAAGAACTACGCCGAGGACGATCTTTCCGTGGCAATTAGCTGAGGATAACCCAGTTATAAGCTCTGGAGAGGAATAACCTTTGAATAAAGCCGGGGAGACGCGCTCGTACTCTGCAGGGGATAAGCTTCCAGAATCTACTGGGGATAAGCTTCCTACTGGGGAGATAGATTCAACTTTCCTGGGGAATCTTTTGAACTGTACTGGGGAATGGCTCCACTGGATGTCCGGTATTCCGCCGGGGAACAATCTTAGATCCAGATTACCGGGGATGCTTGTTAGGAATGTTTGTATGCTCCGTTGGGGAATATTGAGATCTTCTGGGGATACCCAACTTCCTTGAGGCTGACAGTAGATTAACTCTGCTCGGGGAGAGTGTTGCTGACTTGCTAGGGATATTGTGCCTTTTCAGGGCTGATTGGAGACCAACTGTTTGGGGAGAATTATTGAATCTTGTCTTACTCTGCGGGGAGCGAAGGTATCTGGGTTACATTCTTCAGCCGAACTTACCTTGGTACCTTGGTGGACAGAGCAACTAGATCGCTTTAGACAACTCATTATTTCCCCTGTTTCTAATGTCACTACTAATTAGTCCTTTGTTTCGCATGCAAATATTTATGAGTTAGCAATTAGTGTCAAATGCATATATCAAAAATGAACATTGGATGTTCTTTGCAAAACAAAACAGAAAAAGGAAAATTAATTGGCAATTTATCTGAAAAGTGAATTTGTATTGATTTTTTGAATTTGCCTGTAAATAGGCGTTTATGTACAAGAGGCTGACGTCCTAGTAAGAGAACGTCGCCGCACAAAACAGAGTTTATACAAACTTTTGTGAAAAGGGAAACAAAACAGCTATGTGAAAAGAATAATCCCACTGGGTTCCAACTCTGCTATCGCCTTTATATCTTCGAGCGTCTCATCACTTGGCTGCTTAGTTGAACATGAAGCTGACTGATCTATGCCGTCTGAACCTGATGGTTGATACCGGATTCTGGATGCAAGGTGATTCAATGAGACATAGTATTACGCTTTAATACCTAACTTTTTCCTGGACCGCCCTTTCGGGTTTTCAGCCCACCGGGATACCCATTTTTTCCCAAGCCGCCTTTTCAGGTTTTCGACTTGCCGGGTGTACAGATTTTTTTCCATTTTTCATCCCTTATTTTTGCCCGAACCCTTTTGGTTCACCGGGAAGCCCTTATTTTTTCCTAGGTGTGTCAACCTAGCGGGTCTTTAATTCATGCGTAGTATCTTTTTACTATGTCTGCATTGGCAGGGTGAGGAAGGTCGTCACCATCCATGGTGGTTAGAATCATAGCTCCTCCTGAGAAGATATGTTTAACCACAAATGGCCCTTCGTATGTGGGGGTCCATTTGCCCCTGGGATCACTTTGAGGAAGAATGATGCGCTTGATTACCAGGTCCCCAACTTGATACTCTTGTGGTCTGACTTTCTTGTTAAATGCCCTGATCATCCGTTTTTGGTACGTTTGACCATGACAAATAGCAGTGAGTCTCTTTTCGTCAATTAGGTTCAACTGATCAAGTCGAGTCTGGATCCAGTCATCTTCGCTCAGACCTGCATCCTTCATTATCCGGAGAGAGGGTATTTGGACTTCAATCGGCAAGACTGCCTCCATACCATAGACCAAGGAAAAGGGAGTTGCCCCGGTTGACGTTCTTGCTGAGGTACGGTACCCATGAAGAGCAAACGGTAACATCTCGTGCCAATCTTTATAGGTCACTGTCATCTTCTGCACAATCTTTTTGATATTCTTATTTGCTGCTTCTACAGCCCCATTCATCTTCGGCCGGTAGGGAGAAGAGTTGTGGTGCTGTATCTTGAATTGCTCACAGAGCTCAGTGATCATTTTGTTGTTAATATTGGTACCATTGTCCGTAATGATCCTTTCTGGGACGCCGTATCGACAGATCAGGTTGTGTCAAATGAACCGTGCCACGACGTTCTTGGTTACGGTAGCGTAGGAAGCTGCTTCAACCCACTTTGTAAAGTAATCGATCGCCACCAGGATGAAGCGATGCCCGTTGGATGCCGTAGGTCTGATCTCACCGATCATATCGATGCCCCACATTGCAAAAGGCCAAGGTGCAGTCAAGACATTCAGAGGGACTGGAGGGACGTGTACTTTATCCGCATAAATCTGTCACTTATGACATGTCCGAGAATGTTGGTAACAGTCGGCTTCCATCGTGGACCAGAAATATCCTGCTCGAATGATTTTCTTTGCCATGGTGTGTCCACTGGAATGCATTCCAAAGGTACCTTCATGTAGTTCTGCCATGATTCTTTCTGCTTCAGTCTTATCCACACAACGCAGTAAGGTTGAATCATGGTTTCGCTTGTAGAGAATGCTGTTGCTGAGGAAGAACTTTGCAGTGAACCTTCTCAGGAACTTCTTGTCATTGACAGATGCACCCTCGGGGTATTCTTGAGCTTCCAAGTACCTCTTCACTTCATGATACCAGGGTTTTTCATTTACCTCTTCAACCTCGAGATCACAGCAATATGCAGGTTCATCTAATTTCCAGATAATGATCCGGGGAGCTTCGTTATCCCACTTGACTTTGAACATAGAAGACATCGTAGCCAGCGCATCCGCCAACTGATTCTCCTCTCTTGGGAAGTGTTCAAAAGTTATCTCTATGAAATGGGGGATCAATGTCAACACACATTCTTTGTAAGGAATAAGATTCGGATGTTTCGTATCCCACTCGCCTTTGATCTGATTGATCACGAGAGCGGAATCTCCGAAGACACTCTGAAACTTGATCCTTAAGTCAATTGTAGCTTGAAAACCCATGATACACGCCTCATACTCCGCCATGTTGTTGGTGAAGTTGAAACATAGTCGGGCAGTAACTAGAGTATGAGTGCCTTTTGGGGATATGATCACAACGCCGATACCGTTACCCAAAGCGTTGGAGGCTCCGTCAAAGTGCATAGACCATCGGGATCCTTCCTCAGGTCCTTCATCCGGTCCAGGTACTTCACAATCAGTCACTACCATGATTTTCTCGTCGGGAAATTCAAAGTTCATTGACTGGTAGTCGTCCACTGCCTGGTGTGCCAAATGGTCTGCCACTACACTTCCCTTGATTGCTTTCTGGGTCGTGTACTGGATGTCGTATTCTGTCAAGATCATCTGCCATCTTGCTATTCTTCCGGACAAGGCAGGCTTTTCGAATATGTACTTTATTGGATCCATTTTTGAAATCAACAGAGTAGTGTGAGTCAACATATACTGTCTCAGCCGGCGAGCAGCCCATACCAAAGCGCAGCAAGTTTTCTCGAGCAGTGAGTATCGGGTCTCACAGTCGGTAAATTTTTGCTAAGGTAATAAATGGCGTGCTCTTTTCGGCCAGACTCATCATGCTGCCCCAGCACACACCCCATTGAGCTGTCAAGTACTGTCAAGTATAGTATTAGAGGTCTCCCTTCAACCGGTGGCATAAGAATGGGTGGTTCTTGGAGATACTCTTTGATTCTGTCGAAAGCGGCCTGACATTCATCATTCCAACGTACTACTTGATCTTTCTTCAGTAGCTAGAAGATTGGTTCACAGGTAGCAGTTAGATGCAATATGAATCGGGCAATGTAATTCAGACGTCCTAGAAAGCCTCTGACTTCTTTCTCTGTCTTGGGAACTGGCATCTCTTGTATGGCTTTAACCTTGGCAGGGTCCACTTGAATACCTTGGTCGCTTACGACGAAGCCTAGCAACTTCCGAGATCTTACCCCGAAGGTGCACTTGTTCGGATTCAACCTCAGCTTGTACAACTTCAGACGGTCAAACAACTTCTGTAGGTGGTCAAGGTGTTCCTCCTCAGTTTGAGACCTTGCAATCATATCATCGACGTATACTTCAATCTCATGGTGGATCATGTCATGAAATAAAGCAACCATGGCACGTTGGTAGGTTGCCCCAGCGTTTTTCAACCCAAAAGGCATGACCTTGTAGCAAAAGGTGCCCCACTGAGTAACAAAGGTAGTCTTTTCCATATCTTCAAGAGCCATTTTGATCTGATTATAACCTGAAAAACCATCCATGAAGGAGAACACCTTGTGCTGAGCAGTATTGTCAACCAGAACGTCGATGTGAGGCAGAGGGAAGTCATCCTTGGGGCTCGCCCTATTCAAATCCCTATAATAAACACACATTCTGACCTTACCGTCTTTCTTCGGCACTGGAACCACGTTGGCAACCCACTGAGGGTAAGAAGTCACTGCTAGAAACCTGGCATCAAATTGTTTCATAACCTCAGCTTTGATCTTCTCGGATATCTCTGGACGCATGTGGTGGACCTTTTGTTTAACCGGAGGGCAGTCTTCCTTGGTAGGTAGGTGATAAACCACAATGTCAGTATCCAACCCAGGAATGTCTTCGTAGGACCAGGCAAAGATTTCCACATAATCATGCAACATCTGAATCAACCGTTGTTATACACTGAGCTCTAGATTGGCACCAATCTTGACTTCCTTTCTGTCTGTCCCAGTACCCAGATTTACCGTTTCCATTGGCTCTTCATGTGGCTGAATGGTCCTCTCTTCCTGGAGTAACAGTCTTGCAAGCTCACCAGGCACTTCGCAATCATCTTCACCTTCGTCTTCGGCTAAGTTGATCGGATTTTCGAAGTCATAACTGGAAGTAGCAGAGTCGTTACCAGTGAGATCCTGAGTGGATTGAAACCTGTATAGGTGAGTGTGTGTAAATATAGCTGTTTTGAAATATATAAAGAAAGAAAGAAAGAAAGAAAGGGAGCACAAGATTTGAAATGCGAAAAACGTCCAATGTTTTTATTCATGATATATGGAAATGACAAGTAATAAGGCCTCACAAATGAAGCCACGGTGCCCCGGGTAAGACACTGGGCCATAAAGTTTCAAATTATTGTTCGTTACAAATTTAAAAACAAAGGAATTCATTACTGAGTAACAAAATTAACAGGTATGTAGTCTTTAGCAGTCCAATTGTTCAGTCTACCGTCGGTCGTCGGGTAGATCCAACTGTCAAACTCAGATTCCTCCGCATCGCCTTCAATAGCATTCACTCCCGGGTTGGTGATGAATACGGGAGGTCTTCCAATCCTTGCTTTACGTACAGCCTTCTGAGCCTCTGCAGTGAAACCCAGCCCAAACTTGTCAGTCTTTGGAGTAAAATCAGGAAGTCTGCCCCAGTTTGCACACTCACCTTTCTCAATCACAGCCCGGGCGTCCTTCAAGGAAGCCATCTTCAAAGGAGAAATATCCTCAGTCCTAGTCTCTGTTGCTGCCAATGTTGGAGGCACCTCTTCAAAGTGTTGAAAGGGGGTCTCAATGAACTCCCCGTCCATCTCTATATACCAGAATGAGTTAAGATGGCTCACCATGTATTCTTCTTCCCCTTGCACTGTAACAATTTTCCCTCTGACCGGGTACTTGAGTTTCTGATGTAAAGTTGAGGTCACAGCTCCAGCTTTGTGGATCCAAGGACGACCCAGCAAACAAGAATATGATGGTCGGATGTCCATCACATAGAATGTTGAGTCAAAGACTTGAGAACCAACCCGGATTGGAATGTCCACTTCACCATGTACCATCCTCTTCGACCCGTCAAAGGCCCGGACAATAATGTTACTAGGCTTCAAATCCAAACCCTCATAATCCAACCTGTCTAAGGCCTTCTTGGGCAATACGTTCAGTGAAGAACCGGTGCCTACCAACACATGGGCGAGAGTAGTGCCCCTGCATTCAATGGAGACATGCAGGGCGTCATTGTGGTTCTTTCCCTTGGCGGTCAGATCAGCGTCAGAGAAACCCAGACCATTATCAGCAGTTAAGTTGGCCACACAATCAGTAAATTGATCGGCAGACGTTTCTTGTGGCACATGAGATGTCTTTAGGAAGGAAATCAGGGCCTTGGCATGGGCCTCTAAGCATAACAACAATGATAGCATAGAGATCTTAGAGGGGGTATGCCCCAGCTGCTCAACGACGTTGAAATCGCTTTTCTTGATAATCTTGAGAATTTCCTCCATCTCTTGCTGGGAGGCTTCAACATTAACAGTCTTTGGTGCCTCCATCCGGGCCGGCACATCAGTAACAATCCCCTTGCCCCGAGTGTCAGATGACTCGGCAGCATGGGTAAAAGCTTGATCGGGAGGGGAAACAGGCGCACTTGTAGGCGTGATAATAAGAGGTCTTCGGATGACTGGTGGCGCAATGTCAGGCGAGAAGAGCCTGCCACTGCGAGTAACTTTAGCGGGACCGGTGATGTTACTGATGCCGGTACTAGTGTTGAACTCCTGCTTTACTCCGAGCACATACACATCTGCCCCATAGTGCCATGGGACAGCCTTGTCAGATTTATAGGGGAGGGGCCCCGGAACAGTAATGATGATAGGTGCAACAGACATGATTTTGACGGGCTTCCTCGGGGGAGCCTTGGTAGGATTATTGAAAATGGTGACAACGGATACTTCTTCAGTAGGAACAATAGGAACAACGGTCTTCTTGAACAAGATCTCTTTGCTATCCATCAGGTTTTGGACGCCTGACTTCAGCAACGGACAACCAGTAGGTGAAACAACACACAGAAGGCAACCCTTGCTACAACCCAGAAATAAACCGGCTAGCAACAGGTTCCTCTTGACAGTCGATAAAGGAGTAACAATCTCATCCACAGAGCTTACATATAGATCTTCCTCAATAGCATTTACTCCATGCTGGGGCATAGGAGCAGTCACAACGTTGGGCCTTTCGGGCGCCTCAAACTGTATTTCCTTAGCATCGATAAGGTCCTGGACCTTATTCCTCAGGGCCCAGCAATCATCAGTAAAATGCCCCGGGCTATCAGAGTGATAAGCACAGCGGGCATTGGGATTGTACTTCGTAGAGGTTGTGTTTACCACCTTCGAAGCTTCTCTAACAGTTACCAAGTTGGTTGACAGCAGTTGCGGCAAGATCTGCGACAAGGTCATACTAAGCCGAGTGTATTCTCTTCTGAGTCTCTCACCCCTTGGTTGGTTAGGTTACCGAGGAGCAACAACAGGATTTGAAATCACCACCGCGTTGACAGCTTGGCGGAGTTCTGGTTTATTTTGTCTCCTGGGACCATACACAACACTGGCTTCCCTCTTAAAAGGCTTCTTTTCAGAACTTGAGGATGCACCTTTCTGTATCTTCCCCGATTTCATACCAGCTTCTATCCTCTCTCCCGTCAGAATGAGGTCTGTGAACCCTGCAGAAGAATTACCAATCAGGTGGTTGAAGAATGGCCCAGACAGGGTCCCCAAGAACATGTCCACGAGTTCACGGTCAGTCAATGGTGGCTGTACCCTGCCAGCCAGGTCCCTCCACTTTTGCGCGTACTCTTTGAAACCATCTCCCGATCCTAGCGACATACCCTGGAGTTGGGTACGTGTAGGAGCGAGGTCGGAATTGTACTGATACTGCTTATAAAAAGAAGTAGCCAAGTCCTCCCAGTTACGAATATTTGCTCCATCCAGCTGATAGAACCACTCGAGTTGAGCCACTGAAAGGCTCTCCTGGAAGAAATGGATCCATAAGTTCTTGTCCACAGTATAGGGTTGGATCTTCTGCACATAAGATCTGAGATGTAGCTTAGGGCAGGAAGCCCCGTCATACTTCGCAAAAGATGACGCCTTGAACTTGTGTGGGATCACCACCCCAGAAGATAAACCCAGATCTCCGAAATCCAACCCAGGAACCTGTTGAATTTCCATGGCACTCAGACGATCCTCTAACTGCTTGTACTTGTCTTTAGAGGGAGGGTACTGCTCTTCATTGAAATCTGTCTCATTGTCAGAGACCACAGGACTAGGAACCCTTCCCCCTTGGGGACTGCCTTTCCCTACAGAAGAACCAGCTTGATCAACCTCATTTTGCAGTGTATTGCCAAACCTCCGTCCAGTGTTGAATAGTACAGTTCTCTTCTTCTTCTTCTTGACCAGCAGAGCCTTCAATTCCTCCTGACCTTGGGCTAAACTCATGATCAACTCTTGGAACTGGGCGTTCTGAGCCTGAAGGGCCTTGATGGATTGCTCAGTAGATGATTCAGGATTCATGATGATTGCTGAAATAAACAGCGAAGAACATTAAGCAACCTGAAAAGAAGAGTACCTGTGATGCATATGATGAATGGAATGCGTATGATTTATGTTTTTAAAGACAATCGGGATTCAACTTTGTAAACAAAAAGGAACACACTTTATTAGATTAAACTTTGAGATTTAAATTGTTCAACAGATTGCCCTTAGGCATTACATAAAATGGAAATACTGAAAAGGGAAATAAAAACTGTAAAAGAACATCCAAAGCTCATCAGTGATCCCAGGGTCTCTTCTTCTTAGTACAGATGTAGTCATTCAAGGTCCGCTCGTTCTCTAACTGCTGTGTCAGCTTCTGGATCTTCAATTCCTGCTCGTTGAACTTTTCCCGATAAGAATCCCGTTCTTCCTGTAGTTGCGCCCAAGACCTCTTTAGTGTATCAACATCAGTAGGTATTTGAGGGGGGAGAACAGTTGGAGGAACCCCGTCTCTATCAGGATACTTAAGAATGATGGGTCTGACAGCTTCGTATGGCATACCTAACTTCTAAGCACGGATGCGGACCCATCTGTAGTAGGATTCCATAGGTAGAGAAGTCTTTGGTCCCAACTCATGTGGGTCAGCTTTGTGAATTCTGTCCCAAGCCTAGATGAATCTACGACGCAGCTCGTCACTATCTACCTGAAACTCAAAACTGATGTGAGGCACCAACATCTCATGAGGCCCTGCTCTTCTGGCTCTTCCAAACTGACGGAGAGCTAGACATGGATTATAAGAGATTCCTCCTTGGGTACCAATCAAAGGAACATTAGGGTATTCTCCACAACGATCAATAACAGCTACCTCATCCAAACCTCTGAGGGTCCAAATGATGTCATTATCAGTGAGAGACATTAACCTATGAGCCCAGCCTCTTCCTTCTTTGTTCTTCAGCACGAACTTAGGGAGGTGAGAAATAAACCACCTCACTAACAAGGGAGTACAACACCACAGAGTTCCTCGTCTTCGGGAAGTACGAGCATAGAGTTGTTGCAGGATATCACCCAAGAGAGTGGGCACAGGGTTCCGAGACATGAAGATCCTTATGGCAATGACGTTAATGAAGTTATCAGGATTAGGAAATAAAACTAGACCATAGATTAAGAGAGCCAGAATGTCTTCATACGCCCTGAAGTCTAAGTCATTCCAGAAACTGTTAGCTTTACCAATCAGAAACTTGGCCAAGAAGCCCTTAACTCTGCTTCTAGTCACCCAGTTGTCCATTACCTCCTTGGTGGTCAAAGGGAGGGCTGCAACAATCTCCTCAAGCCTAAGAGTCTTTTCCCAACCAGTGAAGGGAATCTGATCCAAGATAGGGATACCAAGCAAATCAGAGAATTCTTCCAGGGTAGGGACCAGCTGGAAGTCTTGAAAGGTGAAGCAATTATACAAGGGATCATAAAAATGGGTCAAGACACTCATCAGTTGTTGGTCCCACTTTGCAGTGACTAAACTGAGAAGAGAACCATGCCTCTGGATGAAGGAAGTAGTGTTTGGAATTCTGCTAACCAATTCTTCAAGCAACTCAGGTGGGTGAACAAAATTAAACCGGATAGTGTTCCTTCGCACAGGCATCATGATGTCCTACAAAACAGAGCAAAGGTGAAACCCTCTTGTCTTTGAAATAGGTCAGTCCTTATGCAGGATGCATGCAATGTCTATGATGGTATGATGTCATGATAAAGCACACCACAAATATTCACAAAGGCAAACATGATAAGGCACACAAGACAGCCCTTAGAGTTTAGGCCAACATGAAGTTCAGGTACTACCCTCTTTCAGTTTGTTGGTTAAGACCTGTCCTATCAAAAGTAACCGGGTTCTAGAGGATCCCAATATCACTGACTACCCTCAATCGGTCATAACTCCAGCATCGCAATCTTTTCTTGCGGCCAGAACCATCGCGAGAGTTTAGCCTCAATGGGTGTAGCATACTGCTACTGTTCTATGGCCAAGTTGGGTCAAATTAGGGTTCTAAGGTCGGTTGGTGCTTAATGACTCCTCAGAAGACCCATACTCTCCTCGTTGCAACACAAGGGATATCGGTACAGACCAAGGTGCCACACCAACGTAGCCACTGTTTCACCTGTGTCGGTCTACGCCGGACATGTTCCTCACAGCTTATGCTACCTAAAAGGGTATCCCCAGATCCGGGTTAGGATCTATGAAACTCCGATGCAGCCCACAATAATAAAGCAAACAAAACATTCAATTGAAAACACAAGTAAGTATGATCTATCCTAAGGTACACCTCACTTTAAGTTATCCCCAGCAGAGTCGCCAGTTCTATGATCGGTGGAAATAGAACTGACTGTTTTTAGCTGGATCGCGTATGTCGCGGTAAGCAAGAGTCGCCACCGTCTTTTATGTTCTCCAACATGGAAGGGACAAAAGCACAGAAAAATTACTTATTGAAAATGTCTCTCGGTTCGGGAGGTAGATTTATAGAAAGGGAAGGTGTTAGCACCCTTTCTATCCATGGTTATCCATGGGCTCTTAGGTACTTGCTCTTATGTTTTCAAAATGTTTGCTTTTCAAAATGTGAGTGGGTTTGAAAAAAAAGTTTCGTTCAAAAAATTTCTGAGTGACTCTTGTATCTGTCCTCAAGAGTGTTTGAAATATTTGTTTTGAAAACTTTTGAAAGTGTAGGTGTGAAAAGTATTTTTTTGTTTGTTTTTTAGAGAGCAAGTACCCATGAGTCAACTACCTACCCTAAGGAATTAGGCTGTGTAAAAGTCCTTAAGGTAGTGCCATCCCACCATTGAGAGGTAGGTAGCACCACCATTGGAGGTGTTCGGGTCAATTCGATTGTAGGGACAGTGTGGTCACCGAAGCAATAGTAGGACACCTTAGAAGTAACCCTAATGTCCTAGATCCTTTTTAATCCGAGGCAACCGTTTCGAGGCAACTGGATCTTAGACATAAGGGCGACCGCTAAAACACCCTATACTTGACGACCACTTTCGAGGCAACGAGTGAGGCGTACCCTAGAAGTGGCATGTGCATTGTATGTTGTTTTCATGTTAACATTTATCTTGGATCATGCAATTGTGAGCTACGAGTTGTTTTTACTTATCATACATTCTTTCATGCAATTTAGCAGTTAGGAGTGCGGAAAATAAAATACGGAAAGGTAAAAGCTACGCTATTACAAGGCGCGGGTCTATACATCGCCAAAAAACAAAGACCCGTTTTTGATAAAGATGCGGAAAGTAAAAAAAGCAATAAACCTAATTACTATTACATCCTTGGAAGTAGTTACATAATGATCAAAATATATGAAAAATAACGTGCGAAAGAAATTAAACTGGAACGTCCGAGGGTTTTGGACCCTTTTGAGAAATTAAGAGTTTTTTTTTTTGTCCTTTGCTTGACATTAAATTAAAATTAAACCTAATACTAATTTAATTAATTATTTACAAGAAAGATGTTTTTTATGTTTTTTTTGTATTTAATGAAAATAAAGAAATTTAAAATCAAAAGAAAACCCTAGTTCTAAGTTTATTTTAATTATTAAGAAAATGTTAAAGTTACCCTAATTTAAGCTAATTAATTAATTTACATTTTTTATGTACAAAAATAATAATTAATAAATAGTAATAATGATGATTAATAAAATAATTTTTAAAAAAAAAAGTCAAAACCTAATTCTATGCAATTTTTATTTATTAAGAAAAGGATTAAAATTAAAACCTAAATTAAACTAAGTTAATTGTTAGTTATTTATTTACAAAAATAGGTTAATGGTAAATTTAATAAATAATAAAATATATTTACAATTTTATGATTTCTGATTTTTTATGTTATGAAAAATTAATTTGTTATGAATAAATAATAATTATTAAAACAATTAAAAGAATTGAAAGAAAATAAAATAAATTAAAAAAAAGGCAAACCAAAGGGGGTGTGATGGCCCATGTGGAGGTGAAATTCTGGAATTCAGGCCCAAGAAGCACAAGGCCTTGTTGACTTTTCCTGATCACGTGCATGTTGTTTGACTGGGACACACCATGGACTCCATCTCTTGGCCACTGGATTGATGTTGAGAGACACATGGCAAGCTATTGTTGGGCGTGCATGGTAGAACATTGGATGACTGCTGCATTGGAATGGGTTAAGAAAAATATCAAGAATTATGTGGGGGACCTGGGAATCGAACCCAGGTCCCAGTGTTTTCCAGCCACGTCTCCCACCATCTGAGCCATGAAGCGCGTTTGTAATATGAGTGGATGATGAATATTATATAAAAAAACAAAGTTATGTCATGAAAACAAAAAATAACGCGCGCTGAGTTTGAACTACCCAGTCACGCGTTTCCACCTATTGTCTTCTTCGTTTTTACCTGTAAACACAAACAAGATAGCGGGGGTTTTAAACCCCCACAAAACAAAAGTGTCAATAATAGCGATTAGAGCCATGGATCATATAAAAAGAGCGCGAGGGTTTCATTCAATTCGTCTTGTTGCAACGAATCCAGTCATATGCATCACTAGTCCTAATTGTTCTGGGTTTAGAAAGCCCCAAATTAGAAACTGAAGAACCCTAGAACTTGTTCATGGTGATTTTGGATTCAGCGCGTTTGAGTTCAATTAAACTGTTTTACTAGCTTCAGAAGGTCCCTAACAACACAAACCAATCAAAAAAATGGATTAAAAGCGCATGAAATATGATATGCAGATTTGAAAAATAAGGCAAACCGAGTGACTCGTGCTCTTTGATTCTGATGGTGTTAGGGCTCGTTCTTGATGGCAATAGACTCCTGGAGACTTAGGCAAGGTGTTTGAATCTTTTTCAGGCTTTGAATCGTGTTGTAAATAGGAATTCAGTTTCACACTTTTCTTCAATTTTTGCAAATTGGTTATGTGGTTTCAGCAGCAATTTCGTGTGTCCAAGCATAGGGTTTGCTTCAGCATATGTATGTGAAGAGAATTAGGTTAAGATTAAGCCCAACAATCCATTGCATTCAAGTTTGCATATGTGATTGGCAATCAAATCTTTTTTCAATCTTTTCTTTCATGAAACCTTGCCAATCATGGATATTTTGCCTTGTTGATTGAGAAACGAGTTTGCCAGCTTGCCCTGATCTGATTTTCTTCACAAAAAGATTTAAAAAGCATATCTTTTGAATTTTCCTACAATTAAAACCAATTAAATGAATTAATATTAATATAAATTCAATTAATTAATTAAAAATAATAAAATAAATCATTTTAAGTTCAATGGGTCGTGCATAGGCTTTGGGTAAAGATTCAAGAAGGAATTTGAGGCCCATTAGCCAAAATGAAGAGTTTTAGGCAAAGTTGACTTTTGAAAGTTCCCAAAAATTTCCCAACTTCTCCAATGCATATCTTGCTCAATTTTGAAGCTATGAACATGTTCTTCGACATTTTGGAAAGGTCTTGAAGTCCTCCTACCAATGCCTTTGGTCCCATGTCATTTTGATTTACCAATCGCAAGTTTTGGTCTTTGACTTAAAGTGCCTTTTTGTTGACTTTTGAAATGGACCTATAATGTAGAAATTGATAACTTTTTGTGAGAGCATTTCTTGGACTTGGAATGTGAAGATGAGTTGTGGGAAATGTCATCCTCTTCAAAATGAGCATTGGATGGGATTTTTCTGATGAACCATGAAAAAGTTATGCCCTGGTCAAATTACAGTTGACTTTTCAACTGTCCCAAAATAGAAACTTTTGACACCTTGATGATTTTTGAGCCATTCTTGTGAAATCATGATCAAGACTTGATCAAATGATGATTGTGGCTTCAAAATAAGATGTTGACCAAAAATTTTGACTTTTGACTGTCAAATGACCATTTTGCCCATGCAGTTGACTGTGAAGCAATTAGGGCTTTTGACTGTGCAACTTGATGCTATGAATCTTGAAACTTGACATATGGATGCTTGACAATGTATATAGGCATGTGGGACTTGATTGGACCCTTGAAAACCTAAATTTCTTTGCAAGAACCAAAACCCTAATTTTGACTGTGTTAGGAGGCAATTGGACTGTGCAACCCTTGAGATATTTTGAATCATTTGGAGATTGACCTTGACAAATCTTGAAGAATATGGGAGGGCAAATTTTGGGGTACAACATCAAACAACGGCTGATTCAGATGTTGCGTGACTATGTTGAGATCTTTGCTTGGTCTTATGAAGATATGCCTGGGTTGGATACCGATATTGTGGTTCACCGCCTGCCTACCAAAGAAGATTGTCCTCCAATAAAACAGAAAGTCTGCCAAATGCGCCCAGAGATGTCTGAGAAAATCAAGGCTGAAGTGATGAAACAATTTGACGCCGGTTTTCTAGCAGTTACTTCTTACCCGCAGTGGGTGGCTAACGTGGTTCCTGTACCGAAGAAGGATGGTAAGGTTCTAATGTGTGTTGACTATAGGGATCTGAACAGGGCGATCCCCAAGGATGATTTCTCTCTACCTCATATCGATGTTCTGGTTGACAACACCGCACAACATAAGGTCTTCTCCTTTATGGATGGTTTCTTCGGTTATAATCAGATTAAAATGACTCTCGAAGACATGGAGAAGACAACCTTTGTTACTCAATGGGGTACCTTTTGCTACAAAGTCATGCCTTTCGGATTTAAGAATGCTGGGACAACGTATCAGCGCGCCATGGTCACTTTGTTCCACGACATGATCCATCATGAGATTGAGGTATATGTTGACGACATGATTGCAAGATCCCAGACTGAGGAAGAGCATCTTGACCATCTTCAGAAGTTATTTGACAGGTTGAAGTTGTACAAGATGAGGCTAAACCCGAACAAGTTCACCTTCGGGGTGAGATCTGGTAAACTACTAGGTTTCTTCGTAAGCGATAAAGGTATTCAGGTGGATCCTGCAAAGGTGAAAGCTATACAGGAAATGCCATCTCCACGAACAGAAAAAGAAGTCAGAGGCTTTCTGGGACGTTTGAACTATATTGCCCGATTCATCTCGCACATGACTGCTACTTGTGAACCAATCTTCAAGCTGCTGAAGAAAGATCAAGTGGTAAGATGGAACGATGAATGTCAGGCCGCTTTCAAAAGGATCAAAGAGTATCTCCAAGAGCCACCTATTATGATGCCTCCAGTTGAAGGGAGACCTTTGATCTTATACTTGACAGTACTCGACAACTCAATGGGGTGTGTGCTGGGGCAGCATGACGAGTCTGGGCGAAAAGAGCATGCTATTTATTACCTTAGAAAAAAGTTTACCAACTGCGAGACCTGATACTCGTTGCTTGAGAAAACTTGTTGCGCTTTGGCATGGGCTGCTCGCCGGCTGAGACAATATATGCTGACTCACACTACTTTGTTGATATCAAAGATGGATCCAATCAAGTATATCTTCGAGAAGCCTACCTTGTCCGGAAGAATAGCAAGATGGCAAATCATCTTCACTGAGTATAACATCCAGTATACGACCCAAAAAGCAATCAAGAGAAGTGTGTTGGCAGATCATTTGGCACATCAGGCAGTGGATGATTACCAGTCTATGAACTTTGAATTCCCAGATGAGAGTATTATGATAGTGACTGACTGTGAGACACCTGGACCGGATGAAGGACCTGAGGAAGGATCCTGATGGTCTATGTACTTTGATGGAGCTTCAAATGCTTTGGGTAATGGCATTGGCGCTGTGATCATATCTCCTGAAGGCTCTCATACTCCGTTCACCGCCCAACTATGTTTCAACTGCACCAACAACATGTCGGAGTATGAAGCGTGCATTATGAGTCTTCGAGCAGCTATTGACCTAAGGATTAAGTTCTTGAGTGTCTTCGGAGATTCTTCTCTCGTGATCAGCCAGATCAAAGGCGAGTGGGATACGAAACACCCTAATCTTATTCCTTACAAGGAGTATGTGTTAACACTGCTTCCCCACTTTGAGGAGATAACCTTTGAACACTTCCCAAGAGAGGAGAATCAGTTGGCGGACGCGCTAACTACGATGTCTTCTATGTTCAAAGTCAATTAGGACAACGAAGCTCCCCGGATTACCATTGAAAGGTTGGACGAACCTGCACATTATTATGACATTGAGACTGAAGAGGCAGCAGATAAAACCTGGTTTCATGAGGTGAAGAGGTATCTTGAAGCTCAGGAGTACCCCGAGGGTACATCTGTTAATGATAAGAAGTTTTTGAGGAGGTTCGCGGCAAAGTTCTTCATCAGCAATGGTATTCTTTACAAGTGTAACCATGATTCAACCTTACTGCATTGTGTGGATAAAAACGAGGCAGAAAGGATCACGGTAGAGTTACATGAAGGTACTTTCGAAACCCATTCCAGTGGACATACCATGGCAAAGAAAATCCTTTGGGCAGGATATTATTGGTCTACTATGGAAGCTGACTGTTACCAGCATTCTCGGACCTGTCACAAGTGCCAAGTCTATGATGATAAAGTGCACATACCTCCAGTACCTCTGAACGTCTTGACAGCTCCTTGGCATTTTGCAATGTGGGGCATCGATATGATCGGCGAGATCAGACCTACGGCATCCAACGGGCATCATTTCATCTTGGTAGCGATTGATTACTTCACGAAGTGGGTTGAAGCAGCTTCCTTTGCTACAGTAACCAAGAACTTCGTGGCACGGTTCATTTGGCATAATCTGATATGTCGATACAGTGTACCAGAGAGGATCATTACGGACAATGGTACAAATCTCAACAATAAGATTATCACCGAGCTCTGCAAACAGTTCAAGATACAGCATCACAACTCTTCTCCCTACCGGCCGAAGATGAATGGGGCTGTAGAAGCAGCTAATAAAAACATTAAGAAGATTGTGCAGAAGATGATGGTCACATACAAAGATTGGCACGAGATGTTACCATTTTCTCTTCATGGGTACCGTACCTCAGTGCGGACGTCAACAGGGGAAACACCATATTCCTTGGTATATGGTATGGAGGCAGTCTTGCCCATTGAAGTTCAGATACCCTCTCTTCGGATTATGAAGGATGCAGGTTTGAACGAAGATGACTGGATTCAGACCCGTCTTGATCAGCTAAACTTAATTGACGAAAAAAGACTTACTGCTATTTGTCATGGTCAGACGTATCAAAAGCGGATGATCAAGGCATTTAACAAGAAAGTTATACGACAAGAGTATCAAGTTGGGGATCTGGTGATCAAGCGCATTATCTTACCTCAAGGTGATCCCAGGGGCAAATGGACCCCTACTTACGAAGGGCCATTTGTGGTTAAGAACATTTCCTCAGGAGGAGCTATGATTCTAACCACCATGGATGGTGACGACCTTCCTCACCCCGTCAATGCAGACATAGTGAAAAGATACTACGCATAATCAAAGACCTGCTAGGTTGACTGGCCTAGGCAAAAATAAGGGCTTCCCGGCGAACCAAAAGGGTTCGGGCAAAAATAAGGGATGAAAATAAAAAAAATCTGTACACCCGGCAAGTCGAAAACCTGAAAAGGCGGCTTGGGCAAAAAAGGGTATCCCGGTGGACTGAAAACCCGAAAGGGCGGTCCAGGAAAAAATTAGGGATCAAAGCGTAATACTATGTCTCATTGGATCACCTTGCAACCAGACTTCGGTATCAACTATCAAGTTCGGACGACACTAATCAATCTGATCTACCTTCAACCAAGTAGCAATGTGATGATATGTTTTAGGACATAAAGGCAATAGCAGAGTTGGAACCCAGTGGGATTATTCACATAGCTGTTTTGTTTAGTTTTTCACAAGTTGTGTAAATTCTATTATTCGGCGGCGTTCTCCTACTAGGACGTCAGCCTCTTGTACAAAAACGCATATTTACAGGTCAAACTTCAAAATCAATACAATCCATTTTCAGAGGAATTTCAAACTATTTTTCCTTTTTCTGTTTTGTTTTGCAAAGAACGTCCAATGTTCATTTTTTATATATGCATTTGACATTAATTGTTGCTCATGAATATTTACGTGCAAAACAGAAGATGATTACTCGTAATACCAAGAACAGAGGCAATAAGATTTGTCCAAACTGTACAGATGCTTTATCCACCAGGTACAAAGGTAGATTCAGCTGAAGAATATGGCTAAGGTACTTTCACTCCCCGCAGAGTAAGACAGTAATGATAGCTCTCCCTAGCTGAGACTTGCAACTGTAAATAAATCGGTAATATCCTCCCCAAGCAGAGTTTATTTACCATCAGCACTGAAAGGTCTTAATATTCCCCAGCGGAGTATAAGAATATTCCCTGGCAGAATACAAGATATCCCCAGTGGAGTTTGAAAATTTTCCCAGCACAGTCTGAAGAAGCTTCCCTAGTGGAGTTTGGAGAATCATCCCCAGTAGACTTTGGAAGATTGTCCCCAGCAAATCTCAAAGGATTATCCCCATTAGAGTCTAAGAGGTTATCCCCAGTGGAGTTTGGAGAATCATCCCCAGTAGACTTTGGAAGATTGTCCCCAGCAGAGCTCAAAGGGTTATCCCCATTAGAGTCTAATAGGTTATCCCCAGTGAAGTCGCAACCGAAAGATCATCCCCAGCGGAGTTCTTTCCTTTCACAAACAAGAATTCAAATCTCCAACAGGATTCAATATCATCAGCAACGGTAATTCATCCCAACGGAATTTATCAGTGGAATCCTCTGCAGAGCATCTCTTCCCCACAGAGCAATGTCTTCATCAGTTTATCCCCCAACGGATTTGTCCTCTCATGCAGGTTTATTCTCATAATCGTCTTCATTCGCCATCCCCAGCAGAAACGAAGAATTCAGCTCTTTTCTCCAGCAGCTATACAGGATTTATTTTCCCCAGGAAAAACATTACATTTCTATACATCATGATACATGCATATACGCATCATACAACACAATCTCATTTATTTTGAGAACATCATTGCTTGATATATATCATGCATTACATATGACTGACCTTTACCTTTCAGGAAGGATGCAGTTAAGTTCTCAGCTATGAAGATTTTACCCAAGTCGAAGTACTGACCGGTTCTTAAATCTCAACTGAATTATCCTCGGTTGAATTACAGATAAGGTTCTAAATCTCGACAATTTTCCTCCGTCGAAGTGTGGACGAGTTCTTAAATCTCAACAGAATTATCCTCGGTTGAATTATAGACAGTTCCTAAATCTCGATGAAGATGTTTCCCTCAGTCGAAGTACTGACCGGTTCTTAAATCTCAACTGAATTATCCTTGGTTGAATTATAGATAAGGTTCTAAATCTCGGCAAAGTTCCTTCGTTGAAGTGTGGACGAGTTCTTAAATCTCAACAGTATTATCCTCGGTTGAATTACAGACAGTTCCTAAATCTCGATGAAGATGTTTCCCTCAGTCGAAGTACTGACCGGTTCTTAAATCTCCACTAAATTATCCTCGGTTGAATTACAGATAAGGTTCTAAATCTCGGCAAAGTTCCTCCATCAAAGTGTGGACGAGTTCTTAAATCTCAACAAAATTATCCTCGGTTGAATTACAGACAGTTCCTAAATATCGATGAAGATTTTTCCCTCAGTCGAAGTACTGACCGGTTCTTAAATCTCAACTGAATTATCCTCGGTTGAATTACAGATAAGGTTCTAAATCTCGGCAAAGTTCCTTCGTCGAAGTGTGGACGAGTTCTTAAATCTCAACAGAATTATCCTCGGATGAACTACAGATAGTTCCTAAATCTCGATGAAGATGTTTCCCTCATTCGAAGTACTGACTGGTTCTTAAATCTCAACTGAATTATCCTCGGTTGAATTATAGATAAGGTTCTAAATCTCGGAAAAGTTCCTCCATCAAAGTGTGGACGAGTTCTTAAATCTCAACAGAATTATCCTCGGCTGAATTACAGACAGTTCCTAAATCTCTATGAAGATGTTTCCCTCAGTCGAAGTACTAATCGGTTCTTAAATCTCAATTGAATTATCCTCGGTTGAATTACAAATAAGGTTCTAAATCTCGACAATTTTCTTCTGTCGAAGTGTGGACGAGTTCTTAAATCTCAACAGAATTATCCTCCATTGAATTACAGACAAGTCCTAAATCTCGATGAAGATGTTTCCCTCAGTCGAAGTACCGACTGGTTCTTAAATCTCAACTGAATTATCCTCGGTTGAATTATAGATAAGGTTCTAAATCTCGACATCTCTCCTCCACCGAAGTATAGACAATTCCTAAATATCAGTAGAGTTTTCTCAGTTGAATTACGGGCGAGTTCTTAAATCTCGACGAAGATGTTTCCCCTCCCCCCCTCAGTTGAATTACGGACAAGTTCTTAAAACTAAGCATAGATGTTCTCTCATTTGAAGTATAGGCAAGTTCCTAAATCTCAACAAAAATCAGACTTCCCCAGCGGAATCTTCTACAACAACAGGTATACAAGCTCTCGCTAAGGAATCTCTTATGCGATCGAAACTCCTGTAGATGGCATCTTTAAGCCCATCCTCCCGCCAGCAATCTCCAAATGGCATCTGTAAACCCATTCCCGACATCACAAGGCCGATACCACTTCATGCGAGTGCAAATTTCTGGGCACTCTAGTGTTCAATCCTCTTCCACCTTCGGATCATGAAAGGAATGAAAGTAAATCTACATCCTTAGGTTTAAGAAGATTGAACAGGGGCAGCTGTTGTACCCCAAAATTTTCCCTCTCATATTTCTCAAAACATTGCAAGAAAAGTCTCCAATTTGCTCAAGTTTGCTCAAGAGTTGGACAAATAAGTTATCTCCTAAGGCAGTCTACCCCAAATTAGGGTTTTGTGTTGCATCAAGATCCTTGAGTCCAAATGACCTCAAGTGCTCACCAATGTCCTAATATGCTCTCAAGATTATCCATGTCAAATTTCAAGCCTTGCAGAGGAAGTTTGCTAAGTCAATTGCTCAAAGGTCCAAAAATCGATTGTGCTAGGGCAAAAGTCAACTGTGACCTATAAACAGTAAAACTTCAAGATTTGTTGTCAACATTCTCATTTTAAAGGATATTTCATCATTTGATCAAGGGTTGATCATGATTCATCAAGGATTGCTCAAAATTCATCAAGACTCTAAAGTTGCTAAATTAGGGTTTTTTAGGAAACGTCAACTCAACTTTGACCAAGCATAACTTTCTCATACTTTATGAGAAATGACCCATCCAAAGATCATTTTTAATAGGATTAAATTTCCTACAATCCATCTTCATACCTCAAGATCAAAAAATGCACTCACAAGAAGTTATAAATTTGGACATTATAGGTCATTTTTGAAAGTCAACAAAAACACCTTTTTTGCCAAAGCTTATAACATGAGCATGGAATATCAAAATGAGATGACACCAAAAGGGTTGGTTATAGGACATCTCAAGCTTTCTAAAAAGTCCAGGAACACTTCCAAAAGTTCAAAATTGAAGAAGTTATGCATTGTTGAAGTTGGACTTTTTTGCAAAATTGCCAAAAGTCAACTATCCCCAAAACTTCAAATTTTTTCAAATCCATTCGTTTCCACTTGATTTGAGCTTGCATAGTTGCCCACATGTCCTAGCTTCATCCATGAGCTCATATTTCATTTTTATTATTTAATTTGATTTTTTATTGAATTTATTCATTTTAAATCAAATAAAATCATAAGAAATCCAAATAATTAATAACTCTTGATTTTTTGATTGTTTTGGGCTTTGTTCATAGCTAGCATCACCATCAAATTCGTATCAAGCCAAATCATGGGCAAAAAGATTGAATGGAATCAAATTTGGAAAGGTTTAAAGTGGAGATCAAATCAAATTCATATACATTGATATGGAAAGATTTAGTCCATATTTGTTACCCTAATACACTAAGCATTACATAAGCAAGCATAAGGGACGAAAATCAGGGTTGGCAAGTGCAGAGAGAGGCAGAACAAAAAAGGAAAAAATCACAAAAAAGTGAGAAGTCGAAATCCAGGTTAGAGGCATTTTCAGAGGCCAAGACTTGTCCCAATTGCTTCCTGGGCATTCACTCAAGCTACCTGGATCAAAACCAAGCATCTTCAGACTCCATAACGCGCTATGGCCAAAGGCCAAATCTGAGGGTCCAAAGCTGAAGGTCCACCATAGGCCAAGTCCAAGTGTGCATACTGGATCCCAAAAAGTCAAAGAAGGCCAACAATGTTGGGCTTCAGAATTGCTACTCACACCACAAATTCAGGCCCAATACCTCTCCCTTCTATTTATTTATTTTGTTTTATTATTTGTTTTATTATTTTTGTTTAATTACTAACCAATCAAAATTCTGTTTTATTAAAATAAAATCACCAAAAAATATTTTTTTATTTCAAATCAAATTTTAAACTTTTATTTTTTCTTATAAAATTATTAATTAATTAGGTTTTAATTAGAAAAACTTTAATTCCTTTTGTAAAATATATAAAATTAATTAGACTTAATTGGTTTTAACCATTAATTTAATTATTTTTTTCTTTCCTAAATAATCAAAAATTCCAAAAATAATTTATTTTTCATTTAATTAATTCATTAATTTAATTTAGTAATTAATTTAGGTTTAATTTCTTTCCCTTAAATAAAAACAACAAAAAACCTAAAAAAGATTTCTTCTTTATCCAAAAGGGTCAAAACCCTAGTCATGCGTCCGATTTAATTTTGCACCGCGATTTACTTATTTTTATCCAATAATGTACTTGCTTCCAGATTGTAATAGTAAATAGGACTTTTAATTATTTTTATTGCTTTATTATATTTTTTAAAGGGTTTGTCTTTGGCGATGTAAATACCCGACGCCTTGTAATTTAAATTCCGCATTTTATTTCCGCAAATTATAACTGTTAGATGTTTGATAATGGGGTTTGCATGACAAGACTGAATGTTAATCTTAAAATCAAATTAGATCACCCTTAACATGTACAAAGATAAAAATAACCGAAAACGACACACTTGCACATGTGCACTCTTAGGGTACACCCCACTTGGTTGCCTTCGTACACGGTCGTTAAGTATAGGTCATTTTAGAGGTCACCCTCTTGTCTAAAAGATCATAGTCGCCTCGAAACGGTTGCCTCAGATATTGTTGCCTCAAAACAAATGATCTAAGACATTAGGGGTACCGCTAAGGCATCCTAACATTGCTTTGGTGACCATAAGTCCCTAATTCGAATTGACCCTTAAACTCTAACGATGGTGCTACCTACTCATCAATAGTAGGATAGCATTGTCTAAAGGAAATTAGCATAAAACGATTCCTTTTTCGAGTAGGTAGATGGTTCTTAGATACTTGCTCTTTCAAAAACAAAAAAAAACTGTTCACACTTACACTCCTTTTCGAACAAAGTTTTCAAAACACTTCATACGCTATTGAGGACAGAAGCAAGAGTTAAATCGAAGTTTCAAAATAAAAACTTTTTCAAACCCACAAGCACAAAGAAAACAATTTTGAAAACAATTGAGCAAGTACCTAAGAGCCCGTGGATAACCACAGATAGAAAGGGTGATAATACCTTCCCTTTCTATAATCTACCCCCCGAACCCAAGAAATATCTCGAAAAAGGAATTTTTCTGTGCTTTTTTCCTTTCCTTGTTGGATAAAATAAAAGTCGGTGGCGACTCTTGCTTACCGCGACATTTTGCAAAAACAAACGTAAAACACAGACCAGCATTCCAAAAAACAGTCAGTTCTTCCCACCGTATCACACTTGGCATCTGGCCTTCTTGTTGAAAGCCTTGATCATCCGTTTTAGATGCATTTGACCATGGAAAACAGCAGTAATTCTCTTCTCATGAATCAAGTTCAGTTGATCACGTCGAGTCTGGATCTAATCGACTTTGTTCAGCCTTGCATCCTTCATAATCCTCAGAGAAGGGATCTGGACCTTGATAGGCAAGACAACCTCCATGTCGTAAACCAGAGAATAGGGTGTTGCCCCGGTTTATGTGCGAGCTGTGGTACGATAACCGTGGAGTGTGAATGGTAGCATCTCATTCCAGTCTTTGTATGTGACTGTCATTTTCTGTATGATCTTTTTAATGTTCTTATTTGCGGCTTCAACAACACCATTCATCTTTGGCCGGTAAGGAGAAGAATTATGATGCTGAATCTTGAATTGCTCGCACAAGGAGGTGATCATAGTGTTGTTCAGATTTGTACCATTGTCAATGATGATCCTCTCCAAGATATTGTACCGGCAAATGAGATTTTGCTTGATTAAACGGGCAACAACATTCTTGGTAACGGAAGCGAAGGAAGCTGCCTCTACCCACTTTGTGAAATAGTCAATGGTTACTAGGATGAAGCGGTGTCCATTGGAGGTCGTTGGCTTGATTTCCCCAATCATATCAATTCCCAACATAGAAAAGGGCCAAGGAGCCGTCAAGACATTCAGAGGAACCGGAGGTACATGCACTTTGTCAGCATAAACCTGACACTTGTGGCAGGTTCGAGAGTGTTGACAGAAATCTGCTTCCATGGTAGACCAGTAATAGCCTACCCGTAGGATTTTCTTTGCCATCGTATGCCCACTAGAATGGGTTCCAAAAGTGCCTTCATGTAACTCAGCCATGATCTTTTCTGCTTCAACCTTGTCTACACATCGAAGTAACACAGAGTCATGATTGCGTTTGTACAGGATTCCATTACTAAGGAAGAATTTAGCAGAGAACCTCCTTAAGAACTTCTTATCATTAACTGATGCTCCTTCCGGATATTCTTGAGCCCCGAGATACCTCTTGACTTCGTGGAACCAAGGCTGGTCCACTACTTCTTCAGTATTAATTTCGTGACAGTGCGCTGGTTCCTCCATTCGTTCGATGGTGATCTGGGGAGCCTCGTTATCCTAATTAAGTTTAAATATTGATGACATTATGGCGAGAGCGTCTACTAGCTGATTTTCTTCTCGCGGGAAATGCTCGAAGGTAATCTTCTCAAAATGTGGTAGCAACGTCAAAACATGTTCTTTGTAAGGGATAAGGTTTGGGTGTTTGGTGTCCCATTCCCCTTTGATTTGGCTGATAACCAAAGATGAGTCTCTGAATACATTCAAGGATTTTATCCCCAAGTCTATGGCAGCTCTGAGACCAAAGATGCATGCTTCGTATTCCGCCATGTTGTTTGTACAATTGAAGCAGAGTCTTGCGGTAAAGGGAGTATGACACCCTTCTGAAGATATGAGTACAACACCGATACCATTTCCAAGTGCGTTGGATGCCCCATCAAAGAACAGGGTCCATCGGGATCCTTGTTCAGGTCCGTCATATGGCCTGAATTCTTTACAGTTGTCCAACGTCATGATGTCTTCATTCGGAAATTCGAACTTCATGGATTGGTAATCTTCTACAGCTTGGTGAGCAAGGTGATCAACTAATACACTGCCCTTTATTGCTTTCTGGGTAGTATACTGTATGTCATATTCCGTCAGGATCATCTGCCATCTCGCTATTCTCCCAAAAAGAGCAGGCTTCTCGAAGATGTATTTTATCGGATCCATTTTAGATATCAACAAAGTAGTATGAGTCAGCATATATTGTCTTAGCCGACGAGCAGCCCATGCCAGAGCGCAGTGATTTTTCTCAAGCAGTGAATATTTGGTTTCACAGCCGGTAAACTTTTTGCTCAGGTAGTAAATAGCATGCTCTTTTCGGCCAGACTCGTCATGCTACCTCAATACACACCCCATTGAATTTTCCAAAACAGTCAGATACATGATCAATGGTCTTCCCTTAACTGGTAGCATCAAAACATGAGGCTCTTGTAAGTATTCTTTGATTTTGTCAAAAGCAACTTGGCACTCGTCATTGCATTTGACTACTTGATCGTTCTTCAATAATTTGAAGATTGGTTCACAAGTAGCTGTCAGGTGAGAGATGAATCTGGAAATGTAGTTCAAACGCCCCAAGAATCCTCTGACTTCCTTCTCAGTATGAGGAGAAGGCATCTCTTGTATTGCTTTAACTTTGGCAGGATCTACCTCGATACCTTTGTTGCTAACGATAAAGCCTAGGAGTTTACCAGACCGTACCCCAAATTTGCATTTGTTTGGATTCAACCTCAGCTTGTACTTTTTCAGTCTCTCAAACAGTTTTTGTAAATGATCAAGATGCTCTTCTTCTGTTTGAGATCTGGCTATCATATCGTCCATGTAGACCTCTATTTCGTGATGTATCATGTCATGAAATAAAGCTACCATGGCACGCTGATAGGTTGCCCCAGCATTCTTTAGTCCGAATGGCATCACCTTATAGCAGAAAGTGGCCCACTACATGACAAACATTGTTTTCTCCATGTCCTCAGGCACCATTTTGATTTGATTGTAACCTGAAAATCCGTCCATGAAGGAAAACACTTTGTGTTGTGCCGTATTGTCAACTAGAATATCAATGTGAGGGAGTGGAAAATCCTCCTTAGGGCTTTCCCTATTCAAATCTCTGTAGTCCACACACATTCGCACTTTGCCGTCTTTTTTGGGCACAGGAACAGCATTGGCAACCCATTGGGGATAAGAGGTGACAGCCAAGAATCCAGCATTGAATTGCTTCATAACTTCTGCTTTAATATTTTCTGACATATCATGCCTCATGCGGCGAACCTTTTGCTTTACTTGCAGACAATCCTCTCTTGTAGGCAGACGATGTACCACAATGTCTGCATCAAGTCCCGGCATGTCTTCATACAACCAAGCAAAGACTTCAACATAATCGCGTAACAACTGAATCAGACGCTCCTTGATACTAGGTTCCAGATTGGCACCCACCTTAACCTCTTTTTTGTCTTCTTCGATACCTAGGTTGACTGTATCCACGGGTTTCTCGTGAGGCTGAATGGTTCTCTCTTATTGTTGTAGTAGTCTGGCAAGTTCCCCTGGTACTTCACAATCTTCCTCACCTTCGTCTTCGGCTTGGTAGATTAGATTCTCATAGTCACAAAAAGCCATAGCAGTATCGTTACCCATGTGATCCCGAATGGATGTATACCTGCATTATGAGTGTGAGTGTGTGTAAGGGTATAGCTATATTTGAAAGAAATGAAAATTTAAAAATAAAAGCAATGAGCACAAAAGTTTGTATGCAAAAACGTCCATGATTCATTGATGTCATATGAAAATGAGATAATAACCCTTACAAATGGACCATTGTGCCTCGGGTAAGACACAAGGTTTTAAGAGTGCGAATTGTTTTAATATTACAGATCCAACAAAATGTAAATACAGATTACTGTGGGATAAAAGTGATCGGGAAAAAATCTCTAGAGTCCCAGTTGTTGAGCCCTCCATTGAAAGTTGGGAATATCTAGTCCTCCAAGTCACAACTATCTTCATCATCTTCTACGACGTTGACCTCGCGGTTGCTGATCTTCAGGGGTGGTCCTCCAGCACGAGCGTGGCGCACAACCTTCTGAGCACTTGAAGAGAAACCCAAACCAAACTTATCTGACTTGTATGGGATATCCAGGAGTTGTCCCGAGATAGTGCACCCACCCTCTTCTACCATTGCTTTGGCATCCTTCAGAGATGACATCCGGAGTGGAGGCCTTGTGATCTTGGGAACTTGAGACACAGCCTTGGTCACTGCTACGTTTTGCGGGACCTCTTCAAAGTGTTGGAATGGAGTTTCAATAAATTCACCATATAATTCCACATATCTGAACGAATTGAGATGGATGATCATATACTCTTCTTCTCCATGAATGGTGATAATCTTCCCTTGAATCGGATATTTCAGCATTTGGTTTAACGTGGAAGTGACAACACCAACATTGTGAATCCATGGCCGGCCTAGCAAGCAGGAGTATGAAGGACGAATATCCATTACATAAAAAGTTGAATCAAAAGTTTGGGTTCCAACCTTTATGGGAATGTCTACCTCCCCATGTACCATCCTTTTCGAGCCGTCAAAATTCCTTACTACTATGTTACTCGGCTTCAATGTCAATCTCTCACTGTCAAGCCTATCAAGAGCTTTTTTAGGCAATACATTTAGAGATGAGCCAGTGTCCACCAAAACATGATCCAGGGTTGTGCCCCTACATTCAACTGAGACATGCAATGCCTCATTATGCTTCCTTCCTCTTGGCGTTAAATCAGCATCCAAAAAACCTAGACCATTATCTACAGTCAAGCTGGCTACGCAGTCTTGAAACTGGTCGGCAAATGTCTCTTGGGGTACATGGGAAGTTTTCAGGAATTTTACCAAGGCTTTTGCATGCTCCTTGGAACATAGTAGTAATGCCAGCATGGAAATTTTAGAGGGAGTTTGTCCCAGTTGTTCAACTACATCGTAGTCGCTTCTTTTTATGATCTTTAGAATTTCCTCCATCTCTTTCTGGGAGGTCTCAAGTATAGCCAATGACTGAGCCTTCGTCCAGACAGGCTCAATCAGAATACTTTTACCTCGAGTCTCGGTGAACTCGGCAGCAGGAGTGTCAGTAGGAATGATAACAGGGGTTGTAACAGCTTTGTTGGTTGGAGTACTAGCAGAGATGATTATAGGACTGGGAATAGCCTTTGGGGGAGCAACAACAGGAATGATTACGGGTCCAGAAACTGCTTTTGGGGGAGCAATTTTTTGAGAGAATATCCTTCTGCTTTGGGTAATCTTGCTAGTTCCTGCAATATTACTGATGTTAGAGTTGACTTTTTCGGAACTCGAATCTTCGGCGGCTGGCCAATCCTGCTTGATACCGTGGTAGTAGACATCCCCTCCATAATTCCATAGTATGGTTTTGTCTGACGAATATGGGACTGGTCTAGGCATTGTGATTATTAAAGGAGTTGCTTTCAGAACTGATGTAATTCTAACGGGTCTTTTGGTGGAGACCCTGGAAGAATTGGCGGAAATGGTAATGATAGAGACATCTTTAAAAGGAACAGGTGGAACAGAAGTCTGTTTAAACAAAATTTCTTTGTTATCCATTAGGCACTGAATGTCTGTTTTCAGCAAAGGATAACTGGTTGGTGAAGACAAACAGAAATGACAACCTTCATCATAGCCCCGAAACACACCGGCATTCAACAAGTTCACTTTGATAGTCAAGAGTGGGGTCATAATTTCATCAACTGAAGTAACAAACATTTCTTCTTCAATGGCATTGGTATTATGGCCATGTTTGGGCATAGGGGCAAAAATGACATTTGGCTTTTCGGGCGCATCGAATTCAATCTCTTTTGCTTTAATGAGGTCTTGTATTTTGCTTTTTAGAGCCCAACAGTTATTATTGTCATGAACAGGACTTTCAGAGTGGTATGCACAGCGGGCATTGGGATGATAGTGAGGAGATGTTGTGTTGGGATTTTTCGGAGCATCTTCCAAGGTCACCAAATTGGATCTTAGTAGATGTGGTAATACCTGAGATAGGGTCATGTTAATTCTGGTGAACTGCCTGACCGGTCTTTCCATCCTTGGTTGATTGTTTCTTTGTTGATCAGGCGCAGGTTTAGGGATCATCGCAGCCTCCACCATTGGTCGGCGCTCGGCCCTATCTTGATTTCTTTGCGGATATACAGCAACCACCTATTTCTTTCCGATGAAAGGCTTCCTTACAGCTGTTGAAGAGGATGTATCTTTTTAGATCTTTCCATTCTTTATACCGGCTTCTACCCTTTCTCCGGTCAATATCAGTTCAGCAAAACCTGCAGATGAACTTCCAATTAAATGATTGAAGAAGGGACCATACAAGGTGCCCAAGAACATGTCTACCAACACTCTCTCAAATAGAGGGGGTTGAACTCTTCCGGCTAAATCTCTCCATTTTTGCGCATAGTCTTTGAAACCTTCATTGGAAATCATGGTCATACTCTGGAGTTGAGTACGGGTAGGCACAAGATCAGCATTGTATTGGTATTGTTTTTAAAAGGCCGCAGCAAGATCTTCCCAGTTATGAACATTGGCTCTTTCTAACTGGTAAAACCAATCAAGTTGAGTTCCAGACAGGCTGTCTTGGAAGAAGTGTACTCATAAGTCTTTGTCAGCGGTATGGGGCTGGATTTTCCTCACATGGGACCGGAGATGCATTTTAGGGCATGAGACTCTGTCATACTTGGCAAACATAGGTGCTTTGAATTTTGTAGGAATGACAATCCCCGACACTAACCCCAATTCCTCAAATTCCAAGCCAGGCACTTTTTGGATTTCCATCGCACTCAACCACTCTTTGAGATGTTTATACTTGTCATCAGCTGGAGGGTATTGTTCTTCAGAATAGTCTCCTTCTTCCTCTTCCTCTTCTGATTCTGACGGGACAACTGTTTCCTTGCCTTTCCCAACTTGTTTGTCTCTCTCACTGGATGTCGTTGCAAAGTCTAAGGTCCTTCTTGTCTGCCCATGAAATCTTCTTCCCATGTTTAGGACTCCGGTTACCTTCTTTGTCTTCTTTTTCTTCTCCTCAGCCAGCAAAGTTTTCAACTCTTCTTGTCCTTTGGCTAGGGTCAAGAGCAACTGTTGAAACTGTGTATTCTGAGCTTGGAGGTCCTTCACTGTTTGCTCGAGATCCATCTTACTGAAATAAACATTAGAGAGATGAGGAGACTTGTTGCAAAAGACCTGCTTATGTTATGATGAATGGTATATGCATATGTAATGATTTCAAGGATTTCAAAGATTCAAATTTGTTTTAGACAAAAAGGAAACACACGTTATATTTAAAGCTTGAGTACATCAATGCCTCTTGGGCTTATAAGGAAGTACAAAAGCTCTAAGATAAAAAGGTAGTGTGAATCCTCTTTGGCGCGATGTAGGAATTGAGAGTCTGCTCCTCATGAAGTAGCCTAGTGAGTTCTAAAACCTTCTTCTCGCTCATGTAGAATTGGGCTTCGAAAGCATTCGCTCCCCCTTGAGTTATATCTAAACTCTTTGTAGGTCTTCAAGAGAGGTGGGCATATCAAGGTGTAGGATAGTGTATGGAACATCTCCTTCCATGACAGGCTCAATGATTACTGGGAGAATGGAGGGGTAAGGCATCATAAGACTCTGAGCACGAGTTCGTACCCATTTGAGGTAAGGCTCAAGAGGGATGGAATTTTTATGCCCCAAAGTCTTGCTATCCACCTTGTTTAACATCCTCCATGCTCGGATAAATCTCTGGTGAAGACCTTGATCGTCGTTGTCGTAGTCAAATACCAAACCTTGAATCAGCATCTCGTGTGGACCATCCCTTCGGGCGTAACCAAATTGTCTTAAGGCTAAGCATGGGTTGTAGGTGATACCTCCCCTAATGCCAAGTAAAGGGACATTAGAGAATTCTCCATAACGGTCGACAATGATAACATTCTCTTTGGATCGGGAGCACCAATGAATGTTTGAATGTTTGAGCGTCATCAACCTTTGTGACCACCTTGAACCTTGATCATTTTTTAATACAGATTGGGGAAGATGTGAAATAAACCATCTTTCCAAGAGAGGAGTGCAACACGTAAGGACACCTCTTTTCCTCATTGTTCGAGTGTGAAAAGAGTGTAGGATATCTCCTAGCAATGTAGGCACCGGGTTGCGGGATATGAAGATTTTGACGGTGTTGACATCTATGAGTTGGTGAGGATTTGGAAACAAAACCATCCCATAGATGAGGAGAGCCACAATTTCCTCAAAGGCTTACAAGTCCAAGGAATTTCAACAATTTTGGGCTTTCTCAAACAGGAACTTTGCTAAGAAACCTTTGACACCACTCCTTGTTTCCCAATGAGTTGTGATATCAAATGAGTGCAAGTGTAGAGCTTGAGCAATCTCTTCTGGCTTTGGGTATCTTTCCGTACCATTGAAAGTTAGTTGATTGAGAATGGGAATCCTCAAGAGTTGGGAGAATTCTTCCAAAGTTGGCACAAGTTGATAGTCGGGAAATGTGAAGCAATGGTGTAAAGGATCAAAGAACTGAAAGAGCACCTTCATCATATCCTCATTTGTGTTGGAGGTAACCAAGTTGAGTAGGCGACCATGTCTCTCGGTGAATGGAGAGTTTTCAGGAATCCTTGAAGCTAACTCCTTAAGTTATGGAGGGACCCTTACAAGGTTGACTTGAATAGTTTTCCTGCGAAGTGAATCAATATCCTACAAAACAAGAACAAAGATGAATCCCAAAATCCTTGAAATGGTTAGTGGATGTATATGATGTTCATGATGTTCATGATGTTATGTACAAGTATGCATATACAAACAAGACAAACAAATCCTTAGGTTTAGGCTTGTATGGAGTTTTATAGGTAAGTACCCTCTTGATGTTTAGTTGGCTTAAACTTGTCCTAGTAATAGTAACCAGGTTCTAAGGAGCTCAATATCACTGGTTTGTTTCCTTGGTCATTGTTTCAGCACAAGCCTCTTTAATGGCGACCGAAATATCCCAAGAAACTAAACCTCAATGAGTGTATTATCGAGTATCTACCAACTTCGGACTGCACCAAAGCCGGTCATCTGACTATATCCTAAAGGCCAAGTTGTTCAAGTAAAGGTTCTAAAAGTTCATTAGTGCTTTATGACATCACTCAGCGGCCCCGTGTTCTCTTTGATTAACTCAAAGGATACTGGTACCCACAAATATGTTGCACAAATGTATCTATTTCTTATACCATGTCGGTATACCCCGCACAGTTTCCATAATGTATTACTACTTACCTATAATGTATCCCAAATCCGGGTAGAGGATTCGAACCCAAACAAAGAACCATAATGTAAAGCATACAAATCAAACAATGAAAGCAAATAAATGTGATCTAACCCTAAGGTAACCCCACTTTTAGAATTTTCCCCAGCAGAGTCGCCAGTTCTATGATATGGTGGGAGAACTGACTTGGGTGTTTTGCGTTTGATCGCAAATGTTGCGGTTAGCAAGATTCGCCACCGACTTTTCTTTTATCCAAAAGGAAAGGTGAAAAAGCACAAGAAAGACCTTTGAGATTGTTTCTTGAGTTCGGGGGGTAGATTATGAAAAGGGAAGGTATTATCACCCTCTTCATCCATGGTTTTCCATGGGCTCTTAGTTACTTGCTAGATCACTTGCTTTTATTGGAAATTATGCTTTGTGTGGTTTTTTGAAAGTATTTTGTAAAGAGGCCATTGTTTAGGCAATCTTTGTAATGATTCTTATTTGTAAGAATGTATACAAAGATGTTGATCTTTTGAAAATGTTTTCAAGTTTTGTAAGATGTTTTGAAAGTGTAGGTGTTTGTTTTTTTTTAAATAGCAAGGATGTTTGTTTTGAAATGGAGCAAGTAATTAGGAGCAATCTACCTACTCAAATATCTTTCTTGTTCATTTTATTTTCCTTTGACATTGTTGTCTTACCATTGATTTGGTAAGCAACCTTATCTTTGGATGTAAACGGGACGGACGTGGGTCATCGTATAACGATGATTAGCAATATTGCAAGGTATCTTAGCATTTTTTTGAGGGACTAAGATCATTTGTAAGGAAACTTAGATAGCGTTATCGAGGGACTGTGATATTATACTTTTTGCTTGTTTTTTTCTAAGATGCCTCATATGCGTAATATGGTCATTTTGTATAAGGCAACCAAGTGGATTTACCCTAAGGGTGTATGTGTGCAAATGTGTTGATTTACATGCATTGATTTGTCTTTGATTAGGGTTTGCTATTTGGTTGGTTTTAATCTTTCCAATACAAACCCTAATTACTAGCAATTGTATATAAAGCGATAAATTGCGGAAATTAAAATATACTAAGATATTACATCATTAGGGAAGGGGGTGTACAAATTTTAAAATGGAGATTTTGCAAGAAAATTAAATCTAATTAACTATTACAACCATATTGAATAAAAATGCACAAATGCAAATGGAAAAGAAATTATTTTTATTTGGTTTTCATGAAAAGGTTTTAACCTAAATCTAATTAAGAAAAATGATTAATTAAAATTAATTAAGTTAATTAAGAAAGAAATTAAATCAAAAAAAAGTATTTTCAGGGTTTTTTATGAAAAGGTTTTAAACTAATAAAATAATATGGAAATTAATTAATTAAAAAGCCTAAGTTCTAAATTAATTTTATTTACAAGAAAATAATATAATATTTAAACCTAAACCTAAATATTAATTATTAAAAAAAGAAATTAATTTGTTAAAAGAAAATGTTTTTGGCCTTTTTGTTTTATAAGAAAATAAAATAAATATGAATGCAAAAGATAATAAAATAAATATTTTTTTGGATTTTTTTGTTAATAATAATAAAAGTAATGTTAGTAGTAATAATAAAAATAATAAAAGAAAATATGAAAGTAAAATAAAATATATAGAAAAATGAAATAAAGAAATAATGGGTCAGGGGGTGCTGAAGTAAAGCAGGGATTAGGAGTCAGCAAAAAAAAACAAGGCCCACTTATTGGAAGCCCAGGCGCCTAGTTGAACAAAAATGAGAAAAATGCTAAAAAATAATGGAAAAAGGTAGCGCTGGGTATTGAACCCATGACCTTCCATACACACGCGCGCTACCTTTGCCAATGGGGTGGCTGTATATCCGTTAATACAAATGAAACAATAAATACATAAGGTAAAACGTCTCCATGACCTGTACTTCGTCTTCAACCTTCAGCCAGCCGGACCACCTGTATCTTATTCATTTCTCAACAAAAATGGAAAATGCAAACATGAAAGTTGTGCTATTTTTCCTCACGAATCTAACCATATAACTTATGTAAGCTAAAAGTCAAAGATGAAGATTAATTTTGTTGGCCCTAAATTGAAACCTTATTTTTTCAGAAAGTTCAAATCTGAAATTCTCTACATACAATCAATATAAATGAAAACTATGAACATGGTCAGTTTTAGAGCAATGATATCTACATTTTATCTTCACAAATCTGAAACAAATGATGCCTGTATGAAGATATGGAAGTTTTAAAGCTTACCTCTTGTAGTTGGAATCGTGAATGGAGTTTGAGCAACTTTGGACCTCCTTGAGTGTATTCCAACTACTACTTTGCTTTGAAAGTCCCTGAATCTCCCTACTCAAGTCAACCTACAAGCTTGATATTTGAAAATGGTGGATAGTGATGGAGGGGTTACAGTCTTGAAACAGGGGCTTGGATCACTTGTGTAGGATGTATGTAAGGTGTTTGAATGATTAAGAATCAAAACGCACGAGTGGAAATGAAGATGGAGAGTTTTGGCTCAAAACTGTCAAGTTGAGCAGTCTTATGCAGCAAGGGTGTTTAGGAGAGTTTTTGGATGATTGAAATCGTGCCTTAGCTTGCAATAAACTTGTTAATATGTATAGAAAAGATTAGAGCACAAAATCACTCCAGGTTTCTGAGTTATAGGGTTATGGCTCTATAACTTGCTTTTGAAGAAAAGTGAAATGACAAATCTCAAATGTTGTACAAGCATGTCCTGAGCTTATTCAGGCCTTATACACCTTGCTTTTGGATTATAGGGGGTGTGTGTGCAGAAAGAACAAGTTAGAGCTCAAGACAAGTTGACTTTGTGATTAAAGCAACTTTTGAAGAGTTGAATGGTAACTTTCTTCCAAAAATGGCAAATTGGCTTGGACAATGCTTGGAATACTTGGATAATAGCTCAAAAGCAAGTGTAATCTTCGGATTATGGAGAGATCTTGAGGTTTAGAAGCCTGCAAAACAAGATTGTGCAGCATAGGTTTGAAATTGGATTTGTGTTCATCACAAAATGCCTTGTAATTCAAATGACAAAACACCAACTTCATCTCTTAGATTGTCTCTACTCAAGAATGATCTCAAGGAGTTATTGGATATTTTTGAAAGCTTGTAACGTGCTCTACAAACCATCTTTGAATTTCTTTTGAAGATTCCCCTTGGAACTATGTGCAAAATTGTCGTGAACTTAGGTCAAAAAATCTGCCTAACTAGGGCAAAATTTCACTAAGTCTTTTTTAGTTCATGAGCATGTATTCATAAAATTATAACTTGAGATCCAATCACTTTTGGAAGAAGTTGTGTGAATAAAAGTTGTAAATTTCATGGAGATCTATAACTTTCATGTTAGAAGTTTCTCTTGAATCATCTTGCATCATAATGAAAAAATTGCTCAAAGTTATGAAAAAATAAGAAATTTTTTACACTTAGAAAATTTTCTAAGTTTAGAAATTTTGACTTTTTAAAATTAAATCTTGATGAATAATTTTCATATTTTGACATGTTTTTATGAATTTTAATCTTTGATACTTGATTTTGACCAAAAAGTCAAAGTTTGACTTTTCAGTGTACAATTGACTTTTGATTAGTTGACTGTAAAATTCATCTGTCAATCCAATGGATTTGCAATGTTTTGAATCATGTCATTAGGTCAAAATGATGCAATTGGACTTTTGATATCATTCCTTAAACCAATTGACCATTTTCTAGGTCAAAAATCAGAAATTGCCCTTTCCCAGTCAAAACCCTAATTTTGACCATTTTGCCCTTTTGGAGATTTGATCAAATTTCTTGAGGAATTATGGTCCAAACTTGATCAAATGATACATATGAGTTTAAAATGTTGATGTGGATAAAAAATTATAGGGTTTGACTGTAAATTGGCCATGGTTGACTTTTCCCCAATACAATTGATTATTAGGTCAATTATTCAATTGACTGAAGAAAAGAGTGATCCAAGGCTTAAAACTTTGAATGAGTAGTCTTGAGGGTCCATAATGTTCCATGAAATTCATATGGGGCATTAAAAGTTCAATTATCCTTGTGCAATCTCAAACCCTAAATTCCAGTCAGCAGTGCTTTAGGAGGTGTCTT
Source organism: Vicia faba (assembly GCA_948472305.1). NCBI lineage: Eukaryota > Viridiplantae > Streptophyta > Magnoliopsida > Fabales > Fabaceae > Vicia > Vicia faba. The sequence continues at coordinate 1,222,013,707 of OX451735.1, forward strand.
AAGCTGATCAAACAGTCAAAGAAGCAAGTTTAAAATCATCTAGACCCAAAGGTAAACCCCACTTTTATTTCTTATCCCCAACAGAGTCGCCAGTTTTGTGATACAGTGGCAGAACCGACTGTTATACTGGTTTGCATTTTTTGTTCACAAATGTCGCAGTAAGTAAGAGTCGCCGCCGAATTTTATTTTATCCAACAAAGGAAAGGGTGAAAAGAACAGAAAAAAGACCTTTTTCGAGATTTTCTGAGTAAGGGGGTAGATTATTGAAATGGAAGGTGTTAGCACCCTTTCCATCCGTGGTTTTCCACGGGCTCTTAGGTACTTGCTCATTTTTGAAAATTATTTGTGTTTGTGTGTTTTGAAAGGTGTTTGTTTGCTTTATGGTAACTCCCGTATCAGTCCTCGAGAGTGTGATAAAGCATTTTGAAAATTTGGTTGAAAAGTTTTTGAAAGTGTGGTGTGTAAAAATTTGTTCTTGAGCAAGTACTTAAGAATTATCTACCTACTCGAAAAAAGTTTGTTCTTTTCCTCCTATCCTTTAGATAGTGCTATCCTATTATTAGTGAGTAGGTAGCCCTAGTCTTCGAATGTTGAGGGATTATCGAAAGGGGTGTACGTTCACTAAAGGCAATTGGGAAAAAACTCTTAGTAATTGTCCTAAAGCCCTAAGATCAATTTTTTAACTGAGGCAACAATCGAGAGGGTCATCGAGGGACTAGTGATCTCTTAGACTCAAGGACAACCACTAAGGATTCTCACGTTTCGAGAATTGTGACTGTATTTGAAGGCAACCAAAGTGGGAGATACCCTAGGGGTGAGCATGTGCAAGTGTGCTTGATTCTGTTCATTTATCTTGTGCATTTAGGATTATCTATGTTCAATTAACTGTTATCTTTCCATAAAATCCTATTAGCATACATCTAAGCAGTTTATCGTACAGAAAGTAAATTGCGGAAAAAATAAAGTTCCAAACTATTACAGGGCCTTGGGGAAGTTACATAATCATAGACAGGAATTTAAATCTAACTTAATTATTACAAACCAGGAACAACTACATAATTGGAAAATAATACGGCAAAAATAATAAATACGCGAAGCGTCTAAACCCTAAAGCGGGCAAAAGTTAAAAGAAAAGTATTTTTTATTGTTTTTTTATGTGAAAAAAATTTAAATGATGAAAAAGTAATTAATTGGACAAATTTTGAATTAAAACAAATCAAATTTGAATAAAAAATATTTTTTGATATTATTTTTTAAGAAAAAGATTTGAAATTTAAACCTAGATTCTAATTGATTTTATTTTAAAGAAAAAATTTAAAATTTTAATTAAATTAATTTGTAAAAATTAATTTTATTGAGAAAATTCTAAATCCTATTTTTTGTGGGTTTTTTTTTTATGATTTTGAAAAACAAATAAACAAAAAACATAAACAAAATAAAAAAATAATAGAGAAATTAGAAAAAATGGGCCTGAGGGGTGAGAAACCCAATTGAGGGGTGTATTGCTAAAATTCCCAAAGCCCAGATCTTATGCCAACCCAATTGCCCTTGCGTGTGATTCAGTATGGAGCAAGCTTGGAGGTCCACCATGTACGTTTGAAGCTGGAGCGTTTAATCTGGTTTTGATTGATCTGAGGGTGGTGAATTTGAGGCATATGGTATGTGTGTTGGGAAAGCAGCGCATTGGATCTGGAAACAAACTGCTAGAAAAATAATATGTAGGAGGCAGGGGTCGAACCCCTGACCTCCTACACACGTGCGCCTTAAGCCCTTCACCTTTTCCATCTGAGCCAGCTTGTCATTCGCTTATACAAACAACAACAAAATAATATAATCCAAAATCAAAAATTAAAATTATATTTAAGAAAAAAATGCGCGCTGCATTCAAATGGCCCAACCAGGTCGTACCACGCCATCGTCTTCTTCAATGGCTGTCGTTTTAGCCCAGGAACTTTTACCTACGAACAAAACTATCACTAAAGGACCTAGAAATTTCAACAACGCACAACAGGAAATATAAATTTAATGTAAAGGCATGGATCCATTGGGTTTGACCCCCTGAGCATAATGGTATCTTTTATTAGGCCTGATTTCGCTTATACCTGAAAACCCCAAAACAAAACTTAAAACCCTAACAATGGGAGTTGGTCATATATGCATCAAAACTGGAAATTAATCATTCAAACATATTCTAAATGCTCATACAAACATGAATGCATACTCAAAACTTATTTATAACGCGTGTATGATCAAAATCAAATTCAAAATATCATGAACAAATCGTGATGATGTAAATGATGGTTCTGAGTGCTTTGACGCGTGAGAATGATGTGGATATCTTCAAAAAGTCCCCAGGAATGGATTGCAAACGTCTAGTTTCTATGAATCCTTCTGTAAATGTCAAACCGATTGCCACTTTTTGTCAAAAATCTTGAGCTTCTTGTGTGTACTCTATGCGGTCAACCCTTGTTTTTTTTATCAGGCAAGGTTATGAATATATAATATAATGTATTAGGTCAATAAAACTGGATACAATCTTGAAGATTTGTGAGAAAAAGATTTGATTCGCAATTTGTATTTTAAGTTTCCAAAATTGGCCAAAACATGCTCTTTTCATTCCAATCAGTCCTTGCACGAAATCTTCACTTGCTCATCAGATCTTAGACTCATTATGTGGCCTTAAAACAAATCTTTGGATTTTATTTCATTATTTCGATATTTTATTTGATTTATTTTGACTTAAATGGATAAAAAATCAAAATAAATAATAAAAACAATGAAATAATGTATGAGTGAGCTCAGGGGTCGTGGGCCATGTTAAGAACAAGTTTCAAGCATGGAAACATGAGCCCATTTGGAAAACAAATCAAGTTTGGTCAATATTGGCTTCATGCACCTTTCCAAAAATTGGTCAACTTTAGAAATGCATATCTTTCTCAAATTTAATCCTGTGAGGGTGTTCTTAGATTTTTTAGAGAGCTTAGGATGTCCTCTAAACAATCTGTTTGGTTTCACCTCAATTGGATCTCCAATGTTCATGTAAGGAGCTTTGATCCAAAAGGTGTTTTTGTTGACTTTTTGAAAGAACCTATAATGTCTGAGCTTGTATCTTTTGATTGAGGCATTTATTGGACTTGAGGGATGAAGAGAATTTATAGGGAATTGGATTATCTTCAAAATGAGCATTGGAAGAAAAATTTCTAATAAAGTATGAGAAAGTTATGCCTGGTCAAAGTTTGGTTGACTTATCCTATAGAAACCCTAATTTGCCATTTTTGACTTTTGATTAGTTAGGAGCATTTCTTGAGGAATAATGATCAACCCTTGATCAAATAATGGATAATACTTAAAAATATTGATGTTTACCAAAAATCTTAAAGTTTGACTGTATTTGGACCACAGTTGACTTTTGACCTAGTATAGTTTATTTCCAAGCATTTGAGCAGTTGACTGAGCAAACATATTGCTCAAGGCATGAAATTTGGCATGGATTATCTTGAGGGCATATTAAGACAATGGAGAACATTTGGGATCCTTTATAGTCATAAATCTTGCATGAAATTGAAACCCTAGTTTGAGGTTTATTTCCTTCGGAGGAGAATTTGTCTGGTCATTTCTCGGTCATCCTTGAGCAATTGAGGACCTCTAGAAGCATGTCTTGAGTGAAAATGAGAGGGCAAATTTTGGGGTAAAACAGTGACCTTCCAAAGTCCTACTCGTCAAGAGGATATCTCTCGATAAGTATTCCTTTTTTCGGAAGTTCACCGACTCTAGGCGAAGTCGTCACATAAACTCGCAGGGATGATGTACCCCCTAAGCTAATAGACGAACCTTCTTTATAAGGGTTATATTGGAAATATTTTTGAGATAGAAAAATCCCGCCACGCAGTAAATATATGATGATAAGAGAAATTGACAATAAATAAATAAATGCGATAAGGTAGATAAATGCAATAAATAAATAAATAAATCAAATAAAAATAGCAACCCAAAAATACCTAAACCTAGGGTTAAGGAGAGTCCCCAGCAGAGTCGCCAACTGTAGCAACTGGATTTTTAATCAGAGCCGCCACAATTAGTTTTTCTCCTAGGGAAGGGAATCTAACAGAAAACCCTAATTCACAGACAGATATTCTTGGTTTCAGACTCTTATCAGACGAAAGGAAGGTGTTAGGCACCTTTCATCTACCTTGTTCACAAGGATACTAAGCTCTAGGTTTAGGTTGGGTAAAACAGGATTTTAAGTTTTAATTAGAAAGACTCGCCATGATTTTTGATCGTATGCCTACGTATCCTCTTATGAGGAATCAGAGTCTCGATTCGTAGTTCGTATGGGGTTGGTGTTTTTTAGGGGTTTGTAAACATATTTTGAATCACCTCGCACTCGGTCGGGAGTGGTGATTGCGGAGATTTTGACTGAGTGCGCAGTAAGTCAAAACTAGTTTGAAACCCTTTTGCAAAAAAACAGTTGATTAGTTTAGTTTATTGCAAAAACATAGTTTGATGATTTGTTTGTGTTTTTTAATCGTATTATTTGCGAATATCTTGATCAATGCATGATTAGAAAAGATTTAATGCAAATAATATATAAAATAATGTATGCAATTTTTAAATAAAATAGAATTGTTTGATAATATAATAATATTTAAATAGTAAATATATTAATAATAATATTCACATAAAAAGGGATTATAAATAATAAGCTATAATTATAATAATAATAAAAAAATTAAGTAATTACAACAATATATAATAATAATATAAAAATATAATAATAATAATAATAATAATAAATCACTATTTAATAATAATAATATTTATTATAAATAAATAATATATATGTATATTTATAAAAAATAGAAAAATAATTGAGTTATAAAAGAAAATAAATAAAATTAACTAAATTCAGGGGGGTGTAAATCTAGTTGTGTAGTAAAATAGAGGGTGTGAAAAACAGCCTGGTTTGGCCCAACGCGCAGGGGTGTGTGAATGGTTTGTTGGTTTAGTAATATGGCAAAAGGGGGTGCAAAAATTAATTGACTCGGCCCATTAAGTAAATTGAGAGGGGTCCGGATGATTGGGTAGGCGAGGGTGTACGTTAGCTATCATGCAGACTTGGCCTCTGGCCGTCTGATGGAAATCACATGGAGGACAATGAGGGACCATGATAATTACAGTAGGTGTGGTGCATGCAATAGAAACAGATTAAAATATTTTATTTTACTTCAGTTTTTTTGTTTACAGCATCATCATTTGCACTCTCTCTCTCGCGATAACACAAGCCCATTTCCCCTTCTCCTTCCTTGCCTAGCCCTAACATCAACACGGTAGCGGCGCTACAAATTGCATCGGTTCTTCCTCAACCCAACCATCAACCCAAACAACAACACAAAAAAAAGCTAAGAATGTTACCCCTTTGCGATTCTGTTTGATTTTCCGAGCTTCCTAGATTCGGTACTAATCATCTTCTTCCCTCTTCTTTGCAGGATATGGTGGCAGTGGAGCTTGAGATGGTGGTGGACGCGGTTGTCAGCGGAGGGGACGGCAAGACCGATTAGGGTTTCGGAGATCGAAACCCCAATCGGTACAGCGAATTGGGTTCTCTCCTCCTCGCGCTTTATCATTTTCTTCCATTGAAACAAAAAAACAGTAAATTTAATAACCAGCTTTCTTAAAACTTAATGGGCCTTGCGTTTATCTTTTTTTCATTGAAACATAAAACAGTAAATTTAATAAGAATGCCTCTTTTCCTTTTTTAATCATTGGATGGGTCATTTTAATTTATAATGATAAACACACCCCTCTCTTAGAAACAATAAAAAACCATTGTTGGGCCTTATATAAAAAATAATAAAACAAAAGTTCAATAAGAATGTCAAAGAACTTTAGTGGACTTTTAATACCAATACCCATCTTTGGCTATCCACGAAAAATAAAAATGGGTCAGACGCAATTGCCTCGCGTATTGTAAATTCAACTTTTTATTACCAATAACAATTAACAAATTAAGGACTTAATTATTATTCTTTTAAAGTAATTTTCAATTTCCGAATCGCATGGGGAATTGGTCAACATGCTATGAGAATGGGTTCACGGATACATGAGTCTTTCTGATTTAGAAAGCCCCGCCTTCCTGAATTTAAGGTACACCCCCTAGTCTTGGATAAAGATGGACCATCAGATACTGTTGTACCATCCTTAATTGAATATTTCTTCAATTTTAATCTCGAAAAATAAAAATCATCGAGGTAGGACAAATTTATGGTACGACACTACCTATCCATAGTGAAATGGCTACCATTCATTGGAGTAATAGATCTCAGCAACGAACTACCTTCCATAATTACAAGGCTACCATTCATTGGAGTAATAAATCTCAAGAAGGAGGCAGAGGAAATTATGGAAGATATGCATGATGGTCTCTTTGGGACTCACTCAAACGGATATACGATGGCCAAGAAAATCTTGAAAGTTGGCTACTATTTGTCAACAATAGAGACTGATTACCATCAACATTCAAGAACTTGTCACAAATGCCAAATTTATGCTGACAAAGTCCATGTGCCTCCTATCCCTTTGAACGCCATGACCGCTCTGTGGCCATTTGCAATGTGGGTCATTGACATGATTGGAGAGATCAAGCCCATTGCTTCCAATGGACATTGCTTCATTCTGATCGCTATTGATTATTTCACCAAATGGGTCGAAGCCGCTTCATTTGCTTCAGTCACCAGGAACGTGGTAGCCATATTCATCAAACATAACCTTATCTGCCGTTATGGTATCCCCGAAAGGATCATCAGCAACAATGGGACTAACCTCAACAATTCTATGATTATTGAACTTTTCACTCAGTTCAAGATCAAGCATCACAGTTCTTCTCCATATAGACCTAAAATGAACGGCGCAGCCGAAGCGACCAACAAAAACATTAAGAAGATTGTGCAGAAGATGGTAGTAACATATAAGGATTGGCATGAGATGTTATCATTTGCTCTTCATGGCTACCGTACTTCAGCTTGGACATCAACTGGGGCAACTCCCTTTTCTTTGGTCTATGGCATGGAAGTTGTTCTGCCAATGGAAGTTCAGATTCCCTCACTAAGGATTATGAATGAAGCAGGCCTAGGCGAAGACGAGTGGATTCAGACAAGATTGAATCAGTTGAACCTGATCGACAAAAAGCGACTAGATGTTGTTTGTCATGGTCAGACGTACCAAAAACGTATGATCAAGGCTTTCAACAAAAAGATCAAGCCTAGAGTATATCAAGTTGGTGACATAGTGATAAAGCGCATCATTCTGCCACAAGGCGACCCCAGAGGCAAATGGACTGCCACCTATGAAGTGCCATTTGTTGTCAAGAGAGTGTTCTCTGGCGGTGCCATGATGCTGACTACCATGGATGGTGAAGACTTCCCGCATCCTATAAACACAGACATAGTTAAGAAATACAACGCATAAAGGACCCGTTAGGTTGACACACCTAGGAAAAATAAGGGCATCCCGGCCAACCAAAATGTTTGGGCAAAATTTAGGGTTATATGCAAAAGATTGTACACCCGGAAAGTTGAAAACCCGAAAGGGTGACTTGAGCAAAAATGGGTATCCTGGTGGGCTGAAAACTCGAAAGGGAGGTCCAGGAAAAAATTAAGGATTAAAAGCGTATGACTATGTCCTGTGGAATCACCACAGTTAACTTTATCACCAAGGTCCGAGTTCAAACGGTCCAAGATCAATCTAATCAACTTCTGTCAACGGCAAGGGGCATTCGAAGACATTGGAGAAATAGTAGAGTTGGAATGCAATGAGATCACTTCTGCATGGCTATTTGTTTTTGTTTTCAAAATATTTGTTTTCCTTTCGACGATTTCCTCTTACTAGGATCTTCGTCTCTTTGTACAAAAAACGCCTATTCATGGGCAAAATATGAACACAAATATACTTTGAAGTGCAAACCTTTCTATTTTGTTTTGAATGCAAAAAATGTCCAATGACTAAAATTGAACGAACATATGCATATGAACATGATTAAAACTATTTGGCACATGTGTCCTGCTAAGAAGCAAGCATCTCTTTAATGTATATGAAATATCCCTAGATTTATTTCATTAGCATTATCTCCAAGGACGGCTACAATAAACCTTTCCTTAACAGAGTTACCCACAGAGTCTCTTTGCATAGTTTGATTTCCAACTAGAGTCTCAATCTCTTGACATCTCTCTCCCTAGCTAAGTTGATCCTACAAGAAGAAGCCTTATGGATCTTTTCCTCGAAGAACTCACCTCATCAATAGTTCATCGAGTATCCATCAATAAGGTTTATTTCCCCAACAAACAACTAGTAGCATAACTCCCCAGTTGAGCTTGTACTCCTCCGGCATAGTCTATATTCCCAACTGAGTCTGTCTTCCCCAGCTGAGTCTATCCTCTCTAGCTTGAGTTTTCCTTTCAGACTTTTACAAATCAGAGGGCCACAACCCCTAATCCCCATTAAAGTCATCAACAAATTCTTTACTATCTCTAAAAGTTATTGTGAAGCCTGGATCCGACCAGACAATAGTCAACTTCATTCATTCAAAACACTGTGAAGCCTGGATTCGACCAGATATTAGTGTAACTTTTCAGATACTATGAAGACTGGATCCGACCAGATAATAGTACAACTTTCCAAATGCTATGTAAACTGGACCCGACCAGATAATAGTGTAACTTCTCCCAGTACTTTGAAGCCTGGACCCGACCAGATAAAAGTTTAAATCTTCGAGATATTTAAAACCTGGACTCAACCAGACCAGGGTTTTAACTTCTTTTCCCCAGCAAAGTTTGCCTCTACCCCATAAAGTTACTATGAATCCTGGATCCGACCAGATATCAGTTCAACTTCATCTTTTAAAGTAAGTTATTGTGAAGCCTGGACCCGACCAGATAGCAATTCCCCTTAGAAATTCATTATGAAACTTGGAATCCGACCAGATAACAACTAAGTTCCAAGCAAGTTACTGTAAAGCCTGGATTCGACCAGATATTAGTTTAACTCTATTTCTTAAAACAAGTTTATTGTGAAGCCTGGACCCTACCAGATAGCAATTAACTTCATCCACCTCCAAATCTGTGAAGCCTGGATCCGACCAGATATCAGTTCAACTTTATCTCTTCAAGCAATTTTATTGAGAAGCCTGAAGTCCGACTAGATAATAATTAACTACAATCCCCAGCAAGACACTATGAAGCCTGGACCCAACCAAATAATAGTTTAACTTTTAAAGAAACCTAGAATCCTGGACCCGACTAGGTAGTAGTTACCAACTTCAAGTTATTGTGAAGCCTGGACCCGACCAGATAACAGTTCAAGTTCAAGAAATTTTCTGCGAAAGCCTGGAATCCGACCAGATAACAGTTAATTTATTCTTCCCCAGTAAGTTACCGTGAAACCTGGAATCTAACCAGATAACAACTATCATTCAAGAGATATTCCCCAATGGAAGCATTCTTTCAACAAGTTTGAAGACGTGTATATTCTTCATCCCCAACAACAATATGGGATTCAACTTCCCAGGAACTTCTCAGCAGTAGTCAGAGATTTATTTTCCCATACAAACATGCATCCCACGTTCATACATCATAGAATATGCATACGAAATGCATTTAGCGTGATCTTATTCATCTTGTGAACATCATGCATACATCTGCATTTAACCAACCCTTTTCCCACAGGTAAAATATCAAGTTTTAATCTAAATCGACCAAAGATTTATGATGATACTTCTTCCAGTGTTTACCAACATTCCTCTAAATGCCATCTATAAGCCCATTTTCAGTATATCTTCGAGTGCAAATTTCTGGGCACTCTGGTGTTCAATCACCTTCCACCTTCATGTCACGAATGGCGGATCCGCCAATCTAACTCTTCAGGTTTTAGAAGATTGAACAGGGGCAACTGTCCAAAATAACCTCTCATTTCTCAAAAGATCATACTAGACCCTCAGGTTAGCTTCTATCAAAGTTTCAAGTCTTGGATTATAATTTTCCAAGAAAATCATGCACAAGGGGAAAATGGTCAATTACACAGTGAAAAGTCAATTTTTGACTTTTGGATCAAAATCAAGTTTCAAGAATCATATTTCATCAAGGCATGTTAGAGTATGAAGTTTGTTTCATCAAGAAAATCAAAGTCAAGATTATGTTGAAAAAGTCAAAGTTCTAAATACTTCAAAATGTTTCTAAGTGTTTAAGAAATATGATAAATTCAGAACTTCTGGCCAGATCTTCACCATGATGCAAGTTGATTCTGGAAGAACTTTTAACACAAGAGTTATAGATCTCAATGAGATCTAAAATATTGCAGAATAGAAATTCTTCTAGAAAGTCTGGGATTTCAAGTTATACATCTCCAAAGACACGTCCCTGAAACTTAAGCATTCAGTAGATTCTGGACCTTTCCAAAACACGATTTAGTTAGAACTTCTGGGTCAATTTTCATGTAAGTCCAGTCAGAATTTGCAAGAGTAATTCAAAGAGGGTCTGCAAAGCGTGTTACAAGCTTTCTGGAAAGTTTGAGGACTCCCTCAGAACATGCTGGAGCAAAGAGATTCAAAGATCAGAAGTTGGATGTTTGTTCTAAATTGCGCTAATGCTGAACTTCTGACCCAGAATAAGCTATGATGCATGATCTTATATTGCAGGATTTCTGGTTTGATAAATCTCATCATCATTTAATACTCACAACCACTTTTGAGTTTTTATCCAAAGGATTTCCCCACGTGTGGCATAGAAGTACATTATTGTCCTTGAAAAAGCAAACTTTTGTACAAGAGTATGTTGGGCCCATGCTTTTCTTTTGCTTCTGATGGTACTTTTCCTTAATCCATGCTTATAATTCCAACTTAGGCACGGCAAAAAGCTGCTAACCACCATACTTGTTTAACTTGCTTCAAGAACAAGTCAGCGCCCTAGTATGTTGGATGTACCCTTAACCTCTCCAAGATACTAAATCCTTGCCTATAAATTGAAATCCATTTGCAACTGTAAAAGGGTCAAAAAATTGGAAAAAAGATCTTTGAAACCATGCAAAAAATTCCAAGAATCTGAAACTGCAAACACAAATACAAAACCTGCTAGTTTTTTATTCTTGCATTCAAACTCCAATTTCCCTCAAGTGTTTCTTGACCAAATCATCCATACAGCTTCTGATATACATTTAGAAATTTTTTTAACTTCTGTTTTCAGACTGTAACATGTTCCCCATCAGTCTCCACCTCACAAAGTCAGAACTTTGCTTCTTGGCTATTCCAGAATTTTCCAGCCATTCATAGCCCAAGTTAAAGTTTGTTCCAACCTACTGAGCACGTGAGGAAGCTGATCAAAACATTACAAGCAGTCAGAACATTTTCCAGTTTCAAAGTAAGTTTCTGCTGACTCTCATCATATCACCTAGACATTGTTAAACTTGCATGGCCAAAATACAATGTAGACGTCCTGATTCTGATGTTGTACATATTTTGAGGTTTCATGTACTTTCTGCCTAAGTAGGGAGAACATCAGTTCATAACTTCTTAAGGAAATTAGAATTAGCAAATGCATGCTTGTTTCTGATTTACAGTCTTGTTATTTTTTATGTTTCTGAAACCATGGTGGAAACCTGCCACAATTGATATGTTTGTGTTTTCTGTTCTGTTGAGAAATGGATAAGTTGTAGATATTCTGATTAGCATGGAGAAAGAGATGAAGTTCGTCATCAGAATTTAATTTGTGTTATATGTTTATGCTTTTGCTTCTAATACCAGATGTACAACCACCCCAGTGGTAGAAAGTGCGTGCATAAGACATTAGTTTTAAGGATCCTGGGTTCTAGCCCCAGAAGCATTTTTTTTTAGGTTCATTTGTTTACATTTTTACCCATTTATCTGTCAGACAATATTCCTAGATCAGAACTTCTAGAAATCCTCACCCAACAGCATTATCACTTCTCTCTCTCAAACAACCAGAACTTCTGACTTGCCAGTGATATTAGAACTTCTAGGTTCTCAGTTGCACTAGAGCTTCCAAACTCCTTCAGTAATCAGAACTTCTAGGCTTTCCCTTATTCCCAGAAACCCCAGAACTTGGTGTATCCAAACCCAGAACTTCTGACCTTCTACTTTCCCACAAAACATTTTCCAGCTGAAAGCGTATCAGGATCAGAACTTCTGTTCCTTCTCATTTCAATAACATGCTGATTCTGACTCCCTTTTCTCTTATTATATTATTTTATCTTTAATCACCAAAAATATTTTATATTCACATACTTTATTTTATCTCTTTTTTAAAAACTCAAAGATCAAAAATATTTCTTAAGCAAACTTATTTCTTTTCTTGAACAAAACAAGTCCATTTTACGTTTCTTATACATTATTTCAATATGATTGTAATTAATAACTAGGTTTAATTTTCTTGCAACCCCCATTTGTGAATTTGTATACCCCCCCTCCCCTAATGATGTAATAGCATAGTAATTTTACTTTACGCAATTTATCGCTCTCATATAAATGTTAGTAATTAGGGTTTTGTATGGCAAGATTAAAATCAGCAAGTAGTAAACCCTAATTCAAGATAAATCAAGCATGTAAATCAAATACACTTGCACACTTGCACCCTTAAGGTGATTCTTATTTGTTGCCTTACAAAAATGGCCATGTTATGCATGTGAGGTATCTTAGCAAAAACAATAAAAAATATAAGATCATAGTCCCTCGACGATGCTAAAAATGTTGCCTTTCAAAATGACCTTAGTCCCTCAAAGAGAAATGTTAAGATATCTCACAAAATTTCTGTCATGACTATACGATGATCCACGCCCGTCCCTTTACATCCAAAGATAAGGCTTCTTACCAAATCAATGGTAAGATAGCAATATCAAAGGAATGAAGAAATTAACAAAGACTTTTGAGTAGGTAGATTGTTCCTATTTGCTTGCTCACTTTCAAATCAAACATCCTTGCTTATTTTTAAAACAAACACCAACACTTTCAAAACATGAAATATTTTCAAAAGTCCAACACTTTGTATACGTTCTTACAAACGAGAACTATTACAAAGTTTGCCTAAACGAAGCGCTTTTTTTAAATACTTTCAAAAAAACCACACAAAGCACATTTTCAAATAAAAGCAAGTGATCTAGCAAGCAACTAAGAGCCCATACATAACTATGGATGAAAAGGGTGCTAATACCTTCCCTTTTCATAATCTACACCCCCGAACTCAAGAAATAATCTCAAAGGTCTTTCTTGTTCTTTTCAGCCTTTCCTTTTGGATAAAAGAAAATTCGGTGGAGACTCTTGCTAACCACAACATTTGCGATAAAAATAAAAACGCCCAAGTCAGTTCTCCCACCGTATCACAAGATCACTCAAAAATCATAAAAATTGAAGGAGTTATAGTCTTTGGAAGATGATGAACAAATTTGGGGAAATTCACAAAAGACATATAATCTTTTCAATTCTTAAACAACTTTGCAAGCATTTTCAAGTTTTGCATATTAAACCAAAGTTGTAGTAGACATACCAAATATTATTATGGAAAAAGAATGAGTTCAAGGAGATAAAAATTGACCAAATTATGATCATTTGAAGTCAAACTCTAAGATTCAAAGGATTTTCAAAGAGACTTGTAATCTTCTTCAAACTTAAATGGTCTTCTATGCTAAATTAGCCTTTGATACTTGAAGATAACTTGTTAAAGATTCTTCAAAGAGAACCATGGCTTTGGAATCAATCAAAAATCTCAAAAAATGAACAAGATATGGTCCTTGGAAGTCAACAAACCCTAGTTCAAAGAGTGTCAAAATGACTTGAAACCCCTTTCAACTTTTGATTATTTTTCTTGCACAATTGGATCTTTTCATGTGAAGATAAGTTATTGTAGATGATGATAAGAACCCATAGCAAAAAGAACAAACTCAAAATATTGAAAATTGAGAGATTTATGCACTTGTGATCACTGAATCAAGCACTTGCTCGATTAGGTCAAACTTGTTGAATCAACCTTGAATATTTTGAACTCTCTTTGCAAAATAAAGCATGATGAATCACATTAGCCCTTGAAATGATGTTGTCTTAAAGAAAATTGGAAGATGGAGCTTAAGTCTCAATGAAGCTTGTTAAAGAAGGCATGGAAATAAACATATGAACCTATGCATATTCTTGATGAATACTACCACCATCCTCGAGGAAAACTTGACCTAAATAAAGTGAGAGAGCTATTTGAACCAAAAACATTGATATCATAGACATAGCCTTGAAGCTTGAGCTCTTGCCATCCGTTGAAGAACCATTTTACTGAGGACCAACCCTCAATCCCTAGGTTAGATGGTGAGATTGATGCAATTGTGTCATCACCTACAATATGAACATTCAAAGAAACACATATACATATTTTTATGTTATTTAAAAGAACACATGTACAAGATACACACTTCAACGTGCTTGGTGATCCCTCAAGAGCAAACAAGATAGGATGAAGTAGAAAGAGAGAACCAACCCTAATGTGTGATATTAGTGTATTGATAAAAATGAGATAATGATAGATCTTAGGGGCATAACAGATACCCTTTTCTTTCTTGCCTTGATAATTTGATATCACGGTTAAGAACCATTATTCCCCTATTTTTGCTTGCATTGATGAGTTGATGTCTTGGCTAAGCATCCCCTTATCCTATCTTGATGATTCGATATCATGGTTAGGTTCCCCACTTCATTTGTCCTACCTCAATGATACAATGTCGTGGTTAGGTCTCCCTCTCCATATCCTATCTTTGTGCTATGATACCTCGATTAGGTGTGTGCTACTTGAGAGAGTGGATGCTCCTCAAGCTTTGTTTTTTTGTTTGTTTTGGTTCATCTTTGCTTATTCACACCTTGTGATTTTGTTTTTTCTCTTTAGGTTTTGAACCTTTGCCATGTTCTCTTATAATCTTTCGATTTAACCTTTGGTAGTGATTCGAGATAGACATTAGGATTGTAATCCATGCATGCTAACTTAGTTAGAGGTTCCACTTTTATCCTTGACCTTAGGACCATCATTGTATGATAACATTAGGGATAGATCTAGATAGTTTCCCTTAGATGTTTTTTTTTTCTTTTTGCATCCTTAAAACTAAAACCTTTTCTTGGAAAATGGATAAAGCATCTAAAACTTCTCAAATTCTTTTCTAAGGTAAAAAACACTAACCAATGCAGATATTTTTGTCTTCGGGCATTCTTTTTCTTTTAAAACCTTTTCTATAAGGATATGTTGCTTCAAATTCGAACAACTTGGAAATGCTAAGTGTGCGAGGGGCTGAGCATGAGTCTCTTTACAAGCTGCAACACCAATCACGAGTTGTAATCCTAATTGTAAGGATGTGAATGCAACATTATCCATAAAAAACATAAAACAAACAAAAACATTTTAGCTGAACTACGACGCTCTCATACCTTAAAAGGGATATATAGGCATCTGGTCGTGGGGCTCAGCCGAGCTAAGCTATGTAAATATCTCCTTATTTTCCTTGTGTTTTATTTTGCAGGAATTCCCTCTTTGCATTTTTCCTTTTGTTCTTTAGCTTTAGATTAGAACACACCCTTTGATTAGAACAACAAGAGTGGATCCGGTGGAGTACCACAGACGTAAGGGGTTCTAATACATTCCCCTTGCATAATCGACTCCCTTAACTATATCTCTTGGTTGTTTGACCTTGATTTCACCCTTCTCAGGTTTAGTCGGTGTTTACCTTTTCCTTCCTGCTTGATAAAATACGTTCGATAGCGACTTCATTGATTTCATCTTGATGATTTTTTCCTCTGGTTTTTTCAGCTGGCGAATTCACTGGAGACAGAATAACCAATTGCTAGTCCATCCTGGAGTCACTCCTAGCTCTTGTTTTCTTTTCCTTGAGTGTTTATTTTTTATTCTTTATAATTTATTCATTTGTACATGTTTATCTGAGCATATTTTTGTATTGCATCTTTATTGCTTTCTATATACTAGTTTCTATAGTGCTGGATTTTGTGTTTCCTTATTGGGTGGGTGTTACTATGAGGTAAAAGGCCAATACCCAGGCCAAGTGGTAAATAGTAGGAACACTAGGAATATAGTGGAACATGACGGCTAGTGGACGTAGGTCCTACTAGTGCAGACATATCTTCCATGCTTAGAGGAGGTTCAAATGATAAGTTATCATTATCACGTAGGTGTTACGATGATACTATTTTCAGGCGGATCCGGGATTCTGAGTTACCGTTGACCTTATCCAGACCTAGTCTTCACCTGTGAGCGGGAAGGGAATATTTTTACAAGTACTGATGGTGACTATGTACTGATGGTGACTATGCTCTGTTAGTGATTATGTTTTCTTGGTGACTATTTGTTCTGTTCTGTTAGTGTTTTCATGGTTCTTAGGGTTTATATTTCGTACTTATTGACTCAGGTATTCTCAGCATGTTCAGAAACGGCACAACAGATATCCAGTGTTATGGAAAACCTTGAATCCATGTTATTGCACCTGCATCATGGCATATTTATTTTCCAAAAGACATGTCAGAAAAATAAAAACTATATATGTGTCTATAACGCAGTGGGAGAACTGACTTGGTTATTTTGTGTTTGATCGCAAATGTTGCGGTTAGCAAGAGTCGCCACCAAATTTTCTTTTATCCAAAAGGAAAGGTTGAAAAGAACAGGAAAGACCTTTAAGATGTTTTCTTGAGTTCGGGGGGTAGATTATGGAAAGGGAAGGTATTAGCACCCTTTTCATCCATAATTATCTACGGGCTCTTATTTGCTTGCTAGATCACTTGCTTTTGTTTGAAAATGTGCTTTGTGTGATTTTTGAAAGTGTTTTAAAAAGGCGCCATCGTTTTTGCAAACTTTGTAATGATTCTCGTTCGTAAAAATGTATACAAAGTGTTGATCTTTTGAAAAATGTTTCAAGCTTGAAAGATGTTTTGAAAGTGTTGGTGTTTGTTTTGAAAATATCAAGGATGTTTTGGTTTGAAAATGAGCAAGAAACTAGGAACATTCTACCTACTCAAAAGTATTTCATGTTTATTTCCTCTTTCCTTTGACATTGTTATCTTACCATTGATTTGGTAAGAAACCCTATCTTTGGATGTAAAAGGGACGGGCATGGGTCATTGTATAGCCATGATTAGCAACGTTGTAAGATATCTTAGCATTTTCTTTAAGGGACTAAGATCACTTTTTTGAAAGGTAACTTTGATAGCGTCATCGAGGGACTATGATCTTGTATTTTGATTTGTTTTGCTAAGATAACCCACATGCATAACATGGCCATTTTTCATAAGGAAAAAAGTTGATTTACCCTAAGGGTGCAAGTTTGCAAGTGTATTGATTTACATGCATTGTTTTGTCTTTGAATTAGGGTTTTCTAAGCATTGGTTTTAGTCTTGCCATACAAACCCTAATTTACTAGCATTTATATAAAGCATTAAATTACGGAAAATAAAAATACTAAGCTATTACATCAATAGGGGAGGGGGTGTACAAATTTACAAATGGGAATTTTGCAAGAAAATTAAATCTAATTAACTATTACAACCATATTGAATATTGTACAAAATTGAAAATAAAAATGCAAGAATGTAAATGGAAAAAGAAATGATTTTGTTTGTTTTTTATGAAAGGGTTTAGTCTTGACCTAATTAAAAAAATGATTAAGAAAAATTAACTTAAACTAAATAAGAAAAGAAATTAACTAAAAGGAATTTTTTTAGGGTTTTATTTATGAAAAGGTTTTAAATTAATAAAAATAATATAGATATTAATTAATTAAAAGAAACCTAAGTTATTAATTAATTTTAATTGCAAGAAAATAATATAATAGTTAAACCTAAACCTAAATATTAATTATTAAAAAAGAAACTAATTTATTAAGAAAATGTTTTTGTTCTTTTAGTTTTTATAAAGAGAAATAAAATATAAATGAGTTTAAAAATAATAAAATAAATATTTTTGGATTTTTTATTAATAATAATAATAATATTAATAATAAAAATAATAAAATGAAAATATGAAAGTGAAATAAACTAAAAGATAAAAATAAAATAAAATAAAGAAATAAATGAGCAGAGGGTGTTGTAGCAGGGCCAGGGGTTAGCAGCCAGCAAAATACCAAGGTCCACTGCATTGAGGTCCAGGCGTGTGTTTTTGTGACAAAAAAGAATGAAAATATGGAAAATGGAAAAAAGGTAGCGCGCTGGGTGTTGAATCCACGCTCTCTGGGTTACCAGCGCGCTGCCTTACCACTGGGGTGGCTATACATCCGTTAACATTGGCCCAAAAATAAATACATAACATAAAACTTGCCCTGACTGTACTTCATCTTCAACCTCCAGCCAAAGGATTTGTAACTTGCTCATTCTTCAACCATTTTCAAAAATGTAAACATGAAACTTGCGTATTTTTTCACCACGAATCCAACCATGTAACTAATTTAAGCTAACATTCAAAGATAAGGATGAATTTATGAAAGTACCAAATTTTGACCTAAATATTTCAGCAAGTTTAAACTCAAAATTCTACATTCTCAAGCAACATAAATGAAATCTATGAATATGTATAGTTTCAGGGCAATGATAACTATATTCTATCTTCACAAATGCAAGCCTAACAATGACTAAATAATGAGATAGAAGTTCAAGAAAAAGACCTCAAAACTGGAAATTATGAAATGAGTTTGAGCTTGTTTCAAGTGATGGTGATGATCAGGTTAGCTTCCTTGGACCTCTAGGAAGCTAATGTAATGGTTGGCTTGAGCTGAAGGTGGTTGGAATGGTCTAGAGAAGTCCAACTGTGATGCTCTATTTTTGAACTTGGAAATGGATGAAGATGGTGTTACAGTTGTGTAACAGAGACATGGATGGCTTATGTATGATGTTTGGAAGCTTTTGGAAGCAAAAGGCCAAGAAACGCATGAGTGAAATGGAAGTTTGAAGTTCTTGGTCAGAATATGCAACAATGGTGGCTTGTGATGCAGTTCTGAGTTTGGGGAAGTTTTGGAGCTTGTGTATTCGTCCATTAGCTTGCAAACAACTTGTGCATAAGTAAGGAAAAGGTTATAGCACTTTAGAGGGTCAGAAGTGCAAGCTGTAGAGTTATGGCTATGTTACTTGATTTTTAAGAAAAGTGGAAATATGGTTTCAAGACAAAGTACCAGCATGGCCTGAGTTGTTTTGAGGCTTTAGACAAGTTTCTTCTGACTTTTGGTTTATGTGTGATCAGAAGCAAACAAGTTCAAAGCTCAAGAATTGATTTTGTACATAAAAGCTACTTTTCCAAAATGGCAATGTGTACTTTCTTCCGAAAATGGCATTAAGCATAGGCAATGCATTGAATGCTTGAGTTGAAGCCTCTAACAGCTGTGAAGATATTTAATTAAAGAGTGCCAAACAAGTTTTAGGCCTGCAAAGCAAAGATTGTACAACCTAGCATGGATTTGCATTCTTGTTCATCATGAAATTCTGCCTTGTAAAACAACTTAAAACCCTAACTTCTGGCCTTCGACTCTCCTTGCTCAAAAATGATCTCAAGGATTTCTTGTACATTTTATAAAGCTTGTAATGTTCTCTAAAATCCCTCTTTGAATCACTTTTGAAAATTCTCCTTGGAACTATGTGAAAAATTGACATGAAGTTAGGTCAAAATCCTGCCTAAACTAGGGCAAAATTTCACTAAGTTTCCAAGTTTCATGAACATATATTCACAAAATCATAACTTGAAACCCATGCATTTCTAGTAGAAGTTGTGTAAAGAAATGTTTTAGATCTCATTGAGATCTACAACTTTCATGTTGAAAGTTTCCTTTGAATCATCTTGCATCATGGTGAAAAATTGGCTCAAAGTTGTGAAAAAATATGAAGTTTTCAACACTTAGAAAAATTTCCAAGTTTGGAAACTTTGACTTTTCAAAATGAAATCTTGACTTTTTGATTTCTTGATGAACAAGTTTCATATTTTGACATGTTTTGATGAATTGTGATCTTCGACACTTGATTTTTACCAAAAAATCAAAGTTTGACTTTTCACTGTATTAGTTGACTTTTGATCAGTTGACTGAAAATCAACTATCAATCAATTCATACCATTAGGTAAAAATGATGAATTCGAAACCTTAAGATCATGTCTCAAACCAATTAAACATTCTCTAGGTCAAAAATCAGAAATTTCCCTTTCTCAGTCAAAATCCTAATTTTAACCATTTTGCCCTTTTGATGATTTGATCAAATTTCTTGAGGAATTATGGTCCAAATTTGATCAAATGACATATGTGAGTTCACAATGTTTATATGGATCAAAAATTATGAAGTTTGACTGTAAATTGACCACAATTGACTTTTTCCCTAATACAACTGATTTTTAGGTCAACTGATCAATTGACTGAGCAAAAATGTGATCCAAGACTTGAAACTTGACATGAGCAATCTTGAGGGTCCATAATGATCCATGAAAGTCATATGAGGCATTAAAACTTAAGTTATCCTTGTGCAATCTCAAACCTTAATTTCAGTCATCAATGCTTAAGGAGGTGTCTTGAGATGATCAACCCTAGTGCAGTCTTGAACCAAAGGAGATCTTGTGAGAAAATACTTGATAAATGAGAGGGAAAATTTTGGGGTACAACAGCTGCCCCTGTTCAATCTTCTTAAACCTGAAGAGTTAGATTGGCGGATCTGCCATTCATGACTTGAAGGTGGAAGATGATTAAATACTAGAGTGCCCAGAAATTTGCACTCGAAGATGGATTATGAATGGGCTTATAGATGCCATTTGGAGGAATGAAAGATATTTTCCGGAGATGGGCTTGTAGATGCCATCCAGAGATGATTGTTGACAGAAAATGGACTAAGTCTGAACTTGATCTCAACTGGAAAAGAACCAGAATAAATCTTTGGAGCGATTTATCTGAAACTAGCAGTAGTCTTGTATGTTGTTTGATTGGGAAGAATCAGAATAAATCTTGGAGTGATTTATCTGAACCAAAAGTATTCCTTTGGAAATTATCAGGATAAACCGTTGAGAGGTTTAAACTGAACCAAAATAGGTTTTGAATATTCTTTAACTAGAGAGAATCAGAGTAGATCTTTGAGCGATTTATCTGAACCACAGAAAGTGCCTACTAAGAAAGAATCAGAATAAATTGTTGAGAGATTTATCTGAATCATCAGGGATCTGGAGAAGAATCAGAACAAATCAATGAGAGATTTATCTGAAACAGAGAAAACGTTTGTTGGAAAGAATCAGAATAAACCGTTGAGAGATTTAAATTGAACCGGAAGGGATCTGGAGAAGAATTAGAACAAATCATTGAGAGATTTATCTGAACCAGAGAAGACATCTGTGGGAAAGAATTAGAATAAACCTTTGAGATATTTAAACTGAACCGGAAGGGATCTGGAGAAGAATCAGAATAAATCGATAGAGAGATTTATCTGAACTAGAGAAAACGTCTGCAGGAAAGAATCAGAATAAACCGTTGAGAGATTTAAATTGAACTGGAAGGGATCTGGAGAAGAATCAGAATAAATTGTTGAGAGATTTATCTGAACCAGAGAAAACATCTGCGAGAAAGAATCAGAATAAACTATTGAGAGATTTAAATTGAATCGGCAAGGGTCTGAAATAAATATATATTATGTAGATGGTTGACTTGTCTTTTCTTGGGAATTGACTTGTCGAAAAATTGACGATAATTTTCTATTGATTGATCTTTCCTACAGAGATGAAAGGTTAGTTGCATGCAATGTCATGATGTATGAAATGCATGGTATAATGTTATTTCTCAAAATAAATGAGATTGCGTTGTATGCATCCGTGTTGTCAATGCTATGATGTATGAATGTAATGTATGGACACGTTAATCGTTATGCTGCAGTTTGCTGGAGTCGGGGAAAATAAATCCCTGAGTACTGCTGGGTATGAGGAGTGTAAGTCTTCATATTTTGAAGTTGAAGTGTTGATGAGCTTCCATTTGTTAGAGAAATAAAAAATTTTATGAAAGGGAAACTTCGTGCATTGCTTGTGGACCTCATGAAATCCTGCTGGGGAATCCTGAGAAACTGGGCGACTTTCACTGGGGAGCCTTTGGAGAGGTAACCGGAAGTTTTGTTTCATTGGGGATGTGAGATCACTTGATACCATTAGGCTCCATACTGGAGATATGATAGCGATCCTATAGTGGGATGTCCCTTTTTCCGCTCTTGCTGGAAAAAGTACCTGCATGGGATTTTATGGAATAGTCTAAAGATATTATCCTATTTCTTAAAACCATTAGTGATTGTCTTTCTATTTTATGTTCCTATTTTTTGTTCATTTGTAAACATTAGTCACGTTCAAATGCATATGTTCAAAAATAATCATTGGGCATTTTCGCAAACAAAACACGGAAATAAAAGAAAAATAGATAGTTTTGCACTTTCAAAGGGATATCTTTGTATTAACTTGAATAAGTATTTTTTTACAATGAGACGAACATTATAGTAAGAGAATGTCGTCGTGAAAAATGAAAATTGATACAAAGAAAAGATAGCTATGTGAAATAATCCCATGGGGTTCCCATTCTTCTATAGCCTTCGTGTCTTCGAGCGTCTCGTCCACTAGCTGCCTTGTCCGAAGTTGATTGGATTGATTAGACCCGTTTGAGTTTGTAAGTCGATGCTAAATGTTGTCGGTAAGGTGATCCAATGGGACATAGTCATACGCTTTAATTCCATAACTTTTGCCTGGACCGCCCTTTCGGGTTTTTAGTCCACCGGGATACCCTTTTTTGCCCAAGCCGCCCTTTCGGGTTTTCAGCTTGCCGGGTGTACAGATTTTTTTGCTTTATCCCTAATTTTTGCCCAGCCCTTTGTGGTTCACCAGGATGCTCTAATTGTTACCTAGTCCAGTCGACCTAGCGGGTCTTTATTTATGCGTAGTATCTTTTTACTATGTCTGCATTTACAGGATGAGGAAGGTCGTTGCCATCCATAGTGGTTAAGATCATTGCTCGACCAGAGAAAATGCTTTTGATCACAAATGGTCCTTCGTATGTAGGAGTCCATTTTCCCCTGGGATCACCTTGTGACAATATGATACGCTTGATTACCAAATCACCAACCTGATATACTTGACGTCTGACCTTCTTGTTAAAAGCTTTAATCATACGTTTTTGGTACATCTGACCGTGACAGACAGTCGTAAGCCTCTTCTCATCAATCAAGTTCAACTGGTCAAGTCGAGTTTGAATCCATTCATCTTAATTCAGCTCTACATCCTTTATGATTCTCAGAGAAGGTATTTGGACTTCGATTGGTAGGACGACTTCCATACCGTATACCAAAGAGAAAGGAGTTGCCCCTGTTGATGTCTGCGCTGTGGTACGGTAGCCATGGAGAGGAAATGGTAACATCTCATGCCAGTCCTTGTAGGTCACTATCATTTTTTGTATAATTTTCTTGATATTTTTATTTGCGCCTTTGACAGCGCCATTCATCTTTGGCCGGTAAGGAGAAGAATTATGGTGTTGGATCTTGAATCGCGTGCATAGTGTGGTGATCATATTATTGTTGAGATTGGTACCATTATCCGTAATGATTCTCTCTGGAATACCATACTGATAGATGAGATTCTGTTTGATAAATCGGGCCACAATGTTCTTGGTAACGGAAGCGAAAGAAGCTGCCTCAACCCACTTCGTGAAGTAGTCAATGGCCACCAAGATGAAGTGGTGTCCATTAGAAGTTGTAGGTTTGACTCCTCCGATCATGTCGATGCCCCACATCATGAATGGCCAGGGAGCAATCAGGATGTTTAGAGGAACCGGAGGCACATGTACTTTGTCAACATAGATCTGACACTTGTGACAAGTTTGCAAATGGTGATGGAAATCTGCTTCCATGGTAGACTAGTAATACCCTGCCCGTAGGATCTTTTTAGCCATCTTGTGCCCACTAGACTAGGTGCCAAAAGTGCCTTCATCTAGATCAGCCATGATCTTGTCTGCCTCAACCTTATCTACGCAACGAAGCAAAGTAGAGTCGTGGTTGTGCTTATAGAGAATTCCATTAATGAGGAAGAACTTAACAGAGAATCTTCTCAAGAAAGTCTTATCATTGACTGAAGCTCCCTCTGGATATTCTTGAGCCTCAAGATACCTCTTAACTTCATGGAACCAAGGCTTGTCCGCTTCTTCTTCAGTATCGATCTTGTGACAGTAAGTTGGTTCATCCATCCGTTCAATGGTGATCTAGGGAGTCTCGTTACCTCACTTGAGTTTAAACATGGATGATATAGTGGCTAGCCCGTCCTCTAGTCGATTTTCCTCTCGTGGAAAATGCTCAAAGGTAGTTTCCTCGAAATGTGGGATTATTGTCAACACATGTTCTTTGTAGGGGATGAGATTAGGGTGCTTCGTATCCCATTCTCCTTTGATCTAACTGATGATTAAGGCTGAATCTCCAAATACACTTAAGGACTTGATTCCCAAATCTATGGCAGCTTTGAGACCCATAATACACGCTTCATATTCCGCCATATTATTTGTACAGTTGAAACAAAGTCTTACAGTGAAGGGAGTATGACATCCTTCAAGGGATATGATTACAGCACCTATGCCATGGCCGAGTGCATTTGAGGCTCCATCAAAAACCAAGGTCCATCCGGATCCTTGTTCAGGTGTGTCATATGGTCTAAGTTCTTCACAATTGTTTACCATCATGATGTCTTTGAAGTAGTGAAAAACACAAGAAGGGGGGTTGAATTGTAAAACTGAAAATCAATGCAATGAACAAGATATTTTTATCCTGGTTCGTTTGATCTCAAACTACTCCAGTCTACCTGTCAAGGTGATTTCGCCTCTCTCCAACGAGGTCTTAATCCACTATATTCAACCGAATATTACAGACTGCTTTAACAACTGCTAAAGCCTTCTTGATGCAAACCACAAACCGGTTTGTCAAGGAAACACTTTCTTACAAAGAAGATAAATCTAAGTGTGTGAATGTTTTCTGCAAAACTGTATCACAACTGTGATGTATACACAACTTTAAGCTTAGAAACAAGATTGCTAAAACAAAGATTGAGTAAGAGGATGTGTAGTGTTTAGAAAACTGAGAGAAGGAAGATTATGATCAGCTTTTAGGCGTGTAAAGATTTGGAGAGCATTAGCCAATTCAATCTTCAAAGTCTTGTTTATATAGCACTGAGATGTTGAACGTTGGAGCAATATTCTTGATTCAATGCTAATAACAAACTTTCCTTATCGAGCAGATCTTGTCTGGAATGAGGTCGTTGGTATTAATTTGCTTTCAATGCACAGTACTGTTGCTTACTTAATGCAAGTTCTGGCTTGGCTCATTCTGATTCTGCTTAGCTGCTGATGAACTGTTGTGTTTCTTTATCAGAGTGTTGAGCGCAGTTCTTGTTCATCAGACTTCAGCATACACGTGAGTTAATCTTCTGATTCTGACATTCTGATATGGCAACTTCTGATGCTGATGTCAGGAACCAAATTTCTGATGCTGATTAGGTGTGATCTTGCTTATACCAATCAGAGTATCTGCAAATCAGAATGTAATAATTTAGGCAGCAGATAGTTCATACATGAATCATATAAATAATATATCTTTTCACTTTGTTATCATCAAAACTTAAACATAGGGTAGTAGATTCAAACTTTGTTCTAACAATCTCCCCCTTTTTGATGATGACAAAAACTAGATATTTTTTAAATTAAAATAACGTGAAAAGGTATCAGAGAGATGCATCAGAGTAAGAGGTTATCAAAGATAAGGGATAAAGAGATATCAGAGTTGAGAGATACTCCCCCTGAGTTTATTACTTCCCTTTTTGATTACAAGTGTTCTTAAGGATCAGATCTTTTTGCCTTTCTTTGAACATTATAGTATCAGAGTCTTTGACTATCGGAAGCTTTAGATCAGCATATCAGAGCAGAGCTTCAGATCAGCGTATCAGAGCTTTTCTTGTCAGAGCTTTGCTTTGGATAAGAGTATTAGAGCGGATCAGAGCTTCAGAGCTTTTAGTCTTCAGAGTGTCCAGGAGCTTCCTTGTACCTGTAGACTTTAAGCAAAACAGAAAACATTTTCAAGTATAATAGAGTTAGAATGTTCGAGAATTTCTGTCTTAGTAAACCGTTATTGTTTAAAATATCATTCTTGTTCTCCCCCTTTTTGTCAGCAATCAAAAAGTGTAGGTGATGTGCTAAAACAATTAAGATCAGAAAAACTTGTCATATTAAAAAGGTTCAGAATCAAACAAAACATATTCAAACAGTACATCAGAAAATCAAAGAAAACATGAAAATGACATGAATAAAAAAAAACTAAGGTTGGGGAGGAAAGCGTGTGAACAGGTTCTCCAGCATGGCTTTGATCTGATCAGCAGTCTCATTCTGCTTGTGCACCATGCTGACAACAGTGTCAATCTTGCTATCCTGCACATCCATTATTTCTTTCATCTTCTGGTCGTTTTCATCCATCCTCTACTGCAGACGCATGTCATTCAGCTTCAGCTCTTCCAGAGTCTGCCTGTCCAAGGCAGCTTGAGAAACATCAGAAGCAGGAAGCTTCTGAGAGCTTTCTGCAACATCTTCTGCTTGACTTGCTTCAGCTTGAATGGTCTTGTTTTCTTCTGGTTGCACCTTTGGAGCTAGTTGTTTCTCAGACCAAGGTTCACTATCCAGAGGGAGCACAGCTTCCTGAGGCAGCTGACTTTCAACTTCCTTCAGCAGCTTGCTGAAGTTCTGTTGTGCCTGCTCATAGTTGATATCCTGCAACTTGAGGGCTTCAGCACGTACCCAAAGTCTGAATTGTGACCAGAGCTGGTCAGAGGCAGCTGGGTCAATCATTCCAGGACAGACTTGCTTCAGAGAAGCAACCCATTGCTGTAAACCTGTTTCAAAATTCATAATACCAGAGCCAACATCTGGTTGTTTTGGTTTTGGGATGGCTATTTTATGTTTCAGATCAGCAAGATGGTCAAGGCTGGTTAAGTCTATGAAGGTCCTGCTGGGGTTTTCGGTGGTTTGCATGGCAGCTGTTTGTTTTGGAGATGGAGTGGGAGAATCAGAAATTATGATTGGACTGTTTGGTGTTTTGGGAGTATTTGGTGGTGTAGATTCTGGCGAGGATGGCAGCTGGGCCATGGTGACTGTTATTCCACATGGCAGCTGGATTTCCAGAGGTTGTGGTTCAGATGATTGAGGTGAATGAGGTTCAGAAGGTGGAGGAGTTTGAGTTTCAGAGTGATGAAACTCAGGTTGAGGTGATGGTGGATGAATTTCTGGTTGAGGAGAGGGAGACGGAATTGCTGGTTGATGAGAAGTTGTTGGAATTTCTGGTTGTTCAGGGATAAGGGGTTCTTCTGGAATGGATGAGAGAGGTTGTTGTTGTTCTGGTTCTTCAGCAGATTGTTGTTGTTCTGGTTGTGGAGGAGGGACAATTTGTGGTTCAGAGTTTGGATTGGCGGAGTGATCAGAAGTGTGTTGATCAATGTCAGACAGCACTTTGTCAATTGCTGATGTTGTTGAGATTGTTGGTTTGGGATGTTTGGTTCTGGGTCTTCTGAATTTTAATGCCTCAGAAGGGTCATCTTCTGGTTCAGTTTCATCTATTGTTGGGATGGGGATTGAGATTCTATGAGAGGTTGGAGGTGGAATAGATGCTGGAATAGTAGAAGAATTTAAAACAGAAGCAGCAGATAAATTACCTCTTTTTTGGGTGTCTGCTGGGATGATCCTTCTGAAGGTTCCTTCCTCTTCTTCGTCTTCTTCAGAGTAACTTCTGGTTGAGGTTTGTGCAGATCTTTGATATTCAGATTTGAATCTGTACCATCTGCCTTGCACGCGTCTAAGTATCTGAGAACCACCTCTGGTTTGGATTCTATCTCAAAAAATAAAGGAAAGTCACTCAGTGGAACTCTTCTGCTGGTGATATCAGCAATAGGAGTAGCTCTGGGTTCCTTTTTGATATTCTCTATCAACTTCATTTTCTTCAAGTTCTTCGCGTTCAGAGGCTACCCAACCGTTGGTTCAATGGTGCTTAACTCTTGAGCTTCTATCAGATGCTCTATCAGCCTATTCTCTGTCAGAATATCTGATATCAACCTTCCAAAGGGTATCCAATCCCTCTTTGTTCTTTCTTCTTCCCTGGTTTCCTTCACGCTTGTTCTGAGGTGGTTGAACAGAAGATGAGCCAAGTTGATTTTTACCTTCTGATTGATAAAGTAGATCAGAAACTGCTGATCCACATTTATGTAATCAGGTGAACTAGTTGGCTTCCTATGGTTGAAGCACCCCAGAATTATCTTTGCCCAAACTCTGTGATGATCCTTCAGATCTTTGATCTTGCTGCTGGGCACCCCATGGGTGAAAATCCTTTCAGCTATCACGCCCACGTCAGCACATCTCTCAGCCATATCAATACAGTGGACGCCACCGCCGTTGTAACCGATTAACCTTGCTATGTGATCCTCAGTGATCACAATCTTCTTCCCCATAACGAAGGAGGTGACTAGATGCGTTGAAGCCTTCGCATGAATCCAAAACTCCTTGACTAACATAGGGAATGTTGGTCCAACCAACCTGTCAAAATACCTTTCCCATTTCTGTGCCCTAACTTCTTCTGTTAGGTCAAAACCGTTCTCCTTCAAGCTTCCAAAATCAATGATCAATTCAGATAACACTTCAAGATTCTTCACAGGAGTGAGGAGTGTTCTGAATGGCACTTGATATTGTTCAGATGATGCTTTCTTCTGAGGACCTGCAGAAGCACTGCTGGAGGTTGCCATGTTCACACTAAAAGATTTTGAGAAGAAACTGAGAAAAAGGGTTTGCAAGAGATGAACACAGAAAAATGCAGAGAATGCTTGAGAATTAGTGAGAAACTGTAAAGAATTAGAATGAGAGGTTAATGTGTTTAAATAGAGTTCAGAATATTTTGAAAAAATAAACGTTTTTAAGAAAGAGAAAAATCATGATTGCGTTTTAAAAGCATGATTACTTTTATTAAATGCTTGCTGATTTTGGGGGATTTGAGAAAGATACTTAAAAACGGTTACCAGACATGTTTCTCAATGCACCCAATCAGCGTTTTGCCTTCTCAGAAGCGTGCACGCGTTCTGCTTCAGAGATTTGCTGATGATTGAATGACACTTGTTTGATGTAGTGATCAGCACGTCTGTCTTTGAGCTTAGACTCTCAGATTTTTAGACTTGCATCTGATACAACCTGCATGTTCTATCTTTCTAAAAGAAGATTGATCAGAAGCTCACAGTAAAAACAATTACATTCTGAAGATAAATATATGGAATTAAAACATTTTCACTCTGGGCAGACTTTCATGCTGAGATGTTTCAGAATGAAATTAAACTTATCTTCTAAAAGGGGTTTAGTAAAGATATCAGCCCATTGATGGTCTGTATCTATAAATTTTAAATTCAAAATTCCTTTCTGAATATAGTCCCTAATGAAGTGATGTTTTATTTCTATATGCTTAGCTCTAGAATGTAAAATGGGATTCTTACTTAAGCAAATAGCAGAAGTATTATCACAGAGTATAGGAATGTTACTCTCAAAAATCAGGAAGTCTTCAAGCTGACTTTTCATCCAGAGCATTTGTGTGCTACATCCTGCTGCTGCTATGTACTCAGCTTCTGTTGTTGATAGCGCAATTGTTGATTGCCTTTTGCTGGACCAAGAGATCAGATTTTCTCCCAGAAACTGGCAGCTTCTAGAAGTACTTTTACGCTCCACTCTGTCTCCAGCAAAATCAGCATCGCAGTAGCCTACTAAGCTGTAATCACTAGATTTTCTATAAAACAAACCCAGATTAGTAGTACCTTTCAGATACTTGAAAATTCGCTTAACAGCTGTTAAGTGAGATTCTCTAGGATCTGATTGGAATTTAGCACAAATACAAACACTAAATAATATGTCAGGTCTTGAAGCAGTCAGATAGAGGAGAGAACCAATCATACCTCTGTAGACTTTTTGTTCTACATTTTTGCTTACCTCTTCTCTTTCCAGAATGCACGTGGGATGCATTGGAATCTTTGATGGCTTACATTCTGAGAGGTCAAATTTCTTCAGAAGATCTCTGATGTATTTGCTCTGATGAATGTAAGTTCCCTCTGGAGTTTGATTGATCTGAATTCCTAGAAAGAATTTCAGTTCCCCCATGAGGCTCATCTCAAATTCTGCCTGCATACAATTAGCAAATTTTCTTCCAAGAGAAGGATTAGTAGAACCAAAAATAATATCATCAACATAAATTTGACAGACTAAGATGTCATTCTTAACTGATTTACAGAATAGAGTAGTGTCCACTTTCCCTCTGGTGAATTCATTTTCTAATAGAAAGTTACTTAGCCTTTCATACCAAGCTCTGGGAGCTTGTTTCAGACCATATAGTGACTTCTTTAGTTTGAAAACATGTTCTGGATGTTTTGTATTTTCAAAACCAGGGGGTTGGTGTACATAAACTTCTTCTTCTATATAACCATTTAAGAATGCACTTTTGACATCCATCTGATACAGAGTGATGCCTCTATTAACAGCAAATGAAATTAAAAGTCTGATAGATTCTAACCTGGCGACTGGGGCAAAGATTTCTGTATAGTCTATCCCCTCTTGCTGACTATAACCTTGTGCAACCAGTCGTGCCTTGTTTCTGATGACTTCACCTTGTTCATTTAGCTTGTTTCTGAACACCCATCTTGTTCCAATGACGTTGAATCCTTTTGGTCTGGGAACAAGATCCCGTACGTCGTTTCTGGTGAATTGATTCAGCTCTTCTTGCATTGCCAGAATCCAGTTATTATCCAGAAGTGCTTCATCAATAGACGAAGGTTCAATCAGAGACACAAGTCCCATGAGAGTTTCTTCAGAGTTTCTGAAGCTTGCTCTTGTTCTGATTGGATCTTCCTTTCTTCCTAAGATAGTCTCTTCTGGATGATCCAAGCTGCTTCTGGGTAATCTCTTCTTAGGTTGATCAGCAGCTATTGTAGGATTGCTAGCAATGCTCCTTTCAGACGTTGAAGGAGTGTCTGTGTTGAGAGCTTCTGATGACTTGTCTTCAGAACCTGTAAATTCAATTTCCACACCTGCAAAAACTTCATTCTGCTTTGACTTTTCAGAGTCAAGCTTATCATCAAAACGAACACTGATTGATTCTTCCACAATCTGTGTTTCTGTATTGTATACTTTGTACCCTCTTGAGCGTTCAGAGTATCCTAACATAATACACTTCTGTGCTTTAGAGTCAAACTTGTTCAAATAATTCTTTGTATTTAACATAAAGCAAGTACATCCAAATGGATGAAAATATGAAATGTTGGGCTTTCTGTTCTTCCACAATTCATATGGAGTCTTTTCCAGAATAGGTCTTATTGAGATTCTATTCTGAATGTAGCACGTTGTGTTTATTGCCTCTGCCCAGAAGATCTTAGCAACGTTTGTCTCGTTGATCATGGTTCTGGCCATTTCTTGCAATGTTCTGTTCTTTCGTTCTACAACTCCATTTTGTTGGGGAGTTCTAGGACAAGAGAAATCATGCAGAATGCCTATGTCATTAAAGAATGACTCAAAATCTTTGTTTTCAAATTCTCCACCATGATCACTTCTGACTTTAACGATTCTAAGATCCTTTTCATTCTGAACTTGGTTATAGAAGGTAACAAACACAGAGTGTGACTTGTCCTTGTGTCTTAAGAACTTTACCCATGTCCATCTGCTATAGTCATCTACGATTACTAACCCATACTTCTTGCCACTGACTGAAGCAGTTTTAACTGGTCTAAATAAGTCAATGTGCAGAAGTTCTAATGGCTTAGAGGTAGAAACAACATTTTTGGATTTAAAAGAAGGTTTTGCAAACTTGCCTTTCTGACATGCTTCACACAGAGCATCTGAATTGAACTTCAAATTAGGAAGTCCTCTGACCAGATTGAGTTTGTTAATCTGAGATATTCTTCTCATACTAACATGCCCCAATCTTCTGTGCCAGATCCACTGCTCGTTGTTAACAGACAGAAGGCACTTTACATTCTGACTCTTTAGTTCAGAAAGTTTGATTTTGTAAATGTTGTTTTTCCTCTTACCATTAAACAGGATAGTCCCATCTTTCTGACTAACAGCTTTACATGATTTTTTATTAAAGATTATATCATAACCGTTATCACTTAATTGACTTATGGATAACAGATTATGCATTAATCCATCTACTAGCAGAACATTATTAATAGAGGGAAGATTTCCATTACCTACAGTTCCAGAGCCAATTATCTTTCCCCTCTGATTGCCTCCAAAGCCAACGTGGCCTCCAGGCTTAAGTTCCAGGCTTTGGAACATATGCCTTCTTCCCGTCATGTGTCGCGAGCAGCCAGAGTCCAGGTACCATGACTGGTGTTTCTGACTTTCTGCTAAAGATATCTGCAACATGTATTATTTTATCCTTAGGTACCCAGATTTTCTTGGGTCCTGATTTGTTATTTTTACCAAAATTCTGATTGAATTTTGGTTTCACAGAGTGCTTACTGCTAGTGTATTTAATATCATGTGTGTGACCATACACAAAATGTGAATTCAGAGGAGTGTGTTTAATGGTTAAGTCCATGACATTCTTTGGTGTAGGAACCTTACCTTGGTATCCTATTCCTTTCCTGCCGTTTCTGCTAACTCCATAGATCATTGAAGCCATTTTGCTTCTATCTATGCTTTTAGCAAGGAACTTCTGGAAACTGTGATCATACTCCTTGATGATCTCATCAGCGTTGCTGGGAGTTTCAGAAATTGGTTCCTTCTGAGAGTTTTGTAAAGTGTTTTCTAATTTTGAAATCTTATTTCTCAGCTCAGAATTCTCCAATTTGAGACTCTCAGTCTTATTAGAGTCAGATTCAAGATTCCTTTTCAGGTCTCTGAATTTAACTCTAATTTGCTGATACCGTTCCAGAATCTCATTAAGGCTTTCAGCAAGTTCAGCCTTGGTAAAGTTAACAGGAAAGTTAGGAAATACCTCTTAAGTATCTGATTCTGAGTCTGATTCAGAAGCTTCACTATCTTCTGAGATGTTAGCCATGAGAGCTATGTTTGCCCTCTCATCATCTGATTCTGAGTCAGCTTCAGACGAGTCAGAGTCATCCCATGTAGCCATGAGACTTTTCTTCTTCTCTCTTCCAAACTTCTTTTTGAGCTTTTCCCTCTGAAGCTTTGGGCAGTCACTCTTATAGTGTTCTTGCTCATTGCACTCATAGCAGATGATGTCCTTGGTGTTTGGCTTTTTGCTACTAGAGGAGCCTTCAAATCTTCTGTATCCAGAGGAAGAATTTGTCCTTCTGTATCTGGAAGAAGACTCGTTCTGATCAGATCTTCTGGGATTCCTGAACTTCCTTTGTCTTTGCTTCTACAGTTGATTTACTCTTCTGGAGAGGAGGGAGAGTTCGTCTTCTTCTGATGAGGATCCATCAGATGTTTCTTCAACTGCCTGCAAAACTTTAGACTCAGATTTTTTGTTAGATTTTAATGCTAAAGGCTTACCTTGCTTCTGAGGCTCGTCAGCTTCTAGCTCTATCTCATGACTTCTGAGGGAGCTGATAAGTTCCTCCAGAGTGATTTTGTTGAGATCTTTAGCTAGCTTCAGAGCTGTAACCATTGGTCTCCACTGCTTGGGTAAACTTCTGATGATTTTCTTGACATGGTCAGCAGTAGAGTATCCTTTGTCCAGAACCTTGAGACCAGCTACCAGAATCTGGAATCTTGAGAACATTGTTTCAATGGATTCAGATTCTTCCATTTTGAACGCCTCATACTTCTGAATGAGCGCCAGAGCTTTAGTTTCTTTGACCTGAACGTTGCCCTCATGCGTCATTCTGAGTGAGTCAAAAATGTTCTTTGCTGTGTCTCTGTTGGAGATCTTTTCATATTCAGTATAGGAGATGGCGCTGAGGAGGATGGTTCTGGCTTTGTGGTGATTCTTGAAGTCACGCTTTTGTTGGTCAGACATTGTTTTTCTATCAATCTTCTGACCGCTTGCATTCACAGGGTGCGTGTATCCATCTGTCACCATATCCCACAGATCAGCATCATGTGCCAGAAAGAAGCTTTCAATTCTGTCTTTCCAGTAATCAAAGTTTTCTCCATCAAAGACTGGAGGTTTGCCGCTGAATCTGTCTCTGTCCTCATTGTTGTCATTGTTGGTGTGAGAGTAGTTTCCTGCCATTGTGTTTTTTTGACGCTGGATCTTGTACTGACACGGTTAAGTGTTTTAGCTCAGAACCAGGCGCTCTGATGCCAATTGAAGTAGTGAAAAACACAAGAAGGGGGGGTTGAATTGTAAAACTGAAAATCAATGCAATGAACAAGATATTTTTATCCTGGTTCGTTTGATCTCAAACTACTCCAGTCCACCCGTCAAGGTGATTTCGCCTCTCTCCAACGAGGTCTTAATCCACTATATTCAACCGAATATTACAGACTGCTTTAACAACTGCTAAAGCCTTCTTGATGCAAACCACAACCCGGTTTGTCAAGGAAACACTTTCTTACAAAGAAGATAAATCTAAGTGTGTGAATGTTTTCTGCAAAACTGTATCACAACTGTGATGTATACACAACTTTAAGCTTAGAAACAAGATTGCTAAAACAAAGATTGAGTAAGAAGATGTGTAGTGTTTAGCAAACTGAGAGAAGGAAGATTATGATCAGCTTTTAGGCGTGTAAAGATTTGGAGAGCATTAGCCAATTTAATCTTCAAAGTCTTGTTTATATAGCACTGAGATGTTGAACGTTGGAGCAATATTCTTGATTCAATGCTAATAACAAACTTTCCTTATCGAGCAGATCTTGTCTGGAATGAGGCTGTTGGTATTAATTTGCTTTCAGTGCACAGTACCGTTGCTTACTTAATGCAAGTTCTGGCTTGGCTTATTCTGATTCTGCTTAGCTGCTGATGAACTGTTGTGTTTCTTTATCAGAGTGTTGAGCGCAGTTCTTGTTCATCAGACTTCAGCATACACGTGAGTTAATCTTCTGATTCTGACATTCTGATATGGCAACTTCTGATGCTGATGTCAGGAACCAAATTTCTGATGCTGATTAGGTGTGATCTTGCTTATACCAATCAGAGTATCTGCAAATCAGAACGTAATAATTTAGGCAGCAGATAGTTCATACATGAATCATATAAATAATATATCTTTTCACTTTGTTATCATCAAAACTTAAACATAGGGTAGTAGATTCAAACTTTGTTCTAATAGTCTTCATATGGGAACTCAAATTTCATGGACTGATAGTCATCCACGGCCTGATGAGCAAGGTGATCGGCTAGCACACTGCCCTTTATTGCTTTTTGGGTAGTGTATTAAATGTCGTATTCAGTCAGGATCATCTGCCATCTTGCTAATCTCCCAGAGAGGGCGGGCTTCTCGAATATGTATTTAATTGGATCCATCTTTGATATCAATAAGGTAGTAAGGTTCAACATATACTGTCTTAACCGGCAAGCAGCCCATGCCAGAGCGCAACAAGTTTTCTCGAGCAGTGAATATCTTGTTTCACAGTCGGTAAACTTTTTGCTCAGGTAGTATATAGCATGCTCTTTTCGGCCAGACTCGTCATGATGCCCCAGCACACACCCCCATTGAATTTTCCAAGACAGTTAGATACATGATCAAAGGTCTTCCCTCGATTGGAGGCATCAAAACAGGAGGCTCTTGACGGTACTCTTTGATCTTGTCGAAGGCATCTTGGAATTCATCATTCCATTTGACTACTTGATCTTTCTTCAGTAATTTGAAGATTGGTTCACAAGTAGCGGTTAGGTGAGAAATGAATCTGGCGATGTATTTTAGTTGTCCTAAGAATCCTATGACTTCCTTCTCGGTTCGAGGAGCAGGCATTTCTTGTATTGCTTTTACCTTGGCAGGATCCACTTCGATACCTTTACCACTGACGATGAAGCCTAGGAGTTTACCAGATCTCACCCCAAATGTGCATTTATTCGGGCTCAACCTTAGCTTGTATTTCTTTAGCCTTTCAAACAGCTTCTGCAAATGGTCAAGATGTTCCTCTTCAATTTGAGATTTGGCTATCATGTTATCCACATAGACCTCTATTTCGTGATGGATCATGTCGTGAAATAGAGCTACCATGGCGCGTTGATAAGTTGCCCCATCGTTTTTCAACCCGAATGGCATAACCTTGTAACAGAACATGCCCCACTGTATGACGAAGGTCGTTTTCTCCATGTCCTCAGGTGCCATTTTGATTTGATTATAGCCTGAGAAACCATCCATAAATGAGAACACTTTATGTTATACAGTATTGTCAACCATAATATCGATATGGGGAAGCGGAAAATCATCCTTAGGGCTTGCCCTATTTAAATCTCTGTAATCCACACACATGTGTACCTTACCGTCCTTTTTAGGAACCGGAACAACATTGGCGACCCATTGTGGATAGGAGGTGATGGCTAAGAATACGGTGTTGAATTGTTTCATGACTTCAGTCTTGATCTTCTCTGACATGTCTGGCCGTATGCGACGGACTTTCTGTTTTACCGGAGGGAAGTCTTCTTTTGTCGGTAGACGATGGACTACGATATTAGCGTCAAGTCTTGGCATGTCTTCGTATAACCCAGCAAAGACCTCAACATAGTCATGTAGTAACTGAGTTAAGCGCTTCTTGACACTCGGTTCTAGATTGGCACCTACCTTGACTTCTTTCTTGTCCTCTTCGGTACCTAAATTAACTGTGTCAACCAGTTCTTCGTGGGGTTGTATGGTCCTTTCTTCTTGTTTTAGTAACCTGGCTAGTTCCCCTGGAACTTCACAATCTTCCTCACCTTCGTCTTCGGCTTGGGAGATTGTATTTTCAAAGTCACAATAGGCCATAGCAGAATCGTTACCCATGGGATCCTGAGTGGATGTGGATCTGCATTTTGATATGTGAGTGTGTGTAAGAGCATAGCTATCATTGAAAAAAAAAGTATAAAAAGAAGAACAAAGAGCGTAAAGTTTGCATGCAAAAACATCCATGATTCATTGATGACATATGAAAATGAAGTAACAACCCTTACAAATGGGCCGTTGTGCCTCGGGTAAGACACAAGGTTTTAAAGGTCTAAATTGTTTAATTATTACAAGTCCGAAAATAATTTAAAGATAATTATTGTTGGATAAAAGTAATAGGGACAAATTCTTTGGCTTCCCAGTTGTTGAGTCCTCCGCTGATAGTTGGGAAAATCCATTCTTCCAGGTCACAATTGTCATCACTATCTTCCACTGTGTTGACTCCATAGTTACTGGTCCGCAAAGGTGGTCCCCCGGCACGAGCACGACGAACAGCTTTCTGGGCTCCTGAAGTAAAACCCAAACCAAATTTGTCAGATTTGTAGGGAATATCCGAGAGTTGGCCTCAAATAGTACACCTACCTTCTTCGACTACTGACTTGGAATCTTTCAGAGAAGCCATCTTTAGCGGTGGTCTGGTAATCTTCGGAACTTTGGAAACAGTCTTTGTTGTCGCAACTGTTTACGGGACTTTCTAGAAATGCTAACACGGAGTTTCGATGAATTCATCATCCATTTCCACATATATGAAGGAGCTCAGGTGACTGACCATATATTCCTCCTCTCCATGAGCAGTGTTGATTTTTCCCTTGGTTGGGTATTTCAACATCTGATGTAATGTAGAGGTGACGGCACCAGCATTATGAATCCAAGGTCGGCCCAATAAACAAGAATAAGAAGGAATAATATCCATCACATAGGAAGTTGAATGAAAGGTCTGAGTTCCAACTTTAATGGGGATGTCC
The DNA here is from genome assembly GCA_948472305.1 of Vicia faba. Taxonomy (NCBI): domain Eukaryota; kingdom Viridiplantae; phylum Streptophyta; class Magnoliopsida; order Fabales; family Fabaceae; genus Vicia; species Vicia faba. The sequence goes on from OX451735.1 coordinate 1,222,051,550, forward strand.
ACCTCCCCGTGAACCATTCTCTCCGAACCGTCAAAGGCCCTTACCACTATGTTCCTGGGTTTTAAGGTCAAACCTTCACAGTCTAGTCTATTTAGAGCCTTCTTAGGCAGCACATTCAAAGATGAACCAGTGTCTACCAGGACATGGGACAAAGTAGTGCCCCTGCATTCGACAGAGACATGCAATGCCTCATTGTGTTTCCTCCCTCTAGGTGTCAAGTCAGCATCAAAAAAGCCCAAACCGTTGTCAGCTATTAAATTGGCCACACAATCTTCAAATTGGTCAGCAGAGGTTTCCTGTGGCACATGGGCAGTTTTAAAAAATTTCACCAAGGCCTTCGCATGAGCTTCAGAGCACAACAGTAAAGCTAGAATAGAAATCTTTAAAGGGTTCTTCCCGAGCTATTCGACCACATTGTAGTCGCTTCTCTTTATAATTTTCAAAATTTCATCAATCTCCTTCTTGGAAGCCTCTTGGATATATACTGATTGCGCCTTCATCCGAACAGGTTCAACCAAAATGCCTTTTCCCCGAGTCTCGGTCGACTCGGTGATAGGGGTGTCAGCAGGGGTAACCATAGGAATTATAGTAGTAGTATCAACTGGAACAAAAGTAGGGATGATCACATGACCGTTAATAGTTTTCGGAGGAGCAATCTCTGGGGAGAACACTCTTCCACTTCTGGTTATTTTGCTGGTTCTCACAATGTTACCGATGTCAGGGTCAGCCCTCTCAAAAATTGAGTCTTCGTCAGCCAGCCAATTTTGCTTGACGCCGTGGTAATAGACGTTGCCCCCATAGTTACAAGGGACAGTTTTATCTGAGGAGTAAGGGATTGGACCTGGTATAGTATTTATCAGTGGAGTCACCTTCGGAACAAATGTAATACTAACGGGTCTTTTGGTGGAGACCCCGAAAGGATTGGCGGAAATGGTTACTATTGAAACATCCTTGTAAGAAATGGTTGGAACGGGAGTCTTTTCAAACAAAATCTCTTTGTCATCCATCAGGCGATGGACACCTTCTTCCAATAAATGACAACCAGTTGGTAGGGATAAACGGAGGTGGCAGCCTTCGCCACAGCCCAGAAATAAACCGGCCTTTAACAGGTTCCTCTTGATGGTCAAGAGAGGAGTACCAAGCTCATCAACAACAGTAACAAACACATCATCTTCAACGGCGTTAACATCATAGCCGTGCTTGGGCATAGGAGCGGTAATAACATTTGGGATCTCAGGAGCATCAAACTCAATTTCTTTTGCCTCGAGAAGGTCTTGCACCTTGTTTTTCAAAACCCAATAGTCGTTTGTGTCATGACCTGGACTTTCTGAATGGTCAGCACAACGGACTTTCGGGTTGTAACGGGGAGAGGCAGTGTTGGGATTCTTCGGAGCTTCCCGTAAGGTTACCAGATTAGATCTTAACAAATGTGCTAAAACTTGAGATAGTGTCATATTTATCCCGGTAAATTATCTTACTGGTCTTTCCGTTCTAGGCTGGTTGTTCCTTTGTTGAGTAGGTGCAGGCTTAGGGATCATGACGGCTCCTACCGTTGGACGACGTTCAATTCTGTCCTGATTCCTTTGATGGTATGTAGCACCAACCTCTTTCTTCCTAGTGAATGGTTTTCTCACAGCACTAGAGGATGTGTCCTTTTGGATCTTCCCACTCTTAATCCCAGCTTCCACTCTCTCCCCGGTCAAGATTAATTCAGTGAAGCCAGCTGAGGAGCTTCCAATTAGATGACTAAAGAAAGGACCGGACAGGATACTCGAAAACATGTCTAAAGCTCCCTGTCAGACATGGGAGGCTAGACTTTTCCTTCTAAGTCCCTCCACTTCTGAGCGTAGTCTTTGAAACCCTCGCTCGAACCCATAGCCAGACTCTGGAGTTGAGTACGGGTGGGAGCAAGTTCTGTGTTGTACTGATACTGCTTATAAAAAGCAGCGGCCAGGTCTTCCCAATAATGGATATTGGCCCTCTCCAATTGATAGAACCAACCTAGCTGAGTCCCGGATAGGCTATCCTGAAAGAAATGGACCCACAAATCTCTGTCAGCAGTGTGAGGTTGTATCTTCCTCACATAATATCGGAGGTGCATCTTGGGACACAAAACCCCTTTGTACTTAGAAAACACTGGTGCCTTGAACTTTGGTGAAATAACAATCCTATACACCAAACCCAGCTCTTCAAAGTCCAGCCCGAGCACTTTTTGAATCTCCATTGCAATTAGACGCTCTTCCAGCTGCTTGTACTTCTCATCAGCTGGAGGATATTGCTCTTCAGAGTAATCATCCTCTTCTTCCTCTTCAGATTCTGGATGGTCAGTCACTTCCTTGTTTTTCCCCTCTTGATTGTCCCCACCTGATGATGTTGTGAAGTCTAGGGTTCGTCTGGCTGGCCCTGGGAACCTCCTTCCCAGATTCAAAACACTGGTTGATTTCTTCGCTTTCTTCTTCTTTTCTTTGATCAGTAAAGTTTTCAAATCCTCTTGTCCTTTGGCCAGAGTCAATAACATTTGTTGAAATTGAGCGTTCTGCGCCTGAAGATCTTTTACTATCTGTTCCATATCCATCTCACTGAAATAAATAGTAGAAAGATAAGGAGATCTGTTGTAAGAAACCTGTTTATGTTATGATGAATGAAGATGCATATGCAATGATTCCAAGGAAATTAGAGATTTAAATTTGATATATACAAAAAGGAACACACGTTATATTAATAAATCAAAGTTTGAGTAAATCATGCCTCTTTGGGCTTACAAAGAAATACAAAAAACTCTAAGATAAAAAAGTTGAACGCGTCCTCTTTGGTGCGATGTAGGCGTTCAGACTCCGCTCTTCATGAAGCTGCTTGGTAAGTTCCAGAACTTTCTTCTCACTGGCGTAGAATTGGGCCTCAAAAGTGTCTCGCTCCCCCTTAAGCTGTATCCAATCCCTTTGCAAGTCTTTGAGAGAGGTGGGCATGTTAGGATGAATGATTGTGTACGGGACCACTCCTTCCATAACAGGCTCTATGATAACTGGGAGAATGGAGGGGTAAGGCATCATAAGACTTTGAGCACGGGCTCGTACCCATTTGAGATAAGGCTCAAGATGGATGGAATTCTTGTGTCCCAATGTCTTGCTATCCACCTTGTTTACCATCTTCCAAGCTTGCATAAACCTCTGACGGTAGCCTTGCTCGTCGCTTTCGTAGTCAAACACCAAACCTTGGATGAGCATCTCATGAGGACCATCTCTCCGGGCATACCCAAACTGTCATAAAGCTAATCAAGGGTTGTAAGTGATACCTCCCCTAACGCCAAGTAGAGGGACGTTAGGGAATTCCCCACAATTATCAATGATAGAAGTATCATCTGAGGATCTTGAACACCAATGAATATCATAGTGGGTTAGGGACATCATCCTTTGAGACCATGTCAATATCGAGGTAGGTGTGAAATGAACCACTTGGTGAATAGGGGAATACAACATAAAAGGGTACCTCTTTTCCTCATGGTGCGGGTATGGATGCAATGTAAGATGTCTCCCAATAAGGTAGGTATAGGATTATGGGAGAGAAATACTTTAATGGCATTTACATCTATGAATTGGTCTGAGTTGGGGAAAAGAACTAGATCATAGATGAGAAGGTCCAGGACGTCTTCAAAGGCTTGAAAATCCATATCTTCCCAGAACGAACAAGCTTTCTCTAATAGAAATTTAGCTAGGAACCCTTTAACTCCACTTCTAGTCTCCCAATTTGCTATGATGTCGGCTCTCTTCAGATGTAGAGCTTCGCCATGACCTTAGGTTTCGGGATCCCTTCTAGACCGGTGAATGGTATCTGATCAAGCACGGGCACTCCTAATAGTAGAGAGAACTCTTCTAGTGTAGGTACCAACTGATAGTCAAGAAAGGTGAACAATGATGTATGGGATCAAAGAATTGGAAGAGTACACACATCATTTCTTCTTGGAAATTGAAGGTAGTAAAACTAAGGAGTCGTTCATATTTCTTGGTAAAAGGAGAATCTTCGGCACCCTTGATGCTAACTCTTGGAGCTGAGGGTGTGCTTTCACGAAGCTGATTCGGATGGTGTTTCTTCGGATGGAGTTCATGGCCTACAAAACAAAAACAAAGATAAATTCCTAAATCCTCGAAATGGTTAGTGAGATTTGCATATGATGTTATGATGTTCATGATGTTATGTACAAGTAAGCATATACACACAAGGCAAAAACAAGTCTTTAGGCTTAAGCTTGCATGGAGTTTGTAGGTAAGTACCCTCTTGAAGTTTAGTTGGCTCAAACCTATCCTAGTTAATAGTAATCGGGTTCTAAGGGATCTCAATATCACTGACCTTTCTTTTAGGCATTGTCCCAGCATAATTAATCTTTTCTTGCGGCCGGGATATCCCAAAAGTCTAGTCTCAATGAGTGTAGTATCGAGTATCAACCAATTTTCAGCTTTCCACTGAAATCGGTTACCTCACTACGTCCTAATTGGCCAAGTTTGTTCAATTAAGGTTCTAAAGTCAGTTAGTGCTTCATGATGCCACTCATCCGCCCCGTATTCTCCTAGATTCAACATAAGGGATACAGGTACCTATAAATGTGTCACACTAACGTATCCATTGTTTCAACCATATCAGTCTATGTTGTACAGTTTCCACAATCTATTGCTACTTACCTAACAAGGTGTCCCATATCCAGTTGGAGGATCAAAGCAAGCCCAAACAAGGAACCATAATGTAAAGCATGCAAGTCAAACAAAGAAAGCAAGTAAATGTGATCTAGCCCTAAGGTAACCCCACTTTTAAATTTATTCCCCAGCAGAGTCGCCAGTTCTGTAACACGGTGGGAGAACTAACTTGGTTGTTTTGCGTTTGATCGCAAATGTTGAGGTTAGAAAGAGTCTCCATCGACTTTTCTTTTATCCAAAAGGAAAGGTTGAAAAGAACAGGAAAGACCTTTGAGATGTTTTCTTGAGTTCGAGGGGTAGATTTTGAAAAAGGAAGGTATTAGCACCCTTTTCATCCGTAGTTACTTACAGGCTCTTAGTTGCTTGCCAGATCACTTGCTTTTGTTTGAAAATGTGCTTTGTGTGATTTTTGAAAGTGTTTTAAAAAGGCGTCATCGTTTAGGCAAACTTTTTAATGATTTTCGTTCGTAAAAATGTATACAAAGTGTTGACCTTTTGAAAAATGTTTCAAGTTTGAAAGATGTTTTAAAAGTGTTGGTGTTTGTTTTGAAAATAGCAAGGATGTTTTGGTTTGAAAATGAGCAAGCAACTAGGAACATTCTACCTACTCAAAAGTCTTTCATGTTTATTTCCTCTTTCCTTTGACATTGTTATCTTACCATTGATTTGGTAATAAACTCTATCTTTGGATGTAAAAGGGACGGGCATGGGTCATCGTATAGCCATGATTAGCAACGTTGTAAGATATCTTAGCATTTTATTTAAGGGACTAAGATCATTTTTTTGAAAGGCAACTTTGATAGCGTCATCGAGGGACTATGATCTTGTATTTTGATTTATTTTGCTAAGATAATCCACATGCATAACATGGCCATTTTTCATAAGGCAACAAAGTGGATTTACCCTAAGGGTGTAAGTGAGCAAGTATTGATTTATATGCATTGTTTTGTCTTTGAATTAGGATTTTCTAAGCATTGGTTTTAGTCTTGCCATACAAACCCTAATTTACTAGCATTTATATAAAGCATTAAATTGCGCAAAATAAAAATACTAAGCTATTACATCAATATGGGAGGGGGTGTACAAATTTATAAATGGGAATTTTGCAAGAAAATTAAATCTAATTAACTATTACAACCATATTGAATGTTGTACAAAATTGAAAATAAAAATGCAAGAATGTAAATGGAAAAAGAAATGATTTTGTTTGTTTTTTATGAAAGGAAAGTCTTGACCTAATTAAAAAAATAATTAAGGAAAATTAAATAAAATTAACTTAAACTAAATAAGAAAAGAAATTAACTAAAAGGATTTTTTAGGGTTTTATTTATGAAAAGGTTTTAAATTAATAAAAATAATATGGATATTAATTAATTAAAAGAAACATAAGTTCTTAATTAATTTTAATTGCAAGAAAATAATATAATAGTTAAACCTAAACCTAAATATTAATTATTAAAAAAGAAATTAATTTATTAAGAAAATGTTTTTGTTCTTTCAGTTTTTATAAAGAGAAATAAAATATAAATGTTTAAAAATAATAAAATCAATATTTTTGGATTTTTTATTAATAATAATAATAATATTAATAATAAAAATAATAAAATGAAAATATGAAAGTGAAATAAACTAAAAGATAAAAATAAAATAAAATAAAGAAATAAATGACCAGGGGGGTGCTGAAGCAGGGCCAGGGGTTAGAAGTCAGCAAAATACCAAGGGCCACTATATTGAGGCCCAGGGGTGTGTGTTTGTGACAAAAAAGAATGAAAATATGGAAAATGGAAAAGAGGTAGCACGCTGGGTGTTGAATCCACGCCCTCTGGGTTACCAGCGCGCTGCCTTGCCACTGGGGTGGCTATATATCCGTTAACATTAGAACAAAAATAAATACATAACATAAAACTTGTCGTGACTGTACTTCATCTTCAACCTCCAGCCAAAGGATCTGTAACTCGCTCAGTCTTCAACAATTTTCAAAAATGTAAACATGAAACTTGTGTATTTTGTCACCACGAATCCAACCATGTATCTAGTTTAAGCTAACATTCAAAGATAAGGATGAATTTATGAAAGTACCAAATTTTGACATAAATGTTTCAGCAAGTTTAAACTCAAAATTCTCCAAGCTCAAGCAACATAAATGAAATCCATGGACATGTATAGTTTCAGGACTAAGATATCTACATTTTATCTTCACAAATTCAAGCTTAACAATGCCTAAGTAATGAGGATGGTGTTACAGTCGTGTAACAGGGATAAGGATAGCTTATATTTGATGTTTGGAAGCTTTTGGAAGCAAAAGGCCAAGAAATGCACGAGTGAAATGGAAGTTTGAAGTTCTTGGTCAGAATATGAAAAAATGGTTATTTTTGATGCAGTTATGATTTTGGGGAAGTTTTGGAGCTTTTGTATACGTCCATTAGCTTGCAAACAACTTGTGCATAAGTAAGGAAAAGTTTGTAGTAGCACTTGAGAGGGTCAGAAGTGCAAGCTGTAGAGTTATGGCTATATTACTTGATTTTGAAGAAAAGTGGAAATATGGTTTCAAGACAAAGTACCAGCATGGCCTGAGTTGTTTTAAGGCTTTAGAAAAGTTTCTTCTGACTTTTGGTTTGTGTGTGATCAGAAGCAAACAAGTGCAAAGCTCAAAAAATGATTTTGTACATAAAAGCTACTTTTCCAAAATGGCAATGTGCACTTTCTTTCCAAAATGGAATTAAGCATGGGCAATGCATTGAATGCTTGAGTTGAAGCCTCTAACAACTGTGAAAACATTTAATTATGGAGTGCCAAACAAGTATGAGGCCTGCAAAGCAAAGATTGTGCAGCCTAGCATGGATTTACATTCTTGTTCGTCATGAAATTCTGCCTTGTAAAACAACTTGAAAACCTAACTTCTGGCTTTCGATTCTCCCTGCTCAAAAATGATCTCAAGGAGTTATTAGACATTTTAGAAAGCTTTTAATGTTCTATACAACCCCTATTTGAATCACTTTTGAAAATTCCCCTTGGAACTATGTTAAAAATTTCCATGAACTTAGGTCAAAATCTTGCCTAAACTAGGGCAAAATTTCACTAAGTTTCCAAGTTTCATGAACATATATTCACAAAATCATAACTGGAAATCCATGAACTTCTAGGAGAATTTGTGTAAAGAAATGTTATATATCTCATTGAGATCTACAACTTTCATGTTGAAAGTTTCCTTTGAATCATCTTGCATCATGGTGAAAAATTGGCTCAAAGTTGTGAAAAAATATGAAGTTTTCAACACTTAGAAAAATTTCTAAGTTTGGAAACTTTGACTTTTTAAAATGAAATCTTGAATTTTCGATTTCTTGATGAACAAGTTTCATATTTTGACATGTTTTGATGAATTATGATCTTTGGCACTTGATTTTGACCAAAAAATCAAAGTTTGACTTTTCACTATATCAGTTGACTTTTGATCAATTAACTGAAAATCGACTATCAATCAATTTATCTTGAGGGAAGTTTTGAGTCATACCATTAGGTCATAATGATGCATTTGAAACCTTGATATCATGTCTGAAACCAATTAAACATTTGCTAGGTCAAAAATCAGAAATTTTGCTAGGTCAAAAATCAGAAATTGCCTTTTCTCAATCAAAACCCTAATTTTGACCATTTTCCCTTTTGATGATCTGATCAAATTTCTTGAGGAATTATGGTCCAAATTTGATAAAATGACATATGTGAGTTCACAATGTTGATATGGATCAAAAATTATGAAGTTTGACTGTAAATTGACCACGGTTTACTTTTTCCCCAATACAGTTGATTTTTAGGTCAACTGATCAATTGACTGAGCAAAAATGTGATACAAGACTTGAAACTTGACATGAGAAATCTTGAGGGTCCATAATGATCCATGAAATTCATATGAGGCATTAAAAGTTCAATTATCCTTGTGCAATATCAAACCCTAATTTCAGTCATCAATGCTTAAGTAGGTGTCTTGAGCTGATCAACCCTAGTGCAGTCTTGAACCAAAGGAGATCTTGTGAGAAAATACTTGATAAATGAGAGAGAAAATTTTGGGGTACAACAATGTCTAATCTGCATATGCATGTCATTTCCAGGATATTCTAAATTTATCATTAACATCAAGGATGGATAGCAACATGGAAACAACTAGAGAGCCTACTAGAAAGACTACCGGTTATTAGTTCAAGATCTTTGGTGGTCCATTGAAAGAAGTGAGAGCTCTTGTGAAAGGGACAAATGAGATAGTCTTCAGAGAGAAATATGGGAATCTATTGCCTTTAGTGAATGATGATTACGAGGAATGGGCTATGAGATCACTTCTCTATTTTTATAACCCTCAGCTATGTTGTTTTACCTTACAAGAGTATCAATTAGCACCAACATTAAAAGAGTATGCTTATATTCTTAACATTGAGATTACAAGAGGTATTCATTTTGTCCGAGTGCCAGAGGTTCCCAATTACAAATCTATCGCTAAGGCTCTTTATTTGAACCTTAGTGAAGTGGAAGGTAACTGGACGAGCAAGGGTGACACGCGAAGTATTCCCTTGGGGTTTCTGATATCCAAATCCAGAAAGTTTACAAGGGATCATAATTGGATTGCGTTCAACACACTGTTAGCAGTCATGATTTATGACGCAGTCATGATTTATGACGCAGTCATCTTTCCGGTCACGAAAAACTTTATGGATCATTCAGCAACATGTGTCTTCATGAATGGAAATCCAGTTCCGACCATACTTGCTGACACCTATTACGCCATTCATTCCCGGCATGGAAAGAAAGGAGTTGTCATGTGATGTATTCCATTGCTCTATAAGTGCTTTATGTTGCATATGCCTAAAATAGGACCATTTGTGAATTCAGCAGATTTTCTTCTCTAGTCTCAACGGATCATGGCACTCACTTCTTATGACATTGTTTGGTATAACATAAGGGGTGTGAAGGATATCATTGCAAGATGTGGTGAGTTTCCTAACTATCCTCTCATGGGAACAAAAGGTTGCATAAATTACAATCCTACTTTTGCATGACGCCAGTTGGGGTATGTTATGATGAATGGACCTACTAATCGGGAAATAGAAGAAATCTTTTATTTCGGAAAAGGGGAAGATCTTTTTCTACCGGAAAGGGTAAGAGCCTCTTGGGATCATGTTCATAAGAAAGGGAAGGTTTTCTTTGGCCAGAGAGGATGTTTAGCTTTCAATTCCTATGCACAATCAATTCAAAACCGAGTAAAGGTGATGTTATTACCATATAAAAGGGAGGAGCCTTTGTATCATCAACATATTTTTGATCCATCAGTTGATATTCAATTGCTGCTGGAAACCTCTCTTAATCAATCATCCATTGTTGAGTCATCAATGAAGCAGTCAGTTCTTGATTTGTCCAAATCCGTGCCTATGGCAAATTACAAGCATGTTATGGCTTAAAATCTCAAGCTACAGTTAGCAAGTCAAGAGAAGGATATGGAACTTTCCTTTGATGTGCAGGAAAAGAGAAAGTTGATGCATGAAGCTAAGTTGAAAGACAAGTTGTTGGAAGAGTTTTTTTTTGTTGGAACAAGCGAAGAAGCTAAGGTTCAAAGATTCCTCTACATCCAGAAATCAAGTCGAAAGCATTACGGAGAGTCAACAGGGGCAATTGTTGTACCCCAAAATTTGACCTCTCTTTTTCAAGACATTCCTCACAAAGGATCTCCAATGCTCAAGGATTCTCAAGGAATTGATCAGACAAAATCATCCCCGAAGCATTGAGACTACAAATTAGGGTTTTGATTGAGAATGACCAATCTTTGACTTTTGACCCAGTACATGACTTATTGGTTCGAAACATGATCTCAAGGGTTCAAGTACATCATTTTGACTTAATCGCATATTTCAATTCATCTCCCGAGATCAGTGGGTTGATAGATGAAATTTGGTCAACCGATGGAAAAGTCAAATGTACACTAAAAAGTCAAACTTTGACTTTTTGATCAAATTTGAGTTTCAAAAATCACATTTCACCAAGACATTTAAAATATGAAATTTGATCATCAATAAAATCAAGAAAATCAAACTTTACAAGACTTGAAAAATTTTCTAAGTTGTTTTTTATACATGTTAATTTCATGACATCTATTCACCACAATTCAAGACAATTCAAGTTGTTACAAGCTTTCAAGTAAACAACAAGGCTGCATTTTAAGTTAAAAATTGCAAGTTACAAATCCTAAACTTTGCCTTATTTTAACTTTTCCCTTTGACTCAATCCACAAATATGCATTGACTTTGTTTCAAGCTGCATAAATTTGTCCACAAAACTAGACTTGTATCATGCTACAAAGGTTGCTATCCAGAAAAGTCCCAAAAACATATATGTTGCCAAGTCCAAGCCTGATGTACTATCCACATAACAGCCCAAAACCTTGTTAAAAAACAGTTTGTTGCCCTGTACAAAGCCAGCTCTACACCAACCTGCCACTCCACTCCAAAACTGCTACAAAATAATATTGTTATGCTGCCTCTAATCCTATCCAAGCCTGCACTATATCAGTCCCATATTTGCATAAATTAGCATATAAGATATGCATCTAAAAATCAATGAAACAGTATACCCAAACAGTTCAAAAAAAACTTATCTATTTCCCTCCCAAATTTCAGTCCATTTCATCTATAAATAAGCTGTTTCACAACACACAAAGGGAGAGAAGATATTTTTCTGGGGAAAAAAAGAGAGGTTTTGTTGAAATAGAAAGAGAAAGAAATATAAGAAATCTAACAGAAATTTTTGTAACCTCTGCTCATATTCAGCTCTATCTTCCTTCATAAAAATAAAACCTCAACCCATTGTTCGACCTTGCAAGCATTCCCATAAACCAACTATCCAAAAACCTCGCGTCACATAGAGATTGTTCAAACACAAGAATAGTTTTTGTAGTACCATTATCATCACCTTCCAAACACAAAAAAGGATAGTATTGTACCACTTGACTGGGTTGGAGTTGGTTCCGTAGCTTTCAATATAATGTAAGGGTTGGAGCAACTTCTTGGAGGTTCACTGAAGCCACTCTGATCATCACAGCATCTTGAAAGATATCTAGATTCAAAATACAAATTGCAGTCTCAAGGTAAGTCTTATTAACCTCAATTTTTTTTCATACACGCATCATTATTTGTTCACTTGTGAAGATAGAATGTAGTAACCATTGTCGTTGAAGCTAACCATTTGTTTTCTTTTCATTTTTGTCGATCATATTTTGAGAACTGACCTGTACAAATAATAGAACAATGTTAAAGGAAAAAAATGCAGCATGAGTCGATGCATGCTCACATGAGTCGACTCATTTTAGTGTAAAACAAGTTATGGGTCGACACAAAACATGTATGAGTCGGCTTATATTAGTTGCAGAACAAGGCATGAGTCAACACAAAGCTTTATGCATCGATGCATACTGTTATCCAGGCACAATACAGAGAGACAAAAGGTGCATGAGTCGACACAAAACACGAATGTATCGACACAACAAGAAATGATTCAACATATACCATTATTTATTGACTCATACCGAGTTGATTTTGTTTTTTCAGAAACAAGTTGTGGTATGTATCAATGCATGAAGATATGTGGCAATACATAAAGTTTGTTTTGCTTTCTTTGTACACTATTTTTCCTTTTTATATTTTTCATTGCTATTCATTTATTCAATATGGTTGTAATAATTTAACTAGGCATGTACTTTACCCCCATTTGTAAATTGTACCCCCGTCTCCCAAGTGATGTAATAACGTAGCATTTTAATTTCCGCAATTTATTGCTTTAATATAAGTGTTAGTAATTAGGTTGTGTATGGCAAGATAAAATCAACCGTTAGAAAACCCTAATTACAAGACAAAAAAATGCATGCAATCAAACACTTTTCATACGCGCACCTCTAGGGTAATCTCGCTTGTTTCCTACGAATAAATAGTCATGCCCCTCGAATGTGAGACGCTTTAGAAAATACCCTCGATAAAAAAAGATCGTAGTCCCTCGATGACCCTTTGATGTTACCTTCGATAAAACGATCTTAGTCCCTCGTGACAATTGCTAAAATGTCTCATAAGTTACCTTCTATGACTATACGATGACCCACGTCCGTCCCTTGACATCCAATGATAGGGCTTCTTACCAATCAATGGTAAGATAGTAATATCTAAAGGATGAGTAAAAGAACTAAGACCTTTTGAGTAGGTAGAACATTCATAGTTGCTTGCTTACAACATTTTCAAAACAACATCTTTCAAAACACACCAACACTTTAAAAACGAAATATTTTCAAAAGTCAACACTTTGTATACATTCTTATAGAGACGAGAATCATTACAAAGTTATCCTAAACAAAGGCACTTTTCAAAAATACTTTCAAACAATCATAAACACATTTCAAACAAAGCCTTTTCAAAGTGAGCTAGCAACTAAGAGCCCGTAAATAACTACGGATGAAAAGGGTGCTAATACCTTCCTTTTTCATAACCTACCCCCGAACTCAAGAAAAATTCTCAAAAGGCCTTTCCTGTTCTTTTCACCCTTTCCTTTATTGGATAAAAGAAAATTCGTTGGCGATTCTTTCTATCTGCAACAATTGCGATAAAATGCAAAACATCCAAGTCAGTTCTCCCATCATATTACAGGGAAAGTTCCTCCCCCACACTTAAACCAAACATTATCCTCAATGTTTCAGTAAAAAGTGGGAAAAGTAATAAGAACCTGGTCAATGATTGCCTCAATAGTTGACTACATACAACTGATATGTGCCAAGCGATTGATATCTTTATTTTCTGCAAACTCAAATAAAAGAAAAAACATTAAATTGAAAATCGTGGGTTTCCTCCCATGCAGCGCTTCTTTTAACTATCGGTAGCTTGACGAATCAAGAGTGTCAGTAATCATGGTGATTCTCTCGAGAATGATTCCTCGATCGAATTTGTAATCGTTTTTGGATTCCATGGCCATTTATCAAGCTATATCACATATCCCTCGCCTTTTCTTTTCTTTCTTCTGTGGGGTGGTTCATTCTTTTGAACTTGTGGTGGTGGTTCAGGATCTATCCTGAGTATCAACTTTTCAAGTTTGGGCTTAGTTATTTCACCCACCATCTCGAATGTTAACCTTCCCTTCTTAATGATAATTATTTCCCTAGTTTCATGGTCCTCAAATCTTCTCTTTTTATGTGGGACCTCAAACAAAGGTGCATTGGTCGAACCCATAGAGACCAATGTCAACCTACTGTAATTTATTGTCGCTTTGTAAAGCTAAGGCTAATGAATGATTGATTAAGTGGAAACTTAGACTAAAATAATATTAAAGAAATATAAAATAAAAGAGAGAGGCTAGAATTTGGATTACGTGTATCTCAGGGAATCTGTAACTTGTTGGCTTACACTGATGTTAGAAAAGTGTTTAGTAGAAAATATCAATTTAAAGACAATATCTCACACTCTCGTGGTTTTGAATAAAGTCACATTCCTTAACCATGAGATTTTGCTCTCGCTCGTCCATTATAATTAAGGAATACATTTGGAAAATTGAACAAGTTCTAATTAATCCTAAAGCGCTCTCGTTGTGTTTAGGATTAATACCTACATTCTACTATCTAGTTCGACCCCCACGCTCTCGCAGTGTCGGCTCAAACTTTAGTTAATTTCCCAGTCTCATGGAGAAATCGTGTTAAGTAACCTCTCACTCTCGTAACAAGGCTATTTAAATTAAGTATAAAAACAAAGACCAAAACATAATTTCTAAATTAAATATTAAGCCAACATTCGTTATCGAGTCCCGTCAGAGACGACGATCCTCACATAGCGGACTCTAAACAATTTAGCCGGACATACTTAAAGAAACAAACATGCAATTATAATTATTAACCATTAACATATGCATATTTATATTTGTAATGATAAAATAATATTATAAGAATAAGAAACTAAAATAATTGCAAATAAATAAACTTGGAAGTAAAGCAGATGAAATAAACTTGAATAAAACTACGAACGAAATAAATCTTGAAACTTGAATAAAGCTTTGAAATAATGTCGGCAAGATTGTGATCCAACAGTACTTAAATTGTAGGCTTAAAACTAATAGTATGGTAGTTTCTCGATGTCATAAACTACCACTTTTACATGGTAACCTTTTTTGCCTAAAAACTAAGAATAATAATTTGCGCACAAAACTTGGATTTCACAAACTAATTTCTAAGATCCTATATATAGAGAAATAAAATGGAAGTTACAGCTTTATGTGAGAAGTAATGGAGATAATGGAGAAAGAAGTGGGAAAATGGGAAGTTTAAAAGATCATGGGGTGATAATGAAAAGTTGGGCTTCGTGAGTGGTTATGTGAAGAAGATGTGGAGAAGACTTCGTGTTTAACATTGAAATTAGCCTGTGATGAGTGGCACGCAATGTGTGTCGTAGGGAACACATATTTTCATCTGTGCAGATCGTAATGGCTTGTGTGTTAAGTGGCACACAAATTCAACTTCTGCGGGGCGGAATGGAAAGTGTGCCAAGGGGCACACATATTTTAAGGGCGTGGCGACCGGCATGAAGGCTGTGACGACCATCACAGTCTTCTGTCATATGTTTTCTTCTATTTTCTGCTACATAGTCACACATTTTCTGTCATTTCTTCCTCTTTTCTCATGTGAGTCTCGTGAAATGTAAATACCTGAAATGAAATAGAAATATTGGCATAATAAGATAAAATGAATGAAAAACAATATAAAAGTGCATGTGAATCAACTCAAAAATACGATATAATTTTGTATTATCATAAGGCATCCCATTCCCATTATCCATTGATAAGTCCACAAAGAAGGCAAGGCGACAGAGGATCAGCAATCGACCCCGCCATTTCTTGTACGTGTCGTTTGTAGAACGCATCATGCATTGATGCTATGAACTATATTGCTCATGTTATTGAGTCGGTCAGATGGAAAAGGGATCTGTAACCAATCCCCCACATTTTTTCTTTAGCTCACGTTTGTGAAACGTTGATGCTTTGATGTGATCTCATTATTGTCTTCTATCTCCTACCTCGATTTGCGATTTTTTGGTCAGGTACTTAGTCGCTTATGAAGATTCACTTTTGTTCTTCTCATGCCTCGATTATTTGATATATTGGTTATGACTCGATACCCCATTCTTTCTTGCCTTGATAATTTGATATCACGGTTAAGAACCATTATTCCCACATTTTTGCTTTCCATGATGATTTGATGTCTTGGCTAAGCATCCACTTATCCTACCTTGATGATTCGATATCCTGGTTAGGTGTCCCACTACCTTTGTCCTACCTCGATGTCAATATTGTGGTTAGGTCTCCCTATTTATATCCTATCTTGGTGCCATGATACCTCGATTAGGTGTGTGCTACTTGAGCAAGTGGATGCTTCTCAAGCTTTGTTTGTTTGTTTTGGTTCATCTTTGCTTGTTCTCACCTTGTGCTTTTGTTTTTTTTCTTTAGGTTTTGAATCTTTGCCATGTTCCCTTAGGATCTCTCGATTCAACATTTGTTAGTGATTCGAGTTAGACATTAGGATTATAATCCATGCATCTAACTTAGTTAGAGGTTCCCCTTGTATCCTTGAACTAAGGGCCATCAGTGTATTATAACATTAGGGATAAAGCTAGATAGTTTCCCTTAGATGTTTTCTTTTCTTTTTGCATCGTTAAAACTAAAACCTTTTCTTGGAAAATGCATAAAACATCTAAAACTTTTTGTCTTCGGACTTTCTTTTTCTTTTAAAACATTTTCAATAAGGATATGTGGCTTCAAATTCGAACAACTTGGAAATGCTAAGTGTGTGAGGGGCCGAGTGTGAGTCTCTTTACGAGCTGTAATGCCAAGCACGAGTTGAAATCCTAACTGTAAGGATACGAGTGAAACATTATCCATAAAAAAAACATAAAACAAACAGAAACTTTTGAGCCAAACTACGGTGCTCTGATTAATTAAAAGGGATACGTAGGCATCTGGTTGTAGGGCTCAGCCGAGCAAAACTTTGTAAATATTTCCTTCTTTTCCGTGTGTTTTCTTTTGCATGGATTCCCTCTTTGCATTTTTCCTGTGGCTCTTTAGATTTATATTAGAACACACCCTTTGATTAGAACAACAAGAGTGGATTCTATGGAGTACCACAGACGTGAGGGGTGCTAATACCTTCCCCTTGCGTAATCGACTCTCTTACATGTATCTCTTAGTCGTTTGACCTTGATTTCACCCTTCTCAGGTTTAGTCGATGTTTACCTTTCTCTTCCTATGGGATAAAATACGTTTGATGGAGACTTTATTAATTTCATCTCGATGATTTGTTTTGCCGGTTGTTTCAATTATAAACAACTCAACACACAATTCAAAACAAAAACAGTCTCGAAAAATTCCTACGCGTCAATAAATTACTTAATGCTATTTGACAAAATCATGTATGAAAATTAAAGCAAGTAAAGCAATATAAGAAAAGAGACACAGGGACTTTATTTACACAGTTCCCCACTTTCGTCCTCACATATGGGTACGTTTGCGCCCAATTCCAATATGGAATTGAGATATTTTCTTACTTTACAAAATTATGAATACAAGAGAAGTGTTCAAGAGAAACTATACAAAACATAGTCGTTTGATTTCGGTTCAACCCCTTGTCTTCTTTTGATCTTCAACAAGACCAACATCGATAGATGCTGCCTATTTGTCACTTAAGTTACTTCCTTGAAAATATTTCAACACTCCAAGATTCCTTGCAAAGATTTCAAACACTCCAAGGGATTTTTCACTCGAGTAAATCCGATTGCACACTATCAACATAAAATCACCGATTATATCATCCAATTATTGATACTTCCTTAAAAAGATTTGAAACACTCTAAGGTTCCTTGAAAAGATTTCAAACACTCCAAGGGATTTTTCACATGGACGATTCCTTCTCGCATGATCTTGCACAAAAAACCCAATTAAACAAATGATTTTGGATGAGAACCCCGATGGTTTTTCTCAGATGAAGACCCCTACAAATCTCAATCCAAACCAATTGGAAATCCATAATTCTTCGTCTAGATGGCACCCCGATGGAACATCATCACAATGTAATGTTGGTGTGTATGCATATATTGGAAGGTTGAAGAAGAAGAGGTAATGTAGGCTAATTTTATGGTATCATCAAGTTGGAATGATACATGAATGATATATTTATAGTTGGACTCTTTTTAGGTAAAATAGGATAGTTTCAGAATGGAAACATAATGAAAAAATGACCCACAAAACAGTATGAGTCGACTTGAAAATGTTATGTGTCGGCACATGAAAAACAGTAGCTACATGCTTTAAAAATATAGTACAAGTGTCGACCTGAAAATCGTATGTGTCGACACATGTGCCTGTGTTTTAAAGCAAAAACGTTGAAAGCTTTAATATTGCAGTACATGTGTCGACCTGAAAAGGTTATGTGTCGAAGCATACTGAAGCTTTTAATAAAATGCAAAACTGCAGAATTTATGTGTCGACACATAAGTGTTGATTTTGTTCAAAAAATGATTTTTCATGATTGGGACCAATTTTAAAGTTGTTTTAAATGATTCCTAAGACCTCTAATGAAAGGGAGTTCCACAATATATAAGGATATCGTCCACCATACTGAAATGCTAGCTTTCCGAGTTTTGACATCATGCAAAATATATAATAGTGAAATTGCACTCATAAACTCCCCCTTTTTGATGATGGAAAAACTTGAAATGATGCATTTCATGTAGTTATCAAAGGCTCCCCCTAACTTTGTGCTTCATCTCTCATATTCTTCTCCCCCTTTGACAACATCAAAAAGAAAGAAGGCAAATCATGAGAAATATCATATTCCAATACCAATACTAATATACCACACAAAGGAATTTTTGCAAAGAAGAGTATACAATTATATATCTCCATATATATGTAATGATGAAAAATATAAAAGATAACAAGCATAAAACATTACCAAAGATGTAATGCAATTGCATGACTAATAATGAATGTGATGCAACAACAGGCTAGCTAAGTTGCTTCTATAGCGTCACGATTTTGTAACACAACACAATGGAAATCCTGATGCCGCACATGCATGTGCCTAGCACATTGATAAGAACATGTCACTACTCAACCCAAAATTAAAATGTTTCTATAAAATGTGACTCAATTATAAAATGAATCGTACATGCAATTAACATGATTACATTCAACTCGTGCACAAATGCAAAAAATAATAATAGAAACACATACTTGTACATACAAGAATAACCTTATACAAATGTGATAGAATCAATACATGAATTCATTATAAACATATACATTGTGAACATGCAATGGTTATTAATCAAGATTTTTGGAAATGAACATTCATGGTTTTCATCATTTGATAACATAGTAAGCATTTTTCATCAACTAAAACATGTACTGAGAAACTTCTTACTTTCAAGGAGGGGTTTGGAACAATATTACCTCACTCTTGATGGAATGGAAGTTTCACTCACATGATGTAAAATACTCAAACGAATTGTTAGAGAAAAAGTATAAAAGTGAAAGCATCATAATAAAGAAAGCAACATTGGAGACATTAATAATCTCCAATTTTCAACATGATCGCGAAGGTAATTCCCCACGCATGTGTTCCTTCCTTGAGCTATTATATTTGGAGTCCGGGAAAGTAATTCAACTTCCCATAATACTCATTTCAAACACACCCTGCATAAACTTAGAAAACTCTTTGACAAGTTACATGTTAGTAGAGTCAAATAAGATATAATGTCAAATGTGTTATGCTTGATGTTTAATGAAGCTAAACATGGTTATGTACACATAAGGGTTTATAAGAAATACATGAAAATATAATATGATGAGGTCATTTCAAGCATATAAATTGATAAGTCACTATCTTTATCAATTAAGAATTATGTTTCAAATGAGTACTCATAATATATATACCATACACTAAGTATGTCATGTATTTAGAGAAATAAACAAGTAAAAGAGAGAACTTACTAACAAAGCTAAAGTTAAATCGATACTACCTCATCGTACAATATAACGTAGAATGCACTTGCATTTCACACGGAACTCTTGAAATAAAGTTGCACCAAATGTAAAGTGTTCCACAAAGGTTTTAGAACAACACGATCTTACCACTTTTAACTTTGACAAAGTACCCAAAAGTATACCTTGAGATAAATCCAATAAGGTCATTGATTTAATGAAAATTCATTTTTATTGAACTTTCATCTTTATCCTTTTCATGTTAGTTATTGTTGTATCCTAAATTTTGCCCCTAACTTTTTTCAGTCGCACTTTCATACCATATTTTATCATTCAGTCACAATCATTAATAAATAGCTTCATTCATCACATTTGCATCCTATCTTTAAGTTTTCTCTTGTGTTGTTGACTAACTTCTACTCAAAATGCAAAAAAAAATATTTTTCTTTGTCTTTGCATATTTGTGTTTTGTAGGTACCGAGTCGAAGCTTATGGCAAATAAGGTTTTCCGGTATTATTTCCCTAAAATCTCTATTTGCAAAGAAAAAGAATTAAAAAATTTTCATTTTTTTCACTGTACAATGGATTGCTCCTAGAGTGCAATCGATTGCACAAAGTGAATTTTGCGCAATTTTTGGAAAGATACACTGTGCAAATCGATTTGCAATGTAGTGCAATCGATTGCACAACGTGAAATTTGAAAAAAAAATTCTGCATACAGATTTTTCAAAGAGGTTCATGCGGAGTACCGTAGATGTTTAGGGTGCTAATACCTTCCCTTTGCATAACCAACCCCCTTACCTTGAATCTTTCCCCCTCTTTTTGGGTTATTCGCTCTTTTCCCATTCCTTTGGAAACAATAAAGCGCGGTGGCGATTTTTATTTTGATTTGTATAAAGTCTAGTCAATCCAATGGCTTAGTCTTGCACATTTCTGCCGCTACAGAAAAATGGCGACTTCACTGGGGAAAGATTGACCTCTTGCTGGTCCATCCCTAAGTGGGTTGAGCCTATCTTTGTTTATATCTGTATATATGCTATTGTTGTTTATGTGTTATATTTTGTATATATGTTAGTCTGGATTTTCCTGATTTACAGGGTGCTTGGTGATTACTCATAAGTCCTATACCCGGACTTGGGCAAACTTTAAGATAGGACGGGCGGTATACTCATGTTAACTTTGAGGGAGTAATCCCAAAAAAGGAGGCATGAGATCCCCCACTCAGTGGAGGCCCCTTTGACTGTAGTTTCGTTTACTGAGTAATCGGGAAGACGTACTGCTTTCGACCTGGGAGCCTGCTGAAGCTGAGGACCGTAGATTACCTAACCCATCTTGGCCTTTTATGTGTACTGCGGAAGCTATGACGGAGTAATCCGGAAGTAGTTGTCACGTGATACTACACTCGGACAAGTTTTTCCTGAGAATATTACTAATTACTGAGTTAATCGGGACGTTGGTAATATCCGAAGGAAGGATGTAGACTCTGGGAACCTCTTAGAACCTTGTTCGGCAGGTGATAACCATTAGTCTATACCTTATGGGTAGTACCTTTGACTCCAAGCTCGTGACTCTGAACCATGTGATCCTGTTACTATGCAGTGCATTGCATAACATTGTATATCATTTGCATCCTCTGCATCATTCTACATACATCCAGGTCGTTCAGGATCTTATTCCCAGTTGCTTCTTTCTTCCAGTTAGTCGTCTACCGTCAAGCTGATTCCTCAACACAACTACGGGACTAGAGCTGCTGTCAGATTGAGAATGGAAAACCAAGAACAACATAACATGGAAGTCAGAATGTAAATCGATGAGTTGAAGTCAGGCATGGCCAAACTTACTGAGATGATGCAAGTTCTAATTTCCAGAGGAGAGCCACCTCAAAGGACTGTAATATCTGAAATCCCAACTGCTGTTGTTGACACTCAACCTATCCAGCATACATCTACTACATGGCCAGAGTTTGGGTTACCTCATAACTACTCTCCGCCTATTGCCATTACTTCAATGGCTGGCCAGTCTTCCCAACCAGTCTTTCAAGCTCCGGTTTTCATTGAACCTCAGCCAATCATTCATACTGCTTCTCGTCAACCTACTGCATAAGCTACTTTTGGGAACCCTCTCTTTGAGTACCATGCTACCAGTCCTCGAAGTTTGAGCCAAGGAGACTTTGGTGAGTTCAAAGAACAGTATCAGACTTTGGAGAAGAGACTCAGAGCTATGGAAGGAAATGAGTTCTTCAGTGTTGATGCTAACAACATGTTCCTAGTTTCTGATTTGGTTATGCCTACAAAGTTCAAGACTCCTGAGTTTGAGAAATATCGGGGGCACACTTGTCCAAGAAGTCATTTGGTGATTTACTTTCGAAAGATGTCTGCTTACACCAAGAATGACAAGCTGCTTATCCATTGTTTCCAAGATAGTCTGAGTGGAGCTTCATTGAAATGGTATATGGGGCTTGAGAAAGGTCGTATCCAATGTTTCCAAGATCTTGTTGATGCTTTCATAAAGCAATACAGATACAACCTTGACATGGCACCTGATCGTCGCCAATTACAAAATATGTCTCAAAATGAGAAAAAATCTTTCAAGGAGTATGCATAACGATGGATAGAATTGGCATCTCAAGTTGAACCACCTCTAGCAGAGAAAGAGTTAACTGGTTTGTTCATGGATACTTTGTCCCCTTTCTTTTGGGAGAAGATGATTGGTAGTGTGTCCTCCAGCTTCACAGACCTGGTGACTATTGGCCAAAGATTAGAAGAGGGAATCAAGAATGGTAAAGTGTCTAAAGCTGCTGAATCTTCTAATGGTGCAAAGAAATACCTTGGGAACTTTCAGAAGAAGAAAGAAGTAGAAGCCAATGTTGTCTCGACTGAGAGAAGAGGACCTCGCCGTAGGCCTCAATACACTGATCAACCACAAGTAGCGGTTGTTACTCCTGCGGTCAATGCTCAACCAGTTCAGGTACCTCAACAACAGAATATTGCACAGAATCAGAATCAGAATAGGGCTCAATTTGATCTAATCCCTATGACATACACTGATTTGTATCCTGCATTGGTGCAGAAGGGCTTGATTACAACTAGGCCTCTGATTCCTCAAAATCCTCCTCCAGCCGGGTTCAGATCTGACCTTCACTGTGAGTTTCATCAGGGAGCTACCAGTCATGATTTAGAAAGTTGTTATGCATTGAAAAACAGAGTGCAAGAATTGGTGAAAACCAATATGCTCACTTTCAAAGAGGCAGGTCCTAATGTTATCAAAAATCCTTTTCCAAAAAAAAGTGGCTGAAGAATGAGTCGGGGTACCCTCAAGTCACTTCCTAAAGCTAGTGTTTCAGACAGGATAGCTCATCCTTGTTACTGATTAGTCACTAAGCCATGTTTCTTTCTGTTTGCATTTTTCCTTGTTTATGTTAAAATTGTTGCTTTCAAATTCTGCTTGTACTTTCATGTTAAGTTTAATGAAATGAGCATTGCAATGTTTTGATTCAAATAATTTTCATTTACTGCTTTCAAATACATTTCTCTTGTTTACTCCCTTTATCAAGCTTTTGTTTATGCAAAGATCTGAGGGGGGATGATGAAAACGAAATACCCATAATTGTTGTTGGTATGCTTTTGAATAAAACTTTGTTGAGGATATACAGGCATTGTTTCAACTCCCAAACACTGGAGTAATAAGGAAGTTAATCCCTCGTTCACCCATTTGAGCCTAGAAGTTGGAGTTTCTTTCTATAAAAAAAAACCGTAATCTTAACCTGGGGATGGGTAGTTCTCAGTTAATTTGGATGTGCATTCAATTACAAGAGAAATCGTGCGAGACACCTTTCAACAAAGGTCGCGATCAAGCTTTCCTTTGCACACAGCAAGAAGTGTCAAAGATGCTCTCAAACAAAAAAAATGACGAAGATGGTTCCCCGTAATCATTGAGCAAGGCAGTCATTATCTTTCCAAAAAATAAAAATGAAATGAAAGGAAAAATCAAAAGAAAAATCCCGCTAAGTCAAAACCTATGAAGGAGACTTGGGCAAAAAACTGGGGCATCCCGCTGACTGTAATTCCAAATGAAACAGTTTAGGTAAAAGTTGGGAATAATAAATTCAATTAGAAGAGGTCTTCAAATCCTCAAAATTCTCCACCAGAGTTGACAAATATCCTCAAAACAACAAAAAGATGTAAGAAGAAATGATTGTCATTCTCAAGAATTCCTTAGCTTCTGAATCATCTTCATTGCTACCATCAGTGAAATTCCAAAATCTCTTGGAACCTGAATGTATAGTCTGAATTAACTAAACGTAGAAATGGAGAACATCACGAAGATTGGGTTGGGTATAAATAAACTTTGAGCCTTTATCCTTTATTTCTTAAATTGTGAACCTGACCACGTTACAACCCTTAAAAGACCTAACTGAAGCCAGGTTTCTTTTGAAAGCATACTACAGCAAGGTTGCGTAAACTGACTCCTATGATCTTTTGCGAATCATTTGTTTTGGTTTCATACCTTTGTTTTCACTTTAAAAGTATAAACCACTGTGTTTTAACCAGTGATGCATTTTCTATACACCAATAATATCATTTCAAAAATGATTTTGGATTCAAAACTTTTGCATGAACTTTGCATTAAAAATACCAT
The DNA here is from genome assembly GCA_948472305.1 of Vicia faba. Taxonomy (NCBI): domain Eukaryota; kingdom Viridiplantae; phylum Streptophyta; class Magnoliopsida; order Fabales; family Fabaceae; genus Vicia; species Vicia faba. The sequence goes on from OX451735.1 coordinate 1,222,075,906, forward strand.
GTTTGAATAAACAATTTTGCTTGCAAACAAGCTTTCCTCATCAAGGAATTTCAAACAGCTGAGAAACTTGGTCAGTGACCCTATCAGGGGCAAGTATCTTCCAGATCCTGTTGTGAATCAGTTCAAGATTTACTACTCAATGCAAGTTTTCTCAGAATTGGCCAGCCAGGAAATCATTTTCAAGACTCATACAGGGGCATTTATCTCAAACAATCATTTCAAGAACTGAAGCCATGATCAGTTTATCTCCAATAGTCATTTCAGAGTTGAAGCCATGATCAGCTCATTTCCAGCAACTTTCGACTGAAGCCATGATCAGTTTATCTTTAACAGTCAGCTAATCTGAGGCAAATCCCTAAGTAGCTCTTCATGTCCTTCCTCAGAGGATTATCAGTTCAATACAGTTTACAAGTGTGACAAATTAGGGTTCAAGACATTTTTTCTTCCCAAACAATTTTATAGAGTTCTTCGTGTTGAGGAATCAAACTTCCAATCTTACTTCCACAAAAGAGTCAAACTCCATTGTCGTAAATGTCGTAATTACATGAATAGATCATTCACATATCATGCATAACAAAGTTCATACATAATGCATAACAAGAGTGCTCCATCCTCATTTTCATTTTTCGAGGTCTTGTTGCGGTTGACATGTCACCTTGAGATCAAAGTCCAACTTACTTGGCACCTACCAAAGCAAACGTCAGTTCATCTGTCTCTCTTTCTTCCAATGCTAATCTTGGATGAGATGTTTCTCTCTTTCGTCCAATTCTAATCTTGGACATGTGGTCTCTTTTATTTCCATCCAAAGCCAAAATTGGATGTCGTTACCTTTTCCTTCATTCAAAACCAGTATTGGATGTTGTGATATTTTCTCTCGTCTAAAGCCAGTATTAGACGTTGAGTTTTCCCTTCATTCAAAGCCAATATTGAATGTCAAGATCTCTTTCACTCATTCAAAGCCAGTATTGGATGTTGTGATCTTTTCTCTCGTCTAAAGCCAGTATTAGACGTTGAGTTTTCCCTTCATTCAAAGCCAGTATTGAATGTCAAGATCCCTTTCACTCATTCAAAGCCAATATTGGATGTTGTAATCTTTTATCTCGTCTAAAGCCAGTATTATACGTTGAGTTTTTCTTTCATTCAAAGCCAGTATTGAATGTCAGGATCTTTTGTTTCCATCCAAAGCCAGTATTGGATATTGTGATCGTTTCTCTCGTCTAAAGCCATTATTAGACGTTGAGTTTTCCCTTCATTCAAAGCCAGTATTGGATGTCGTGTTCCTTTTCCGTCCAGAGTCTTTCCTGGACGACTCTGATGTAGCTTCAGATTTGGTCTCATCCTACATATAATGTTCTTCTAGATGTTTCTGATTGCCTTTTCCAGAGAGTTGTTCGCCTCATTCAATGCCATTCTCGAATGTTGCTGCTTTCCTTCTCGAGTTTTATCTCTTTTTTCCAAGTATTGTTGGCTACTCCTTGTCACCCTGACAGATATCCAGAAGTATCTTGTTGCTCCCCGGTGTGTCTTTCCACGTAATTTCATCTAAACTACCACAAGTTTCCAGTTTCGAGTCTTTCCACATTCCCACAGAGTCTGTCTCATCTCATACATCACTAAAAAAATATATGTCAAAAAAGAGTCCATGCATTCATTCATAACATATGTTATCATCTCATCGCATCAGGGACAAAATTCAGGTCTGTTTGTATTTAATTACTTTCCGCCTATCTGGCTAAAAGATAATTAAATAGGGGCAGCTGTTGTATCCTAAATTTTGCCCCTAACGTTTTTCAGACGCACTTTCATACCATATTTTATCATTCAGTTACAATCATTAATAAATAGCTTCATTCATCACATTTGCATCCTATCTTTAAGTTTTCTCTTGTGTTGTTGACTAACTTCTACTCAAAATGCAAAAAAAAATATTTGTCTTTGTCTTTGCATATTTGTGTTTTGTAGGTACCGAGTCGAAGCATATGGCAAATAAGGTTTTCCCGTATTATTTCCCTAAAATCTCTATTTGCAAAGAAAAAGAATTAAAAAAATTTCATTTTTTTCACTGTACAATCGATTGCTCCTAGAGTGCAATCGATTGCACAAAGTGAATTTTGCGTAATTTTTGGAAAGATACATCGTGGAAATCGATTTGCACTGTAGTGCAATTGATTGCACAGCGTGAAATTTGAAAAAAAATCAGCATTTTAAAATTGTCAAATTTTGGCTCCAATTTTTTCTTCATTTTTGAAAGATGTATCATTAATTCAAATTTTAGTGCCAATTTTTCATTTTTAAGAAGAATTATCATTAATTCAAATTTTGGCTCTAATATTTGAAAGAATTATCATTAATTCAAATTTTGGCTCCAAGAATCAATTACCAAATTACCACTAATCCCAATCCTAAAACTCTATAAATAGAGACCTCATTTCATTCAAATCACAAGCTTTTGATAGCCAAATCCACCTTGCTAAAAATATCTCAATTCTCTCAATCTACCAAATTCACTCAAAGCTCCATTTTCAAAAAGTTAGTAAGCTTTGCATTGAAGCTTACTAATCTTTGAGCTAAACCTTCATCCAAACACTTTTTCTTCATCAATTCTCTACATCCAAACTTGGTCAATTGATTCTTGTGGTTGAATTGAAGCAAATTCTTGAAGTTGTTTTGATAATTCTCTAGATCTACCTTTGGTAAGTTGGATAATTCATCTTTCACAATGTGATCTCTTGTTGATCTTTAGGTTTGATTCTTTGAGCATTATTTTGTGATTCCAATGGTGTTATTTTCTCATAATTTGATGGAATTTTCGTGCTCAATTGGATCCATGATCATAAGGTGTTTGATGGAAAGTTTGAACAAGAAATTGCCCTTTTAAAATGTTGTTTTTGCTACTGAAACAGTGTGCAATCGATTGCAGTAACTGTGCAATCGATTGCACAGAAGCGTTTCACACAATTTTTTTTTGAAAATAACACTGTGTGCAATCGATTGCACAGTTACTGCAATCGACTGCACAGGGACATAATGCACTTTTTTGCCTTGTTTTGGGGCAGCTTTGATCCAAAATGATTTTTCTACTCACTCCTTTTGATTGTTGGTTTGGATTGCAATTTTAAATGTCCAATTTGTCTTTAAACTCAATGGACTTTGTGATGTAGATGAAGTTGGATAAATGTTCATCAATTCAAATCTACCTAAGAGGGAATTATTTAATTCATTTTTTGTGCTTTGGATTAATGATATGTTTACTGCTTTAATCCATCTAGAGGAGTGGTAGAATTTAAAGATGACAGAATTTTGAAATGGTGATCCAAATTAGCTTATCATTCCCCTTATTCTTCATCTTATCCCTTTCTTTTTTAATTGTGCTACATGTTAAGGGATGGTGATCTCTATATCATTTATCCAAACATGAAGTACATAGATTGCTATTGACCGGCCTCAAAATAGGTGCGACTTCTACATAAGTCCACTTACGATTGCTTAACATAGCGCTAAATTTTGTCTCGATTCGAATAAATGATCATTCGTGGCCCAAACTTATGATTGCAAGCCCAAGTATGTTAATTTGATCTCTTTGATCCAATAACCTTGAGATTCATTATGTGGAGGCTTTGGTTCTACCAATCCTCTAATGGATCTACAACACCTTTGGTCAACGCGGATCACTTAAACATTGTTGATCATTACATATTGCCTTGTGAGAATTCCAAAATGGATGATATACTTGACAAAAAGCAAATGCAACTTGTTGTGTGGAGGATTTGGTTCTACCAATCCTCTAATGAGTTCCAAATGCAAGTTTCAAGATGGTCATCCAACTAACCACTAATTACTAACAATTAACTTTACTTTACGCTTTTATTTTCATGCTTTATGTACCATTTACTTTTAGCATTTTACATTTTATGCTATTTTCATCTTTGCTCACTTGAGAATTTAATTTTATGTCATTTTTATTTTTCTCACTTGAGCTTTTCTTTCTTTTTAAAGACACCTAATAATCAATATGAACCATAAAAATCATTAATGATACTTGGACTACATGGTTACTATCATTTGCATTATGGAGTGATGGACTTCTTGGACTTAGGATTAGAGACTTTGGCCTATCTTGGAGACTTTGTGACTTTATTTGATATTTTGTCTGGAGCTCTTCAGGTTTACCTCAAGACATTGGGTTGTTTGTTTGTTTTGTGTGCAGGTTATTGTGATTACACACTTTGTTTATAATCTGGAATTCACCCGTATACAGCCGTTACTCTGCCCAATTTTTTCAAAGACTTAAATACACTTGAAGCTTGGCTCTCTCAAGAGGTCTAGTATCTCTTCTTGCTTGGTTTCACTCCAAAGAATGGGAATTATACATTGGCTAATAATGTCAAGTATTGTCTTCTTGTTAGTTAGACGGTTCTCTTCCTTGGCTTTTACCTTATGCTTTAGGATAGTCCCTTCATCTCCTCCCATCTTTTTTAATTTTCAAAACCTTCTCATCTTCTTTCAAAATCTTCTTTGTTTTTAAACTAAAACCGCTTTCATAATAAACCTCGGTTTTTTTCGAATGCCTTTTCTTTCAAAACTTCTTTTCTTTAAACAAACTTCAATTCACTTAGTCATACTTTGACATCTTTCAAAATTAGCAAAACAATTCAACACATTCAAACTCTTTTGTGCGCCCGAGCACCTTTTTTATTCAAAACTTTTTTCAAGGTGAGACACGATTCATTGATAGTCGAGCATCATTCTCCTATCCCTATGGTTATAAAGATGTCGACTTTTCCACTTGAGTACTAGAGGCGTTCTCAAACCCTCACTCTTGTTGACGCATGGTCCATCTTTCTCATACCTTGTGGGCATTAGTCGAGATTTCTCTCCTAACAATGACGACTTGTCTCCTTGTTTAAAAACAATCAACAAACAAGTCTTTTCTAGATGAACTACGTGTACCCTGATCCCCTATTGCACGAAAGGTGGTACGTAGGCACTAAAGGTTCGCAACCGCGGCGGGTGCAAAAATCATAAAAATATTTCTTTTCTCACCTCCACCATCCATTTTATATACAACACATTTTTATAGCCAAAATATACAGATTTTTCAAAGAGGTTCCTGCGGAGTACCGTAGATGTTTAGGGTGCTAATACCTTCCCTTTGCATAACCAACCCCCTTACCTTGAATCTTTCCCCCTCTTTTTGGGTTATTCGCTCTTTTCCCATTCCTTTGGAAACAATAAAGCGCGGTGGCGATTTTTATTTTGATTTGTATAAATTCTAGTCAATCCAATGGCTTAGTCTTGCACATTTCTACCGCTATAGAAAAATGTCAACTTCACTGGGGAAAGATTGACCTCTTGCTGGTCCATCCCTAAGTGGGTTAAGCTTATCTTTGTTTATATCTGTATATGTGCTATTATTGTTTATGTGTTATATTTTGTATATATGTTTGTCTAGATTTTCCATGTTTACAGGGTGCTTGGTGATTACTCATAAGTCTTATACCCGGACTTGGGCAAACTTTAAGATAGGACGGGCGGTATAGTCATGTTAACTTTGAGGGAGTAATCCCAAAAAAGGAGGCATGAGATCCCCCACTCAGTGGAGGCCCCTTTGACTTTAGTGTCGTTTACCAAGTAATCGGGAAGACGTACTGCTTTCGACCTGGGAGCCTTCTGAAGCTGAGGACTGTAGATTACCTAACCCATCTTGGCCTTTTAGGTGTACTACAGAAGCTATGACGGAGTAATCCGGAAGTAGTTGTCACGTGATACTACACTCGAACGAGTTTTTCCTGAGAATATTACTAATTACCCAGTTAATCAGGACGTTGGTAATATCCGAAGGAAGGATGTAGACTCTAGGAACCTCTTAAAACCTTGTTCGGCAGGTGATAACCATTAGTCTATACCTTATGGGTAGTACCTTTGACTCCAAGCTCGTGACTCTGAACCATGTGATCCTGTTACTGTGCAGTGCATTGCATAACATTGTATATCTTTTACATCCTCTGCATCATTCTACATACATCCAGGTCGTTCAGGATCTTATTCCCAGTTGCTTCTTTCTTCCAGTTAGTCGTCTACCGTCAAGCTGATTCCTCAACACAACTACGGGACTAGAGCTGCTGTCAGATTGAGAATGGAAAACCAAGAACAACACAACATGGCAGTCATAATGTAAATCGATGAGTTGAAGTCAGACATGGCTAAACTTACTGAGATGATGCAAGTTCTAATTTCCAGAGGAGAGCCACCTCAAAGGACTGTAATATCTGAAATCCCAACTGCTGTTGTTGACACTCAACCTATCCAGCATACATCTACTACATGGCCAGAGTTTGGGTTACCTCATAACTACTCTCCGCCTGTTGCCATTACTTCAATGGCTGGCCAGTCTTCCCGGCCAGTCTTTCAAGCTCCGGTTTTCATTGAACCTCGGCCAATCATTCATACTGCTTCTCGTCAACCTACTGCATAAGCTGCTTTTGGGAACCCTCTCTTTGAGTACCATGCTGCCAGTCCTCGAAGTGTGAGCCAAGGAGACTTTGGTGAGTTCAAAGAACAGTATCAGACTTTGGAGAAGAGACTCAGAGCTATGGAAGGAAATGAGTTCTTCATTGTTGATGCTAACAACATGTTCCTAGTTTCTGATCTGGTTATGCCTACAAAGCTCAAGACTCCTGAGTCTGAGAAATACCGGGGGCACACTTTTCCAAGAAGTCATTTGGTGATGTAGTTTCGAAAGATGTATGCTTACACCAAGAATGACAAGCTGCTTATCCATTGTTTCCAAGATAGTCTGAGTGGAGCTTCATTGAAATGGTATATGGGGCTTGAGAAAGGTCGTATCCAATGTTTCCAAGATCTTGTTGATGATTTCATAAAGCAATACAGATACAACCTTGACATGGCACCTGATCGTCGCCAATTACAAAATATGTCTCAAAATGAGAAAAAATCTTTCAAGGAGTATGCATAACGATGGAGAGAATTGGCATCTCAAGTTGAACCACCTCTAGCAGAGAAAGAGTTAACTGGTTTGTTCATGGATACTTTGTACCCTTTCTTTTGGGAGAAGATGATTGGTAGTGTGTCCTCCAGCTTCACAGACCTGGTGACTATTGGCCAAAGATTAGAAGAGGGAATCAAGAATGGTAAAGTGTCTAAAGCTGTTGTATCTTCTAATGGTGCAAAGAAATACCTTGGGAACTTTCAGAAGAAGAAAGAAGTAGAAGCCAATGTTGTATAGACTGAGAGAAGAGGACCTCGCCGTAGGCCTCAATACACGGATCAACCACAAGTAGCGGTTGTTACTCCTGCGGTCAATGCTCAACCAGTTCAGGTTCCTCAACAACAGAATATTGCATAGAATCAGAATCGGAATAGGGCTCAATTTGATCCTATCCCTATGACATACACTGATTTGTATCCTGCATTGGTGCAGAAGGGCTTGATTACAACTAGGCCTCTGATTCCTCAAAATCCTCCTCCAGTCGGATTCAGATCTGACCTTCACTGTGAGTTTCATCAGGGAGCTGCCAGTCATGATTTAGAAAGCTGTTATGCATTGAAAAACAGAGTGCAAGAATTGGTGAAAACCAATATGCTCACTTTCAAAGAGGCAGGTCCAAATGTTATCAACAATCCTTTGCTAAAAAAAAGTGGCTGAAGAATGAGTCGGGGTACCCTCAAGTCACTTCCTAAAGCTAGTGTTTCAGACAGGATAGCTCATCCTTGTTACTGATTAGTCACTAAGCCATGTTTCCTTCTGTTTGCATTTTTCCTTGTTTATGTTAAAATTGTTGCTTTCAAATTCCGCTTGTACTTTCATGTTAAGTTTAATGAAATGAGAATTGCAATGTTTTGATTCAAATCATTTTCATTTACTGCTTTCAAATACATTTCTCTTGTTTACTCCCTTTATCAAGCTTTTGTTTATGCAAAGATCTGAGGGAGGATGATGAAAACGAAATACCCATAATTGTTGCTGGTATGCTTTCGAATAAAACTTTGTTGAGGATATACAGGCATTGTTTCAACTCCCAAACACTGGAGTAATAAGGAAGTTAATCCCTTGTTCACCCATTTGAGCCTAGAAGTTGGAGTTTCTTTCTATACAAAAAAAAACTGTAATCTTAACCTGGGGATGGGTAGTTCTCAGTTAATTTGGTTGTGCATTCAATTACAAGAGAAATCGTGCGAGACACCTTTCAACAAAGGTCGCGATCAAGCTTTCCTTTGCACACAGTAAGAAGTGTCAAAGATGCTCTCAAACAAAAAAATGACGAAGATGGTTCCCCGTAATCATTAAGCAAGGCAGTCATTATCTTTCCAAAAAATAAAAATGAAATGAAAGGAAAAATCAAAAGAAAAATCCCGCTAAGTCAGAACCTATGAAGGAGACTTGGGCAAAAAACTGGGGCATCCCGCTGACTGTAATTCCAAATGAAACAGTTCAGGTAAAAGTTGGGAATAATAAATTCAATTAGAAGAGGTCTTCAAATCCTCAAAATTCTCCACCAGAGTTGACAAATGTCCTCAAAACACCAAAAAGATGTAAGAAGAAATGATTGTCATTCTCAAGAATTCCTTAGCTTCTGAATCATCTTCATTGCTACCATCAGTGAAATTCCAAAATCTCTTGGAACCTGAATGTATAGTCTGAATTAACTAAACGTAGAAATGGAGAACATCACGAAGATTGGGTTGGGTATAAATAAACTTTGAGCCTTTATCCTTTATTTCTTAAATTGTGAACCTGACCACGTTACAACCCTTAAAAGACCTAATTGAAGCCAGGTTTCTTTCGAAAGCATACTACAGCAAGGTTGCGTAAACTGACTCCTATGATCTTTTGCGAATCATTTGTTTTGGTTTCATACCTTTGTTTTCACTTTAAAAGTATAAACCACTGTGTTTTAACCAGTGATGCATTTTCTATACACCAATAATATCATTTCAAAAATGATTTTGGATTCAAAACTTTTGCATGAACTTTGCATTAAAAATACCATGTTTGAATAAACAATTTTGCTTGCAAACAAGCTTTCCTCATCAAGGAATTTCAAACAGCTGAGAAACTTGGTCAGTGACCCTATCAGGGGCAAGTATCTTCCAGATCCTGTTGTGAATCAGTTCAAGATTTACTACTCAATGCAAGTTTTCTCAGAATTGGCCAGCCAGGAAATCATTTTCAAGACTCATACAGGGGCATTTATCTCAAACAATCATTTCAAGAACTGAAGCCATGATCAGTTTATCTCCAATAGTCATTTCAGAGTTGAAGCCATGATCAGCTTATTTCCAGCAACTTTCGACTGAAGCCATGATCAGTTTATCTTCAACAGTCAGCTAATCTGGGGCAAATCCCCAAGTAGCTCTTCATGTCCTTCCTCAGAGGATTATCAGTTCAATACAGTTTACAAGTGTGACAAATTTGGGTTCAAGACATTTTTTCTTCCCAAACAATTTGACAGAGTTCTTCGTGTTGAGGAATCAAACTTCCAATCTTACTTCCACAAAAGAGTCAAACTCCATTGTCGTAAATGTCGTAATTACATGAATAGATCATTCACATATCATGCATAACAAAGTTCATACATAATGCATAACAAGAGTGCTCCATCCTCATTTTCATTTTTCGAGGTCTTGTTGCGGTTGACATGTCACCTTGAGATCAAAGTCCAACTTACTTGGCACCTACCAAAGAAAACGTCAGTTCATCTGTCTCTCTTTCTTCCAATGCTAATCTTGGATGAGATGTTTCTCTCTTTCGTCCAATGCTAATCTTGGACATGTGGTCTCTTTTATTTCCATCCAAAGCCAAAATTGGATGTTGTTACCTTTTCCTTCATTCAAAACCAGTATTGGATGTTGTGATCTTTTCTCTCGTCTAAAGCCAGTATTAGACGTTGAGTTTTCCCTTCATTCAAAGCCAATATTGAATGTCAAGATCTCTTTCACTCATTCAAAGCCAGTATTGGATGTTGTGATCTTTTCTCTCGTCTAAATCCAGTATTAGACGTTGAGTTTTCCCTTCATTCAAAGCCAGTATTGAATGTCAAGATCCCTTTCACTCATTCAAAGCCAATATTGGATGTTGTAATCTTTTCTCTCGTCTAAAGCCAGTATTAGACGTTGAGTTTTTCTTTCATTCAAAGCCAGTATTGAATGTCAGGATCTTTTGTTTCCATCCAAAGCCAGTATTGGATATTGTGATCGTTTCTCTCGTCTAAAGCCATTATTAGACGTTGAGTTTTCCCTTCATTCAAAGCCAGTATTGGATGTCGTGTTTCTTTTCCGTCCAGCGTCTTTCCTGGACGACTCTGATGTAGCTTCAGATTTGGTCTCATCCTACATCTAAGTTCTTATAGATGTTTCTGATTGCCTTTTCCAGAAAGTTATTCGCCTCATTCAATGCCATTCTCGAATGTTGCTGCTTTCCTTCTCGAGTTTTGTCTCTTTTTTCCAAGTATTGCTGGTTACTCCTTGTCACCCTGACAGATATCCAGAAGTATCTTGTTGCTCCCCAGTGTGTCTTTCCACGTCATTTCATCTAAACTACCACAAGTTTCCAGTTTCGAGTCTTTCAACATTCCCACAGAGTCTGTCTCATCTCATACATCACTAAAAAGAATATATGTCAAAAAAGAGTCCATGCATTCATTCATAACATATGCTATCATCTCATCGCATCAGGGACAAAATTCAGGTCTGTTTGTATTTAATTACTTTCCGCCTATCTGGCTAAAAGATAATTAAATAGGGGCAGCTGTTGTATCCTAAATTTTGCCCCTAACTTTTTTCAGTCGCACTTTCATACCATATTTTATCTTTCAATCACAATCATTAATAAATAGCTTCATTCATCACATTTACATCCTATCTTTAAGTTTTCTCTTGTGTTGTTGACTAACTTCTACTCAAAATGCAAAAAAAAAAATATTTGTCTTTGTCTTTGCATATTTGTGTTTTGTAGGTACCGAGTTGAAGCATATGGCAAATAAGGTTTTCCGGTATTATTTCCCTAAAATCTCTATTTGCAAAGAAAATGAATTAAAAAATTTTCATTTTTTTTCACTGTACAATCGATTGCTCCTAGAGTGCAATCGATTGCACAAAGTGAATTTTGCGTAATTTTTGGAAAGATACATCGTGGAAATCGATTTGCACTGTAGTGCAATTGATTGCACAGCGTGAAATTTGAAAAAAAATCAGCATTTTAAAATTGTCAAATTTTGGCTCCAATTTTTTCTTCATTTTTGAAAGATGTATCATCAATTCAAATTTTAGTGCCAATTTTTCATTTTTAAGAAGAATTATCATTAATTCAAATTTTGGCTCTAATATTTGAAAGAATTATCATTAATTCAAATTTTGGCTCCAAGAATCAATTACCAAATTACCACTAATCCCAATCCTAAAACTCTATAAATAGAGACCTCATTTCATTCAAATCACAAGCTTTTGATAGCCAAATCCACCTTGCTAAAAATCTCTCAATTCTCTCCATCTACCAAATTCACTCAAAGCTCCATTTTCAAAAAGTTAGTAAGCTTTGCATTGAAGCTTACTAATCTTTGAGCTAAACCTTCATCCAAACACTTTTTCTTCATCAATTCTCTACATCCAAGCTTGGTCAATTGATTCTTGTAGTTGAATTGAAGCAAATTCTTGAAGTTGTTTTGATAAATCTCTAGATCTACCTTTGGTAAGTTGGATAATTCATCTTTCACAATGTGATCTCTTGTTGATCTTTGGGTTTGATTCTTTGAGCATTATTTTGTGATTCCAATGGTGTTATTTTCTCATAATTTGATGGAATTATCGTGCTCAATTGGATCCATGATCATAAGGTGTTTGATGGAAATTTTGAACAAGAAATTGCCCTTTTAAAATGTTGTTTTTGCTACTGTAACAGTGTGCAATCGATTGCAGTAACTGTGCAATCGATTGCACAGAAGCGTTTCACACAATATTTTTTGAAAATAACATTGTGTGCAATCGATTGCACAGTTACTGCAATTGACTGCACAGGGACAGAATGCACTTTTTTGCCTTGTTTTGGGGCAGCTTTGATCCAAAATGATTTTTCTACTCACTCCTTTTGATTGTTGGTTTGGATTGCAATTTTAAATGTCCAATTTGTCTTTAAACTCAATGGACTTTGTGATGTAGATGAAGTTGGATAAATGTTCATCAATTCAAATCTACCTAAGAGTGAATTATTTAATTCATTTTTGGTGCTTTGGATTAATGATATGTTTAGTGCTTTAATCCATCTAGAGGAGTGGTTGAATTTAAAGATGAAAGAATTTTGAAATGGTGATCCAAATTAGATTATCATTCCCCTCCCTCTTCATCTTATCCCTTTCTTTTTTAATTGTGCTACATGTTAAGGGATGGTGATCTCTATATCATTTATCCAAACATGAAGTACATAGATTGCTATTAACCGACCTCAAAATAGGTGGGACTTTTACATAAGTCCACTTACGATTGCTTAACATAGCGCTAAATTTTGTCCCGATTCGAATAAATGATCATCCGTGGCCTAAACTTATGATTGCAAGCCCAAGTATGTTAATTTGATCTCTTTGATCCAATAACCTTGAGATTCATTCTGTGGAGGCTTTGGTTCTACCAATCCTCTAATGGATCTACAACACCTTTGGTCAACGCGGATCACTTAAACATCGTTGATCATTACATGTTGCCTTGTGAGAATTCCAAAATGGATGATATACTTGACAAAAAGCAAATGCAACTTGTTGTGTGGAGGCTTTGGTTCTACCAATCCTCTAATGAGTTCCAAATGCAAGTTTCAAGATGGTCATCCAACTAACCACTAATTACTAACAATTAACTTTACTTTACGCTTTTATTTTCATGCTTTATGTACCATTTACTTTTAGCATTTTACATTTCATGATATTTTCATCTTTGCTCACTTGAGCATTTACTTTTATGTCATTTTTATTTTGCTCACTTGAGCTTTTCTTTCTTTTTAAAGACACCTAATAATAAACATGAACCATAAAAATCATTATTGATACTTGGACTACATGGTTACTATCCTTTGCATTATGGAGTGATGGACTTCTTGGACTTAGGATTAGAGACTTTGGCCTATCTTGGAGACTTTGTGACTTTATTTGATATTTTGTCTGGAGCTCTTGAGGTTTACCTCAAGACATTGGGTTGTTTGTTTGTTTTGTGTGCAGGTTATTGTGATTACACACTTTGTTTGTAATCTGGAATTCACCCGTATACAGCAGTTACTCTGCCCAATTTTTTCAAAGACTTAAATACACTTGAAGCTTGGCTCTCTCAAGAGGTCTAGTATCTCTTTTTGCTTGGTTTCACTCCAAAGAATGGGAATTCTACATTGGCTCATAATGTCAAGTATTGTCTTCTTGTTGGTTAGACGGTTCTCTTCCTTAGCTTTTACCTTATGCTTTAGGATAGTCCCTTCATCTCCTCCCATCTTCTTTAATTTTCAAAACCTTCTCATCTTCTTTCAAAATCTTCTTTGTTTTTAAACTAAAACCGCTTTCATAATAAACCTCGATTTTTTTCGAATGCCTTTTCTTTCAAAACTTCTTTTCTTTAAACAAACTTCAATTCACTTAATCATACTTTGACATCTTTCAAAATTAACAAAACAATTCAACACATTCAAACTCTTTTGTGCGCCCGAGCACCTTTTACATTCAAAACTTTTTTCAAGCTGAGACATGATTCATTAATAGTCGAGCATCATTCTCCTATCTGTATGGTTATAAAGAGGTCGACTTTTCCACTTGAGTACTATAGGCGTTCTCAAACCCTCACTCTTGTTGACGCATGGTTCATCTTTCTCATACCTTGTGGGCGTTAGTCGAGATTTCTCTCCTAACAATGACGACTTGTCTCCTTGTTTAAAAACAATCAACAAACAAATATTTTCTAGATGAACTACGCGTACCCTGATCCCCTATTGCATGAAAGGTGGTACGTAGGCACTAAAGGTTCGCAACCACGGCGGGTGCAAAAATCATAAAAATATTTCTTTTCTCACCTCCACCATCCATTTTATATACAACACATTTTTATAGCCAAAATATACAGATTTTTCAAAGAGGTTCCTGCGGAGTACCGTAGATGTTTAGGGTGCTAATACCTTCCCTTTGCATAACCAACCCCCTTACCTTGAATCTTTCCCCCTCTTTTTGGGTTATTCTCTCTTTTCCCATTCCTTTGGAAACAATAAAGCGCGGTGGCAATTTTTATTTTGATTTGTATAAAGTCTAGTCAATCCAATGGCTTAGTCTTGCACATTTCTACCGCTACAGTTATCTTTCTCCTCCTTATCTTTCACTGATTCGGATTCATCAGTTCCTTCTTCAGCGTCATTGAATATGTCTCTTGAAGATAAACCTACATCATGAAATGAAATACCTTTTCCGAGTACTCTCAAATACAACATCAAAAGTAACTTACACATATTTTACCAATAAAACAAAACTTGTCGTTGCTTTCTATATCACATAATCCATCATCTCTCCCCATATACAATAGAATTAGAATATGTTCATATGCCTTGAACCACCATAAATGAGAACCCATATTCTCTTTATAGAGTCAAAATAATGTTCCTACGAAAACAACAAGACAAGCTAGGTACTTAATCGTCATTGAGTCCTTAGGGGTTAGTGAAACAATTGGTTGCATTTGGGGACCTTGAACTTGACTCCTTAAGAGCTTTAAACTTTTTTCTTTCCTCCTTATCTGTGTATTTATCCTTTTTCTTCTTCTTCTCATGCTTTTTCTCATGCTTGTCCAAGAAATTAAGTTATTTCTCATAATCTTCAAACTTACTAATCAATATAGTGATATCAAGTGTTGTAAGATCATTAGCTTCCTTGAGCGCGGTGACCTTCGGTTGCCAAATCCTTGTAAGACATCTCAAAACATTGTTAGTAGAAATTTCATTGAAAATAAGATTACCAAGTGCGTTCAAACTATTAATGAGATTTAATATATTTTTCTTATCATCATTATTTCATGGTGCTTCCGGCTTAGATGTGACAATTCCATAGCATTGTTTTAAGTAATAGCGTCACACATTTCCTTGTCATATCAATTAACATTAATATGCATACAAGCTTTCCAATAACTATAGTTTTCTTCCGAAAAAATATTTGGGGCTGTTTTGAAATCCCCTTTAGGTTCGTACGTCATTTTCTACTAAGAGTCTCGAAGCACAGAATTAATTGGAGCTATGATACCACTTGTTAGACTACGACACCATATCTAGAGGGGGTGAATATACCCCCAAATAAAAACTACCTTTCAAAATGGTTATTTAAAACATATTTGAAAAACGATATTGAGCGGAAGGTTTTTGGCCTAGATCAATATAATAGTCTAAACGAACCTAGTTATTGGAAACTCGAATATGCACGAGCCATATGGAATTTGCATAATGATAAAATCAATCAACATAATAACATCTCAATTAACCATTTAATGTCCAACACAATAGTTTTCTATTTCCAATGAAATCATATTAAAAACATCACTTGATAATTTATCAAACATGTGGCGCACAATCAATTTTTCAGAATTTTCTTTGAGCTTTATTGATATGCAAAGGAATTTACAATCAAAGTGATTATAAGCTAATCAACAAGGCAATTTAAACTTTAATAATCAAAGATAAATTATATACTAATCAACCGATCAAACAACACATTCAATAAATTGTATATTGAGAGTAAATGAAAATAAGATATAGAACATTGCAATTTTCCTTTGAGTTAAACAAGCAAACAATTTGGCAAACACTTAGAATACAATCAAAGTTTCAATATTTTCCATTTTGTTGTGTTGATATGAAAAAGCACTTATAATCAAAAGTGAATATAAGAAACTAAACACAAAATTTAAAACAAAAATAGTCTTGGAAAATTCCTACGCGTCGATAAATTACTCAATGCTATTTGACAAATTGATGTATGAAAATTAAAGCAAGTAAAGAAATAAAAGAAAATAGACACAAGGAATTTGTATACACGGTTCCACACTTTCGTCCTTGCATGTGGGTACGTCTGCGCCCAATTCAAATATGGAATTGAGATATTTTCTTACTTTGCAAAAGTATGAATACAAGAGAAGTGTTTAAGAGAAACTATACAAAGCATAACCGCTTGATGTCGATTCAACCCCTTCTCTTCTTTTGATCTTCAACAAGACCAAGACCAATAGGTGCAACCTATTCTCCCCTTAAGTTACTTCCTTGAAAAAATTTCAAACACTTCAAGATTCCTTGTAAAGATTTCAAACACTCTAAGGGATTTTTCACTCGAGTAAATCTGATTTCACACTATACACACAAGATCATTGATTTTATCATTAAGTTCTTGCTACTTCCTTAAAAAGATTTCAAACACTCTAAGGTTCCTTGAAAAGATTTCAAACACTCCAAGGTATTTTTCACATGGACGATTCCTTCTCGCACGATCTTGCACGAAAAACCCCAATTCAATAAATGATTTTGGAGGAGAAACCCGATGTTTTTTTTCGGATGAAGACCCTTACAAATATCAACCCAAACCAATTAGAAATCCACAATTCTTTGTCTAGATGGCACCTCGATGGAACATCATTACAATGTAATGTTGGTGTGTATGCATAGATTGGAAACTTGAAGAAGAAGAGGAAATGTAGGATAATTTTATGGTATCATCAAGTTGGAACAATTCATGAATTATATATTTATAGTTGGACTCTTTTTAGGTAAAAGAGGGTAGTTTCGTAATAAAAAATAATGAAAAAATGACCCACAAAACAATATGTGTCTACCTGAAAATGTTATGTGCAGGATTCTGTTGTGTTGGTATGAATCTGGTGAAAGCATAGTACCTGGATCGGAAATTGTCCAACAGACTACAGAGAAAGTGAAGTTAATTCAGGAAAAGATAAAGACTTCGTAGAGTTGGCTGAAGAGTTACCATGACAATCAATGGAAGGACCTTGAATTTCAATCAGGAGATCATGTATTTTTTAGAGTCACATCGGTGACCGGTGTTGGACGAGCATTGAAATCGAAGAAACTTACTCCTCAGTTTATTGGCTCGTATCAGATTTCAGACAAAGTAGAAATGATTGCTTATGAGGTGACCTTGCCACCTAACCTTTCAAACTTGCATGATGTGTTCCATGTGTCACAACTTTGGAAGTATATTTTGAATCTATCTCATATGATACTGATGGATGATGTACACGTGGGGATAATCTTACGGTCGAGATTTTACCGGTGAGAATCAAAGACAGTGAAGTGAAAACGTTAAGGGGAAAAGAAATTCCTCTTGTGAAAGTAGTTTGGGGAGGAGTAGCTGGATAAAGTATGACGTGGGAGTTAGAGAGCAAGATGCGAGAGTCTTATTCAGAATTGTCTGCATAAGGTAATTTTCGAGGACGAAAATATTCTAAGTGGAGAGAGTTGTAACGCCTTATTTTAATATTTAGTCATTGATTGTTGACTTTGATTTATTTTGTCATAACTAAGGGTATGTAGGCATGACTAAGGATGTGTGAGAACTTAGTTAGTTAGACTATTGGAATCAAACTTAGTCTATTTTATAATAATAATAATAATAATAATAATAATAATAATAATAATAATAATAATAATAATAATAATAATAATAATAATAATAATAATATGGATGAATGGTGGGTTATGCTATTATTAATACTAAAAATATTATTAGATATATATAGAATTACCATAAATAACATTATTATTATTAATATTATAGTTATTAATATTATTATAATTATTCTATTATTATTATTATTATTATTATTATTATTATTATTATTATTATTATTATTATTATTATTATTATTATTATTATTATTATTATTATTATTAGTTGTTGTTAATAAGAATAACACACAAATTACGGAGAAGAGAATAAGGTTTTTGGAAAAAGCTGTTGTCACGTAGAAATAGAGAAAAGAGAAGAGAAGGGAAAAGTTAGGGCAAGAGAGATTTCACCATTGTTGAAGGTTCAAAGCTCTAAAATAAGGTAAGGGGGAGAGTGGATTCTCTAAATGGTGACTCTAACATGAGAGTGTAGTGAGGATTCATCTTCCTCTTTAGATTTTGTATAAGATTTGATGTATGATCTTCCTTGTTTGATTTTCTATTGTTCTTGTGTGATTATGTGTGAAATCTGTGAATCAATGATTCCATTGAAGGATTAATGTTGATGATTTTCTGTTGTGATATTGTTCTATAAAATCCCACATCTGGAAAATTATAGATCTAGGAAGATGATGAAAAATTGAGCATTCAGATGTATGAATTTGTTACAGAATGATAAATTAACAAAATTAGATTGACATTATAAGTTATTATGTGTAGAAACACTATTTTGGATCCAAAATCGGAGGTTGAAAGTGCTAAAAACGAGTAGAACGAACTTGTGTGATTGTAGAAAAAATTGGAATTTGCTGACTAGCTATACGTGTATGATATGCGTATGGGAGATGTCCCAGAGGGCCATACGTGTATGCTACGTGTCCTGTCCCCGAGCCAACACGGCCAACTGTCTGAACGCGTATGAGAGGAAGTTCATACGCGTATGGACTAGCCAATATGCATACAGAGATATGGGAGGTGTTTTAGGGGAAATTTTCCCTCTGGTCGTACGCGTATGGTACGCGTATGAGATTGGATGCTAGAGAAGAACACGTATGGTATGAATATGAGATAGGAGGAGGAAGAAGCCATACGCGTATGGGATAGGGTCGCATGCAGTGTAGTTTCTCTTGATCCGTAATGTATATCATAACTTAAGTAGATATAGAAAGTCTATTAATAATGGATATTGGGTTAAAATATGGAACCTTGTGTGGATTTGTATGTTGCATAATGATGGTAATATTGGTGGCCTTATTGGCAAATGTTAAAGGCTTATGCCTTGTGGTTGCATAGTTATGTTGATGCATGCATTCATTGGTGAGGGCTTATGCCCTGTTGTTGGCCTATAATGGTGTTATGTTGAGGGCTTATGCCCCGTTGTTGTCCTATTTGGAATTTTGAAGAGGGCTTATGCCGTGATGGTACCACATGCATTTAGTTATTATTATGGGAAAGTGGGGTGTTACAACTGTAGGCTTCCTTCCTTTCCATAACTCATATAGAGTATTTGAGGTACCAGTCCTTAAAGTAACTCTATTATGAATATAGCGAGCAGTATTCATTTCTTCTACCCATAAATGATATGGCAATTTTTAGCATGAATCATAACTCTTGCTGATTCTTGCAAGGTTTTATATTTCCTTTCCACAATCCCATTCTATTGAGGAGTGATAGGTGATGAGAACTCATGACTAGTACCTTCAGAGGCATAAAATTCAGCAAACTTGTTGTTCTCAAATTCCTTACCATGATCACTTTTGATCCTAACCATGTTGTTGTCTTTTTCTCTTTGAAGTATTTGACACAATTCCTTGAACATATCAAAGACTTCTGATTTTTCTTTGATGAAATTTATCCAAGTGAATCTATAAAAATCATCAACAACAACATAAGAATACCTTTTTCTTCCAAGACTTTCAACCCGTACAGGTCCCTTTAAATCCATATGGAAGAGTTTCAAAGGTTTTGAAGTGGTTAGATGTTGAAGCTTTGAGTGTGACATCTTGGTTTTCTTCCCAATTTTACAATCTCCACAGACTTTTCCTTCTTCAATTTTGAGATTAGGAATGCCTCTGATTACTTCCCTGGACACAATCTTCTTTATACCTCTCAGATGCAAATGACCCAGTTTTTGATGCCCCATATCGACTTCATCTTCCTTGGATAACATGCATATGGAAGTGTAACTGACTCCTTGAAGTATCAATAAGTAGAAATTATCCTTGTATCTATCTACTTTAATTAGTACTTTATTCTCCTTGTTAGTGACCACACATTTAGATTCTGTGAAGTGAACTCTAAGACCTTGATCACATAGCTGGATAATGCTAATTAGATTGGCAGTCAAACCTTTTACAAACAGAACTCTATCAATTTTAGTAGATCCTTCACAATCTAGTCTTCCAATTCCTTTAATCAATCCCTTGGCACCATCTCCAAAGGTAACATAGCTAGTTGTATGAGTTTTAACATCTACCAATAGGTTCTCCAGACCTGTCATATACCTAGAGCATCCACTGTCAAAATATCAGTCTTCACTAGACGAGACTTTAAGAGAATTATAAGTATTGAGATTCTTGACAGCATCTTTAACTTTCCACTCTTTCCTAGTTTTGATCACAACCGGATTTATACTAGGTAGAGATAGATTTTTGTGATATGCATGAAGCCTATTACGAACATGTTATGTGTGACCATATCGGCCACACATATGCCTTGTTAATGGTTGTATCTAGACTTCCTGTGATCTGACAGAATGTTGTGACATTGGATCAAACATCTTACTTTCTTCCTTCATTCTAGCTGGCACAAATCTTGTCTCAGAAATTTTTCCTTTGTTTTTCAAGACTTGATAGTTGAACCTTATGCCAGTATATCTTCTTCCTTCTTGTACTTCTTGCAGGATTGCATCAACACATCAGATCTATTATTTAACATTCTAACACCTTTGATTAAGTTATCAAGTTTGGAAGTTAGCAAGGTTACCTTTGCTTGAAGTTCAACAATGTCATCTAGGTATTCATCCCTTTCAGTCTGAAGTTTGGTTATCATCATTCTTTTCTTCACTCCTGTTTCACAGACTTCCTTAACCATTTTGTATAGATCTTTTTAGGATTCCAATATTTCAACATAAGAACTATCTTCTATCATAGATTTGCACCTTCCTATTAGAGCACTTACAGATTTGGAAAACTCTTCCTTAGAGGATTCATTGCTTTCATATGCTGTCTTGAGGAATTCCCAAGCATCTTTAGTTGTAGAGCAGGTGTCTATTTTTCTGAGAGTATCCTTGTTTACTCTAATGAATATAGCATTCAATACTTTGGAGTTAGCAAGAGATAATTTCTTCTCCTCTTTGAACCAATCCTCTTTTGGCTTTAAGTACTCATTCCCTTCTTTGTCTTTCCTACTAGGATGATTCCATCCTTTACACATAACCTTCCACGATTTGTTATTCATGGAATTCAAAAAGGATATCATCCTAACCTTCCACTGTACATAGTTTTCATAATCAAACATAGGTGGTTTATAGACATATCCTCCTTTGTCATCCATAATTCCAGAAAATATTCTCCCTGGAGCTCACCCAATAAACAAAATAGAGTGCCTGCTCTGATGGCAACTGAAATTTTGGCGCACACAATATGGATCTTAAGACTGATGTCTCAACACGCAAACATAATGTCGGGTCATATGTTACAACATCTGATGACTTAGATAAAATTTTAGCAATATAAACATGTAGAATTTAAAAGTGTTAAAGGTAAAGGAACACACGAAAATGTTAACCTAGTTCAGTGCAATTCATCTACTCTAGGGGCTACCAAGCCAGAAAGAAAATCCACTATCAGTAGTATTAATTCTAAGCGTAAACAATCCTAGTTTACAACTTATATTTTAATCCCTAACTAGTGAAACTTTTACCTAGGCACCTCATAGATATTAGAAATCACCATCTCACTTCCAATCACCGCAGTGATAAAAGACATGTCACAATCCTAGTGACAGTCTATAATCCAGCCCCAATCACAGTGACTCGAAATCAAAACTAAACCTAGAGTTTACACTTCAAGCACAATTATCAAACTCTTGCTTAAAAGCTTAGAGTGAGAACAATAACTTGACAAACTGTCAAGAACAATTAGTTAACTCAAATGCATCAAGAGATGCATGAGGACGTACCAAATAGAAATTGAAACCCCTTGAAGAACCCTCAAAACCTAAGACTAAGAAAACATGAATACCCCTTATTTTTTACAAAGTTCTTAATGAATTTAGGTCTAGGTAGTTTCGTTAAATAATCTTCAGTTATACTTGGGCCTTGAATCTTCGCTCATATATTTCTTGTTGCACAGGCTGAGAGCTGCACCAATCTGTGCAGAAATATCTCCATGAAACTTGGAAAAAATCTTCAAGTATCCTAATTAGCTCAACAACCAAATTTAGAAACTTTAATGCTGATGGTGATTTGATTTGCTTGTTCCATATTACATCTACTTGACTTGCGAAAATAACTGAGATATATCCAAAAGAACCGACATGCTGTCTCCCTTTAATGCTGTATCAGACCAGGATGTCATGACATTTGCTTTGACATTTGGCTGAAAAACTCATAACAGATGAAACTACTATGACAATTGATGCAGATGTTAAAACATCTTGCTCAACATCATTAGAACCATATTTTAACAAAATTTAGTCAATCATAAAATCAAGGAACTAACACTTGCTATAAAATATGAATGTCTTCCTTCCTTAGCCAATGATTCCTCGACAGATCTCTTCTTTGATCCATTTAAAATCGTTTCTTCCCCAACAACTTTATGTTTGTCTTCCTTAGCGACACTCGGTTTCTCAAGACATTATTTCTTTGAATCCCTTTTTTTCTTTATAGAACTATTTTCAACATTTCCAGATTTCGGCTTCTTGTTGATTTTCACATACTCAATGTTATATTCATTCTCCGCATTAATGTCAACAGATTCTTCCTTAATATGATGAATTACAACCTTTTCATTATTGGTTGGATGGACAGAGATATTCGTTGTTGGAGCAACACAGATGTCATCAGTAGGAAGTTCCCTGGAAGGTTTCTTTCCCTTTGAGGTTGTCACTACAGGGATGTCATTGGAATGAAGTTCCTTAGCATCTTTGTTTCCCTTCGTGGTTGTTCCAGTAGGCATGTCATTGGTACGAAGTTTCTTTGAATATTTTCTCCCTTTGTGGGAACATACCCAGTCTCATATACTAATTCATCAATGATATCCATTGTCTTTTCATTGTTGATGAATCAAAGTATACATATCAAATTATCAGTTCATGTATATAATAAAAGATTATAAAAATGAAAAAAATTGTATGGACATTAAATACTAATGTTTAACATTTAAACTCTAAATCTGTAAATTTTATAGCCATGTGCTCGTAATATAAATTTATGAACATCAGCAATAAAAGTTTCACAAAATCATTTTCAATAGCGTAATAATAGTGTTGCCTGTAAAACAACAACATTAATTAGTTACTGGTTTAATGCCTTCATCTTTTCATAATATCATTCCAAATAAATCTTAAACTCAAAATTTTAGTTTCATATACATAAATCGAAAGATTCAGGGCATGTAAAAACATGTTCCTATTTTACTAAACCCTAATTACTTGGAAAAAAAACATAACCCATTTTATTTGGGGGATTTGTCAGAAATTGAATATCGGTTCTCATAGTTCGATTTGAGTAAAAGATAATAATAATATTAGAAGAATGATTCATACCTTATATCTCTATCGTCATCCGAAGGAATCCAGCCATGACAAAGAGATTCTGAGGATGTCATTATGGATGAACGTGACTGGCTTTTTTTCTATGATATTTAATTATTCTTATTATATATGTTTTCTCGTACAAAGATACTTTAATTAATATGTTTACACTATTTCTTTTTCATTCAAATAAAAAATTCAGTGTTTCGTTCTACACTTTGGATAAAGAGATGGAAATATTAGAAAGTTTGAATATGCAAGTAGGTAATATCAAAAGCATGTTGATATAAATATTATGTTACCTTAAACAAATTGGAATGAACAACATGTTACAGATTTTGCTCTGCATTAGATGAAAATAGTTGTGCTAATGCAAAACATTCGCAAATTAACATACATTATTATATTAATTAGTTATTTATAGATAAGTAATTATAAATTTTATATATCCTGCATTATACATTTTGATATAGCTAATGAATTATCGAACAATTTCATAATAAATTTTATATTACGTGATTCATGAAACGCATAGATCATTTATTAGTAAAAGACGAAAGATACATATTTATATACCAACTCTTTTATTTTGTACTATTTTTCAATATTTTTAATAGAAGATTATTTTCCCTTCTTTTCCTCTAATATCATAAAAAAATCACTTAGACTATTTGTAACGAAAATTATAGAAGAAATAAAATATGTAGAAATTATTTTAGATAACTTAAACTTAAAGTTAGTATATTTAAAGGGTGTAAAAATATATAACACTAAAATAATTTACTTTAACTAATAAAAAACGAGTTAAATTTCCAAAATTAGTGTAAAAAAAAAAAACAGATCTGAATAAAACATTTTGTGAATAAAAAAATATAAAACTTCTTGAAACCATGACCGGTAATTTTATTTATGTCGATACAAAAACACTACTATTATGGATCATAAATAAATTATTGCTCTTTCTTCCTCGAGGAAGATAACACTTTGTCTAAATAAAATTTTCACATTTTAGGATCCATTAATTTTTATATAAAATGTTATGGGAAAAAATCATCATATGGTGCTTTATAATATACAAATAAATATGTTGCCCAAAATCATCATATGGTGCTTTATAATTTACAAATAAATATGTTGCCCCCATTTACATATGTTATTTATATTTTTTTTTTATCATTCAATATTATTGATCCTACGGGGCTTTATAGTCTAATATAAATATATACTTTAAAGTATTTGATAATGATATTATTAATTTTTGTATTAAAATCTTTAATTTCACTAATTGTAAGGGTAAATGTGTCTTTTTCACTACTAAACTCTTTATATTGTTTTGGTATTTAATGTTGCTGACTTGGCACACCCATATTTTTTTTGTTGATAATTTATAATTAATTTATTTTTTAAAAACCTAATTACATTATGTACTGGTTGAAGTGCTTATTAATTTACCTTATGTACCTAATTAGGTTTTCTTTTGCAAACGAGGAGGTCACACTACTAAACGGTTGGAGTGCTTTTTAACTACATAACGCTTGCAATTCTAATGCAAGTATATTGATTAGCAGTCATCAACACCACAACTTTCAACAATGAAGAAACACACCCTTTCAACTTTTGGTACCTCCCTACCTAACCATAAATATTCGCCCCTGTATCTCTTCAAACCCCAATCCATCCTTTCTGCAATCTTCAAGTGTTCGCAATACTCCTGTAGTCAATACTAATCCATGAAATTTGTCGATTTGTTGTTTCTGTTTGTGTTTTGAATCTTATCGATTTTAACCCCAATTTCATGAATATTGTTTTGTTAAACTGATTAGGTTAAATTCCTTCATATGATGTTGAATATTTTAGATCCTGATTGAAGAATATTTGTATGCTTTAAATGCGAAATTTGATTTTAATGTTTTTCAGTTGTTGTTACAGTTTTGTTAATATGATTAGGGAAAATGCTTTCATACTCTTTTGAGGTGAATGTGGTTGTTTCAGCAATTCCTGATTCTAATTTTTCCATGTTGTTGTTACAGGATATATCATCATCAATGGCTCACCTAATTGAAGTAGTAAAGGATATCAATGAGTCAAAGGATTTATGGAAGATCGTTGTCAGGTGCAAACATCTGTGGACTGTGACGAGTGCTTCGAAAAGGAACACATTTAGATGATTTTGGTTTATTATAAGGTATTTTGGCAGTGTTTATGTTCTTAGTTTGTATTTGCAATGTTGATGTCTATAATACTAACTTTGTATGTTCGTTTATTGTAGCGAGATATGATTCAAGTCATTGTGCCACCCTTCTTGGTTTCGAAATTCAAGGAACATCTTGTTGCTGGATGTTCATACATAATGCAGAATTTCAAAGTGTCAAACAATGATTTCTCTTTTAAGTCCACTACTCATAGTTTCAAATTGGTGTTTTGTGGGTCAACTTCTGTTAAGAAGGCAGAACTTCCTGATATTCCTATGAATTAACTGAACATTCTTCATTTGAAAGTCGTTGTTGAAGGAAAATTCAAGTCTAATGTTTTGGTTGGTATGTTATTAATGAATTTTAATTTAATTAATAAATTTTATGTGTTTAAACGTCTATAAATCTATATAGTATATAACAAATGAATTATTTTAGATATTCTTGGAGGAGTGACCTAGATTTCTCAAACCCAAATCTATGCTGATAACAACAAGAGCAAAATTGTGTTTTCAATTACTGATAATAGGTATACTTCATGTCCTTTTTATATAATATTATTGCATTAATTAAACGAACATCATCATATTAATAATGTTAATATGTTTTACAAAACAGAAGATCTGAAGTACAATGTACTCTTGGGGTCAACTTGCCATACAATTTCACGATTATTATACAAGTCATAAGGAAGATGGTAATATAGTTCTTTGATTTAGTGTATATCTTTGTCTATTACTGTCACATCATTTTAGTAGTATGCATCGCGAACCAGTGCAAATCCTGTTTTTAATATACTCAATAACTGATGTTGTTTCATCAACTTAAATATAGATGTGAAATCATTATATATATTATGTTTTCAATGGTGTCAGAAAAAAATCCGTTTGTACATTATTTAAACTTCTTAAATAATTCTCAATTTCATCTATGCTTTCTCTATATGGTATCAGTCTTCTCTGCATATATCATGATCCATAAAACTTTCATTTTGTCATTGATTACAAGCCTAAAACTTTATATCTTATACTTGACTACAATAACCTTCAAAATGAATAGTAATTTGACTTCATGCAATTCAATGAAGAAGCAGGTACATACAATCATTAGCCTCAAAATATAATATGTTATTATAACTTTCATACTATTCAGTTAATGTAATTGTCATTTAGTTAGATGTAATGTGTGGTTCATGTTAAGCAGATGAAAAAACTATCAGAAGCAAGAAATTGTTAGAAACATGCACTATTACACTATTAACTAAAAGAACACCAAACTAGTGAAATACAATTTGTAACAGCAGTGATACACTATTATACTGAGTAGAATAAACCACTAAGAGGCTAACAGCAAATTAAAGAAACACATTACATAAATGGTGCATGCCTAATAGTAAAGTCTGAACAAAACATATAACAAAGCTAAACATAAACATGATATCATTCCCAGAACTATACATAGAACATAATATTGTTCCCAACTTGGTACCAAATTCCTGATTTTTTGCAGCCCAAACAAACATAATATCCACTTCAGTCTTTTATCTGAATTTCACTTTTTTGGTACAACCTCACAAACATGATTTCCTTATCTGAATTGTAAATGTACGCAAGTGTGTCTCCCACCTTTAGGTTTTTCCCCTTAGCATACGAATACCACCCTTTTCCCAAGTACATTTCCATATATTTCCTGTTAGATTTTATTATCTTGTATGAGTGATACTCATCGGTGTGGAAATATCTAACAAGGCACGATCTAATGTCAGGACGGAGCCAATTTTCTATCATGTTAGCTGAGAAATGTTGCATGTCAAAACACATACAGTCAGTAAGTAAAATTGTAATTACTACAAAATGTAATTGATTGAATCATATAATTAAGGATATTAATTACAAAAACTTGACTCCCCTTCTTTCCAGATTTTCTTAGCTCTTTTAACCAAGTCATCTCTTCCTTCAACTCTCCATCACTTCCATTCGGATTTGAAGGTTCTCCGACGACGCTCTCCTTTTTTACTTCATTCCTTGCAGCATTGATTTCTGGAAACAACACATCAATAGGAGCATTATCATGTAATATAGTCTCTGGCTCTTCCTTAATGTTTGATAGCATATCATAAAGTTGAGAGGTGTTTTGTGGCACAAATCTATCCAGTAATAACAGTTCATGAATGACCATAATACTACTTCAAATGATTGCATGCAACCATATTAATAACACACGAAAAATAGTTTGTAAGATCAGCAAAATGGTTTAGAATCTATTATAACGATGGAAACAAAGCATACCTAATATATTTAAGCCTGCCATATTTATAATGATGATGGTAGTATCTCAATGTGTACCAGATGCATGTATTTAACTCTTAACTCATTGAATATTAAAGTCTATTCAGTTTCTAACATGCAGCATATGATAACATTTAACTTTATTTGTATGTAAACGACCTTACATTTTACAAATTCGTGCTAATTTTTTTCAATACTATCGTTAATCTATAGAGAAAAATTAATTTATTAATTGACATCCTGAGAGAGAAGTTTTTACATATACATAGAACCAATAACAAACATATTAGTTTATTTTGGTTCATATCAGTCAAAACTAACTAGATAGAATGAGCTTGCAAACTGTATTCGTTAATGAGTATTTCATTTCCTGATTTTAGATGCTCAATTTGTGGTTAGTTTGTGTTCTTCAACTATTATGGATTCACATATTCTTGACAAGAAAAAATAAGCAGCCTTGGCAAGACGCAAAAGGAAGTAAGTTATCAAAGATAGAAGATCTAAAAGGAACAGAGTTGATGAAAACAATATGAATTGCAACTTATCTTTTATTAACATCAGTAGTCCTGCCAAAAATCCTTTCAGAACACCTCTATCCAATATCAGTTCTTCAGATTTGAACGCGAGGAAGCAGAATTGCAATGCAAATCCAATTGGAACTGTTCTGTCAAATGCACATAGATTGAACATGGGTGTAGCGATAGAAATGTTAATAATAAGCCATTAGATTGACTTGACTTACGCAAATCAAAATAAAAATCATCACTGCGCTTTATTGTTTCCAAAGGAATGGGAAAAGAGCGAATAACCCAAAAGAGGGGGAGAGAATCTAAGTTCGGGGGTTGGTTATGCAAAGGGAAGGTATTTGCATCCTAAACATCCACGACACTCCGCAGGAACCTCTTTGAAAATCTGTGTATTTTGGTTATACATGTTGTATACAAAAATAGATTGTAGAGATGAAAAAATAAGTATTTTTTACAATTTTTGCACCCGCCGCGGTTGTGAACTTTTGATGCCTACGTACCACCTTTCATGCAATAGGGGATTAGGGTACTCGTAGTTCATCTTTAAAAAATTTAAAACACAAGTGTGTTGGTTAATTTTAAGAGACGAGACATCATCGTCATTGTCCGAGTGAAAACATACTTACTACCCACAATTATGAAAAATGAGAATTTGCGTCATCTCAAAGTGGATGATATGGCTTGGATTTTAGAATCAACAAAGCCCCGCTCAACACCCAAGTGGAAAATGTCTCACTTCACTATATATCATAGAAGTATAATAGCTTGTATCACTACAAAGATTGACAAGAGTCTAATCTATTTGAGAAAATTTTAAGGTAAAAATCCAAAGTGGAAAAGATAATTTGAATAAGATTGATTGAGTTTTAGTCTTCTCAAAAAATGTCAAAGTATTATTAAGTTGATTAAAGTTCGATTAAGAAAATATTTTTGAAAATGCATGGACATAAGTCCAAGTTTATTTGTGAAAGCGGTTCAATTTTTAAAAACAAGAAGAGTTTTCAAAAGGAGGGAGAATATTTTTTAAATTAAAGAAGGTGGGAGGAGATGAAGAGACTATCCTAAATTATAAGGTAAAATCTAGGGAAAAGAACCGTCTAACCAACAATAAGCCAACACTTGACATAATGAGTCAATGTAGATTTCTCATCCTTTGGATTTGAAACCAAACAAGCAAAGATAATAAACCTCTTAAGAAAACCAAGCTTCAATTGTATTAAGTCTTCATAAAAATTGGGCAGAGTAACAATTGTATACAGATGAATTCTCGATCACAAATAAAGCATGTAATCAAAATAACCTGCACACAAAGCAAACAAACAAATAACCCAATGTATTGGGGTAAACCCCAAGAACTTCAGACAAAATAACAGTTGAGGTCACAAGGTCTCTAAGTAGATCACAACTTCTAATCCTAAGTCCAAGAAGTCCACAACTCCATAATGCAAAGGATAGTAACCAAGTAGTCCAAGTAAAATTAAAGTTTTTTATGGTTCAAGTTGATTATTAGGTATCTTCTAAAAGAAAATGAAAGCTCAAATGAGAAAAATAAAAATGACATAAAAAATAAATGCTCAAGTGAGCAAAGTTGAAAATAGCATGAAATGTAAATGCTAAAATAAATGTGCTTAAAGTAAAAACATAAAGTAAAAACATAAAATAAAGTTAATTGTTAGAAATTAATGGTTATTTGAATGATCATCTTGAAACTTGCATTTGGAACTCATTAGAAGATTGATAAAATCAAAGCCTCTCAATAATAAGTTGCATTTTCTTTTTATCAAGTATATCATTCATTTAAATCTCAAGGCAACAATAAATGATCAATGATGTTTAAGTGATTCAATTTGACCAAAATTGATGAAAATCTCAAGGTTATTGGATCAAATGGTTCAAATTAACATACTTGGGCTTACAAACATGGGTTTAGGCCACGAGTGATCATTTTCTCAAATCGGGACAAAATTTAGTGCTATGTTAAGCAATCGTAAGTGGACTTATATAAAAGTCACACCTATTTTGAGGTCGATCAATAGCAATCTATGTACCATATGTTTTGAGAAATGATATGGAAATCATTCTCCAATAACATTTAGTACAATAAGAAGGGGATAAGATGAAGAGGGATGAGGTAAGAATTAAACCACATTTGAACGAAAAATTTAATCAAACTATTATTAAAATCATTCATCCATTTTTGTGGAGTCAAACTCAATACCATGTATCCAATGATGTTAATAAATCTTATGATCAAAATTTCATAGTCCAAGATCAGCCAGAATATAATACAAAATAAAGTAGTATTTTAAAATAAAGAAAAAGATTTTTAAAATGATTTTTAAATGAAAATAAAGGGGGGAAATAGAAATTGTATTCAAAGCATCCAAGAAAAATCAACTAAGACCATAGAAAAATCAGAAATGAGTTCAAATATTTATACAAAATTTTTGGTAATTTTTTAAAGTCAAAAACTATTTTTAAAATTAAAAGAAATAGGCAAAACAAACCAAAAATTGTGAAAAATAGTAAAGTCGGAAATAAAAATAAAATGAGGTCATAAATATTTGTCAAAAAGTCATTAGATCCTTTAATATTTTTTTCAGAGTTTAAAAATTAAGAAAAGTATTTTTAAACATTTAAAACAATTCAAATAAAGTGAAAAATTATAAAAAAATATCAAAACAAAGAATAAAATTGTGAAAAAATAATAATCAGAAAGAGAAAAATCAAAAGTATTTTTCATAATTTGTTCAGATTTTTTGAGGTAAAAATGAATTTTCTATGATTTTTTGAAGTTTAAAACAATTTAAATATAAAAATCAGATAATAAAATAAAGTAAAAAAATGTGGACCAATGGATGAGAATCAAAACGCGTTAGTAAGCTAATTCAATGGATCTGACGCATTGTGCATATCATGGTCTTTACTAAATAAAGCATGGAATCATTTATTTAAATCATATTTTGAAAAATGCGTGGCACGCCTTCATTAGTTAATAGATAACATGTTGGTCATCTTCGACCTCCAGCCAACGAATCTGCAGGTACAAGAAACTGTAAAATTAGGACACGGGACCGGTATCATTCGCTTCGTCTCTTCAAGACGATTCCAATGGTACCTTCGCGAAAAATTTGTATAAATTGTAGCTCAGTCATTTTTGAAAATAAATTTTGAAAAGGGATTTGAAAATTTCATGGCTAAAATGTACTTCCAATTAAAAACAAGTGTTGCGACTAGAATCAGGATGATGAGAACTTCATAACAATATCAAAGTTTGAGAGAATTGGTGAAGGAATTTACCTATTGAAGTTAAGTTGCATAGCTCTGAAACTGGACTTGGCTAGCACGATTTAGGAAATCTTAGAGCTTAATTCTTCTTTTGTTAGCTTCAGTGAGGTTTAAGGAAGGTGAATTGACAAAAAAAAATGATTGAGAAAGGTTGTAAGAGAAAATTCGAAGTTGTAGAAAATTGAGTTCAAGAGAAAGTTTGACAGGGTGATTCTGGCTCTCTAAGCTTGAGAAAATGAATTAGGGATGATCCTCTATTTATAGGGAAGTTGATTGAATGCTCAAGCGTGTGAAATGATGAAGTTTGGAGGGAAATTGTGTGAAGTTGCAAACATGAAAAGTGTGACTTCTATTTTACTCAAAACTCAATCAAAGCTTGCGTTTCAATGTGCTAATCATCCCTGGAAGTTCATTAAACATGATTTGAAGTAAAAACACGCATGAATTTTGTGTTTAGAAGCCAAATCAAGGATTTCAAATTTTGAATTTGGAGAAAACTCCAGTTTCAAGGTACCATATTCAAATCAATGGTGTGCATGATTTAGGAAACCTTGAGACTTGATTCTTGATGCATTGGAAATATGAGATCACAAACTTTACAATGTGAAAAGAATGGGATCAAATGGATGCTTGAGATGAAAGTTGTGATGAGTCAAAGTTGAGAAAAAGAGGTTGACTTTTGTACTTAGAAAAATTTCAAGTTTTCTCTTCAAAACTGACTTGTAATATCTTGCATCCAACCATGGCCTTCCATTTGAAATTTGCTCTTGACCAAAAAATATGGCATAAAGTATATCTCTTGAATGACATTTTGAGACTTGAACCATTTAAAATCTCCAAAAAATGAGATAGTTATGACTTGGTGAAGTTGGTGAAAATTCATGAGATAACCTATAATCTTTTGCATCCTTAGGGCATCTTCCATCCATTATCAAGCTTAGCACATAAAATAAGAGTTGAATTTCACATCTTTAATATCATTGTGGAAAAAGAGTGGGATTAAGGAGATAAAAATTGACCAAGTTATGATCTTTTGAAGTCACATAAGGGAATTTGATGGCTTATCTAGATGACTTGTAATCTTTCTTCATCATTAGGTATCTTCCACATAAAACTTTCTTGATACTTTTGAATTGATTTGTTGATAACCATTTGAAGAGAATCATGTTTTTGGAATCACTCAAAAATACCAAAAGATGAGAAAGATATGGCCTTTATTAGTTTAAAACCCTAGCTCCTAAAGCAACAAAATGCCTTGGGAAATCTTTTCAATTTTGACAATCCTTCTTGCACAAATACTTTTGTCTTATAAATAGAAGTTGCTGAGGATGGTAATGAGAAACCATAGCAACCATAAACACTTCCAAATATTTAGAATTGGGGGAGATATTCACTTGTAATCAATGAAACCAAAGACTTGTCCAACTAGGTCAAACTTCTTCAATCAACCCTTGTACCTTTGAACTATTTTTGACAACTTGAGGCATGATGAATCATAATAGACTTTGTCATGATATTATTTCAAAATATCTTCAATAGTTAAGCTTTAATCTCAATGAAGCTTTGTTGAAGAAGGCATGAAAATAAACTCATGAACCTATGGATCAACTTTCCATAAGGCGTTGCTTTCACCTATGATATCCACAATTAGGGAAAACATACATTGTATTTATTAGTTAAAAGTTAATCAATACAAAACATAGATTATCACAAAATACAAGTCAAGGATCTTGGTGATTCCCCATGAGCAAAGCTAAAGATAAGGAGAAGAACCAAACCCTAGTGTGTGATCTTGTTGTATTGTGATGGTATGAGATGATAGACGAATCTTAGGGGAAAAATTGGAGTACAACTGTGGGTGTGAATCATGATGTGTCGTCCAATATCCTTAAGCATTTTGGTTTAGAGAAAAAAATATTCTTCCTCTTCATCAATATCTAATCTCAAGACACCAACATCTGCATTAGGCAGCTCCAAATCAACCATTACTTTTGATCATTTATCCCCACAACATTCATCTGTGTGTGCAAGGCACAGAAGGAAGAGAATTATTAGACAAAAGGATAATATGTCAAGTATACATGACGATAATATTGTCAACAATAATGGTGGTGATGTATTGAACTATTCTCCACTCACTTTAATTTCAGAAACGGATCCAACTGGTATAACCTCCTCATCGTCTAATCAAAGGTACAATAATATACATACACAGGCAAGTGGATACGTATATTCATCTAAAATACAGTTGAATGTTGGTGTCATTCAGTCGGTTGCTGCCAATCTTTTCAATAAATTTTCAAACATTAATCATGGACTTTCCTCTTCATCCACAAATAATTTACCATCTACTACAAATTCTAACATTGAAAGTGATGTGTCTGATGAAGAATGTTCAACAGATGAATATTTCAGCGATAGTTCATGCGAATTCATAAATAAAAAGGTTGAGGATGACACATCTTCATGTTCAGATAAAGATCAATACTATGATAGCATTTCTACACCAGTTAATTGTCCCAATTCTGGTACGTGTTGATATATTAATTTTTTATTATTCGTTACACGATGCTTAAATTTCGAAAACACCAATTTAAGATACTTAAACTTCCAATTTATTTACATGCTATGTTTCGTTATCTTTGATTTATTTAGGTTATTCATACATTGGTGATCTTGCAATTGAATGCACCCATTGCGGAGCACTTATGTGGTATCAAGAAAAGACAGACAAATGAAAACATAATGCAATTCCAAAGTTCCAATTATGTTGTGTAAATGGGAAAGTTGTGTTACCACTTTTGAAAACACCACCACTGTTACTCAAACATCTTTTGTTTGATAAAAATGATGTAGATTGTTGAAATTACCAGCAGCATTGCAGATTATACAACATTATGTTTGTTTTCACTTTTCCTGGAATGAAGTTTGACAATAGATTCCAAAATGGTAGAGGACCACCTAACATAAGAATACATGGACAGTCTTTCCATAGAATTTGGAGCATGATACCTTCGCCTAGACAATCATCGAAGTTTGCGCAACTTTATATTTATGACACTGACAATGAGATTCAACATAGAATTGAAGGAATAGGGTATTACTTATGTTCTTACCGAGCATGATGACATTAATTTTTTATATCTTTTTTTATGCATGCTAACTATTATTTCTATTTTGCAGTAACAATCCCAATATTGTTACAGGAACTGTTAACAAATTGAAAGCTATGTTGGATGAGTTCAACACACACGCTAAATCATTAAGAATGGTTGCATATAGATTAAAGGATACTCATGTGCCTGATCTAAAGCTGAAGTTAATAGATAATAGATCAAAGGATAGAAGAACCTACAACCAACCGACTATTTCTAAGGTAGTTGCACTTATCGTTGGTGATGTTGATACAGGTTCTAAAAGGGATATCATTATTGAAAAATAGAGCGGAAAGCTGAAAATAATAAGTGAGTTTCATCCAAGTTATCTTGTGTTACAATATCCGCTTTTGTTTCCATATGGGGAAGATGGTTTTAGACTTGGTGTTCTACACAGAGAAATAAATACAAGAAAAAAAAGGTAAGCAAAATAAGCTTACCATTGGAGAATGGCTTTCTTTTAGGATTCAAAGCCGTCAACATGAAGCACATTATCTTTTGAGGTCAAGGCGGTTGTTTCAGCAATTTTTGGTTGGTGAATTTACTATGATGGAGTCCCAAAGATTGAATTATATCCACAAGAATCAGAAAAAACTGAGAGTGTCTAAGTCCTCTAATATGACTGGTCCCGAACAAAGGGAAAACATTCAAGGGTCAAACAAAGGTAAAAGAGTCGTTAGACCGTCAACCTACGTTGGAAGACGGAGATACATGGAACAACTGTATTTTAATGGGATGGCAATATGCAACCATATTGGTTTTCCAGACCTTTTTATCACTTTTACTTGCAATCCAAATTGGTCAGAAGTTCAAAGGTTACTTAACAAAATTAATCTGCAACCTCATATTCGTCCAGATATTATATCAAGAGTGTTTGAAATTAAGTTAGATAAGTTGTTGTGTGATCTAAAAAAGAAGCATGTCTTAGGGAGAGTGGTTGCATGTAAGTTGTATTTACTAAATAATCGTCAAGTTCTCATTATGTGACTTTCTCTATTTAAAAGGAATATCTTTTATATACATCTTTTGTTACTAATATCAATATTTTCAGATATATACATAATTGAGTTCCAAAAGCGGGAATTACCACATGCACATATTATGCTATTCACGCATCCCTCAAGCAAGTATCTCACTCCAGATGACATAAAAATATCATTTCAACAGAGATACCATCTGAAAACGATGATAGACAATTGTACCATTTGGTAAAGACACATGTGATTTATGGGCCATGTGGTTTAGCAAATCGGTCTTCACATTCCATAAAAAACGGGAAGTGCTCTAAGTTCTTTCCCAAACAATATCAGCCTCAAACTATTGTTGATCACGATGGATATCCTATGTACAAAAGAAGGGAAACTGGAATTACACTGATGAAGAAGAATGTAGTTCTCGATAACAGATATGTTGTTCCTTATAACCCATTTCCGTTGAAGAAATTTCAGAGACACATCAATATGGAGTGGTGTAATTAGGGTACTTTGGTTAAGTACTTATTCAAGTATATTAACAAGGGTTGTGACAGAATTACCACAGTTGTTGTCAATAATGAGACAGACATAAGTTCTCTTATTAGAAATGTCTATGAAATCAAGCAATATCTTGATTTTAGATATGTCTCACCAAGTGAAGTATGTTGGAGGATATTTTCATTTCCTATTCATGGGAGATCTCATGCAGTTGAAAGATTGTATTTTCATCTTGAGAGCAACAATTCAGTTTACTATACTGATTATGAAATGATAGATGAAGTCCTGACAAACTGAGTGTGAAAGAATCAATGTTTACCGCTTGGATAGAAGCAAATAATACATATAGAGAGAGGCAAGAAATATGACATACTCTAATTTTATGACCATGTTTCTTTATGATAAAAGATATCAACGATGGAGACCACGTAAGAGAGGCCATACAATTGGAAGACTAATTTGGGTTCCTCCAAGTACTGGTGAGTTGTATTACCTAAGAATGATGCTTACAGTTGTCAAGGGGCCAACATGTTATGATTCTATTAAAGAAGTGGGTGAAATAATTCGTGATAGTTTTCGGGACGCATGCTTCAAAATGGGATTTCTTAATGACGACAAGGAGTAGGTTGCAACCATAAATGAGGCGAAGGATTATGGTTCTGGACATTTTCTGAGAAAGTTATTTGTTACTATGCTATTGTCCAGAACAATTAATAGACCACGACATGTTTGGAAAAAAACTTGGAGGAAGTTATATGTGGTATTCTTTATCAACAAAGACAAG
Source organism: Vicia faba (assembly GCA_948472305.1). Lineage (NCBI taxonomy): Eukaryota > Viridiplantae > Streptophyta > Magnoliopsida > Fabales > Fabaceae > Vicia > Vicia faba. The sequence goes on from OX451735.1 coordinate 1,222,113,064, forward strand.
CAACAAATAGAAGATGTACGTTCCAGTTTTTTAATTATTTATAGTACAATAATGTATATTTGTATAAATAACCGATCAGTGTTACTGTTACATTTATATATCATCAAGATATTGGATACAAATTATTTATAAACATTATAATAGGTATTATTTAAAAATAATGCACACAATTGTTTGTTGTAATAGACTTCCCATCTAATTGAACAATGCTGCTACAAAAAAAATCTACATATGGCTGATACTGATGTATATCTTAATGCAGCTGTGTAAACATTCATATTGATATGCATGTTGTTGCTATTGGTAAATTAATTTGTTGCTGCCATTTTGTATTTTATGCTGCTGTTATAATTTCATTATAATGCAACATTGTTAAAGATATACTCAATGCTGTCGTAAATTTTACTTTGCCATTAATTTCTATAATTTGAACATTTATGTGATTATTGTCACAAATCTGTCTGTGAAGTGTTGTTTGTATATTTTTTATAGATATGCAGTTGTCAATGACAGAGTTGAAGAATTTGTCACTCATTGATATTGAGAATATGTTGCAATCAAATCGAAGAAGTTTGCATGAATTTAAAGATATGCCTTATCCAGAATCATATGTCACACGACACGTGGGAAATAGACTGATTTGGGACGAACATAATTACAATTCCCAAATTGAACGACAAAATTTCCAAACTCTCTATCATGCACTTACAAGTTATTCTTTTAATTTGTATTCACAACATGTGATATTAAAACCAGTTTTTTTAGTTATACACATAGTAATGTTTACATTTTAATTCACAGATGAACAATGTTCAATATTTGATACGATTTGGAAGCTGTAGACAAGCAAATAGGAGGGTTGTTTTTTCTACATGGTTATGGAGGGACCGATAAAACTTTCATGTGGAGAATATTATCAAGTGCACTTTGTTCACAATAAAAAATTGTTCTTACCGTTGCTTCAAGTGGCATAGCTTCGTTATTATTGCCAGGTGGAAGAAATGCTCACTCAAAGTTCAAAATATCAGTGCCAACACTTGACAACTCTACTTGCAATCTTGACAAAAACGACGAATATTCCCAGTTATTTGAAGAACCCGGTGTTATAATATGGGACGAAGCACATATGTCTCATAAGAACTGTTTTGAGGCATTGGATAAGACGCTCAAAGATGTCATGAGCAAACACGGTCTTGTGAATACAAACTTTGGTTGGGAAGTTGTTGTTTTTGGAGGAGATTTCAGACAAATACTTCTAGTTGTTCCAAGAGCCGAGCGCTCTGATATTGTTCATGCATTAATATGCTCATCATATGTATGCGACTATTGTGAATTTCTAACACTAACAAAAAATATGAGACTGCAGTAGGGAAGAGATAATACAAGTTCGAATGAACTAGCTGGGTTTTCAAAATGGATCTTAAATGTTGGGGATGGTAAGATATATGAACCAAATGATGGATTGGTTGAGATAAATATTCCTCAAGAATTATTGATATCTAATTTTGATGATCCTATAAAAGCTATTGTTGATAGCACATATCCCAATTGGCTTGACAATTTTCAAGATGTTGGATACTTAAAAGGAAAAACTATTCTTGCATCAACCATTAAAGTCGTGGACAAAATCAACCACTATGTACTGGACATGATACCAGGTAATATAATTTTAACTTTAATCTATATATATGCACACAACTTCTAACAACAAATTTATATCATGTTGGTTTTATTAATGTATTAATATTTTCACTTCATGGCATTTTTTAGGAGAAGAGAAAGAGTATCTAAGTTTCGATTCAATTGATAGAACCGATATAAGTTATACTGAAGCTTATGGAGTTCTAACCCTAGAATTCCTAACTAAACTAAGAGCATCGGGGCTTCCAAATCATATGATCAAATTGAAGGTTGGTACCCCCATCGTGCTAATGAGAAATTTGGATCAAACTGGTGGATTATGCAATTGAACAAGATTAATTGTTACAAGGTTAGATAATCACGTCATTGAGGCCAAAATTACGTCAAGAAAGAACATAGATAACATTTTTTACATTCCTTGAATGTCTATGTCACCTTCTGAGTCACCGTGGCAATTCAAGTTGATTAGGAGACAATTTTCAATCATTGTCTCATATGCAATGACAATTAATAAATCTCAAGGTCAATTGCTTGATAATGTCAGATTGTATTTGCCTACACCTGTTTTTAGTCATGGACAATTGTATGTTGCAATTTCGAGAGTTACAACCAAAAGTGGTCTTAAAATCTTAAAAACATGACAAGCAGAATGCACCGTGTTCGACCACTATGAATGTTGTAAACAAAAAAGTCTTTCAAACACTTTTTAGTTGGTAATCCTTTTCACCTATTCCTTTGTGATAGAAATTAAATTCCAATGTTTAATTTATGTGTTTAAATACCACATATTTATATTAGTTTTAAAAAAATACATAATATTTAATATCTAGTTTGATATATTTTTCCATGTAGATGTATGATGCGAGTCGTTGTTGTTGGTTGGTTCATTCATTGACAAGTTAAACTATAAAATATGTAATGTTGAGAAGTTTACATTTAGACTTATAATGCTGAAAATATATGTATTGTTAGTGCAAGTCATGTAAATTTTATTGTTTAATATACTATTTTGTTCAAAATTGATTACATTTTAATTGTTTGTTATTAGTTTAATTTTGATATAAGATAAAACTTTACAAATTAATATTAGATCATAAGATATGAAAGTCATACGGGACCTATGCAATAACACGGATTTCTAATTTGTAAATAAATATGTTGTCCCCATTTACCTATATATATATATATATATATATATATATATATATATATATATATATATATATATATATATATATATATATATATATATATATATATATATATATATATATATTTCAAAAAAATAAAAACTAGAGGATCATCCATTTAAAAGAAATAACTTAGACGATCATCCAAATTTTTATTTAAGATATTTTATAATGTTAACTGAAGAATGAGTAACATATACGCAACATGTTGATTAGATATATTTAATATTAATTTAACATTAATAAATGGCTTATGCAATTCTTGAGAGCTAAATACTATTTTTTTTTATAAATAAAAATTGAAAGGCTATTTAGTAAATACTGTTTAATTGAAGTTATAAAAACATAAATTGTTACTTATATTGCGATACTAATATTTAATACCTTCAAAAGAAAGAAAAAAGCATGGCTCGAGTACTCATATTTTGTTATGCTTTGATAATATTTATTACTAAGATTCCTTTTCCTGCTACTTTTATTTTTAGAAGTATGTTATGTTTTTCATCATTTTTAAATTTTTCCTTTATACAAAACTAATTAATCACACTTTGCTAACATTCTTGTTTCCTTATTTGATTATGCAGATACCAAAATTAAATGCGAAAAGGATCGTGATTGTCCACCAAGGTTAAATCGTTTTAGTGTGTGTAATGATGGTTTCTGTCGATACTGGGAAAAGCCACAGTAATGTTTGAAAAGTTGTATTATCTTTTAACATATAATTTAATTAATAATAATGAGAACAATAACTGAGAGTATGAATAATATAAAAAATACATTATTATTGTACAAATTACTAAGTTTTAATTATAAGTGACTTCATGAAATCCGAAATTTGTACTCCTTCTGTTTAAAAATGATTATTATTTTAAAAAGTAATTTTTTTTTTAAATTGATTGTTATTTTAACTTTTTAATATAATAAAAATTACTATATTTTTAATTGTATCTTTTAATTATTATATTTGTACATTATTTTCAATATTTTGATAAGGTTAATTTAGTAAAAGTGTAATGTTTTATGACAACATTATTGTATTTCATAATCAGTGTGCAAATATCTTAAATGAAAATCACTTTAAAATACAAGGAATAAATGTTTATATCATCATGCTTAAGAAGAATACGAGTGAAAAATAACTATAAAAAATATATTTTATTCTATCTTATTTAATTAGTGGGATACTTGTGGGTTCGCAGGTGTACTAATGTGTTACGCTCATTTATTTAAAAGATATAACAAAAATAAAATAAAAAAAAGATAAAATTGTGTAACCAAAATAGTTTATTATTTTTAAAAGAGACAATAAATCGATTACTATAATTTCTTCCGTATATAAAAATATTTGAATCAACAGAATAATTATTTCTATAAATAAATATTTTTATTTTGGAATTATTTAAAAAAATATTTAAATCAATAGTAAACTTGTTTTCATTATTATTTAATATTTAAATCAATAACTTAATATCAGTAACATATATGTACCATGTCAATATATGTGTGTTCGCATGGGTACTAATGTGATGTGTTTATTAAATTGTCGTCAGTTATTTATAAATTTGAAGAAATAAGACATTTTGATAAAATAAAGAAAAGTCAAATAATTTATTAATCAGTTAATAGAGAAAGAAATATAAGATATGTGCAGAAAGAATAATTGCAAAAGCCAAGATATTTTTTTTAATAAGAGCTTTCATTAGAAAAGGAAAAAATGTACAGCCAAAAAGGATTAAAACCGCCCCATCAAGAAGAAGAGAACCTAAAGAAAGGTATACCTAACATATTCTTGAAAAAATCACCCCAAATTCCAATGGGGATTGAGTCAAAAACTATCTTAGAACTAGCGTTGAGACCTATATTTGCAAAAACGTAGGGGCACAAATTTCCTTCGCCTAAAAATATGCGTAATGAACAAGTTAGAAAAGTTAGATGGATTAGTGCTAGCAGCCCATCTATTCCGGAGATCCCTTGGGACTAAGTCCGGGTTGGATAAAGCTTTAACAACCAAAGCATAATCTGTTTCAATCCAAAGCTTACGTCAACCATGCTCAAGAGCCATACCAATAGCCACAATAACCGCTGAAAATTCTACAACTAGAGAAGAAGCATATGAGACCTTTTCTACAGAAGCTAAATTGAAAATCACCATGATCATTTCTAAAAATACCACCACAACCACTAGCATTAATGTCCAGATTAAACACATCGTTGATCAGTGGTTTTTCTACCTTTATTTACAATTGATTTTAGTTATAGTCTCTTTATTTTGTCGAGTGTTTTAGTTCATTCTTCTATGTTTTATGCGGTGGTTGTGTATTTTGTTGTTTTCAGGCTCAGAGGAATAAAACCAGTAAAATCAGTGCGAAAAGTGCAGAATTCAGAGTTTCAGAGCAAGTCTCAAAAACCAGGATACAAGGTACCTGACACGGCCACCTGTGTCGCCTGACACGGGCCATGTAAGGAGAGGATGCTCAGCAGACACGTTTGGGAGAAGAGGCAGAGGCAGACACGGGTGCTCGTATCAGCTGACACGGCGCGTGTCAGAAGGTCTGGGCGAGAGAGTTGTTAGTGCGATGGACATAGAAAAACACGGGTGCCCGTGACAGGTGACACGACCCATGTCGTCCTATGACGATGATTTCTTGATTTGTTTTCATACTTTTTCCATATGTTACGCTGTGAGGGCGTTTTGGGTACTTCCAACCGACCTGGATGAATGATGACTATTTAAATGAGTTTTCACGAGGAAAAGGATACTTTTTGGAGCGAAGAATATTTTACACGACTGAAGATTGGAGAAGCCAAGTTTTTCGGAGAGCGGGAGATTTTCATGCGCGGAAGCAATTGAAGATCAAAGTTCATCCCAATCCTTGTAATGTCTATATTTTGTCTTGTGATTATTTTGAACAATATGAGTAGCTAAGTCCCTCAATGTAAGGGGGTGTCCCTGATTTGACTCTAAACGATTTTGATTCCTAAATTTCTTTAATATAATAGTCTTCTCTATTCAATTTAATTGTACAACATTTTTATGCTTTCCTGATCAGAAATATTATGATTGATTTATGGTTAACAACCAGCTGAACCGCAGTTGTTAAGATTTTTGTATAATTAGGCTATAGTAGATATCACCTAGGACTAGAAATACTTTATAGTTACTGGATTTAACCCTTGATAAAATAAAGGTTTGACTCCATCAGATATCTCTAAGGGCTTAAGATTTAGGCTGGATGGTTAAAGGTTTTCCCACTAAGGATTTAGGGGATGATAATCTAAAGGGCTGGTAATTGAAGGATATGAACTTGTTGAAGAGATCGAGATTCAAGATTTTTACAGGGAAAATTATACACCTTACCCTAGCATGCTCCTCATATTTGTGAAAAAGCCCTTATTTACATTCTGCTTATTTTTATTTCTGCTAAGTGACAAGTCCTAAACCAAAACTGCACTTAAAGTTTTTGTTTAATTGAACGTGAATTGAACTCGATAATTACATGCAGTCCTTGAGATCAACATTCGGGGAATTTCCCATTATTATTGTAAGACAAAAATAATACACTTGCTATTTTTTCTATCAAGTTTTTGGCACCGTTGTCGGGGACTGCCTTGCTATTGAGTGTAATTTGAGTTCAATTAAAATTTTGTTGCTCTGCAACTAAAATTTCTTTTCTGTAATTTTTATATTTTCGTTATTACTGATTTTTCCTAACATTTGCATGCGAGGAAAGCCCCCAGCTGAATTTCCTTTTGACACAAAAATCGAAAGAACTTTTCACGCAAGGCACAGACAAGCTCGGGTAGTTAGACAAGAATCAGAAGGTTCAAAGTTTGAAAAGGAAAAAACAATGGCTGAAGACCCACCACCACCAAAGAGACTTCTTGGGGACTATGGAGGAGCACATGCTCCAGCAGGACGGTTGACTATTGTGAATCAACCGTTCAATGTTGCAAATTTTCAACTGCATCCTTTAACCATCCGCTAGCTCGAGAACATATCTTTCACCGAAAAGATCAATGAAGATGCCAATAAGCATTTGTAGCGATTCCTCACCATGAGTACTACTTTGAAGATTGAGGGGAACTCTGAAGAAGCCAAGAAATTAAGGATGCTCCCATTTACGCTGTCTGAAGATGCTAAAGAGTGGTTTTACTCATTGCCAGCTGGAAGTATCACCACTTGGGAACATAAGGAGAAGACTTTTCTTGATGAGTACTTTCCTGCTTCTGTTTATATTCGCAAAAGATATGATATTGTGAATTTTAAGCAGAAGGAAGGAGAATCGCTAGGTGATACTTATAAGAGGTTCAAGAGGTTATTAGTAGCCTGTCCCACTTACAACATGGTTCAAACTGAGCAAATGCAAATGTTTGTAAATGGCCTCAGAATGAAGACAAAGCAGCTTATTGATACACATGCCAATGGCTAATCCAACTTTACAATAGCCAATGTGTGAAGAAGATTATTGAAGCCATTGCTGCAAATGAGCATCTGGAGCTATTGTTGCAGCGGTATAGCGACAGGCAAAAAGTAAAGTATTATTTTACCGGGTGATATAGGTTATATCGTATCGTGTCCACAGAGATTAGTTATTGAATCTCTGTTCGAAAAATCTCTTGTTAATGAGTTTGAGGATAAATGGGTTGACAAGAAAAGTATCAACAGAAAATAAATGTAAACAAAAGAAAAAACTAAGGAAGAACTTATCAAGCCTACAAATAATCTACTTCTCACAAACTTAAACTTATCGACCAGTTACACTAAACCTACAATACTCCTCACAGTCATCTAGCATCGCTCACTCTCTAAGTTATTTCTAACCCAAAGTAGAGAGAACTACTATATCATCTCGGTGACGATCTCTCATCCAACCTCAACAACAGAGCAGACATCCAGATTACTCATATTGACGATCTCTCAATCGACATAACCAACACAAAAGTATTAAGCTTTGACACCCGTAAAGATTTTTAGCTCTAAATCTATCCCTAGAATCCAGAAACTAACAGATAATCATCCTAGATAAGGATTTGAGCAGTATATATCTATAACAACCCAAACCCCAAACACAGAGCAAAAATCTAAGATAACAATCGACACATATTTGTAAAGCAAATTAAATATAACGTCGTGGGTGTTGTACCCCAAAATTTGCCCTCCCATTTCTCATTGATTTCTCATCACAAAGCCCTTGAAGATCAGGATCCAGTTAGGGTTTCATCTGCTCAAGACTTCTCCTTGCACTGCTGACCCAAATTAGGGTTTGTGTTTGCACAAAGATGTTTTGACCTAAAATGCCTAAGATGACTTTCTTGATTCATATTGGACTCCCAAGTTTATCCATATCAAGTTTCAAGTCTTGATTCTAAGTTTTGCCTAGTCAATTGGACAGTTGACCTAGAAATCAGCTGTATTGGGGAAAAGGTCAACTGTGGCCAATTGACAGTCAAACCTCATGAAAATTGACCCACATCAACATTATGAACTCATGTGGACCATTTGATCAAATTTGGGTCACAATTCCACAAGAAATTTGATCAGATCACCAAAAGGGCAAAATGGTCATTTTTAGGGTTTTGACTGCACAAAGGCAATTTTTGACTGTTTGACCCAACCAAAGGCAAACCAAGCTCACATATGGACTCAAGGACCCCATGGAATTATCTTTACATGCTCAACAAGTTCAAAAGATCCCAAATGCACAAGATTGACAGTTGAATTTCCCAGTCAATTGATCAATTTTGACTGTATACTGAAAAGTCAAACTTTGACTTTTTGGTCAAAATCAAGAGTCAAGATCCCTTTTTCATCAAAACATGCCAAATCATGAAACTTGTTCACCAAGAAATCAAAAAAATGCAAATTAGGGTTAGAAATGAGAATTTTTCATAACTTAGAATTTTTCTAAGTTATGAAAAACCCTAATTTTTTCCCAACTTTGCCCCACTTTCTCACCAAGATTCATTTGGATTCAAACAAAAGTCAAAACATGAAAGTTGTAGCTTGTTGCATAATCTACAACTTTGATTCACAAAGTTTTCCCAAATGAAGCTTGTATATCAAGTTACAATTTTTGGAATAAGGGTACTAAACCATTCTTAACTTAGTGAAATTTTAACCTATTTTGGCAAGGTTTTCTACCTAACTTCAAGTCCATTTTCCATACACTTCCACTTGGAATTTCAATTTGCATTTCAAATATGGATTGTAGTACACATTCCAAGCTTTCCAAAATGTCCAAGAACTCATCAAACAACCTCATAACTTGAGAGAATCGAATTTCACAATATGGCAAAAACTCACTTTTGAATTGGTCATGTACATGTTCATAACTTATGCCATTTTCAAATCAGCTTAGTTTGTGCTACATTACAGGTCCTTAAACCATCCAACACTCAATAATTTAATGCATGTTAATTGTGTTAAAGTGTTGTTCTATGAGTTCAAGCATTACATACAAGTTTAATCCATTTATGGAAAAAGCAAAATGGCCATTTTTGCATAAGCAAGCTTTATGTCCAATTGAAAATCCAACAAGTACAGATCAAATCTAATGGGCACAAGATTTATGAGCATAACACACTGATCAAGAAGGAGTTTTACAGCATGATTAGGGGCCCTCCACCTGCCTAGAACACAACTTGGCTTTTGTTGGCTTAAGTGTTAAGAAACATCCCATATCACAACACAACTATCATCTCAGCATTAGAACACTTAAGCATTTGTTTTGTACACTTCCTAATCATCAAGCACAAGCTAGAACACGACTCCTATACCTCCAATACCTCCACAAACTCAGAACCACCATCAAACTGCTCAAACAGAGCAACCTCTGCAGATTGAGCTCCAACTCCCAATCCTTTCAAACATTCTTGCCCAAACCACTTCAGACACCTTCCCTACCATCAATCCAAACTATCCAAAGCATTAGAAGCAACCTGTAACTCCTCTAACCCTTTTGGCCATTTTCACTTTTCTGATTTGCAGGTGAAGAGCTCTAGCACGGTTCAAAAGGTTTCAAGATAAAGTAAAGCTTAGAATAGCATCCCTGGACATCAAGGAAGCTATACCAATTATCACCTTGCACTGAAAGCTTCTCCATTGCCAGATAGCACTTCAATTGAACAGGTAAGTTCATGAACTCGTATCTCTCTTATTAGGCATTGTTAGCTTTAGGTTTGTGAAGATAATATGTCACATTCATAGCCCTGAACATGCCCATGTAATTAGATTTCATTTATATTATGTGTGCTGCAAGAATTTTGAGTCTGAACATGACAGAAAACTTAGGTCAGGATTTGGGAATGTCAAAATTCTCTCTCATTTCTGAGAGTTAGGATGAGTTTTTTTATATATTTGGAATCGTGATTCAATGCTTAACATTTCTTATGTTGGAAGTTTGTGCAAAAGATCAAGGAATCAGGATGTTTGAACTTGGTCACAGGCGCGCGTTTTTGTGAACGTTTTTGGCTGGATGTTGAAGAAGGGTTATCTGGGCTGGGCTTGTTTTGTATTTTCTTTTTACACACTCTTTTCACTTTGACACCCCCTAGGCCCATTTGGTTTATTTCAATGATTTTTTGACTTTTCTTTTTTCATTCTGACTTATTTATTTTTGCTTATAATATAAAAAATATAAAAAATATTTTTCTCACCATTTTTGAATTTATAGGCATTTATTTGTTTAGTTTAAGTTATTTGTACATAAATATATATATATATATATATATATATATATATATATACATTTTCCCTTTTGAAAATATTTTATACAAAATATACCTTTTTTATATAAATATTAAATATTATTATTTTTATATATATAGTATTTATTTAATAAATAATAAAGATATATATATATATATATATATATATATATATATATATATATATATATATATATATATATATATATATATATATATATATATATATATATATATATATATATATATATATATATATATATATATATATATATATATATATATATATATATATATATATATATATATATATATATATATATATATATATATATATATATATATATATATATATATATATATATATATATATATATATATATATATATATATATATACTTAGGGCAAAAATACTAAAATACATACATTTTTATTTTATTAATATTTGATATGGAAAATACCTTTTTTATGAATATACTCCATTTTATTTATTTTTGTATATAATTATTAAATATTATACATATTAAATAGCTAATATATTTATTTAATAAAAATTAGGGTTTTACCCTTAAAATACAAAAACTCCAAAAATAATACCTTTTGTTATTTATTTGACATAAATAATACTTTTTTTTTCATACACATAAAAACCTTTTTGCATTTTGCATCTTTATTTTATTTTCCATTTAATTTATGCAATTAATTACTTGTAAATATGCCAAAAATGATGTAATAGCTACGTTTAATTTCTTTGTCTAAATATCCCCCCATTTGAACATTTGTACCCCCTTCCCATATGGTGTTGTAATAGTGTAGGAATTTTAATTTTCGCACTTTATCGCTTTCTAAATATATCATGCTAGAGTTAGGGTTTGTATGCAAATAAAAAGATCAAAATAGCTTGACCTAATTTCAAGGTAAATGAGCATGAAATATGGACAACACATATCACACTTGCACCCCTAGGGTATTCCACTTTGTTGCCTTCAAATAAATGGGCCATATTGCATGTTATGTTTCTTTGGGTAAAACAAACAATCAAATGATCATAGTCCCTCGATGACGCTTTCGAAAAGTTGCCTAAAATGATCAAGTCCCTTTCAAAGAAAAAATTGCCCAAAGATACTTAGCACCATTGCAATTATGGTCCAAACGATGACCCGCGCCCGTCCCTTTCACCTCCTAATACAAGATTGTCCACCAAATGATGGTGGAACAAAATTGTCAAAAGGGTTAAAACATAGTAAAAATCTTTGAGAACTTTAGGGTAGATAGCTCTTAAGTACTTGTCAACTTGCAAACCAAAAACACTTGCCTATTTTTCAAACCACACTTTCAAAACAAACTTTTAAAAAAACCTTGAAACATCCTTTTTAAAAAGACAAACACCTTTTGTAAAACATTCGAGTAAAGAATTGTTACAAGGGTAGCCCATACAAGGCATCTTTTTCAAAACATTTTCAAAAGTCACACACAAAGCCCCATTTCAAACAATTGAAAACCAAGGCAAGTTGATCTAAGCAAGTACCTAAGAGCCCATGGATAACCATGGATAGAAAGGGTGCTAATACCTTCCCTTTCTATAATCTACTCCCTGAACCCAAGAAAAATCTCAAAGGTTTTTTGCTGTGCTTTTTAAACCTTTCCTTAGGATAAAATAAAAAGTCGGTGGCGACTCTTGCTCAACCGAAACATTTGCGAACACAAACGCAAAACCACAGTCAGTTCTCCCACCGTATCACAGAACTGGCGACTCTGCTGGGGATAAATTTTAAAAGTGGAGTAACCTTAGGGCTTAGATCACCCGCTTGCATGACTAATTGTTTGAATTGTTTGCTTTATATCTTGGCTCTATTGTTTGGGTTTGCAATCCTACACCCGGATTTTGGGAAACATTCATAGATAGCAATACGTTGTGGAAACTGTGCGGGGTATACCGACACGGTCGAAGCAATAGCTATATTAGTGTGACATATTTGTTAGTACCGGTAACCCTTGAGTTCAATCAAGGAGAGTACTGGGCCTCTGAGTGATGTCACTAAGCACTAATGACCTAGAACCTTACTTGACCATCTTGGCCTTTTATTAGGGGTAGTGAGATGACCGGCTTTGGTGCAGTCCGAAGTTGGTAGATACTCGATACTACACTCATTGAGGGTTGTTTTCTTGGAATATTTTGGTCGCTAGTTAAGTGGCTAAACCAAAACAATGAACAATGAAAACAATCCCGTGATATTGAGCTCCTTAGAACCCGATTACTATTTATAGGACAGGTTTTTTAAGCCAACTACACTCAAGAGGGTACTTACCTATGAAACCCCATGCAAGACTGAAAATAGGGTTTGGTGTGATTTGCTTGTACATATGTTTTATGCATACATCATAAACATCATAAAACATCATATGCATTCACTAACCATTTCAAGGGTTTGAATCTTCATCTTTGTTCCTGTTTTGTAGGTCATGGAAGTTCCTCGCAGAAACACCATTCAAGTCAACCTTGTGAGAGTCTCTCCTCAACTCAAAGAGCTCACCTCAAGAATTCCAGAAAATTCATCCTTCAGTGAAAGACATGGTAGACTGCTCAGCTTAGTCAACACCAACATTGAAGAAGATATGATGAAAGTGCTATTCCAGTTCTTTGACCCTCTTCACCACTGTTTCACTTTCCCTGATTACTAGTTGGTACCCACTTTGGAGGAGTTTTCTCAACTCCTAAGAATCCCTATCCTTAATCAACTACCATTCAACGGTACGGAAAAGGAACCAAAGCCGGAAGATGTTGCTCGAGCATTACATCTACAACCATCTGAAATCAAGGGGCATTGGGAAACCAGAAGCGGCGTCAAAGGCTTCTTAGCAAAATTCTTGTTTGAGAAGGCACAAGAATGTTGGAACTCATTGGACCTACAAGCCTTTGAAGAGATTGTGGCACTTCTCATCTATGGATTGGTCTTGTTCCCAAATTCTGACCAATTGATAGATGTCAACGCCGTCAAAATCTTCTTGTCCAGAAACCCAATACCAACATTGCTTGGGGACATTCTTCACTCATTTTACACACGAACAATGAGAAAGAGGGGTGTTCTCATGTGCTGTACTCCTCTCCTTGCAAGGTGGTTTATTTCGCACCTTCCACAATCTGTCCTGAAGAATGACCAAGGCTCAAGGTGGTCCCAACAGTTGATGACTCTTACCCACTCTGATGTACATTGGTGTTCTCGGTCCAGAGAAAATGTCATCATTGTCGATCGTTGCGGAGAATTTCCTAATGTTCCTTTACTTGGAATCAGAGGAGGTATCGCCTACAACCCTTGCCTAGCTTTGAGGCAATTTGGATATGCACGGAGGGATGGCCCTCATGACATGTTGATTCCTGACCTAGTTTTTGACTTCGACAACGATGCGCAAGGACTTCGCCAAAGATTCATCAGAGCTTGGGGGAGGCCCAACAAGGTTGATAGCAAGACTCTGGGACACAAGAACTCCATCCCTCTTGAGCCCTATCTCAAGTGGGTACAAGCCCGAGCCCAAAGTCTAATGATGCCTTATCCTCATGTACTCCCAGTGATTAAAGAGCCCGTCAATGAAGGAGAGGTTCCCTACACCATCCTACATCCAGACATGCCTACATCGTGGGAGGAAATGCAGAAAAGTTGGATCCAGCTCAAGGAGGAACGAAACACTTTTGAAGCTAGCTTCTACGCCAGTGAGAAGAAGGTTCTAGAGCTTACCCGCCGACTCCATGAGCAAGAGGCCCTCAACACCTACATCGCACCAAAGAGGATGCGCAATGTCCTTTTGCCTTGAGAAGTTATTTTGTAATATTTGGCCCATGGGGCATTTATGTACTAACAAATTTCTTCTTATTAATATGACGTGCGTTCTTCTTTGTCTGAAACAATTTTGAATATCCTAAATCCTTGAATGCATTGCATACATAAGCATACCATTCATCATGTGCATAAGCAGGTCTCACTCCAGGTTTCCTTATCTGTCTGCTGTTTATTTCAGTAGGATGGATCTCGAGCAAACAGTCAAAGACCTACAGGCTCAGAATGCACAGTTCCAGCAACTCCTGATGACCTTGGCTAAGGGTCAGGAGGATATCAAGACTCAATTGGGGAACAAAGACCCAGTGAAAAAGAAGAAAAAGAGACTCGGGGTGGCTACTTTAGGGAGAAGATTTGACGGAGAAGCTCGGAGAGTGCTTGAATTTCCTCCTATCTCTGATGAAGGAACCAACAAAGGAGGTGGAGCTGCGGTACCTTCCGAGTCTGATGCGGAAGAAGAAGAGGTCGAAGAGGATGAAGATTACTCTGATCAACAATACCCTCCAGCTGATGATAAATACAAAGGGCTAGAAGACAGGTTGGCCGCCATGGAGCTACAAAGAGTACCGGGTTTGGATTTTGAAGACTTGGGTTTGGTCGCCGGGATTGTGATTCCCCCAAAATTCAAAGTGCCAGTGTTTGTGAGATATGATGGGCTGTCCTGTCCCAAAATGCATCTCAGGTCTTACGTGAGAAAGATTCAACCCTATACGGTAGATAAAAACCTTTGGATTCATTTCTTTCAAGACAGCCTTTCTGGAGCTCAGTTGGAGTGGTTTTATCAGCTAGAGGGAACCAGCGTCCGAAATTGGGAAGATTTGGCCACCGCTTTCTACAAATAATACCAATACAATTTTGACCTTGCTCCTACTCGTACCCAACTTCAGGGTATGTCATTAGGAACAAGCGAGGGATTCAAAGAATATGCACAAAAATGGAGGGATTTGGCTGGAAGGGTGCAGCCTCCTTTAACCGACTGTGAACTCGTTGATATGTTTCTAGGGACCCTATCTGGGCCATTTTTCAATCATCTAATTGGTAACTCTTCCGCGGGGTTTACCGATTTGATCTTAACAGGCGAAAGAATAGAAGTTGGCATCAAGTCAGGAAAGATTCAGAAGGGTGTTGCTGCAAGTGTCGAGAAGAAACCTTTTAAGAATGAGACAGCTGTGGTATATTCTCAAAGAAGAGCAGGGAAGACGGAGCGTCGGCCAACTGTGGGGGCCGTAATGATTCAAAACACTCCAAGTGAGCAGCCTCGCTATAACCAGTCCAGACCAAATCAGCAACGAGTGGAACGTCCACAACGGCAGTTCACCCGTATTAATATGACTCCAGCGCAAGTGCTTCCCCATCTATTGAAGTTGAATCTCGCCACCATCAAGGAGGCACCAAAGAATGTGAATACGTCCTCTCCACATTATCATGCTAATGCTAAATGCGCCTGCCATTCAGACAGTGTTGGACACGACACCAATGATTGTTGGGCACTCAAGCATAAAATCCAAGACCTGATAGAGGCGAAGGAGGTGGAGTTTGACGCTCTGGAGAAGCCTAATGTGATATCTGCCCCCATGCCGAAGCACGGCCAAAACGTCAATGCCATTGAAGAAGATTTGTATGTTGCTGATGTCAATGATCTGACTACTCCATTGCTAACCATTAAGTTGAATTTGTTAAGGGCCGGGATTTTCCCGGTATGTAAGGAAGACTGTTATTGTTGTTACTCTCTGCTGTTTGATTGTCCGTTACTGAAGAAAGGCATCCAAGGCCTTATGGATAATTGACAAATTTTGTTTGAAAAAGTTTCTGCTGTTCCAGTTCATACTGAAGTTGTCTCAATCATAACCATTCACGCCAATCTTTCCAAGGCCGTCAAAAAGCCTGTTAAGATTACACCAGCTACGAAATCTGTTCCTTTGAAGATAACAATGCCAGGGCCTGTTCCCTATGTTTTTGAGAAGTCGATACCTTGGAACTATGGCGGTGACGTCTACTACCATGGTATCAAACAAATCGAAATAACTGAAGAAAGTTCGGATGATGAAGAAGCCAGCGTTAGTAACATTGCAGGCACTAGCAAAATCACCAGGAGCGGGAGAATATTTTCTCCAGAGATTGCCCCTCCAAGAGCAATCTTTGGACCCTCATCAGCTGACAAGGTCATCCATGCACCAATAAAACTCTCTGCCAGAACCCCTTTAATTGAAGATGTTGTTGTTCCTAGTACTGTCCCTCCTACCACTACTGACAAAGGAAAGGGAATCCAAGATGAGCCCGTCAGGACGAGGGCTCAACCCTTGGTCATCCCGGAAACCTCCAAGAAGGAAATGGATGAGATTTTGAGGATAATCAAAAGAAGTGATTACAATGTGGTAGAACAGCTGGGGCAAACCCCCTCAAAGATCTCTATGCTGGCACTACTACTTTGCTCAGAAGCGCACGCTAAAGCCCTGATAAAATTCCTGAAGGCAGCCCATGTGCCCCAAGAAACCTCTGCAGATCAATTTCAAAATTGTGTGGCTAGCCTGACTGCGGACAATGGATTAGGTTTCTCTGATGCCGACCTAACTCCTAAAGGTAGAAACCACAATGATGCTTTGCACATTTCAGTCGAGTGCCGGGGAACCACTCTCGCACATGTCTTGGTCGACACTGGTTCGTCGCTGAATGTTCTGCCTAAGAAGGCCTTGCACCGACTAGATTGTGAAGGGTTGGAATTGAAGCCGAGTGATATTGTTGTCAGAGCTTTCGATGGTTCGAAGAGAATGGTCCATGGGGAGGTTGAAATTCCCATCAAGATAGGCACTGAGGTGTTTAAATCCACTTTCTATGTGATGGACATCCGTCCGTCATATTCTTGCTTGCTGGGTAGGCCTTGGATACACCATGCTGGGGCAGTCACCTCCTCCTTACATCAGATGTTGAAGTATCCTGTCAAGGGAAAGATCATTACTGTCCATGGTGAAGAAGAGTACATGATTAGCCACTTAAGTTCTTTCCGGTATGTGGAGGTTGAAGGAGAGTTCATTGAGATGCCTTTTCAACATTTCGAAGAAGTCCTTCCTGAAATAGCAGTAGCAAAGTTGGCAGCTGAGACACCGAGGCAGATGGCCAGGATGGCATCTCTGGAGGACGCAAGGGCCGCAATAAAGGAAGGGAAGAATTCAGCATGGGGGCAGTTACCTGACATTCCACATAAGACAGACAAATTTGGATTAGGGTTCACAGCCGCAGGCCAGAAAGCTATGCGCCGTTCGAAGATTGAAAGAGCGCCAGTCAAAATTTCTCCCTACGGAATCAACGCCTTGGAGGATGAAAACAAGGAGAGCAACATCGAAGAGTGGATTTATCCAACTGTCAAAGGAGGATTGAGCAACTGGGAGGCAAAAGACTTTGTCCCCATCACGTTTATTCATCAGTAATTTATCTATTAAACATTTCCTATTTGGTCTGTAATATTTACTCTCAAACAATCCGTACACTATCTTTTCACCTCATGCCTTGCCCGGGGCATGTAGGTCCCTTTGTAAGGGTTTTGATTATTTTTCATATCCATATGCCATGTTTAATGATTCATTGGACGTTTTTCATTTGATAAACTGCTTGTGCTCATTTTCTTTCCTTTTGCATTTTTTGTTTAAGGATGGCTATCCCTTACACACACCCACACTCACCAATGCAGGTACCCATCCACTCCGGATTCCATGGGTGACGATTCTGCTATATCCTTCAGTAACTCTGAAGATCTGGTCAATCAAGCCGAGTATGAAGATGACGAAGGTTGTGAAGTACCAGGGGAACTAGCCAGACTTCTACAGCAAGAGGAAAGGGCCATCTTACCTCATGAAGAGTCATTGGAAACTGTCAACTTAGGGACCAAGGAAGACCGGAAGGAGGTACAAGTGGGTGCCAATCTGGAACCAAGAGTCAAGGAGCGCCTGGTACAGTTGTTGAATGAGTATGTTGAAATCTTTGCTTGGTCTTATGAAGACATGCCGGGTTTAGACACAGACATCGTGGTTCACTGTCTCCCCACAAGAGAGGATTGTCCACCGATCAAGCAAAAAGTTCGCCGAATGAGGCCTGACATGTCTGAGAAGATCAAGGCGGAAGTAATGAAGCAATTCGACGCTGGCTTTCTGGCTGTTACGTCCTATCCTCAATGGGTCGCTAACATCGTGCCAGTACCTAAGAAAGATGGCAAAGTCAGGATGTGTGTGGACTACCGGGATTTGAATAGGGCCAGCCCCAAAGATGATTTCCCGCTACCTCACATTGACATTTTGATCGACAATACAGCTCAGCACAAAGTGTTTTCCTTCATGGATGGATTCTCAGGCTACAATCAAATCAAAATGGCCCCCGAGGATATGGAGAAAACAACTTTTGTCACGCAATGGGGCACTTTCTGTTACAAGGTGATGCCGTTCGGGCTGAAGAACGCAGGCGCAACTTATCAACGCGCCATGGTAGCTTTATTTCATGACATGATACATCATGAAATTGAAGTCTACGTAGAAGATATGATAGCTCGGTCACAAACAGAGGAAGAGCACCTTGAACATCTGAAGAAGCTGTTCGCCAGGTTGAAAGAATACAAGCTCAGGCTGAATCCAAGTAAATGCACTTTTGGAGTTAGGTCTGGTAAACTCCTGGGATTCATTGTAAGCAACAAAGGCATTGAAGTCGATCCAGCAAAAGTAAAAGCAATACAAGAGATGCCTACTCCCCGTACTGAAAAGGAGGTTAGGGGTTTCTTGGGGCGCTTGAACTATATTTCCAGATTCATCTCGCATCTGACTTCTACCTGTGAGCCAATTTTCAAACTCTTGAAAAAAGATCAGGTAGTCGAGTGGAACGACGATTGTCAAGCTTCTTTTGATAGAATCAAGGAGTATTTGCTAGAACCCCCTATTCTGATGCCACCCGTCAAAGGAAGACCATTGATCATGTATTAGACCGTCTTGGATAACTCAATGGGGTGTGTTTTGGGCCAGCATGACGAGTCTGGTCGAAAAGAGCATGCTATTTATTACCTTAGCAAAAAGTTTACCGACTGTGAGACTCGCTACTCACTGCTCGAGAAAACTTGTTGCGCTTTGGTATGGGCTGCTCGCCGACTAAGACAGTATATGTTGACTCATACTACCTTGTTGATTTCCAAAATGGATCCTATCAAGTATATCTTCGAAAAGCCCGCTTTATCTGGAAGGATAGCTAGATGGCAAATGATCTTAACTGAGTATGACATCCAGTACACCACCCAAAAAGCTATAAAAGGGAGTGTACTAGCTGACCATCTGGCTCATCAAGCTATCGAAGATTATCAACCCATGAGATTTGACTTCCCGGACGAGGACATCATGAATTTGGACAACATTGAAAGTAACGGACCGTATGACGGACCCGAAAAGGGATCCCGATGGACCCTGTACTTTGATGGTGCTTCGAATGCACTTGGAAATGGTATCGGCACAGTACTCATTTCTCCGGAAGGTTGTCACACACCTTTCACGGCCCGACTTTGCTTCAGCTGCACAAATAACATGGCTGAATATGAAGCTTGCATCTTTGGTCTCAAGGCTGCTATAGACTTGGGAATCAAATCTTTGATCTTATTTGGGGACTCGGCTTTGGTTATCAGTCAAATCAAAGGAGAGTGGGATACCAAGCATCCTAATCTTATCCCATACAAAGAACATGTCTTGACATTGTTGCCTCATTTCGAGCAAATTACCTTCGAGCATTTCCCGCGAGAAGAGAATCGGCTAGCAGATGCTCTGGCCATAATGTCCTCCATGTTTAAACTCAACTGGGATAACGAGGCTCCCCAAATCACCATCGAGCGAATGGATGAACCTGCGCATTGTCACGAGATTAACACCGAAGAAGTAGTGGAACAACCTTGGTTCCATGAAATCAAGAGGTATCTCGAGACTGGAGATTATCCCGAAGGAGCTTCCGTAAATGAAAAGAAGTTCTTAAGGAAATTCGCTGCTAAGTTCTTCCTGAGCAACGACATCCTTTACAAACGAAGCCATGATTGTGTACTACTCCGATGCATAGACAAAGCTGAAGCAGAGTTGATCATGACTGATATACACAGCGGCACGTTTGGCACTCACTTGAGCGGGCATACAATGGCTAAGAAGATCCTAAGGGCAGGCTATTACTGGTCTACCATGGAAGCTGACTGCCATCAACATTCCCGTACTTGCCACAAATGTCAGGTCTACGCTGACAAAGTTCATATCCCTCCGGTCCCTCTCAACGTTCTGACTGCTCCGTGGCCCTTTGCAATGTGAGGCATTGATATGATTGGAGAGATCAAGCCCACGGCTTCCAACGGACATCGCTTTATCCTGGTTGCCATTGACTATTTCACCAAATGGGTCGAAGCAGCTTCCTTCGCCTCTGTCACTAAAAATGTGGTTGCCCGCTTTATCAAGCAAAATCTTATATGTCGGTATGGTGTTCCAGACAGGATCATCACAGACAACGGTACGAATCTGAATAACACAATGACCACTGCGTTGTGCGAACAGTTCAAGATTTATCATCACAATTCATCTCCCTATCGGCCGAAGATGAACGGTGCTGTTGAAGCTGCGAACAAAAACATTAAGAAGATCATTCAGAAAATGACAGTCACTTACAAAGACTGGCATGAGATGTTACCGTTTGCTCTGCATGGATACCGTACAACGGCACGTACTTCAACTGGGGCAACCCCATTTTCTTTGGTTTATGGCATGGAAGCTGTTTTGCCTATGGAAGTCCAGATTCCTTCTCTAAGGATTATGAAGGATGCAGGTTTGAATGAAGATGATTGGATGCAGACCCGACTTGATCAACTCAATCTGATCGACGAAAAGCGACTTACTGCTATATGCCATGGTCAGGCGTATCAAAAATGAATGATCAAGGCCTTCAATAAGAAAGTCAGACGTCAAGTGTATCAAGTCGGAGATCTCGTAATCAAGCGGATTATCTTTCCGCAAAGTGATCCCAGGGGCAAATGGACTCCTACATATGAAGGACCGTTTGTGATCAAGAGCATATTTTCTGGTGGTGCAATGATTCTGACCACCATGGATGGCGACGATTTGCCGCACCCTGCGAATGCAGACATAGTCAAAAGATACTACGCATAGAATAACCCGACAAGTCGAAAACCCGAAAGGGCGGCTTGGGCAAAAATGGGCATCCCGGTGAACCGAAAACCCGAAAGGGCGGTTCAGGAAAAAATTAGGGATAAAAACAAAAAAAATCTGTACACCCGGCAAGTCGAAAACCCGAAAGGGCGGCTTGGGCAAAAAGGGGTTTCCCGGTGGATCGAAAACCCGAAAGGGCGATTCAGGCAAAAGTTAGGGAATTAGAGCGTATGATTATGTCTCGTCGGATCACTTCAAAAGACAATCTCCTCATCAACCGGTTCCAGGCTTCTGATAAATCCAGTCATCGGCAAACGAAGCATTGAATGGACAGATATTCAGAGTTGTGAAAGCTATAGCGGAATGGAATCCCATGGAATTATTTCACATAGCCATCTTTATTTTGTATAAATTTTTCAAATATTTACGACAAAATCCTCTTACTAGGATGATTGTCTCCTTTGTACAAATATACTCATAAAAATCAATACAAATACTTTTCCCAGAAATTTGTGTCATTTCCTTTTCTTTTCTCTTGCACTATTTGTTTTATTTTGAGAAACGTCCAATGTTTTGTTAAATAGGCATATGCATTTGAACATAATCATTTCCTTATGAACCAAGAAAGAGGATTACCGATAGGTCAAAGGTGCAGTTGGATATCTTGATACCCTTTCGAAGGAAACCCCCAAGAGATTTGGAATCCATATCCCCAACAAACTCTGAAGCTTATCCCCTGCAGAGTACGGACGTCTCTCCCGAGTTTTATTCAAAGTTATTCCTCACAAGGGCTTATAACTGGGTTATCCTCAACTTATTACCACGGAAGATCGTGCTCGCCCGATTATTCCTATCCCCAGCGGAGTTCATCAAAATTCCCCCAGCAATAACTTATCAATACAATCCCCAGCCAGAGGATTCCCCGGAATTCAATTCCCCTCAGAGTTTAAGTTCCAGTATCCCCAGCCGAGCTAAGGTTTCAAATTGTCAATCCCCAGCAAAGCCAGACTAATGAACCTTCTCCCCACAGAGTTTTAGGAGAGCAAATCTTGAATTCCCCAGTGAAGTCGCCAGAGTTACTTCCCACCAAACTGAAGATTCTCGGTCTTACATCCCCAGCATGAGTCTATTAAATTGGTGCCCCCTAGTAAAAGTCATTAGGAATTCCCCAGAAGACTGGTATACAACCCAAGCTCTTTATTCCCCAGCAACAACCAGGAATTATTCTTCCCGGCAGCAGTCGAGATATTGTCACCTTCATCCATCTCGGATTCATCTATCCGTTGCAAGACAGCTCTCCAGCTTACATACGCATTCATTTACATTCATATCATATAGCATACATTGTGTCATGCATCATAATATTGCATATAACTAACTCTTTAACTTTTCAGGTAAGATCATTCGAAAGACTAAAATCATTATCTTCCGAGATTCTTTCCAGGAATAGTTCAGATGTGACCCAGACACGGCAACAATCTAATGCTTATTCCAAATTTATCCAGATGCAGTTTTACACGAGCTCATCATCAGGAAGCCCTACACCGGTTCCTCTTCAAGATTTCTAAAAACAGTTCACGGGTTCTCCCAACAACGGATGTTAACCTATCGCTTGTTCAGATTCTTCTCCAGACTTCTGAAAACAGTCTATGGATTCTTCCCAACAACGGATGTTAATCTATCAACTTGTTCAGATGCAACCTTTGAAAACAGTTTACGGACACTTCCCAACAACGGATGCTGCTCTATTGCTTATTCAACTTCAAGATTTCTGAAAACAGTTCACGGGTTCTCCAGTAACGGATGTTAACCTATCGCTTGTTCAAATTTTTCTCAAGACTTCTGAAAATAGTTATGGATTCTTCCCAACAACGGATGTTAATCTATCAACTTGTTCAGATGCAACTTTTGAAAACAGTTTACGGACGCTTCCCAACAACGGATGCTGCTCTATTGCTTATTCAACTTCAAGATTTCTGAAAACAGTTCACGGGTTCTCCCAACAACGGATGTTAACCTATCGCTTGTTCAGATTCTTCTCCAGACTTCTGAAAACAGTCTATGGATTCTTCCCAACAACGGATGTTAATCTATCAACTTGTTCATATGCAACCTTTGAAAACAGTTTACGGACACTTCCCAACAACGGATGCTGCTCTATTGCTTATTCAACTTCAAGATTTCTGAAAACAGTTCACGGGTTCTCCAGTAACGGATGTTAACCCATCGCTTGTTCAGATTTTTCTCAAGACTTCTGAAAACAGTTATGGATTCTTCCCAACAACAGATGTTAATCTATCAACTTGTTCAGATGCAACTTTTGAAAACAGTTTACGGACGCTTCCTAACAACGGATGCTGCTCTATTGCTTATTCAACTTCAAGATTTCTGAAAACAGTTCACGGGTTCTCCAATAACGGATGTTAACCTATCGCTTGTTCAGATTCTTCTCAAGACTTCTGAAAACAGTTTATGGATTCGTCCCCACACCGGATGTTAATCTATCGCTTGTTCAGACTCTTCTCAACTTTTGAAAACAGTTTACGGATGCCTCCAGATACGGATGTCAATCTATTGCTTATTTAGCCCCCAGTTCAGAGATGGTCCTAAACATGGGTACCTTTCTGATACTCATTCCAGATGGCATCTTTAAGCCCATCCCCGACAAGTTTCTGTCACTCCTCCCAATGGCATCTCTAAGCCCATTCCCGCATCCATTGCTTTGACGAGTGCAAATTTAAGGGCACTCTAGCGTCTAATCTCCTTTTACCCTCGAGTCACGAAAGGCAAGCTTGCCAATCTAACTCTTCGGATTCAAGAAGATTGAACAGGGGCAACTGTTGTACCCCAAAATTTGCCCTCCCATTTCTCATTGATTTCTCATCACAAAGCCCTTGAAGATCAGGATCCAGTTAGGGTTTCATCTGCTCAAGACTTCTCCTTGCACTGCTGACCCAAATTAGGGTTTGTGTTTGCACAAAGATGTTTTGACCTAAAATGCCTAAGATGACTTTCTTTCTTCATATTGGACTCCCAAGTTTATCCATATCAAGTTTCAAGTCTTGATTCCAAGTTTTGCCCAGTCAATTGGACAGTTGACCTAGAAATCAGCTGTATTGGGGAAAAGGTCAACTATGGCCAATTGACAGTCAAACCTCATGAAAATTGACCCACATCAACATTATGAACTCATGTGGACCATTTGATCAAATTTGGGTCACAATTCCACAAGAAATTTGATCACCACAAGAAATTTGATCAGATCACCAAAAGGGCAAAATGGTCATTTTTAGGGTTTTGACTGCACAAAGGCAATTTTTGACTGTTTGACCCAACCAAAGGAAAACCAAGCTCACATATGGACTCAAGGACCCCATGGAATTATCTTGACATGCTCAACAAGTTCAAAAGATCCCAAATGCACAAGATTGACAGTTGAATTTCCCAGTCAATTGATCAATTTTGACTGTATACTGAAAAGTCAAACTTTGACTTTTTGGTCAAAATCAAGTGTCAAGATCCCTTTTTCATCAAAACATGCCAAATCATGAAACTTGTTCACCAAGAAATCAAAAAATGCAAATTAGGGTTAGAAATGAGAATTTTTCATAACTTAGAATTTTTCTAAGTTATGAAAAACCCTAATTTTTCCCAACTTTGCCCCACTTTCTCACCAAGATTCATTTGGATTCAAACAAAAGTCAAAACATGAAAGTTGTAGCTTGTTGCATAATCTACAACTTTGATTCACAAAGTTTTCCCAAAAGAAGCTTGTATCTCAAGTTACAATTTTTGGAATAAGGGTACTAAACCATTCTTAACTTAGTGAAATTTTAACCTATTTTGGCAAGGTTTTCTACCTAACTTCAAGTCCATTTTCCATACACTTCCACTTGGAATTTCAATTTTAATTTCAAATATCGATTGTAGTACACATTCGAAGCTTTCCAAAATGTCCAAGAACTCATCAAACAACCTCATAACTTGAGAGAATCGAATTTCACAATATGGCAAAAACTCACTTTTGAATTGGTCATGTACATGTTCATAACTTATGCCATTTTCAAATCAGCTTAGTTTATGCTACATTACAGGTCCTTAAACCATCCAACACTCAATAATTTAATGCATGTTCATTATGTTAAAGTGTTGTTCTATGAGTTCAAGCATTACATACAAGTTTAATCCATTTATGGAAAAAGCAAAATGGCCATTTTTGCAAAAGCAAGCTTTATGTCCAATTGAAAATCCAACAAGTACAGATCAAATCTAATGGGAACAAGATTTATGAGCATAACACACTGATCAAGGAGGAGTTTTGCAGCATGATTAGGGGCCCTCCACCTTCCTAGAACACAACTTGGCTTTTGTTGGCTTAAGTGTTAAGAAACATCCCATATCACAACACAACTATCATCTCAGCATTAGAACACTTAAGCATTTGTTTTGTACACTTCCTAATCATCAAGCACAAGCTAGAACACGACTCCAATACCTCCAATACCTCCACAAACTCAGAACAACCATCAAACTACTCAAACAGAGTAACCTCTGCAGATTGAGCTCCAACTCTCAATCCTTTCAAGCATTCTTGCCCAAACCACTTCAAACACCTTCCCTACCATCAATCCAAACTATCCAAAGCATTAGAAGCAACATGTAACTCCTCTAACCCTTTTGGCCATTTTCACTTTTCTGATTTGCAGGTGAAGAGCTCTAGCACGGTTCAAAAGGTTTCAAGACAAAGTAAAGCTTGGAATAACATCCCTGGACATCAAGGAAGCTATACCAATCATCACCTTGCACTGAAAGCTTCTCCATTGCCAGATAGCACTTCAACTGAACAAGTAAGTTCATGAACTCGTATCTCTCTTATTAGGCATTGTTAGCTTTAGGTTTGTGAAGATAATATGTCACATTCATAGCCCTGAACATGCCCATGTAATTAGATTTCATTTATATTATGTGTGCTGCAAGAATTTTGAGTCTGAACATGACAGAAAACTTAGGTCAGGATTTGGGAATGTCAAAATTCTCTCTCATTTCTGAGAGTTAGGATGAGTTTTTTATATATTTGGAATCGTGGTTCAATGCTTAACATTTCTTATGTTGGAAGTTTGTGCAAAAGATCAAGGAATCAGGATGTTTGAACTTGGTCACAGGCGCGCGTTTTTGTGAACGTTTTTGGCTGGAGGTTGAAGAAGGGTTATCTGGGCTGGGCTTGTTTTGTATTTTCTTTTTACACACTCTTTTCACTTTGACACCCCCTAGGCCCATTTGGTTTATTTCAATGATTTTTTGACTTTTCTTTTGTCATTCTGACTTATTTATTTTTGCTTATAATATAAAAAATATAAAAAATATTTTTCTCACCATTTTTGAATTTATAGGCATTTATTTGTTTAGTTTAAGTTATTTTTACATATATATATATTATTTAGAATAAATAGGAAAAATAATGAAAATATACTTTCTTTTCTGATTTTATTACATTTTCCCTTTTGAAAATATTTTATACAAAATATACCTTTTTTATATAAATATTAAATATTATTATTTTTATATATATAGTATTTATTTAATAAATAATAAAGATATATATATATATATATATATATATATATATATATATATATATATATATATATATATATATATATATATATATATATATATATATATATATATATATATATATATATATATATATATATATATATATATATATATATATATATATATATATATATATATATATATATATATATATATATATATATATATATATATATATATATATATATATATATATATATATATATATATATATATATATATATATATATATATATATATATATATATATATATATATATATATATATATATATTAATATACTTAGGGCAAAAATACTAAAATACATACATTTTTATTTTATTAATATTTGATATGGAAAATACCTTTTTTATGAATATACTCCATTTTATTTATTTTTGTATATAATTATTAAATATTATACATATTAAATAGCTAATATATTTATTTAATAAAAATTAGGGTTTTACCCTTAAAATACAAAAACTCCAAAAATAATACCTTTTGTTATTTATTTGACATAAATAATACTTTTTTTTTCATACACATAAAAACCTTTTTGCATTTTGCATCTTTATTTTATTTTCCATTTAATTTATGCAATTAATTACTTGTAAATATGCCAAAAATGATGTAATAGCTAGGTTTAATTTCTTTGTCTAAATATTCCCCCATTTGAACATTTGTACCCCCCTTCCCATATGGTGTTGTAATAGTGTAGGAATTTTAATTTTCGCACTTTATCGCTTTCTAAATATACCATGCTAGAGTTAGGGTTTGTATGAAAATAAAAAGATCAAAATAGCTTGACCTAATTTCAAGGTAAATGAGCATGAAATATGGACAACACATATCACACTTGCACCCCTAGGATATTCCACTTTGTTGCCTTCAAATAAATGGGCCATATTGCATGTTAGGTTTCTTTGGGTAAAACAAACAATCAAATGATCATAGTCCCTCGATGACGCTTTCGAAAAGTTGCCTAAAATGATCAAGTCCCTTTCAAAGAAAAAATTGCCCAAAGATACTTAGCACCATTGCAATTATGGTCCAAACGATGACCCGCGCCCGTCCCTTTCACCTGCTAATACAAGATTGTCCACCAAATGCAATGGTGGAACAAAATTGTCAAAAGGGTTAAAACATAGTAAAAATCTTTGAGAACTTTAGGGTAGATAGCTCTTAAGTACTTGTCAACTTGCAAACCAAAAACACTTGCCTATTTTTCAAACCACACTTTCAAAACAAACTTTTAAAAAAACCTTGAAACATCCTTTTTAAAAAGACAAACACCTTTTGTAAAACATTCGAGTAAAGAATTGTTACAAGGGTAGCTCATACAAGGCATCTTTTTCAAAACCTTTTCAAAAGTCACACACAAAGCACCATTTCAAACAATTGAAAACCAAGGAAAGTTGATCTAAGCAAGTACCTAAGAGCCCATGGATAACCATCGATAGAAAGGGTGCTAATACCTTCCCTTTCTATAATCTACTCCCCGAACCCAAGAAAAATCTCAAAGGTTTTTTGCTGTGCTTTTTAAACCTTTCCTTAGGATAAAATAAAAAGTCGGTGGCGACTCTTGCTCAACCGAAACATTTGCGAACACAAACGCAAAACCATAGTCAGTTCTCCCACCGTATCACAGTGGGCGAAAAATATACACGAGTTCAAAGTAAAATCATATACAAACCCAACCTAATAGAAATACACAAAAAGGAAGAGAAATGAACCAAAAATCTCCCGGTTTGTTAGCGCCAATTGATGATCAATCCACTTGGATCATCCGTATGCAAGCCCTGAAGTTGTTTTCTAAGATCTCTACAAAAAATTGAAGGTTTGATGGATTGGAACCAAAAATACCCAAAACATAACCTAAAAAATGTGTTTTTACCCCTTTTAACATATTCCTGTCCTGCTAGTTTCGCCGGGCGAAATACACCAGAAGCAACAACAGAAAATTCTACATTGTTTCGGCCATAACTTGAGAACCGTAACTCCGATTTGCACCGGTTTGAAGCGTTGGAAAACTTATCCAATACTCTTTATAACAATGACAAAATATAAATCAAATTGATGATTTTTATTCTTTGATTTTGAGTCTTATTCATTGACGAGTTGCTCAAAATCGCGCGTTTGAAGCCATGTCTTTGACACTTTATTGCTCATGCTCCAAATACGCATAAATATCTATAAAATGAATGAAAAAATATCAAACGGTACACAAATACACAAAAACTAGATTAAATACAAACTAAACGTATTTACACAAAAGTCGGGTTTATTCAATGATATTAACAACGATATTAACACAAATACACAAAAATAGCTACAATTTGCACTTATCAAACTCTCCCCAACTTGAAATTGTTTGTCCTCAAATAGATTCAAACAAATCAAAGAACCAACAGTAACCAACCAAAATAACATGAATCAACAAGTTTTAAAACGGAAAAGAAATGTATGATTCAAACAAAAACGCACACACAAGGTAAATACTTACCACAATCCTACAACGACAACATGTAAACAAAAAGAATCCTAAGTACAAAAATCATACTAAACATTCTAAAACAAAACAATCTCAATCATGAATCACACCTAGTAAAAATTCACTGGTAGATGAAGAACACACAAAGGTGAGGGACAAAAAATACTCACCCACAATCTTGCAAGAAATAGACTAAATTATGAATTCATCCAAAAAATCATATTAAAAATACAAATGCAAGAATCACAAGGGCTTTTTAAGGTTGTAATGTGCCTTGGTTAACAAACAAGGGATAAGTCCTAAAGCTAATCGAAACAAAAACTTACCTTAACCTAAGGGAGTGATCAACTCACAAAGACTCAAGCAAAATAATTTCAATCTAACATCCTCTTCATTCCAAATTTCAAACCAACACACATCACTTATCAACACAATATTATTCCATGCTCTTTTTGTTTTTGTGTTTCAAAACTTTTCTCTTATTTTTTTCTTTTTCTTTTATTTATTTTTTACTTTTTTTCTTCTATTTCTTTCTTTCTCAACCTCATAGTAATACACACAAGCACATAAACATTTCACTTTCCCCAACTTGAATTCAACCATATCATAATATGAATACTCCTTACTTTCCAAGGTAAGGTAAAAATTCAAACTACAACTCATAGTTAAAGATTCCAGAAAACAAAGAATCAATATCCATACAAAAATATGAACCAGACGCTCATAGACAAGCATTTAGAAAAAACAACATGGATATCGATAAAAAGTTCAAAGGGGTTAACAAAAGTTCACACACTCATAAGGTGAATTGACTATTTGGCCAAGGTAGTTATACTCAAAATGAAACAAAAAATGTCTTGATCATGTTCAAGCTTTCATAAAATCAACACAAACAAAAGATTAAACATAATAAAATCCAGTTAAAATAAGAATTATGGCCTCTAACATATTTGAACAATGGAAAGCTTTCTCACATTTATGGGTAAAAAGGGAAACTAAAGTTATTCAAGTTATGAGCAAGTAATGCAAAAAGAATGAATGGTATAGTAGTTATACAAATGATAAATTTCATAAACATGTTATACTATAGAAAGCGATAAATGAGTACCTGGCATGTATCAACTTCAAAATATTATCATTACCATACATCCGCAAGTTGAAACACTCAAATTTAGAAAAACACCAATTGCCCTTCAAGCTATCAAACCAAAATTATAGTCCAAACAACAACAAAAACAAATGGATGAAAGTGAAATAAGCAAGTTGAAAAGTGAATATTTGAGATTTTAGAACATGTCCAATTTCAACTTGCTTAAACAATTAATCAATACACTACCTAAAGTAATCAAAATGAAAAATAATATAACATGCTTGTTTTACGTCGTAAGCTTGACACCTGATTTTTACAACTCACACGTTTCTTCGAATGAGCCAAATGCTTCACTCCCGCCTTTTCTCTTATCTCTTCGAGCTCTAATCATACCTACACATCTTGTGATACGGTGGGAGAACTGACTTGGGATTTTGCGTTTGTGTTCGCAAATGTTTCGGTTTAGCAAGAGTCGCCACCGACTTTTTATTTTATCCTAAGGAAAGGTCAAAAAGCACAGGAAAGACCTTTGAGATATTTTCTTGGGTTTGGGGAGTAGATTATAGAAAGGGAAGGTATTAGCACCCTTTCTATCCATGGTTATCCATGGGCTCTTAGTTACTTGCTTTGCTTTTCAATTGTTTGAAATGGTGCTCTTCAATTGTTTGAAATGGTGCTTTGTGTGTGGTTTTGAAAGATGTTTTAAAAAGAGGCCATTGTTGTGGCAACCTTTGTAATGACTCTTGTTTGAATGTATACAAAGGTGTTTTTGTCTTTTGAAAAGTTTCCAATGTTTGAAAGTAGGGTTTTCAAATTTGTGTTGTGAAGTGTGTTTTAAAGATAGCAAGGATGTTGTTGCAAGTTTTGATCAAGTAACTAAGAGTTGTCTACCCTATTTTACTTAAAGATCTTTCTTATGTTTTTAACCCTTTTAACAGTGTTGTTTCACCATTGTGTTTGGTGAACAACCTTATGTTAGGATGTTAAACGGGACAAGTGCGGGTCATCGTATAGACCATGATAGAAATAGTGTCAAGTATCTTTGGCAATTTTCTTGAGGGACTTGATCATTTTGTTTAGGCAACTCAGATAGCGTCATCGAGGGACTATGATCTTTGTTTTGTTTTTGTTTTGCCAAAGTACTTGACATGCATATCATGGCCCATTTTTGAAGGCAACAAGTGGATTGTAACCCTAGGAGTGAAAGTGTGCATTGTGTTTGTTTTTTCATGCATTTTTGTCTTTTGATTAGGTCAAACTATTTGTTAGTTTTGATTTTGCATACAAACCCTAAGTCTAATCATGGCATAATTGAAAGCTTAAAGGTACGAGAATTTAAATTCTACACTATTACAACATGATATAGGGAGGGGGGGGGGGGGGTACAATTTTGAATATGGGATTATTTAGACAAGAAATTAAATTCTAAATTATTACAACCAAATTGAATGTGTAAGGCATAATAATTAAATGTACAATATTTAAATAAATACAATAAATAAATATTAAATAAAATGTATTATGCAAAAAAGTTTTTATGTATGTAAAAAGTATTTTTAATGTGAAATGTAAATAAATAAAAAAGTCAATTTTAATTATTTTTGTTTTTAGGGCAAAAACCCTAATTTCTTAAATAAATAGTATTATTTATTATTTATATACAATAATGCATCAATTTGTACAAAAAATAAAAGTATATTGAAAAAAAAGGTATTTTTAGTATAAAATATTAATAAAAATAAAAATGTATTATTTTTGTGTTTTTTGTTCTAATTATTTAATAAAATATAGTATATATGTATATATATGTATTAAATATATTAAGTGTGTATAAAAATGAAATAAATTATTTACAAAATGTATATATTTCAAGAAAATATTTTCAAATGTGTATAAAAATTATAAATGAAAATAAAATTATTATTTGTATTATTTTTTAATTTAAACAAAATGATATAAAAGCATATAAACATTTTAATACTAGTAAAAATAAAAATAAATACCAAATAAATGTAAAAAAATTTAAAAATATTTTTGGATCATTTTTCATGTTTGAAAATAAAATATCAAAGTCAGAAAAGAAAAATAAAAATGCAAAAATAGTCAAATACAAGAAAATGGGCCAGGGGGGTATGAAACTGAAAAATGGGGTGTGAAAAGCAGGAAGTAGCCAGGCCCAGCCCAGCTACTTCATCTTCTTCCTCTGTTCAAACAAAAACGCGCCTTCTGTGTACAAACCAGTATCTCCTGATTCAATGCTTTTTTGACAAAACTCAAAACATGAAACTTGTAGAGCATCAAACAACGAATCTAACCATATAAAAAACTTAAGCTAACTCTCAAAGACCAGAGAGAATTTCTCTGGCCCTAATTTCTAACCTAGTTTTTTCAGAAAGTTCATGGATGAAATTCTCATAGCACGATTAATATAAATGAAAACTAAGCACATGTATGGTTTCAGGGCTATGAATACAACATCTTTCATTCACAAACCTAAGTCTAACTATTCCTAAATAGAGAGATAGAAGTTCATGAAATACCTGTTTCAGTTGAGTTCGAGCTGGACAATGTAACAACTTTCAATGGTGCTTGAGGTTCTTTTGAGCTTGCCTGATGTCCACTGAAGCTTTCCCAATGCTTAGTTTGTTTTGAAGTAGCCTGAATCGTGCTACAGAACTCAACCTGCAAAGCTTCCAAAAAAAATGGAAATGTGTGTTAATGGAGTTACAGTTGGCAATGGAGGTCTGGAATAGTTTAGGTGAGTTGAATGGAAGGTCTTGGAACAAGTTTGAGGCAAAACGCACAAGGCAAAGTGGAGAAGGAAGTGATTCTGCAGGGCTTTCCCTGTTTTGCAGAAAAATGGAGATTTTATGTACAAGGAGGTTTGTGGGGTCAAGGGCTCGTGCTTCTTGCTTGCTAGGGTATTAGAAACTTGTTTGCAATGTTTGTGTAAGCTGACTATGGCTGGTTTTTGAGTTGGGAGGATTTGGACAAATTTCTTCTTTTTGAAGCAAGAATGTGTAACTTGGTGTTACAGGCCTGCACCAGTCATGTATTATGCTGCATACAATCTCCTTGATACTTACAATTTATGGATTTGATTTTGCTTCAGAGATATGGCCCCATGCTTCAAAGACCATGGTTTGACATAAAGCATATCCTTTCAAAAATGGCAATGTACCTTTTTCTAATTAAGGATCGGTTTTGTGTGTAATGTCCAAATGGATAAGATAAAGCATTAGCTCAGTGGATTTGCATTCAATTATGGATTACAAACTGGTTTAGAGGCCTGTAAATATGAACTATGCTAGCTTGGTCAGATTTGGCAAATGGTATGAACATGTATTGGCCATGGTTACAAAGTGAATTTTTGCCAACTTCAAGCATTCGATTCTCCCTAACTACAAAGGTGTTTGAGGAGTTCTTGGACAATTTGGAAAGCTTGTAACATTTACTATAATCCATCTTTGAAATGAAACTTGAAACTCCAAGTGGAACTATGTGAAAAATGGCCAAGAAGATGGGTCAAAATCCTGCCTAAACTAGGGCAAAAATTTCTCTAAGTTAAAAGTTTTAGGTACCCTTGTTCCAAAAATCATAACTTGAGATCCAAGCTTCTTTTGAGAAAACTTTGTGAATCAAAGTTGTATACTTTGTGATGTACTACATCTTTCATGTTATAAGTTTTGTTTGAATCCATTTTATTCTTGGTGAAAAAATGGGACAAAGTTAGGAAAAAATAAGAAAATTTTATAACTTAGAAAATTTCTAAGTTTTGAAAATTTTCCATTTTAAACCCTAATTTGCATTTTTGGGTTTCTTGATGAAAAAGTTTCATAATTTGACATGTCTTGATGAAAAATGAATCTTGGCACTTGATTTTGACCAAAAAGTCAAAGTTTGACTTTTCAGTGTACAGTTAAATTTTGATTAGTTGACTGCAAAATTCATCTGTCAATTCTATGCATTTGAGATCTTTTGAACTTGTTGAATGGGTCAAGACAATTTCATTGAGTCCTTGTGTCCATGGTTGAGCTTGATTTTCCATTGGCTAGGTCAAACAGTCAAAAATTGCCTTTGTGTAGTCAAAACCCTAAAAATGACCATTTTGTCCTTTTGGTGTTTTGATCAAATTTCTTATGGAATTGTGATCCAAACTTGATCAAATGGTTCATATGAGTTCATAATGTTGATGTGGGTCAAAATTCATGATATTTTACTGTCAATTGGCCACAGTTGACTTTTTCCCCAATACAGCTGATTTCTAGGTCAACTGTCCAATTGACTGGGCAAAAATTTGATTCAAGGATTGAAACTAGATATGGATCAACTTGTGAGTCCAACATGAAGTATGAAAGTCATTTTTGGAATTGTGGTTCAAAACATCTCTGTGCAAACTCAAACCCTAATTTAGGTCAACAGTGCAATGAGGTGTCTTGAGCAGAGCAAACCCTAGCTTGATCTTGAATTCCAAGAGTCTTGTGATGAGAAATGTTGATGAAATTAGAGGGAAAATTTTGAGGTACAAAAGTTGCCCCTGTTCAATCTTCTTGAACCTGAAGAGTTAGATTGGCAAGTTTTCCTTTCGCGACTCGAAGGTAAAAGAGGATTGGACACTAGAGTGCCCGTAAATTTACACTCGTCAAAATATTGTTGAGGGAATGGGCTTAAAGATTCCATTTGGATATGGTAGACTTTTGCTGGAGATGGGCTTAAAGATGCCATCCAAGAATCTTTGTTGAGTTGCAATGTTGTAGGTCAGAAGAATGAGCGTCAAAATGGTATCCGTGTCTGGAATGCATTTGAACTGTATCTGGAGACTGAGTCTGTATGAGCAAAAGAATGGCGTCCGTGTCTGGAGCGTATCTGAGCTGTAACCGTATTTGAACTTTGAATGAATATCAGAATGTCTGCCGTGTCTGGAGTGTATCTGTATTGTATCTGAAGTTGAGATCTGTATGAGTAGCAGAATGACTTCCGTGTCTGGAGCGTATCTAGTCTGTATCTGATTGCTGAAGTCTGAATGAGTAGTAGAATGACCGCTGTATCTGGGGTGTATCCATACTGTATCTGAACAAGAGATCCGAATGAGTAGCAGAATGACCTCCATGTCTTGGAGTGTATCTGAGACTGTAACTGGAGTTGAGATCTGTATGAGTAGCCGAATGACTTCTGTGTCTGGAGTGTATCCGTATTGTACCTGGGATCTGAATAAGCGAAAGAATGACTTCCGTGGCGAATGCACTGGGGGGAATCATACTGCTGGTGTAAGGGCCAAAATGACATCCGTGTTTGGAGCGTATCTTAATTTGAAGTTGATAGTTGAATCTGAATGAGAGATAGAAATGCCGCCGTGTCTGGAGCGTATCTAGTCTGTATCAGATTGTTGAAGTCTGAATGAGTAGTAGAATGACCGCCGTGTCTGGGGTGTATCCGTACTGTATTTTGACTTAGAGTTCTGAATGAGTAATAGAATGACCGCCGTGTCTGGGGTGTATCCATACTGTATCTGAATAATTGTTAACGATAGCCTTTTAATCTTATCCTGAAAAGGGTAAAAAGTCAGCTAAAACACAAAGTTATGTTGCATGATATGTATGATGCGATGAAATGTGTTTCATCAATGTTCATGATATATTAATGTAATGGATGTGCATGTAAGCTGAGTAGCTGTCTTGCTGAGGAAAATAAATCCTTGATGACTGGAGACAATAAAATCCTTGACTGCTGTCGGGAAAAGTGAATCTTTGACTGTTGCCGGGGATTGAAAATCCTTTGATCGTTGAAAATGAGAAGTCCTGGGACCACTGCTGGAGAGTATGTGTGTCTTCAAGCTTTTTGACAACCTCTGTGGGGAGAAGTTATATTGTTGGGGAAAGTCAGGAGTTTGGGTTGTATGCCAATCTACTAGGGATTCCTGTTTTGAGGAGATCTTCGCCGGGGGATATCTGAAAACTCTGAGAAATTGAGAATGAGAGTCTTCATTCTGCTTGGGGAATTAGTGTTAAGGAGCCAAGGACGAGAATCTTCGATCTGCAAGGGATTTGAAATTCTGACAAATTCAAGCTGAGAGTAAAGAAAGCTCTGGAGAATCAAGGATGAGAGTTTTGATTTTATTGGGGAGTAAGAACCCTGTGTGGAATAGCCATACTGTTGAAGAGTAGCTATCCTGCTGGAGAGTAAGCTCAGGGCTCTGGAAAAAGCTTGTTCCTGTTTGGAAGAAGTTCAGGAGTTCAGATTGTATGCCACTTTAAGAATGAGAATCTTCATTCTGTCGGGAATATCAGGAAGTTGAATTGTATACCACTTTGAGAATGAGAATCTTCATTCCGTCGGGGAAAATCAGAAGGTTGGGTGTATGCCAATCTACTGGGGAAGCCAAAATGAGAATCTTCATTCTGCTAAGGGTCAGGAGGTTGAGAGTATACCAATCTTCTGAGGTTTCAAGGATGAGAATCTTCATTCTGTTAAGGGTCAGGAGGTTGGGAGTATACCAATCTCTTGAGGTTTCAAGGATGAGAATCTTCATTCTATTAAGGGTCAGGAGCTTGGGAGTATACCAATCTTCTGAGGTTTCAAGGATGAGAATCTTCATTCTGTTAACGATATCAGGAGCTTGGGAGTATACTAATCTTCTGAGGTTTCAAGGATGAGAATCTTCATTCTGTTACCGGTATCAGGAACTTGGGAGTATACCAATCTTCTGAGGTTTCAAGGATGCGAGTCTTCATTCTGTTAATGGTATCAGGAGCTTGGGAGTATACCAATCTCTTGAGGTTTCAAGGATGAGAATCTTCATTCTTGAGAGAAACAGAATTTTAGGAGCTTCATTTGTCCATTATTCTGCATGTGAGTTGTTTCCGTTTGAGATTTAGGAACTTGTCCGGAATTCAACTGAAGTAAAAGCTTTGTCGAAATTTAGGAACTTGTCCGTAATTCGACTGAAGAAAAGCTTTGTCGCTTGAATTTGATTGTACCTTTCCTGAAAGGTAAAGGTTAGTGGCATATATCAAACAATGATGTTCTCAAAATAAATGAGATCGCGTTGCATGATGTCCTGACCCACGGAGGTGTAATGTTTTTCAAGACGACCTTTCGCTGGGGAAAATAAATCCCGAGCTGATGAAGGAAGAAAAGAGTTGGATTCTTCCTCTCTGGTGGTGAAGATAATCAGAATAAATCGCTGAGAGATTTATCTGAAATATCAAAAACCCAGAATATATGCCACTGGCATAAGAAAACAGAGAGATCTTAGTGTCGATCTGACCAAACATAGAGGGTCTTGGATTAACTTTGATTCAATCGGATGATGGAAGAATCTTCGACGACCGTAACTTCCAACAGGTGATGAAGGAATTTTTGGCGACCGTAACTTCCCACAGGTGATGAAGGAATCTTGGACGATTAATCTGAGTATGTTATGAATGTTATTAAAATGTAATTTGTTTCGGAGAATAAATCCTTGGCAAATGTTTGGGAAATAAACCCATGACTTCGGGTCTGCTAGAGAGGTGATGAACTTCTCGAGGACGCTTGAATTTCTTTTCAGAAAGATTTTAGAGAGATTCATCACTGCCCCTAGTATCAGATGCTTGTGGCACTGCCAGGAAACTTGGACTGTTCGTAACCCTTTGATGAGATTGACGTTTTAAATGCCCCAAGTGATGGTGAGGGGGACTTTCCCCAGGTTAACCTGCAATTGAGAGATTTCTTAAAATCTTGACTGGACTGCCCCAGGTTTACTGAACTTGAGTGATTTGTTAGAATCTTGACCGGACTGCCCCATGTTTACTGGACAATATCATATCAGGCCCCCTTTCGTTGATGGGAGATTTTTGCAACGGGAGTATCATCCCACTTGAAGTGATTTTATTCACTGAGAGTGCTTTCGTTCCTCTGAACATTCACTGTATGAATTTCTTTGCTGTTAAACAAATAACCATGTGCAAACAATGATATTCAAATAATGCAAAGTTTATGCTTGTCTCGAAGTTTTGAAAAAATGCGTTTTTTAGCAGAAAACTTTTTATAAGACAAATTCAACACAAGATTTAGTGCAAAGCCTTACAGGAGTCAGGATACCTTTTGTAACAGTATACTTTCGAACTAACCCATGCTTCAATTATGACTTTTTAAGGGTTATAACGTGGCCTGGTTCACGATTTAAGAAACAAAGGATAAAGGCTTAAAGTATATTTGTACCCACCCGCTCTTCGCGATGTTCTTCAATCCTAAACTCAGTTAATTGTGCATCGAGATGATCGAGGATATAAAGGCAATAGAAGAGTTGGAACTCAGTGGGATTATTCACGTATCTATTTCTCTTTATTTTTCACAAATTGTACAAATTTTATTTTGCGGCGGCGTTCTCTTACTAGGACGTCAACCTCTTGTACAAAAACGCCTATTTACAGGCCAATTTCAAAATCAATACAATTCATTTTCACAAAGAAATCTCAAATTGTTTTCCTTTTTCTGTTTTGTTTTGTAAAGAACGTCCAATGTTCATTTTTGATATATGCATTTGACATTAATTGTTGTTCATAAATATTTACATGCGAAACAAAAGACAGTTACTCGTAATATCAGAAACAGGGGCAAACGAGAAATATCCAAGCCTTACAGTTGCTATATTCACCAGGTACAAGAATAAACCTAACTAAAGAATATGACTAGAGTACATTCACTCCCCGCAGAGTAAGAAAAAGACAGTGGTGTTAATTCTCCCCAGCTGAGGCTCGCAACCGCGAATGAATCGACAGTATTCTCCCCAAGCAGAGTTTATCTACCATCAGCACTGGAAAATAATCCCCAGTGGAGTTTGGAGAATTATCCCCAGTAGAAGCTGGAGGATTGTCCCCAGTAGAGCCTAAAAGGTTATCCTCAGTGAAGTCGCAACTGGAAATTCATCCCCAGTGGAGTTCATTCCTTTCACAAATAGAAACTCAATTCCCAACAGGGTTCATTATCACCAGCAATGGTAATTCATCCTCAGCTGAGTTTGTTTCTCCAAAATCAACAAATCTTCTAGTAGAGTATCTCTTTTCCCTACAGAGTCATTTCCCTGTCAGTCTATTCCCCAGCAGAGTTATCATCTTCTGCAGGAATATTCTCACAATCATCTTCATTCGCTATCCCCAGCAGAAACAAAGAATTCAACTTCTTGCACTCTCTAGCAGCAACCCGGGATTTATTTTCCCCAGCTAGAGATTATCATAAATACATTTCATATACATACATCATGACACGTGCATACGCATCATACAACACAATCTAATTTATTTTGAGAACATCATTGCTTGATACATATAATGAATTACATACAATTAACCTTTACCTTTCAGGAAAGATACAATCAAATTCTCATAAAATTCAAGCTATGAAGCCTGGATTAC
Source organism: Vicia faba (assembly GCA_948472305.1). Lineage (NCBI taxonomy): Eukaryota > Viridiplantae > Streptophyta > Magnoliopsida > Fabales > Fabaceae > Vicia > Vicia faba. The sequence goes on from OX451735.1 coordinate 1,222,153,166, forward strand.
AACCGGATAACAGTATCAAACACCGCGAAGCCTGGATTCGACCAGATAGTGGCTTATCTTTAAACTGTGAAGCCTGGAGTACGACCGGATAATAGTTTAATCCCCAGTAAATCACTATGAAGCGTGGACTACGACCAGATAGTAGTTAAAATTTAACTTTCCTCTTCAATAGAGATGATTCCTCAGTAGAATAACGGACGACCGAAGTTCCTAAAATTCAACTTTCCACTTCAATATAGATGATTCCTCAGTATAATAACGGATGACCGAAGTTCCTAAAATTCAAATTTCCTCTTCAATAGAGATGATTCCTCGGTAGAATAACGGACGACCGAAGTTCCTAAAATTCAACAGAGATGTTTCCTTAGAAGAATAATGGACGACCGAAGCTCCTAAAATTCAACAGAGATGATTCCTCAATAGAATAACGGACGACCGAAGTTCCTAAAATTCAACAGAGATGATTCCTCAATAGAATAACGGACAACTGAAGTTCCTATAATTCAATAGAGATGATTCCCCAGTAGAATAACGGACGACCGAAGCTCCTAAAATTCTATTTCTCTCAAGACAGAGATCAGCATTCCCCAGCAGAATATTCCTCAATAATAGGTATACAAGCTCTCGCTAAGGAATCTCTTATGCGATCGACACTCCTTCGGATGGCATCTTTAAGCCCATCTCCCATCACCAATCTCCAAATGGCATCTATAAGCCCATTCCCGATATCGCAAGACAAGTACCACTTCATGCGAGTGCAAATTTCTGGGCACTCTAGTGTTCAATCCTCTTCCACCTTTGGATCACGAAAGGCACGCAAGTCAATCTACATCCTCAGGTTTAAGAAGATTGAACAGGGGAAGCTTTTGTACCCCAAAATTTTCCCTCCCATATTTCTAAAAAAAACATTTCAAGAAAGATCCTCAAGTTGCTCAAGGTAGTCCAAGGGTTGGCCAGACAAGCTCCCTCCTAAGGCAGTCTACCTCAAATTAGGGTTTCATGTTGCATCAAGATGCTTGAGTCCAAGGGATCCCAAATGCTCACCAATGTCCTAATATGTTCTCAAGATCATCCATGTCAATTTTCAAGCCTTGTAAAGAAAATTTGCTCAGTCAATTGCTCAAAGGCCTGAAAATCGAATGTGCTAGGGCAAAAGTCAATTGTGGCCCACATACAGTCAAACTTCAAGACTTTTGGTCAACATCCTCATTTTGAAGTATATTTTATCATTTTATCAAGGGTTGATCATGATTCATCAAGGATTTCTCACAATTCATCAAGAACCAAAAGTTGCTAAATTAGGGTTTTGTAGGAAAAGTCAACTCAACTTTGACCAAGCATAACTTTCTCATACTTTATTAGAAATGACCCATACAAAGCTCATTTTGAAGAGGATTCCATTCTATACAATCCATCTTCAGATCCAAAGTTCAAAATATGCACTCACAAGAAGTTATGAATTTGGACATTATAGGCCATTTTGAAAAGTCAACAAAAACACATTTTTTGTCAAATCTTCATACATGAGCATGGAATATTAAATTGATATGAAACCAAACGGGTTGTTTATAGGACACCTCAAGCTTTCTAAAAATTCCAAGAACACCTCCAAAGAGTCAAAATTGAGGAAGTTATGCATTGGTGAAGTTGACCTTTTTTGCAAAATTGCCAAAAGTCAACTATGCCTAAAACTTCAAATTTTGCCAAATGGGCCCAATCTTTTGCACTTGTTTTGAGTTGGAAACATGATCCACGAGCCCTAGCCTTTGCCACTTGTCATTATCTTATTTATATTATTTATTTTGATTTTTATTTGAATTAAATCATTTTGAATCAAAACAAATCATATAAAAACCAAAACATTGCAATTCAAAGATCTTGTGCTTGTTTCAGGTCTTATTATACAGCTAGCATCAAATCAAACTCGTGTAAAGGCTTGGTGTGCCAAGGGAGAGAATCATAATGATGTTCTGCACGTCTCGATCGAGTGCAGGGGCACTACTTTGGCCCACGTGCTGGTGGATACTGGGTCCTCGTTAAATGTTTTACCCAAGAAAGCATTAGATCGGATGGATTGTGAAGGGTTGGTTCTGAAGCCAAGTAATATTGTGGTTAGGGCCTTTGACGGGTCCAAGAGGATGGTACATGGGGAGGTGAATGTCCCTGTTAAGGTTGGTTCTCAGACTTTTGCATCCACATTATATGTGATGGACATTCGACCATCTTATTCTTGCTTGTTGGGTCGCCCGTGGATTCATAAAGCTGGGGCAGTAACTTCTACGCTCCATCAGATGTTGAAATATCCAGTGAAGGGGAACATTATTATAGTACGAGGAGAAGAGGAGTACATGGTGAGCCACCTTAACTCTTTTCGGTATATGGAGATGGATGGGGAGTTCATTGAAACCCCGTGTCAGAAATTTGAAGAAGTCCCCCAGACTCTAGCGTCGACTGAAACTGTTGTCGAAGATCCTCCAATGAAGATGGCTTCCCTCAAGGATTCCCGGGCTATTATTGAAAAAGGTGGGTGTGCGAATCGGGGCCAACTTCCTAACTCTGCATACAAAACTGACAAGTTTGGTTTGGGTTTTACTGCAGAAGCTCAAAGGGCCGTTCGACATGCACGGATCGGAAGACCTCCCCTGCGTATCAGTAATCCGAGAGTGAATGCGATTGAAGATGATGATGAAGAGTCTGAGTTCGACAGCTGGATTTACCCGACTACTGATGGTGGATTGAGCAATTGGACGGCGAAGGATTTCGTGCCCATTTATTTTATTACACAGTAATAGACTTTTGTTTTGAGACTTGTAACAGACAATTTGAAATTTTTACGGCCCGGAGCCTTTCCCGAGACACTGTGGCTTTGTTTGTGAGGGATTATTTGTCATTTCCATATATCATCAATAAAGCATTGGACGTTTTCTTGCATTACAAATTTTGCGCTCCTTGTTTTTCCTTTTTATCTTACACTTTATCAAAACAACTATTTGTCTTAAACACACTCACATATCATAATACAGGTCTACATCAACTCTTGATCCCACTGATAACGACTCTGCTACTGCCAATTATGACTTCGAAAGTCCGATCAACCAAGCCGAGGACGAAGGTGAGGATGATTGTGAAGTTCCTGGGGAACTTGCTAGACTGTTATTTCAGGAAGAGAGGGCCATACATCCACATGAAGAGCCAGTGGAAACAGTAAATTTGGGTACTGAGGAAGACAAGGAAGAGGTCAAGATCGATGCAAATATAGAGCCTAGTGTTAATAAATGGTTGATACAAATGCTGCGTGACTATGTTGAGATCTTTGCCTGGTCTTATGAAGATATGCCTTGGTTGGATACTGATATTGTGGTTCACCGCTTGTCTACTAAAGAAGACTGTCCTCCAGTGAAGCAGAAAGTTCGCCGAATGCGCCCAGAGATGTCTGAGAAAATCAAAACTGAGGTTATGAAACAATTTGATACCGGTTTTCTAGAAGTTACTTCTTACCCACAGTGGGTGGCCAACGTGGTTCCGGTGCCGAAGAAAGATGGTAAGGTTCAGATGTGTGTGGACTATAGGGATATGAACAGGGCAAGCCCCAAGGATGATTTCCCTCTTCCTCATATCGATGTTCTGGTTGACAACACCGCACAACATAAGGTCTTCTCCTTTATGGATGGTTTCTCTGGTTACAATCAGATTAAGATGGCTCCCGAAAACATGGAGAAGACAACTTTCGTTACGCAATGGGGTACCTTCTGTTACAAAGTCATGCCTTTTAGATTGAAGAATGTTGGGGCAACATATCAGCGCGCCACGGTCGGTTTGTTCCACAACATGATTCATCATGAGATTGAGGTGTACATTGATGACATGATTGCAAGGTCCCAAACTTAAGAAGAACGTCTTGACCATCTTCAGAAGCTATTTGACAGGTTGAAGTTGTACAAGCTAAGGTTAAACCCGAACTAGTGCACCTTCGGGGTAAGGTCTGATAAGCTACTAGATTTCATCGTTAGCGATAAAGGTATTCAAGTGGATCCTGCAAAGGTAAAGGCTATACAGGAGATGCCGACTCCCCGAACAGAAAAAGAAGTCAGAGGCTTTTTGGGACGTCTGAATTACATTGCCCAATTCATTTCACACCTAACTGCTACTTGTGAGCCAATCTTCAAGTTACTGAAGAAAGATCAAGTGGTAAGATGGAACGATGAATGTCAAGCCGCTTTTGAAAGGATTAAGGAATATCTCCAAGAGCCTCCTATTCTGATGCCTCCACTTGAAGGGAGACCTCTGATCTTATACTTGACAGTACTCGATAATTCGATGGGGTGTGTGTTGGGGAAGCATGACGAGTTTGGCCGAAAAGAGCATGCTAATTACTATCTTAGAAAAAAGTTTACCGACTATGAGACCCGATACTCACTGCTTGAGAAAACTTGCTGCGCTTTGGCATGGGCTTCTCGCCGGCTGAGACAGTATATGCTGACTCACACTACTCTATTGATATCAAAGATGGATCCAATCAAGTATATATTCGAGAAACCTGCCTTGTCTGGAAGAATAGAAAGATGACAAATGATCTTGACTGAGTATGACATCCAATATACAACCCAAAAAGCAATAAAGGGGAGTGTATTGGCTTATCATCTGGCACATCAGGCAGTGGATGATTACTAGTCCATGAACTTCGAATTCCCAGATGAGAACATCTTGTTGGTGACTGACTGTGAAGCACCTGGATCGGATGAAGGACCTGAGGAAGGATCCCGATGGTCTATGTACTTTGATGGAGCTTCAAACTCTTTGGGTAATGGCATTGGCGCTGTGATTATATCTCCTGAAGGCTGTCATACTCTGCTCACCGTCCGATTATGTTTTAACTGCACCAACAACATGGCGGAGTATGAAGGGAGCATCATGGGCCTTCGAGCAGCTATTGACCTAAAGATTAAGTTCTTGAGTGTGTTCAGAGATTCCGCTCTCGTGATCAGTCAGATCAAAGGAGAGTGGGATACGAAACACCCAAATCATATTCCTTACAAGGAATATGTACTAACGTTGCTCCCACACTTCGAGGAGATAACCTTTGAACACTTCCCAAGAGAGGAGAATCAGCTGGCGGACGCGCTAGCTACTATGTCTTCTATGTTCAAGGTCAGGTGGGACAATGAGGCTCCTCGGATTACCATTGAGAGGTTGGATGAACCTGCACATTGCTGTGACATCGAGACTGAAGAGGTAACAGATAAACCTTGGTTTCATGAGGTAAAGAGGTATCTTGAGGCTTAAGAATACACCGAGGGTGCATCTGTTAATGATAAGAAGTTTCCGAGGAGGTTCACGGCGAAGTTCTTCATCAGTAATGGTATCCTTTACAAGCGTAACCATGATTCGACCTTACTGCGATGTATGGATAAGAACGAGGCAGAAAGGATTATGGCAGAGTTACATGACGGTACTTTCGGGACTCATTCCAGTGGACACACCATGGCAAAAAAAATCCTTCGGGCAGGATACTATTGGTCTACTATGGAAGCCGACTGTTATCAGCATTCTCGGACCTGTCATAAGTTCCAAGTCTATGCTGATAAGGTGCACATACCTCCAGTTCCTCTGAACGTCTTGACAGCTCCTTGGCCTTTTGCAATGTGGGGTATCGACATGATTGGTGAGATAAGACCTACTGCATCCAACGGGCATCATTTCATCCTGGTAGCTATTGATTACTTTACAAAGTGGGTTGAAGCAGCTTCCTTTTCTACTATAACCAAGAACGTCATGGCACGGTTCATCCGACACAATCTGATCTTTCGATATGGTGTACCTGAGAGGATCATTACGGACAATGGTACAAATCTCAACAATACGATGATCACTGAGCACTGCAAGCAGTTCAGAATACAACATCACAACTCTTCTCCTTACCGGCCGAAGATGAACGGGGTTGTTGAAGCGGCTAATAAGAATATCAAGAAGATCGTGCAGAAGATGACGGTGACATACAAAGACTGGCATGAGATGTTACCATTCGCTCTTCATGGGTACCGTACCTCAGCGCGGACATCGACAGAGGCAACACCCTATTCTTTGGTATATGGCATGGAAGCGGTCTTGCCCATTGAAGTTCAGATACCCTCTCTTTGGATTATGAAAGACGCAGGTTTGAGAGAGGATGATTGGATCCAGACCCGGCTTGATCAGCTAAACTTAATTGACGAAAATAGACTTACTGCTATTTTTCATGGTCAGACGTATCAAAAACGGATGATCAAGGCATTTAACAAGAAAGTTAGACGACAAGAGTATCAAGTTACGGATCTAGTGATCAAACGCATCATACTTCCGCAAGGTGATCCTAGGAGAAAATGGACCCCTACGTACGAAGGTCCATTTATGGTTAAGAGCATTTTCTCGGGAGGAGCTATAATTCTAACCACCATGGATGGTGACGACCTTCCTCACCCCGTCAATGCAGACATAGTGAAAAAATACTACGCATAATCAGAGACCCGCTAGGTTGACTGGCCTAGGCAAAAATAAGGGCTTCCAGGCGAACCAAAAGGTTTCGGGAAAAAATAAGGGATGAAAATAAAAAATCTGTACACCCGGCAAGTCGAAAACCTGAAAAGGCGGCTTGGGCAAAAAAGGGTATCCCGGTGGACTGAAAACCTGAAAGGGCGGTCCAGGAAAAAATTAGGGATTAAAGCGTAACACTATGTCGCATTGGATCACCTGGAAACCAGACTTCGTTATCAACTATCAAGCTCGGACGACACTAATCAATCTGATCTACCTTCAACCAAGTAGAGAAGTGATGAGATGCTCAAGGATATAAAGGCAATAGCAGAGTTGGAACTCAGTGGGATTATTCACGTAGATGTTATTCTTTATTTTTCACAAATTGTACAAATTCTATTTTGCGGAGGCGTTCTCTTACTTGGACGTCAACCTCTTGTACAAAAATGCCTATTTACAGGCCAATTCCAAAATCAATATAATTCATTTTCACAAAGAAATCTCAAATTGTTTTCCTTTTTCTGTTTTGTTTTGCAAAGAACGTCCAATGTTCATTTTTGATATATTCATTTGACATTAATTGCTGTTCATAAATATTTACATGCGAAACAAAAGACGGTTACTCGTAATATCAGAAACAGGGGCAAACGAGAAATATCCAAGCCTTACAGTTGCTCTATTCACCAGGTACAAGAATAAACCTAACTAAAGAATATGACTATAGTACATTCACTCCACGCAGAGTAAGAAAAAGACAGTGGTGTTAATTCTCCCCAACTGAGGCTCACAACCGCGAATGAATCAGCAGTATTCTCCCCAAGCAGAGTTTATCTACCATCAACACTGGAAAATTATCCCCAGTGGAGTTTGGATAATTATCCCCAGTAGAAGCTGGAGGATTGTCCCCAATAGAGCCTAAAAGGTTATCCTCAGTGAAGTCGCAACTCGAAAATCATCCCCAGCGGAGTTCATTCCTTTCATAAATAGAAACTCAATTCCTAACAGGGTTCATTATCACCAGCAATGGTAATTCATCCCCAGCTGAGTTTGTTTCTCCAAAATCAGCAAATCTTCTAGCAGAGTATCTCTTTTCCCCATAGAGTCATTTCCTCGTCAGTCTATTCCCCAGCAGAGTTATCCTCTCCTGCATAAATATTCTCACAATCATCTTCATTCGCTATCCCCAGCGGAAACGAAGAATTCAACTTCTTGCACTCTCCAGCAGTAACCCGGGATTTCTTTTCCCCAGCTAGAGATTATCATAAAAACATTGCATATACATACATCATGACATGTGCATACGCATCATACAACACAATCTCATTTATTTTGAGAACATTATTGCTTGATACATATCATGCATTACATACAATTAACCTTTACCTTTCAGGAAAGATACAATCAAATTCTCACAAAATTCAAGCTATGAAGCCAGGATTACGACCGGATAACAGTATCAAAAACCGCGAAGCCTGGATTCGACCAGATAGTGGGTTATCTTTAAACTGTGAAGCCTAGAGTACGACCGAATAATAGTTTAATCACCAGTAAATCACTATGAAGCGTGGACTACGACCAGATAGTAGTTAAAATTTAACTTTCCTCTTCAATAGAGATGATTCCTCAGTAGAATAACGGACGACCGAAGTTCCTAAAATTCAACTTTCCTCTTTAATAGAGATGATTCCTCAGTAGAATAACGGACGATCGAAGTTCCTAAAATTCAACTTTCCTCTTCAATAGAGATGATTCCTCTGTAGAATAACGGACGAACGAAGTTCATAAAATTCAACAGAGATGTTTCCTCAGTAGAATAACGAACGACCGAAGTTCCTAAAATTCAACAGAGATGATTCCTAAATAGAATAACGGATGACCAAAGTTCCTAAAATTCAACAGAGATGATTCCTCAATAGAATAACGGACGACTGAAGTTCCTAGAATTAAACAGAGATGATTCCCCAGTAGAATAACGGACGATCGAAGCTCCTAAAATTCTATTTCTCTCAAGACAGAGATCAGCATTCCCCAGCGGAATCTTCCTCAACAACAGGTATACAAGCTCTCGCTATGGAATCTCTTATGCGATCGACAGTCCTTCGGATGGCATCTTTAATCCCATATCCCGTCACCAATCTCCAAATGGCATCTATAAGCCCATTCCCGATATCGCAAGACAAGTACCACTTCGTGCGAGTGCAAATTTCTGGGCACTTTAGTGTTCAATCCTCTTCCACCTTTGGATCATGAAAGGCACGCAAGCCAATCTACATCCTCAGGTTTAAGAAGATTGGACAGGGGCAATTGTTGTACCCCAAAATTTTCCCTCCCATATTTCTCAAAAAAAGCATTTCAAGAAAGATCCTCAAGTTGCTCAAGGTAGTCCAAGGGTTGGTCAGACAAGCTCCCTCCTAAGGCAGTCTACCTCAAATTAGGGTTTCATGTTGCATCAAGATGCTTGAGTCCAAGGGATCCCAAATGCTCACCAATGTCCTAATATGTTCTCAAGATCATCCATGTCAAGTTTCAAGCCTTGTAGAGAAAATTTACTCAATCAATTGCTCAAAGGCCTGAAAATTGACTGTGCTAGGGCAAAAGTCAATTGTGGCCCACATACAGTCAAACTTTAATACTTTTGGTCAACATCCTCATTTTGAAGTATATTTCATCATTTGATCAAGGGTTGATCATGATTCATCAAGGATTTCTCTCAATTTATCAAGAACCAAAAGTTGCTAAATTAGGGTTTTGCAGGAAAAGTCAACTCAACTTTGACCAAACATAACTTTCTCATCTTTATGAGAAATGACTCATCCAAAGCTCATTTTGAAGTGATAAAACCCTAACTTCATCTCTTCGATTCTCTCTACTCAAGAATGATCTCAAGGAGTTCTTGGACATTTTGGAAAGCTTGAAATGAGCTCTACAACCCATATTTGAATTGAATTTGAATATTCCCCTTAGAACTATATGAAAAAGTGTCATGAAGTTAGGTCAAAATTCTGACCAAATTAGGGCAACATTTCACTAAGTGTTTAGTTTCTTGACCACATGTTCTTAAAATTATAACTTGAGATCCAAGCATTTTTGGAAGGAGTAGTGTAAAGCAAAGTTGTAGATTTCATGGAGATATATAACTTTTATGTTGGAAGTTTCTCTTGAATCATCTTGCATCATGGTAAAAAAAATTCTCAAAGTTATGAAAAAAACATGAAATTTCCAACACTTAGAAATATTTCTGTTTAGAAATTTTGACTTTTCAAAATGAAATCTTGACTTTTTGATTTCTTGATGAATAACTTTCATATTTTGACATATTTTGATGAATTATGATTTTTGGCACTTGAATTTGACCATAAAGTCAAAGTTTGACTTTTCAGTATACAGTTGACTTTTGATCAGTTGACTGAAAAATTCATCTGTCAATCCAATGGACTTGCAATGTTTTGAACCATGTCATTAGGTCAAAATGATTAAATTGGACTCTTGAGATCATGCCTTAAACCAATTGACCATTTTCTAGGTCAAAAATCAGAAATTGTCCTTTCCTAGTCAAAACCCTAATTTTGACCATTTTGCCCTTTTGGAGATTTGATCAAATTTCTTGAGGAAATGTGGTCCAAACTTGATCAAATGATACAGATGAGTTTAAAATGTTGATGGGGATCAAAAATTATGAAGTTTGACTGTAAATTGTGCATAGTTGACCTTTTCTCCAATACAACTGATTTTTAGGTCAACTGCTTAATTGACTGATCAAAAGTGTGATCCAAGGCTTGAAACTTGACATGGGTAATCTAGGGGGTCCATAATGATCCATGAAAGTCATATGGGGAATTGGAAGTTAAAAAATCCTTGTGCAAACTCAAACCCTAATTTTGGTCATCAGTGCTTAATGCAGTTTTAAGTCAAGGGAGATCTTGTGAGCAAATTCTTGATATGTGAGAGGGCAAATTTTGGGGTACAACAGCTGCCCCTGTTCAATATTCTTAAGTATGTAGAGTCATATTGGTGTGTTTCTCCATTCGTGACTCGAAGGTGGAAGATGATTGGACACTAGAGTGCCTAGAAATTTGCACTCGATGATGTGATGGTAGAGGGAATGGGCTTAAAGATGCCATTTAAAGGGATGATAGAAAGTTGTTGGAGATGGGCTTGTAGATGCCATCCAAAATTGATTGTTGAATCTGAAAGAGAGTCTGAATGAGTATCAAAATGGCGTCCGTGTCTAGAGCGTATCTGAAAGTTGAAATTTTGAATGAGCATCAGAATGGCATCCGTGTCTGGAGCGTACCCGTACTGTATCTGAGAAGGAATCTGAATGAGTATCAGAATGGCATCCGTGTCTGGAGCGTATCTGAACTGTATCTGAAAGTTGAATCTGAATGAGTATCAAAATGGCGTACTTGTCTGGAGTGTATCTGTACTGTATCCGAGAAGGAATCTGAATGAGTATCAGAATGGCATCCGTGTCTGGAGCATATTTGAACTGTATCTGAAAGTTGAATCTGAATGAGTATCAGAATGGCATCCGTGTCTGGAGCATATCTGAACTGTATCTGAAAGTTGAATCTGAATGAGTATCCGAATGACGTCTGTGTCTGGAGCGTATCTATACTGTATCTGAAAACTCTGAACATTGCTAAAGGTAACTGTTGATTAATCTTATCTTGAAAAAGGTAAAATGTTAGCTAAAATGCAAGGTCATGTTGTATGAAATGTATGATATAATGCATTCCTTTTATCAATGTTTATGATATATGGATGTGATGTATGCGCATGCGAGCTAATCTGCTACACTGTTGTTGGATTGGGGAAAATAAATCCCTAACTGCTGTTGAGGATATGGAGTGTAAGTCTTCATGTTGTGAAGTTGATGTGTTGATGAATTTCCGCTTAGAGAAATAAACTCTGTTGTAAAGGAAATACCGTGTACTGCTTGTAAAATCCCGTTGGGAAATCCTGAGAAATTGGATGACTTCTACTGGGGTTTGATAAATGGAAGCTTTGTTCCACTGGGGATTAACCTGCGCACTGCGGGGATTCATGGAAATAGCATAGAGAGATTTCCTTACCTCTTAAAGACATCAGTGACTGTCTTTCTATTTTGTTTATTTGTAAACAATAATTATGTTCAAATGCATATGTTCAAAAATGAATCATTGGACGTTTTTGTAAACAAAACACAAGAGTAAAGAAAAACAAATAGTTTTCCACTTTCAAAGGGATATCTTTGTATTGACTTTGAGTAAGTATTTTTCTATAATGAGACAAACATTCTAGTAAGAGAATGATGTCGTAAAAGATGAAAATTTTGATACAAAGAAAAGATAGCTATGTGCAATAATCCCATGGGGTTCCCATTCTGGTATAGCCTTCGTATCTCTGAGCACCTTGTCTATTTTGTTTCCTCGTCCGAAGATGATTGAATTGATCAGAACCATTGAGTTTGTCAGGTTGTCTGTAAGGTGATCCAACGGGACATAGTCATACGCTTTAATTCCCTAACTTTCAGCTTGCCGGGTGTACAAATTTTTTTAATCCCTAATTTTTTCCCGAACCTTTTTGATTCACCGAGATGCCCTTGTTTTGCCTAGGTTTGTCAACCTAGCAAGTCTCTTATGCGTGGTATATTTTGACTATGTCCGTGTTCGCAGGGTGCGACAAGTCGTCGCCATCCATGGTGGTCAAGATCATTGCTCCACCAAAGAATATGTTTTTGATTACAAATGGTCCTTCGTATATAGGAGTCTATTTTCCCCTGGGATCACCTTGCGGCAGTATGATACGCTTGATCACCAGATCTCCAACTTGATACACTTGGCGACTGACCTTTTTGTTGAAAGCCTTGATCATCCGTTTTTGATACATTTGACGATGGCAAACAACAGTAAGCCTTTTATCATCAATTAAGTTTAGTTGATCAAGTCGATTCTGGATCCAATCTTCTTTATTCAACCCTGCATCTTTCATAATTCTCAAAGAGGGGATCTGAACCTCAATAGGCAAGACAACCTCCATGCAGTATACCAGAGAATAGCGTCTTGCCCAGGTTGATGTGCGAGATGTGGTACGATATTCGTGGAGAGCGAATGGTAGGATCTCATGCCAGTCTTTGTACGTGACTATCATTTTCTCTATGATCTTTTAATGTTCTTATTCGCGGCTTTAACAACACCATTCATCTTTGGCCGGTAAGGGGAATAATTGTGATGCTGGATCTTGAATTGCTCGCACAGGGCGGTGATCATAGTATTGTTCAAGTTTGTACCATTGTCTGTAATGATCCTCTCTGGGATACCGTAACGACAAATGAGATTCTGATTGATGAATCGGGCGACAACATTCTTGGTAACAGAAGCGAAAGAAGCTTCCTCCACCCACTTTGTAAAATAGTCAATGGCCACTAAGATGAAGCGGTGTTCATTGGAGGTTGTTGGATTGATTTCCCCAATCATATAAATTCCCCACATAGAAAAGGGCCAAGGAGCCGTCAAGATATTCAGAGGAACCAGAGGTACGTGCACCTTGTCAGCATAAATTTGACACTTGTGGCAAGTTCGAGAGTGTTGATAGCAATCTGCTTCCATGGTAGACTAGTGTGATACGGTGGGAGAACTGACTTGGGTTTTGCGTTTGTTTTCACAAATGTTTCGGTTGAGCAAGAGTCGCCACCGACTTTTTATTTTATCCTAAGGAAAGGTTAAAAAGCACAGCAAAAACCTTTGAGATGTTTTCTTGGGTTCGGGGGGTAGATTATAGAAAGGGAAGGTATTAGCACCCTTTCTATCCATGGTTATCCATGGGCTCTTAGTTACTTGCTTAGATCACTTGCCTTGTGTTTTCAATTGTTTGAAATGGTGCTTTCAATTGTTTGAAATGGTGCTTTGTGTGTGGGTTTGAAAATGTTTTGAAAAGAGGCCATTTGTTGTGGCAACCTTTGTAATGATTCATGTTTGAATGTATACAAGGGTGTGTATCTTTTGAAAAATTTTCAATGTTTTGAAAGTTGTTTTGAAAGTGTGTTGTGATGTGTGCTGTGATGTGTGTTTTGAAAAATAGGCAAGTGTGTTTTGCAAGATTGGTCAAGTAACTAAGATTTGTCTACCCCTAAATTTACTCAAAGGTTTTTCCTATGTTTTAACCCTTTTAACAATTTTGTTCCACCATTGTATTTGGTGGACAATCTTGTGTTATGATGTTAACAGGACGGGCGCGGGTCATCGTTTAGACCATGATTGCAATGGTGCCAAGTGTCTTTGGCAATTTTTCCTTTAAGGGACTTGATCCTTTTTAGGCAACTTTCGAAAGCGTCATCGAGGGACTATGATCATTTGATATTGTTTTGTTTTGCCAAAAACACTCAACATGCAACATGGCCCATTATTGAAGGCAACAAGTGGAGTAACCCTAGGGGTGCAAGTGTGATTGGTGTTGTCCATTTTCATGCTTTTTTGTCTTTGAATTAGGTCAACCTATTTGTTATTTGATTTTTGCATACAAACCCTAGGTCTATCATGGCATATTTAGAGAGCTTTAAAATGCGGAATTAAAAGTCCTAAGTTATTACACAATAATCATGGGGATGGGGGTACAAATGTCCAAATGGGGATGAGACGTAATATGAGAGTAGTATCCCAATATTTACAACCAAATCGAATCAATCGCAAATGTAAAATGTATCAAATGTACAAGAATAAACAAATGTGTATGTGTAAATGTATTTGTGTAAGTGTATGTGACTTATTTACAAGTGAAATAATAAAAGGTTAATTTTTTGGATATTTTCACATTTTAGGGCAAAACCCTAATTTTTCTAAATAAAAGGTATTTATTATTTATTATATGCAATATTTATTAACTATATACAAAAAATAAATAAAAAGGAAGGATATTGTAAAAAAGTGATTTTTGAGGTCAAATATTAATAAAATATAAAAATGTATTATTTTTGTATTTTTATCCTAAATATTCTAATAAATATATAAATATTTATATTATATACTAAATATATTAAATATGCACAAAAATAAAAATATTAATTATTTAAAAAAAAAGTATATTTTAAGAAAATGTTTTCAAAAGATAAAATAAAATAAAAATCAGAAAATAAAATGTATTTGTATTGTTTTTTTAGTATTTTACATAAAAGGATATATATTATTTTATATGTACAAGTTTAAATAAAGCAAATAAAATCCAAATAAAATGCAAAAATGGATGGAAAAATGTTTTTAATATTTTTTATATTTTGACAAAAAATAATAAATCAGAATCAAAAAGAAAAAAATCAAAAATGATAAAAATAACACACAATGGGCCAAGGGGGTGTAATTGTAAAAAGATGGTGTAAACAGAAAAACAAAGCCAGGCTCAGCCCAAGGAGGCTTGTCTTCAACCTCCAGCCAATTTCAAACAAAAAACGCGCGTTTTCTCTTGTCCCTGCTATCTCTTGATCCTTTGATTTTCAACAAAAACTTACAACAACAATGTTATAGAGCATCATGTCACGATTCTAAACATATAAAGAAGTTGATCTAACTCTCAGAAATGAGAGAGAATTTCTTCTCCCCCAATTCCTGACCTAACTTTTTTCTAATGTTCAGGTTCCAAATTCTCTTAACACACACAATATAAATGAAAAGTGAGGATACAGGTAGCTTCAGGGCCATGAGTAGGACATAACTTCTTCACAAACCTAAGCCTAGATATGCTTGGATAGAGAGATAGAAGTTCAAACTCTTACCTGTTCAGCTTGAATCGTGTGCAACAATGGAGGCACTTTCAATGCAGTGTGAGGACTTGTACAACTTGCTTGAGGTCCAATGATGCTCTTCCAACCTCTAACTTGCTTTGAAACTAACTGAAATGAGCTATGTAACTCAAACTGCACAACTGAAAAAATGATAATGGTGAACTTGGTTAGAGGTGTTACAGTCTGTAGCTAGGGCTTGGGATAGTTTGTATGGATGATATGGGATGTGTTTGAACTGGTTTGGATGAAAACGCACGAGGGAAATGAACTGGCCAAGTTAAAATGCAGAAGGTACCCTGTTTTGCCACAAAACTATTTTTGATGAATGAGGGAGTTTTAGGGATGGTTTGGTCGTGTTTCAGGTTAGTTAGGGAGTATGAAATGTGTTCACAAAGTTTGTTTTGGTTAGTTCTTGCAGTAATGTGAGTTCTTGTTCAAAATGCAAGTTTTCCTCCTTCTTAAGCCAAAAATGCCAAGTTAGGTTACAGGCTCATACAGGCCCCTCAAACATGCTGCAAAGTTTGTTCTTGATCAGTGGGATATGCCCATACATTTGTGCCTCAGAGATTTCCTTGTACCTCTTTGATTTGTGAAATTGACATAAAGTTGATCTTTTCAAAAATGGCTAAAATGCTTTTTCCATTTATGGCTTAATCTTGTATGTAATGGTTAAACACACAAAGTAAGACTTGAACACAAAGGATATGCATTAAATTATTGAGTAAGAATTGGATTAGAGGCCTGTAATCTAGCTTGTGCAAGCTGACTTGAAAAATGCAAAGTGTTATGAACATGAAATTGGCCATGAACAAAGTGACTTTTGCCCAACTTTGCCAATTCAATTCTCCCTAACCACATGAGTGTTTGATGAGTTCTTGGATAATTTGGAAAGCTTGGAATGTGTACTACAATCCATATTTGTAATGCAAGTTGAGATTCCAAGTGGAAGCATGTGAAAAGTGGCCATGAAGTTGGGCAAAAATCTTGCCTAAAATAGGTCAAAAAATTTCTAAGTTAAGAATGTTTTGCACCCCTATTCCAAAAATTATAACTTGAGCTACAAGCTTCTTTTGAGGAAACTTTGTGAATTAAAGTTGTAGATTTTGCAATGGACTATAACTTTCATGTTTTGAGTTTTGTTTGAATCCAAATGCATCTTGATGAAAAGATGGGACAAAGTTAGGAAAAAATTAGGAAATTTCATAACTTAGAAAAATTCTAAGTTATGAAATTTTCTCATTCTAAACCCTAATTTTCAATTCTTGGTTTCTTGATGAACAAGTTTCACAATTTGGCATGTTTTGATGAAAAATTAATCTTGACACTTGATTTTGACCAAAAAGTCAAAGTTTGACTTTTCAGTATACAGTCAAATTTTGCTCAGTTGACTGGAAAATTCATCTGTCAATCTTGTGCATTTGGGATCTTTTGAATTTTTTGAACATGTAAAGACAATGCCATTGGGTCCTTGAGTCCATATGTGAGCTTGGTTTGCCATTGGCTAGGTCAAACAGTCAAAAATTGCCTTTGTGCAGTCAAAACCCTAAAAATGACCATTTTGCCCTTTTGGTGATCTGATCAAATTTCTTGTGGAATTGTGATCCAAACTTGACCAAATGGTTCATATGAGTTCATAATGTTGATGTGGGTCAAAAATCATGAGGTTTGACTATCAATTGACCATAATTGACTTTTTCCCAAATACAGTTGATTTCTAGGTCAACTGTCCAATTGACTGGGCAAAGATTTGAATCAAGGCTTGAAACTTGGTATGGATAAACTTGTGAGTCCAACATGAAGCATGAAAGTTACTTTGAGAATTTTAGGTCAAAACATCTTTGTGCAAACTCAAACCCTAATTTGGGTCAACAGTGCAAGGGGGAGTTTTGAGCAGAGCAAACCCTAACTTGATCTTGAGCTCCAAGGGTCTCTTGGTGAGAAAAAGTTGAAGAAATGGGAGGGAAAATTTTGGGGTACAACAGTTGCCCATGTTCAATCTTCTTAGACCTGAGGATGTAGATTGGCTTGCGCGCCTTTCGTGATCCGAAGGTGGAAGATGATTGAAAACTAGAGTGCCCAGAAATTTGCACTCGCATGCTGGAGTATCAGCAATGTGATGTCGGGAATGGGCTTATAGATGCCATCTGGAGGCGTGATAGAACCTTGTCGGGAATGGGCTTATAGATGCCATTTGGAAGTGTTGATCGCGTAAGAGATTCCTTAGCGAGAACTTTCGTACTTTGAGAAAGGAAGATGGTTTCCTGGCCTGTTACAGGTGTTGATCTTCAAACTCTTCATGTAGATATGCCCTGGCTAGGTACAGGTATCGAATCTACAATTAGTTGCTCACATATATGCCCTGGATAGATACAGGAATCGAATCCGGAACTTCAAAAGGTTGCTTACAGACGTGCCCTAGATGGATACAGGTATCAAATCTACAATCAATCGCTCACAGATATGCCCTGGCTGGATACAGGAATCGAATCTGGAATTGGTCGTCTACAGATATGCCCTGGCTGGATACAGGTGTCGAATCTGGAATTTGTCGTCTACAGATATGCCCTGACTGGATACAGGAATCGATTCTGGAATTTGTCGTCTACAGATATGCCCTGGCTGGATACAAGTATCGAATCTGGAAACTCTTCATGTAGACATGCCCTGGCTAGGTACAGGTATCGAATCTACAATTAGTTGCTCACAGATGTGCCCTGGCTAGATACAGGAATCGAATCTGGAATTGTGACAGTTGATAGTAATCATCTTTGGATTGACCTTTTCCTGAAAAGGCAAAACATTAGTTGTATGCAATGTCATGATGTATGAGATGCATGATGTCATGATATTCTCAAGAATAAATGAGATTGTGTGATATGATGCGTATATGCATGCGTCATGGTGTATGATAATGTGATGAATGTATTTTTGTCTAGGAAAATAAATCCTTGACGACTGCCGGGAGTTTGTGGAATCCTGGATTGATGTTGAAGAGTGAAGTTCTTCGTTTCCGCTGGGGATGACGGTTGCAAGAATAAGCCGGTAGGAGAAAATGACTCTGTTGGGGAATAAACTTGTTGGAGAGATTACTCTGCGGGGAATTACTCTGTGGGAAGAGATACTTCGCTGAGGTTTTGATGAGAGCTTCGCTGGGGATTCCACTGATAAGTTATGTTGGGGAATTTGATGAACTCCGCTGGGGAATAGGAAGAACTTCGCTGAGGACGATTTTTCCGTGGTAATTAGCTGAGGATAACCCAGTTATACCCTGGTGGGGAAATAACCTTTGAATAAAGTCGGGGAGAAACGTATGTACTCTGCAGGTGATAAGCTTCCAGAATCTACTGGGGATATGGATTCCACTTTCCTGGGGAAACTTTGGACTGAACTGGGGAGATTGATTCCACTGGGGTGTCTGGTATTCCGCCGGGGAACAATCTTATATTAAGACTGCCGGGGATGCTTGCTGAGGAATGTCTATACTCCGCTGGGGAATGTTGAGATCTTCTGGGGATACCCAACTTCCTTAAGGCTGACAGTAGACTAACTCTGCTTGGGGAGAGTATCACTGACTTGCTGGAGATACTGTGCCTTTTTAGGGCTGATGGGAGACCAATTCTGCCTGGGGAGAGTATTGCTGAATCTCGTCTTATTCAACGGGGAGTGAAGGTATCCTGATTACGTTCTTCAGCCGAACCTACTTTGGTACCTTGGTGGACAGAGCAACTAGATCGCTTAGACAATTCTTTATTGCCCCTGTTTCTGATGTCATCTGTAATTAGTCCTTTGTTTCGCATGCAAATATTTATAATTGGCAATTAGTGTCAAATACATATATCAAGAATGAACATTGGACGTTCTTTGCAAAACAAAACAGAAAAACAAATGGCAATTTGTCTGAAAAGTGAATTTGTATTGACTTTTGAATTTGCCTGTAAATAGGCGTTTTTATACAAGAGGCTGACGTCCTAGTAAGAGAACTCTGCCGAGCAAAATAGAGTTTATACAATTTTGTGAAAACAAAACAACTATGTGAAAAATAATCCCACTGGGTTCCAACTCTGCTATCGCCTTTATGTCTTCAAGCGTCTCATCGCTTTGCTGCTTAGTTAAAGATGAAGCTGATTGATTGGGTGCCGTCTGAGCTCGATAGTTGATGCCGAATTCTGGATGCAAGGTGATCCAATGAGACATAGTATTACGCTTTATCCCTAACTTTTGCCTGGACCGCCCTTTCAGGTTTTCAGTCCACCGGGATACCCATTTTTGCCCAAGCCACCTTTTCAGGTTTTCGACTTGCCGGGTGTACAAATTTTTTCATTTCATCCCTTATTTTTTCCTGAACCCTTTTGGTTCGCCGGGAAGCCCTTATTTTTGCCTAGGTGTGTCAACCAAGCGGGTCTTTAATTCATGCGTAGTATCTTTTTACTATGTCTACATTGGCGGGGTGAGGAAGGTCGTCACCATCCATGGTGGTTAGAATCATGGCTCCTCCTGAGAAGATATGTTTAACCACAAATGGCCCTTCGTACGTAGGGGTCCATTTGCCCCTGGGATCACTTTGAGGAAGAATGATGCGCTTGATTACCAGATCTCCGACTTGATACTCTTGTCGTCTGACCTTCTTGTTAAATGCCCTGATCATCCGTTTTTGGTACGCCTGACCATGACAAATAGCAGTGAGTCTCTTTTCGTCAATTAGGTTTAATTGATCAAGCCGAGTCTGGATCCAGTCATCTTCTCTCAAACCTGCATCCCTCATTATCCGGAGAGAGGGTATCTGGACTTCAATAGGAAAGACTGCCACCATGCCATAGACCAAGGAAAAGGGAGTTTCCCCCGTTGACGTCCTTGCTGAGGTACGGTACCCATGAAGATCAAACGGTAACATTTCGTGCCAATCTTTGTAGGTCACTGTCATCTTCTGCACAATCTTCTTGATGTTCTTATTCGCTGCTTCTACATCCCCATTCATCTTCGGTTGATAGGGAGAATAGTTGTGGTGCTGTATCTTGAATTGCTCGCAGAGCTCAGTGATCATCTTGTTGTTAAGATTGGTACCATTATCCGTAATGATCCTCTCAGGTACACCGTATCGACAGATCAGGTTGTGCCGAATGAACCGTGCCACGAAGTTCTTAGTTACGGTAGCAAAGGAAGCTGCCTCGACCCACTTTGTGAAGTAATCAATTGCTACCAGGATGAAGCGATGCCCGTTGGATGCCGTAGGTCGGATCTCGCTGATCATATTAATGCCCCACATTGCCAAAGGCCAAGGTGCTGTCAAGACGTTCATAGGAACCGGAGGAATGTGCACCTTATCAGCATAGATCTGACATTTATGACAAGTTCGAGAATGTTGGTAACAGTCGGCTTCCATTGTGGACCAGAAAAATCCTGCCCGAAGGAACTTCTTTGCCATGGTATGTCCACTGGAATGTGTTCTGAAAGTACCTTCATGTAGCTCTGCCATGATCCTTTCTGCTTCAGTCTTATCCACACAACGCAATAAGGTTGAATCATGGTTTCGTTTGTAGAGAATGCCATTGCTGAGGAAGAACTTTGCCGCAAACCTTCTCAGGAACTTCTTGTCATTAACAGATGCGCCTTCGGGGTATTCTTGAGCTTCAAGGTACCTCTTCACCTCATGATACCAGGGTTTTTCTGTTACCTCTTCGGTCTCGAGATCGCAGCAATGGGAAGGTTCATCCAACTTCCAAATAATGATCCGGGGAGCTTCGTTATCCCATTTGACTTTGAACATAGAAGACATCATAGCCAACGCGTCCGCTAACTGATTCTCCTCTCTTAGGAAGTGTTCAAAAGTTATCTCCTCGAAGTGGGGAATCAACGTCAGCACATACTCCTTGTAAGGAATAAGATTCGGGTGTTTCGTATCCCACTCGCCTTTGACCTAATTGATCACGAGAGCGGAATCTCCGAAGACACTCAGAAGCTTGATCCTTAGGTCAATTGCAGCTTGAAGACCCATGATACATGCCTCATACTCCGCCATGTTGTTGGTGCAGTTGAAACATAGCCGGGCGGTGAGTGGAGTATGAGTGCCTTTAGGGGATATGATCACAGCGCCGATACCATTACCCAAAGCGTTCGAGGCTCCGTCAAAGTGCATAGACCATCGGGATCCTTCCTCAGGTCCTTCATCTGGTCCAGGTACTTCACAATCAGTCACTACCATGATATCCTCGTCTGGAAATTCAAAGTTCATCGACTGGTAATCGTCCACTGCCTGGTGTGTCAAATGGTCTGCCAATACACTTCCCTTGATTGCTTTTTGAGTCGTGTACTGGATGTCATATTCCGTCAAGATCATCTGCCATCTTGCTATTCTTCCGGGCAAGGTAGGCTTTTCGAATATGTACTTGATTGGATCCATTTTTGAAATCAACAGAGTAGTGTGAGTCAACATATATTGTCTCAGCCGACGAGCAGCCCATACCAAAGCGCAACAAGTTTTCTCGAGCAGTGAGTACCGGGTCTCACAGTCGGTAAACTTTTTGCTAAGGTAATAAATGGCATGTTCTTTTCGGCCAGACTCATCATGCTGCCCCAGCACATACCCCATTGAGTTGTCCAGTACTGTCAAGTATAAGATTAGAGGTCTCCCTTCTACCGGCGGCATAAGAATGGGTGGTTCTTGGATATACTATTTAATTCTTTCGAAAGCGGCCTGACATTCATCATTCCAACGTACTACTTGATCTTTCTTCAGCAGCTTGAAGATTGGTTCACAGGTAGCAGTTAGATGCGAGATGAATCGGGAAATGTAGTTCAACCGTCCTAGAAAGCCTCTGACTTCTTTCTCTGTCTTGGGAGTTGGCATTTCTTGTATGGCTTTTACTTTGGCAGGGTCCACTTGAATGCCTTTGTCGCTTACGACGAAGCCTAGCAATTTCCCAGATCTCACCCCAAAGGTGCACTTGTTCGGGTTCAACCTCAGCTTGTACAACTTCAGACGGTCAAACAGTTTCTGTAGATGGTCAAGGTGTTCCTCCTCAGTTTGGGACCTTGCAATCATATCGTCGACGTATAATTCTATCTCGTGATGGATCATGTCATGAAACAACGCAACCATGGCACGTTGGTAGGTTGCCCCAACATTTTTCAACCCAAAAGGCATGACCTTGTAGCAAAAGGTGCCCCACTGAGTAACAAAAGTGGTATTCTCCATGTCTTCAAGAGCCATCTTGATCTGATTATAACCGGAGAAGCCGTCCATGAAGGAGAATACTTTATGCTGAGCAGTGTTGTCAACCAGAACGTCGATATGAGGCAGAGGGAAATCATCCTTAGGGCTCGCCCTGTTCAAATCCCTGTAATCGACACACATTCGGACCTTACCATCCTTTTTCGGCACTGGAACCACGTTGGCAACCCACTGAGGGTAAGAAGTTACTGCTAGAAACCCGACATCAAATTGTTTCATAACCTCGGCTTTGATTTTCTCGGACATTTCTGGACGCATACGGCGGACCTTCTGTTTTATTGGAGGGCAATCTTCCTTGGTAGGCAGGTGATGAACCACAATGTCGGTATCCAACCCAGGCATGTCTTCGTAAGACCAGGAAAAGATTTCCACATAGTCATGCAGCATCTGAATCAACCGTTGTTTCACACTGGGCTCTAGATTGGCACCAATCTTAACTTCCTTTCTGTCTGTCTAAGTACCCAGATTTACCGTTTCCACTGGCTCTTCATGTGGCTGAATGGCCCTCTCTTCCTGGAGTAGTAGTCTTGCGAGCTCACCAGGCACTTCGTAATCATCTTCACCTTCGTCTTCGGCTAAGTTGATCGGATTTTAGAAGTCATAACTGGCAGTAGCAGAGTCGTTACCAGTGAGATCTAGAGTGGATTGGAACCTGTATAAGTGAGTGTGTGTAAATATAGTTGTTTCGCAATATATAATAAAGAAAGAAAAGGAGCGCAAGATTTTGAAATGCAACAAACGTCCAATGTTTTTATTAATGATATATGAAAATGACACACAAAAGCCCTCACAAATGAAGCCACGGTGCCCCGGGTAAGACGCCGAGCCAAAAAAGTTTCAAAATATTGTCTGTTACAAATTCAAAACAAAAGAGTTCATTACTGAGTGACAAAAGTAATAGGTGTGAAGTCTTTGGCAGTCTAGTTGCTTGGTCCACCATCGGTTATTGGGTAGATCCAGCTGTCGAATTCAGATTCCTCCATGTCGTCTTCAATAGCATTTATTCCCGGGTTGGTGATGAACACATGAGGTCTTCCAATCCTTGCCTTACGAACAGCCCTCTAAGCTTCTGCAGTGAAACCCAGACCAAACTTGTCAGTCTTCGGAGTAAAGTCAGGAAGTCGGCCCCAGTTTGCGTATTCACCCTTCTCAATAACAGCCCGGGCATCCTTCAAGGAAGTCATCTTCAAAGGAGAGTCTTCTTCAGTTACAGTCTCTGCTGACGCCAGTGTCTGAGGCACCTCTTAAAAGTGCGAGAATGGAGTCTCAATGAATTCCCCATCCATCTCTATGTACCGGAACGAGTTGAGGTGGCTGACCATATACGTTTCCTCCCCCTAAACTGGAACAATCTTCCCTCTGACCGGGTACTTAAGCTTCTGATGTAGTGTGGAGGTCACAGCTCCAGCCTTGTGGATCCATGGACGACCCAACAAACAAGAATAGGATGGTCGGATGTCCATCACATAGAAAGTAGAATCAAAGACTTGAGAACCAACCCTGATTGGAATGTCAACTTCCCCATGTACCATCCTTTTCGAACCGTCAAAGGCCCGGACAACAATGTTACTAGGCTTGAGCTCTAAACCCTCACAATCTAACCTGTCTAGGGCCTTCTTGGGTAATACATTCAATGAAGAACCGATGTCTACCAACACATGGGCAAGAGTAGTGCCTCTGCATTCAATGGAGACATGCAAGGCGTCGTTATGGTTCTTTCCTTTGGCAGTCAGATCGGCGTCAGAGAAGCCCAAACCATTATCAGCAGTCAAGTTGGCCACACAATCGGTAAATTGATCAGCAGATGTTTCTTGTGGCATATGGGCCATCTTCAAGAAGGAAATCAGGGCCTTGGCATGGGCCTCTGAACACAACAACAGTGATAGCATGGAAATCTTTGATGGGGTGTGCCCCAGCTGCTCAACTACATTGAAATCACTCTTCTTAATGATCTTGAGAATCTCTTCCATCTCTTGTTGGGAAGCTTCAACATTGGTTGTCTTTGGTGCCTCCGTTAGGGCAGGCAAATCAATAGCAATCCCTTTGCCCCGAGCGTCAGATGACTCGGCAGCAGGGGTAGGAACAGGAATTTGATCAGGAAGGGAAGCAAGCACACTTGCAGGTGTGATGACAAGAGGTCTCTGAATAGCTGGTGGCGCAATATCTAGTGAGAACAGCCTACCACTGCGAGTAACTTTGGCAGGCCCGGTGATGTTACTGACGCCGGTATTAGTATCAAACTCTTGCTTTACTCTAAGAACATAAACATATGCCCCATAGTGCCACGGGACAACTTTGTCAGATGTATAAGGGAGAGGCCCCAGAACAGTGATGATGATAGGAGCAATCTTTTGAGTGGACATGATTTTGACAGGCTTCTTCGAAGGAGCCTTAGGAGGGTTGTTGAAAATAGTAACAATGGACACTTCTTCGGCAGGGACAGCAGGAACAACAATCTTCTCGAACAAGATCTCTTTGCTATCCATCAGGTTTTGAACGCCTGACTTCAGCAAAGGACAACCAGCAGGTGAAACAGCACATAAATGGCAATCTTTACTACATCCCGGAAATAAACCGGCTAGCAACAGGTTCCTCTTGACAGTCAACAACGGAGTAACAATATCATCCACGGAGGCCACATACAGGTCTTCTTCCATAGGATTCACTCCATGCTGGGGCATGGGAGCGGTCACAACATTGGGTCTTTCGGGCGCCTCGAACTGTATTTCCTTAGCATCAATAAGGTCCTGAACCTTATTCCTCAGAGCCCAGCAATCGTCCATAGTATGCCCTGTCTATCAGAGTGATAAGCGCAACAGGCATTGGGGTTGTACTTTGGAGATGTTGTGTTTACCACCTTCGGAGCTTCCTTGACAGTTACCAGATTGGTTGACAGTAGTTGCAGCAATATCTGAGACAGGGTCATACTGAGCCGAGTGTACTGCCTTTTGGGTCTCTCACCCCTTGGTTGGTTATACTGCTGAGGAGCAGTAGCAGGCTTTGAAATTACCAACGCATTGACAGCTTGGCGGCGTTCCGGCTTAATTTGTCTTCTAGGACCATACATAGCACTAGCTTCCTTCTTGAAGGGATTCTTTTCAGTACTCGAGGAGGCACCTTTCTGTATCTTCCCCGACTTGATACCAGCTTCTATTCTCTCACCAGTCAAGATCAGATCTGTAAACCCAGCAGAAGAATTACCAATCAGATGGTTGAAGAACGGACCAGACAGGGTCCCCAGGAACATGTCAACAAGTTCACGGTCAGTCAAAGGTGGTTGCACCTTGCCATCCAGGTCCCTCCACTTTTGTGCACACTCCTTAAAACCTTCTCCCGTCCCCAGTGACATACCCTGGAGTTGGGTACGCGTGGGAGCGAGGTC